>JAGPOW010000261.1:129080463-129112276 GCA_030014935.1 Caiman crocodilus
ATATATATATATATATATATATATATATATATATATATATATATATATATATATTTTGCTTTTTAGTGGGTTGGATTTTTGTATTGCAGCTATGTCCCATTTTAGTTTTACACTCACACTAATATTATATAGGTCCTGGGTAAGACCATAAACTGCATCTGACTGGATGGCTTGTAGCAATGTGATGGGTCTACTCATGGCAGAGTAGCTCCTATAAATACCACCATTTTGCAACCTCCAAAGTAAGGGTAGTATAGGGTGCCCCAATCCTATTCCCAGTGCCTTGTGGGTATCCCTTGGTTGGAGAAAGGCTGAGAGACATCACCCTGACAGAAACATGCTCATGCTGAGCCGTTAGGCAGTCAGCAAAATTTTTCATCTGTTGCTGTCTGACAAAAGCTACCATCATCAAGGCACTGAACATTTGGACTTCATCTGGCCTTTGGATTCTTCTCAGTGGTCTAAAGGGAGGGTTGTTGGTCTTGGGCAACCTTAACTCCATACGTAAGAGTGTAATCTTTTTGGGCAGAGACAAGATTTTTTTTTTTGGTCTTACAACATTTGCTTTTATTAATGACCACGCAATCTTAATTTGGTACCATTGTGCATACTGTCTATAATATTGTCTTTAATTACATGAACCAGTTCAGTACACAGGATAAACAAAGGCCTCCTAACAAATACCTGTCCAATATTTTGCTTTATCTTCATTGTTTCATGTGTGGTCCAAAGCCTCATTTTGTTGGGCACTTTTTAAACCCTGCTCTAAAAATGGAATGAATTGTTCCTCCTGTGGCTTTCTCTGATACCCAACACCAAAGAGGCCATGTACACTCTCTGCTCTCCCAATAGAAACTGCACTTCACTTACATAATCCTGATTCATACAAGGATGGGGCATTGTAACAGGGGGCCTTTTCAGGGCCTATTCTCCTGTGGCCCACCCACGTCTTTCTGGACTAATCACCTGCCTTCTCATCCACCCCACCATGCCTTGATGTTAATTAATTGATGTTAATTAAGTGGGAGGCTGCCCATTTCTTGCCCCAATGTGAGGAGTTGCTGTCTGTGGATCCATTCCTCCCCTACACCGCAGCCCAAGCCTTGCAGATGGTATCCAGCTATTGTCACTATCACTGGCCCTACACTGGGCCCCAGAATCCTGCTATTTGAACCCCACCTGGATCCCTCCATTCAGATGGCCTATTCCACCTTCATTCTAGTCTACATAGCTCCCCCAGCTACTCCCCTTACGGGTGTGGTCCCCTTGGGCTTTGGCTCTACTGGCCCTGGCCCACCTCCAGGCCAGTTGGAACCCCAGGCTCTCAGCTCTGGGCATCCCTCATGGTGGGCCCCTGGCCCTTTAATTCTTCTGGTCCTGACTCCAACATGGACCAGTCAGGGGATGTCAAGACAGATTTTAGTCTATGGTCCCACTCTTTCACTGGGGTCCACCTTCCAGACCCTACAAAGGTATAACCCACCCAGTTGTGGGAGCTGGGGTTAAGACACCCCAACCCGTCCTTCACCGGCATGGTAACTGGCCTGGCATTTCCTGGGGGCTCTCGCACCAGTGAGAACCCCACCAGGCCACCCACTCCTGACAGGGTGAGTTTTAGGTCATGCCCAGGACAAGGAGCCTCCTGACCATCCCTTACAGTTCCTCCCTTACCTCCAGATGATACCTGCAGCCAAGCAATGTTGTTGCCTGGCCTCCCAGCAGCAAAATGACCTGTTTATATGAGAAGCCCTGAATCAAAAATGACTGCCCTCATCAGGCACCTGCTTGCTGCTGTCTTCAGGCCCTTAAAGTGGCAGGCACAAACAGTGCCCTGCCACAGGTATCCTGCAGGGTGTATGACCAGGTGTGCTGTAGAACCAGTATTATGTGAATACACAATTAGAGGCTATTGCATGATACATACACACAGGTGGGCTTAACCTGAATTCTGTATTTCCTCACTCTGAAAACTTCATTTTGAAAATATATTGATGTGTCTTTAATATGGGAGTTTTCTTTAAAGTAAATAGTATCAAACTGGGGGTAGAACCCCAAACAAGCAACAAGACATAGGCCTGCTCTAGGCCTAGTTCCACTTTTCTAGGCTATTCATTTAATTTCTTTCCCCCACCCTTGGACTTAATTTGCACCTTCCTCTAGTCTTGCTTGACCATTTTCTCTAAGTCTCTTTTTCCAGCCAAAGCCAATCCTCCCTCAACAGAAATATTTATCATATTTATTTCCCATCTTCAGTCCCTCTTTTCTTCTGTCCTCATTTTCAAGTCCATGTCTTTGTCCAGCCAGTACAAATCCCAGTTCTGTTGTCTCCTTCCCTCCTCATTTCCCAATTCCCCACCCATACCTATTTCTTTTTTTACCTCCTTATCCTTCATGGGCAGCCTCTCACGTCTGTATCTTTGATCTAGTCATTTTTCCTGGCTTGTTCAAATAGCCCACACCTCATACTCAATTACCTTCCTCCTTCAATTACCCTGTCCTAACAGCCACAGTTCAGATTTCCCTCTCCATCCAGTCACCTGTTCCAAACCAATTAGCCCACCACTTCCACAGGCCCATTCTTGTCCACTTAGCATTAAAACTGGGTGGCATCATCTTCTAAAGTGCCTGGATTCATCAAGTTGATCACAAAGGGTACCATGCTTTCATTTCAAGTATCTGATCCACCAAGGCCCTTAGCAGACTTGGCCCAAAGAAACTGCAGGAAGAATCCTGCTCAACCATGGTTGTGAATATGCTCAGTGCAGATGGACTCTTTGGGCATGTCCAGATGAGTGCACGCACACCTACAGTTTGCAGTGCCACAAATGCACCTCCAGTGCCACAACATACATGTTGCACATGCACATACAGCATGGTGGATTTTTTTTACACCAATGTCAAAAAAAAGTGGCAGAAAAAAGTGGGGTGGCACATATCATGGCAGTGTATGCTCCACATGCCTGTATCACTGCCACTGCACCCCCAGGAGGCCCCCAGGACTCCAGGTAAGGCTGCTGGGGCCAACCCAGGTGCTGGTCCCATCCTCCCCTACCCCACCTGGGGCAATTTGCTGCATGCCAGACCGCATGTTCATGGGTGTTCCCCAGAGACAAGTAGCAGCAGCACAAATAGGTCCCTTCCAGCCCTAATGTCTATGAAATCTATGAAATATATGCCACAGCTATTTGTCCCTGTGGAAATGTACACTCCTGCTCATTTAGTCACACCTTTTGGGTGGAAATTTAGATGTAAAACTGTAAGAATTATTTTTAAGCATTTAGCAAAAGATTTTTTTTTTTTTTATGTCTTTATACCTTGGCCAGATTTGGCTGCTTTCTCATGAGGACAGCAAACATGTCTACACATACAATTAATGCTCATGAATAAGCTCCAGAGCTTATTACTCTGAAGTGTTTTTGCTTCTGGGCATGCCTTTGACCATGCACCCAGGAGTGAAAAACTTGTGGGCATATTTCTCTGGAGTTTATTTGTGTGCAGTACAGCAAGCTTAGTAGAAACAGCCTAGGCTGGCAGGGAATCCAGGGGGGCAAGTTTGCCAGTCCAGAGCTGCTCCATTTGGGCTCCATGTATTGCAGAGGGGTTGGCTGGAGCACAAGGGTGCTTCAGTGCAGGACTAGCCAGCAGGTAGCTCCCAAGCTTGAAGCACCCTTGCATCTCAGCCAGCTCCTCTGCAGCACATGGAGCCTAACTGGGCACCACGTGCTGCACAGGGGCTGGCTGGGGCAGAAGGATGCTTCAGAGCAGGGACTGCTTGCCAGCAGGCATTGCCTGCTGAAGCACCTTTTTGACTCAGCCAGCCCCATCACTGTCTACATGTATGCTGTAGCACATGAAACAATGCTGCCATAGGGTAGTACTTGTGTTTAGCCAGATTACCTTGCGGCAGCATTTATCAGTCTACTGCAACCTAATAGAGTTGTACATGTAGACGGTGATATTTTACTGTGGAGCTAATTATTCAGCTCTGCAGTAAATATTTTGCACAGACAGAACAGAAATCTAATGCAGGACTATCAGTTAAATTTCAGGTTTGCCAGTATGTTTTTTTTTAATGCAACCAAAATATATATTCTCTAGTCTCTATTTTAGAAAATAGCTGGAGTGTCTTTGCTGAAAACGATTAAACAGCAAGGTGGACACTGAGCATGGAAAAAAATTATCCCAAATAGCCTGGCAAAATTTCAAGCAATTGTAAACGGAACCTTTACAGAATTAGTGTTGAGAGGCCTGTTATAGCCTATGCTACCAGTCCTACTATAACGTTCCACCTGATGTGGTGTAGTAGCCAACTTAAACATTTCTCTGGATTCATATGAATGAATAACTGCTGTCTTAAATATTTTTGTGATGTCACTGAGGGTAATTGTGTTCTTAATGGTTATCACTCTATGGGAAATGGAAGTTAGAGTTATTAGGACTTGTTTACTATTATAGTGGGAAGAGAAATTAAAGTTATTCCTGAAAAAATCTATATGTATGACACAATTATTCTGGCATTAGTTTTTTGGTTAATCTTAATCCATTTTAACAAACTATTTAAGTGAAACAAAATTCTCTTTTTCCTGAATGAGGATGTCAACATGTCCTCTTTGCACCTTTAGGATTTGTCCCAGCAGAATGTATACACAGATGCACACAGTCATTTAATGCATGGTTTCATAATGATTGCAAAACAGTAATGAAGATAAAATAATCTTTGTGATCAGAAAATAATTTATCCTAAAGTTCTTGGGCATGGACTGTGAGGGTTTTTGCCGTCCCCTGTAAGAGGGGACCTGGTACTCTTTTTCTGGATCTCTCCTGTATCTTTTAACAACCACTTTCTGCCCTTACAGTGACAAGACAGTGGCAGTATCCTCATCCCCTAATTTACCTGTGGCAAGCTAGGTTTTTCTTAAGAGTTTTTGGGCAATGTGTGTCTGGTAGTTATGTGAAAGGCTGCTTTGTGTAGCTTTAAGAATAGGTTAGACAAACATTTTATAGGATACTGTAGATAGCATGATACTTTCTTGAGTGGTGGGGAGGGGAGGGGAAAGGAAAGGGGCAGGGGGGAGAGTGTTGTTCGATTAGATAACCTCCTGAGGTCCTTTGGAGCCCTTTTCTATGATTCTATGACAGCCTGTTAAAAACATAACACGTTAATTGCCAGCAACTTGTACAACTTGTACAATTAATTACAGCAATGTACAACTTGTAATATTTTTGGATCACTGTCAGAACAGTGCTATCCAGATTTACTGAGCTTTCTTACAATAATATACATTTTAAAAGCTTCTTTAACCCCTTCCACTACGAGTTGTACTGTACTGTAGGTTTGGCAATGTAGCTGTCACTTTAAGAAGTTGTTCTGCTTGCTACTATGGGGACAAAGCCTAGACATGTTGCTTTTAGGAAACAGAAGCACAGTTAGTACAGCTGGACTAGGCAAGTGTTTTGAACTCCACATTCAACTCCGTCCAGGGGAGATGTCATCAAATACAAGGGAATTTTATATTTCCTCTTATGCACAAATAAAGGGAAATGATTGGAAATTGGCACAGGCATCTTAATATCATTGATGTTACACAGATCAGTGGAAAATGTGCAGAGCTGTTTCCACGTTATAGTTTCTCATGTTGGAAAAAGGAAGGAACCTTGAATTTAATTCTCTGTCTTTCCTGAGAAAAAACCAGTAATGGAGACGAAAGTTGTAGATAACCAAGAAGAGAAGAAAGAATAGCAATCACTATTTGTTACACTGATGCAGCTATGGGAAAGAAGGAAGCAAAGCAAACACAAAATTGTTGTTTATAAATATTATTGCATTAATGTATTTTTCTGACAAAGCATGTGTAACTGAGTAAATTCTAGTTTGTTTAACTTATTTGTGTTTTCTAGAGAGAATTAAAAATCTGTTGAGACAGAAAAATTTAGTCACAGAGCAACCTGCTATGTCCTAGGAAAGAGAGATTTTCTTTTGTTGCATTGTTCCATTGTTTGTCAGTTAATATGTTCAGATGTTAGTATAACAGAGGGGGGTAAATCTTGCCAACTCTACTTTAGCTCTTGTACAGTGCTGTGTTTCAGTCTCTTTCTCTCTTCTCTCCCTCTCTTTCACACACACACGCACACACACGTAGCATCTGTGTCTAACGGAATGAACATATCTTTCTTCATGACCACATCTTCTTACACAGATCATCAGCACACCATTGGGTGATCATACTACATTTTTCTGGCAACTGCAGGAATATAAAAAGTAACATATTTCTAAGTAGCGGCAAAGCTGGGAAAAGGAAAGAGAGCCAGCTCAATGTAGGGAGCTGCTCTCCATGGACCACTACTAATTGCTCTACAGACCAGTAATGGTCACCGACCCAGGTGGTGGGACTTCTGCCTTTTCATCTGAGAAAGACCGCTTTGGTCTGTTAGGAATTCTTAGCTGAATTATCTGCCTTACTTTTACACATTTCTTTTCTACAGTCCAAATATTATACTTCTCCATTTCTGTTTTTTAGCTCTTTTTTACAACCAGAAAAGGTCCTTCATGACACTGTTTGAATGGAGCAATACTGACATCCATTGGCTTAATCTTGGGTGGATATTTGCCATTGCTTTCCTAATAAATGTGCACACAATCCTCTACTATATCACACTGAAAGGACTGGTCTTAATATGATCCAAGGAGGATTGTGCTGAGTCCAATTTGTTGTATTAGGAAACATAAACTGGTCCAGATTAACTCTCTGAAAAGGATTACATCTTTAAAATGAGAAACTGCAATGCACTGATTGAAATAACAATATAACAAAACACAGGACAGGCAAATGTGAACCTGAGGGGAAAAATAAGGTTGAGGGAATAAGTAATTATTTCTACACCATAATGCTAGATGACCTCTGGAAATGTATCAGGACCCTATGCGATGGGAACTTGCTCTGTTTTGTATACTCTGTAACACTGATGAAGGAGGATTTTTTTTTTTAATCTAATGGAAAAGGCAGTTCAGTGAAAACAATCATAACCCTCTCTGGTTGCATTTCAGTTCTTTGTGATTAAACTTGGCACCCTATTTGGGGTGGGGGGGAGGTAGCTTGGCATAATGGTGCTCCAGGCTCAGGACTGATGCAGAGAAAAGTAAATATATCTAATTAAGAAAAATGATTACAAGAAGTAGTCGGGTCTTTACTGTTCATTATCCCCAAAACCCAATAAGATTAGCTGATTACCTTGGACTTCAAACACAGACAGCCATTCTATCACAAAGGGGAGGGGGACAGGCTTTAACAAAAAAAGCCCTCCTTTCACTGTACCCTCCCACTGCATTCACTTGCAAATCGCTGTGTGCTTGGAAAAGCCTGAGCTTCCCCAGTCTCTAACCTTCCCATGGTAAGTGCTGCAGCTCTATCAGCAGAACCTCTCTCTCTCTCTCTCCCTCTCCCTCTCTTCCTGTGAGGGAGTATTTTTTTTTTTTTTTTTTTAATCAGGAGCTCTGAATGA
Source organism: Caiman crocodilus (assembly GCA_030014935.1). NCBI lineage: Eukaryota > Metazoa > Chordata > Crocodylia > Alligatoridae > Caiman > Caiman crocodilus. The sequence goes on from JAGPOW010000261.1 coordinate 129,087,964, forward strand.
AAGCAAGTCAGAGAGAGAGCTCCCCCCTTAGCTTTGGTTCCCTGCTGTCCAGAGTTAAGTGATGCTGGGAGAAAAAATCTGAGTTAGATCCAAGTAGGATCAGTCTTAGAAAATAACAGCAGAAAACACACACACAAAAGGAGAAGATCATAGCAAATACTTCAGTTTTGCTTGGATTGGACACCACTTCTTGTACTCAGAAGCAGAATAAAAGGTAGGAGTCTTTCTTCTTTGCATTTCCTTAGGTGGTTTTAATTTCTGGGAGTATTAACAGCAATGTTTTTAATGAACACACAGAATTATTCTAATATATGCAACTTTTATATGTTTATAGATACGCTTTAGCAAATATGGTTAATAAAGGGGAAGAGGTAAACGTGTGTGTTCTCTCCTCAAAGTAAATTTCATTTCTACCTATGCCAGACTGAAGAACTATGCCTTTTGCAAAGCCTTTTTTTCCAATAAGCAAGCTAGTTCCAAGCAACACTGTCTCTATTAATATTCAGTTATTGCAAATTCAGTGTGGGGGGGGGAGGTTACTACTTGCACTGAAAAAGCTTAATGTTTCACAATAACTGTCATGAGCATGGCATGCAGCATATACATATATGCCCACACTCACTCCACTCCTGTTCGTAAGTCTGTGACACCTTTCTTTAATATTAGACTATCATGTTTGGCTTTTCCTCTGAATAACATTTCAGTATAATTACACACACTTAAAGCAAATACTTCTTCAGGAAACAAGTCTCTGGAGATGGACAGGAGGGTGAATACAGGCAATACTTCATATACATATGTAAATGTGTAGCCATCTGTGAATGCAGGGAAGAGAAAGATGCATACTTTCCCCTTAAAAATACATTTCCCATTTTAGTAAGAAGATAAAAAAGAGAAAAGGAGAGAGAAGAAAGAAAATATTTAGTCAGCAGTTGTGTGAGCTTGTATTGTCACTGCTGCAATAAAATCCATATTTTATGTGGTGTTAAATTAATGCAGCACAATTCAAGTCCAAATCCACATTCCCAACAAGTAATTGTTGATGGCACTGTCAGCTGCACTTGAAATTTGCAATAGGCTAATACTGTACAAGACAGTTGCAGTCTGAAAAACCTAGCAGTTCTTTAGCGAAGGAGAATGCATCTGCACGTGCAATCAGTGACAAACAGCTACTAGCATTTTAAAACTGACCTATCATCTTTGTTGCTTCCACACAAACGGAGCTGTTTCCTACAATCTTCATCTTTCATTCCAGTAAAAGCCTCCAAAACTGCACTTCCTATGCTGTTAAGATGCTTTGAGTTACATTATTTTCTTTCTGTTTATGTGCTGTGTGAAGATGCAGCACTGCAAAGGACAATGTCTTTTTTTAAATGGTGTCAATTTTTTTATTATTATTATTTATTTATTTATGTGTTAATATTACTAGTTTTTGCTTGGGAAATATTTCTGAACCTCTCAGTCCCTTGTGAAATATGCCACTTACCAGGAATGTTTTTCATCTAGTTCTAGTATTTTTTGAGGATTTCAAATTACTAAAAGTTTTATGCAAATCACATATCCTTTGAATATACTGTAAGTGTTTGATATTTTAAAGAAAGATGAAAGAGTAAGTCTGGAATAAAGGAATAGGAGAAGGAAGTGGAAAAGATAAGCAATTTTTTTTTTTCCAGAATAGAAAAAGCAGGTTCATAGAGTCAATGCAGCTTGCTCAGGGAGATAAATACTTTTTGGATCATAAGCTGGTAATCTTGTATGTGCCTTGGGAATTCCTCAAAAATCAAACCCACTCTGGTAAATAATAATGTAACTGAAAAATGCATTTGTGCAGCAGGTTTCTGTTATAATTTATTCCCACTTCGCATCATTTCCTCTGGATGTGAGTGTCAAAATGAGTTTGAACATTGAAAAATATGCACAACATTCTGTTTGATAGAAGGGTAGTGATAAAATAAGTCTTAAGACTTTGTACTCTTTTTTTTTTGTTTGAAATACTGTCTCTGATTAATTGTGGGTGTATGGGACTATAGCTTTTAATGATTGCATTAGTCACCTTAGGTGTGTAGTACTGAATTTGTAGATACACCTGGCACAGGAAAGTATTTAACACATATATTTGTATAGATATTTATATTTTATATGTAGGTGCTTATTGGTTACTTACTGCAATGGTGAGTGGTATTGTGGATTTTGCTTTGGAGTGGAGGGGTGTGTGTGTGTATGTGCAGTGATACATGCATACATGAGATACATGATACACACACGTATATATATCACTTTTAAAATGCAAATTGAAGAAAATAACAACTATTTCTACTAGATATAATATTTAGATTTTACTTATGGTCCATAGATAAGCTTAGCTTTAAAAAAGGCACAATTAGTGTCTTACTGTCACTCCCATCCATTAAATAATAATTATTAATAAAAATCTTGGAACATGATGGAATGCAAAACGCAGTTTAAGTTGAAACAGGAAATGCATTGTTTGAACTTTCTTGTCATATAACTCAATGAAATGATACAAAAGGTTAATTTGAAAATTTTCACCTTGATTCTCAGAAAGTAATTTCCTGATTTTTTCATGATTTTCTAAAGAAACAAATGACTGAGATGGAGTGTTTCTCCTCTAGGTGATTTCTGTGCAGATGACTTATTTTCTACATCTGTTAAATAGATTTGCATTCAGGTGACAGGTGATATAATCTATCCTCTAATTTCATACCATATCATGCCACTAGGTTGCAGCGTAAGTGCACAAGGTCAAGTTAAAACTGAAATATTGCTGAACTGACAACAAAAATGGGGGAACTAATTTTATACTAAATGGTCATTTTTAGATTTTATTCATTATTGTCCAGTGAAGTAATGACTGCTTAGGTTTCCTAATTAGACTTTGCCATATAGCTGTGTTCTTACTTCTGAACAACATGCTATCTCCTCACCCTGATTTGACATGAAAGTCAGAAGTGGAAGAGGAGATAGAAAACTTAGATAAATAGCCTTGGAAATAAACAGGAAGATGAAGGACATTTTGGTGTGCTTTATCACTGCAGCTGCACAGCATAATATAAATTTACTTTGTATTATTAATAATGGTAACAAGTAGAAGCAAAAAGATGTTAATTAACATTTCATTTGTAATAAAGGATGACTATCTAGATCAAAAGTGAGTCAAGAGCAAAGGAGCTATGGTTCATTTATAGTCACAGACTGCTTAGGTGGGCAGCATGACAGATGACTTCATTGTTTGTATTGGGAACACTCATGGAGTGGAAAAAATTATTAAGCATCTTTAAACTTCATTGAATTTTGTATGATTTTGTACACAAAAAGTAAAAGGCAAGGCTCTTGGTGGTACATCTAGGACTTCTTCAATTGTATGTAAAAAATATCTTAAGCAAAAATTCAATTCACCTCCTACCTTCAAAACTACCACTATGGAGTACTGCCCTTTAACTAGGCAAGGTACCCTGTCATAAGATAATTAATTTGTCTCTATTATTTCCACATAAACAGATTGTTTAGTATAATTAAAAATATGCAAAACAAAACAAAGCCCTAATTTCATACTTTGGATGAAAAATTCTAGGATATCCTTCTTCCTAGAACAGGTGTTTTCCAAATTTCTCTTGGAACCCTGTTATAGTTGCCTTGTTGTTTTTGTCTGCTTTCTCTTTCTAGGTTGGTGGCCTTCTCACCTTTAAATCCTTTTCATCATATATTTCTTCTACCCAGTGGGTGAAGGGTTGACCCAACTCAACCAGCTCTCTGTTTCTTAAAGCCATACCAGCAAAGCAATAGAAAATAACCCTTTCCTTAGGAGCCAAGGTGTGTCCAATGGCCCAAAAGAAAATAAGATACACTCAAGACCTGGTTTTCACCATGCTTTGTGTTTGTTTGGTGGCAGACCAGAATATTGTCTTAATTAGAGGACCACTGAGCTCATTAATTCTGTTTATTATCTTCTCCATCTAATTCTTAATATGCAGATGATTTGCCGATTATACACCAGCCAGCACTTTATATGCATTTTTCCACCAGCACATCCATCTTGGTGATCTAACATTAACAGTGGGTTTGCTATAAAAGGAAAGGGGGTGAAGAAGGAAAGAAGTTGTGCATCTTCTGGGGCTGTATTACAATAAATAGGATACTATAATTTCTTTATCTCCTTCACATTTGATATCTATTCCTTCTCTCTTTGGAATCTGCCATTATTGCTTCTTGCCTTCATAAATGTATATGAAATGGATGTCTGTGTCATTCTGTTGATAAGGAGGAAGAGTGTGTGCAAGAGGCATAAGCACTAGAAGTATCTGTGAGATGTTTCCTAGCTTCCACTGTCATAGGCCATCTGATCTGGAATATGCTACAGTACCCAAGCCTGTTACTTGGCAGTTTGTAATGCTATCTCTGTACCAACAGGCTGTATCATGGGAATACAAAACCTTAGGAAGTTAACTAGATACACTCTAAGGCAACATGGCAGGTGTCTTTTTTTAATACTGTCCCCAAATGTTCATCAATTTAAAAAAAAAAAAATTCTTTACACAATGGTGTTCTTGTTTTAACTTATTTTTATGGCACTTCTTAAACATAAGTAAAAAGAACAACATTAAACCATGTTAATATGTCTATAGTTTAAAAAAATCTAACCACTCAAAGAATATGTAGCTAGAAATGAAATACCCAGACATAACGTGATTTCTGCTGGTGTTCAAAAGCCAAAGCTGTTCTCTTCTGTGTTTTATGACAACTGCAGAAGTCCTTGTCTAAAATATTTCCCCATGTGCAGCTTTATATTACATTATATGTAATTATGCTTTTTGTAAATCTTATGATTTTATCACTGGTATTTCATCATCTGCCACATTACAGATTGGATTTATTGCATTATCCCATCTCAGTGCTTTGCATTACAGCATAAAGAACATGACATACCTTCATTTAGCCTGATAAAATCATGCCATTTTAAATGAATGCAATCCTTTTGAACTCTGCTGATGTTCTATCACATAGGCTTTTAAGAAATAAAGGGTAGGTATCAATGTAATTTACCGCACTTATGAGCAAAAGAGGTTGAAATACAGCATTTAATAACACTGAGGGTTCCCCCCCCAAATTAACATAATGTAAATTAAGTAGAAATGAGTTGTTATCATGGCCTCATGTCAGGCTGAATATTAGCAAGTTATCTGAAATCCATGTTTATTTAACAGAATGAACTGATTATTTGAATAGCTATGACACAATTATAATATTAAACATAACTAAAATAAAGCATGTGCCTGTGTCTAAGACTGATTCATTTGAATAATGTATTCTTTCATTGGTTGCTATAACCAACTGGTTGACTCCTTAAAGACAGAACAAACATAAGACTTGTTTTTACTCGCTTTGAAATCAAAGGAATTTTGTATGCAAAATGTTTCAAGTTTTGTGCACAAGTATTTGGAATGGTAAAATCCTGTCTTCTACACATGGTAAGGGAAACGTAGGGCCAAATTCTTATTTTTTTTAATTGTTTTTTTATCAGTTAAGGATTCTGTGGAAATGGATTACTAATTGAAGATATTCAAAGCAGAGTTGGTCATAAAGTTTAAGTCTCATATAGAATGGCCAATTAGAGAATATAGCCACTGAAAGTTATAAGAAATCATTTCAGATGTATTTATTCTGCTACTAAATAATCATCATTAAATACTCAAGGACCTATCAGCTTCACCACAAAGGCATCGACTGTTCAATTTACTGTCATACCTAAAAAAGTCTTAAAACTCCATATATTATCACGTTGAGAAAAAGGTATTACAAGCACTTTAGGTAATTAGCAAGCTAGAAAGTGCAGACTTTCTACTGCTAGAGTCAACGATAAAAAGTTTGCGAACTTTAAAGGTTGCATGATTCTGAACAAAGTGAGTTGTAACCTGAATTGAAGATATTAAATATTGGAGAGACTAAAATTATATCTAGCATTGGAGACATTACAAATACAATGAAAACAATATTTCTAAACTTTACCTTCACCACAACCTCTGTGGTTTTAAGGCAAGATGTAATGTAGTAGAGGACGTGGCAATTTTTTTTTTAATTACATGTAGCATTTTTTTTAATTGTTCAAAATGATTAGACTTATCTGTGTGCAGACTGATCACTTGTATGTGTGGTCTTGTCTGAAAAGCCTTTTTTTCCTGAGGACTTACATATACCAATCATAAGACATACTTGCCAGGTGTTAGGCATCAATTTCAACTATTTCAACTGAGATCCATAATGTTTTATTTCTTTACACAAATCTGAGCTCCTTAGTTAATAGCCCCAATTGCTGGTCATTTTTAAGTACTTTTTTATGAACCATAGAAATTTGAAATGGAAAACTCACTCACCCTTTCATTTTAAATTCCCCAGTCTATCTCCCTTTCAGTGCGGCTATTTTAGAAGTAATATTTGGGCCAGAGACTCAGGTCTAATTAAAACCTATTGAAATAATTGGAAAGATTCATACTGATTTCTATGCATTTTGGTTAAGCCCTGTAGGTACTAGACTTGACTTCCCTGCTTTGTCAAGTGATGCTTCTACAGCTGTGTAATCCAGAATGTCAAAATGCCATTTTTATTGCTGTATAACAGCTTCCAAAGTTTTCCCTCCTGCTAAATATTAGTATGTTTGATTATCTTCTTTCAGATATAATCACTTGCATTTTTCTCAAGTTGAAACTTATTTTTGGCACTTTGCAATATTTGGTTTAATATAAAACTCTCCCAGGGTACATTTATTTGGTTCAGAGATACACAGTTTTTCATCATTCTGTTGAAAAATTCTGGTAATAATATTGGATGTAGGCCCATAAACAATATGCACATCTTCTGGAACTCCTCAGTACTGGGGGAACATATGATTATTTTTGCCCGAATTTTCCAGTAGATAATTTGTCCCTCTTTCTGCTCTGGCTCAAGACAAAGGTCAGATTCAGTAACAGAATGGCAGCATATATTAGTAGGATGATCCTGCAAGCTATGAGATCTAAAGAAGTTAAATAAATCTCAGTTGCAGAAACCTGAGTTTGGGCAAAAACTGCATATTTCTTTTACACAAAATCTGAATCCTCCATGAATTTAAATCTTTAAAACTAGAGAAGTCTGTAGGATATTGTCCACCCTATATAAAGATATGTTGGAGGAAGCCTAACCACAACATTTCTGTCCATTGAGAGAAGAGTGTAAAATAATGGGTAAATGAGTCATATCACAATCTTAAACATATGTTTAAACTGTTTTATCTGTCTTTAAAAAATGAAAAGCATACATATTAACCATACAAAGTATAGGTCAAATGTGGAATTCTCACTAGGGATATGCCCAAGTAGTAAGTTCATTTGTTATAGGACCAAACTCTCCATGGTACCAGAGGCTATCATGATATCAAAAAAGCATGAACAGTTTTGGGGTCTGTAATGAAAATAATTAAAAACCCTTGTCAAAGGTTGGTAAACTGAGCTCATAAAGACTGTATACAGCCACTGTTCCTCTGTAAAAAAAAAAAAAAAGGGATTTTCAGCCTTTTTTCCCCTTTCTTTCTCACTTCTGCATGCTGAATTGAGCATAGTCAGCTAAATTTCCAGAGTACCTATGTACAGGCCTAACTAGGCTTAGACTGATCTAAGTGCAGATTGTTACAGATGTCTGGGGAAGTTAGACTGAGCAAAAAATGACCGACCCAGTGTAACTTGGTTTATCTGAGGAGGTGAGCTAACTTAAGTTGGGAATGGGTTAACCTGATCTAAGTAAGGTCTAATTGCAGCCTCAGGGTTTGGAAAGCCCATCCACTTGCCCCAGCACTGGGGCTACACTTTTTCTAAAGCACCTCCTCCCTCCCAGCTTATTTTGATTGGGTTCCCAATGTGGCTTCCACCACTTGCAAACATGTGTACAAGCAGAATCTATGATCGCATGGCTTAAAATAACCCTGGGCCTTGCAAACATGTGTACCTACCTCAAACATGCTTGTCATTATCTGTTGAAAACACCATTGGCTTTAAAGTGCATTCTAAGAAATTACTTTGTGACAGCTGGCCCCTTCCTGCAACTCAGGACATACATTGTACTTAGGACATGCAACTATGATCACTTTCTCTCCTCTATATAATCACAAGGAATGCTTTAACTCTTTTTTATGCCAATACCTGGGTTTTCATTTAAAAATAAGCATGCTATGTAATTCCTTTAAACATCAATTCATGACTGTCTTCCTGCAATCAGAGTTTTTAATCTCTGTATAGAAATGGCTTTCATTTCAACAATGAACTTGGAAGTAAAAGCTATTCATGAAAGAGTCAGGATCTGAAATTTATCACCAAGGCCCATCTTTTCCCATTTTACTATTGGTTAAATAGAGCCCACTGGTTTGTTTCAGCTGCCATCTCTTCTCAGCAAATCACATAAACGTACTTGAGTCACACTGATTTTAGTGCAAGCACATATTTGAGTGACTTATTGATTGGTGAGGTAAATGAATGCTTTAAGACAGTAGGAATTCACTCTTGAATTGCCTTTTTTTTTAAATAGTGATTTTGGAAAAACCCACAATACTAAAAATAACTATCCATCTTTGTATTATGCGCAAATAATATGTAATAGAGCTGCAGTATAATATTCAATAATGGGAAATAACTGAAAGAAACAAAGGAGATAAAACATGCAAAGCTAGGAGAGATTACAGAACTCAAACTAAACAAAGAACAATAGCACTAAAAATAAAAATGGCAAGGCATTAGGAAAGCTTACTATATTTTTTTTATTCCTGTGATATATTTTAAGTAAATAAGCTCTTTGTCTTAAACATTGGAGCATATCTTCCTACATTCTTCACATTATTCCTTCACCCTATCCATATATGAGTCTTCTAAATTCAATACTATATATTTTTTATTTTCTATTTGTTTAATTATATAGTATTTTGCACAAGTAATCACTCAGCCATACAAAGATGAAAAGTTGTGTGCATTATTAAGTCCCACCTCCTGCAAAAAAGAAGCACATGGGCTCTGTAGTCTACCCCAGGGGTGCTCAACCCACGGTCCACAGGCAAGTTCCAGTCCCTGGTGTCATTTCATCTGTGGTTCTGCGTGTCTGATCTATCATGCTGAGCGCTGTGGGCTCCAATTCCAGCACTCCACTCTGAGAGGGAGAGAAGTACACAAGGCTCCCAAAGCCTAACCGCTGCATTGGGGTTGAATAGGAGAAGCATGAAGCCCAAGCCCCCAGATACTATTCATGGGGCCAGGCAGGGGGTGGTGTGGGGTACGATCCCTGCACATGGGGCTGGGTGGGAACATCATGGGGCTCCAGGAGCCTGATTCTTGCATACAGGTATGGAAAGAGGTAGTGTGGGGTCCCTGGATCCTTGTCCTATCATACAGGGTCTGATTTGGCCTACAGACTGGCCCTACACCCCTCATGTGGCCTGGAGTGCTAAAAGGTAGGGCACCTCTGGTCTATCATGATTCTCCTACAAGCATTGGGCCATAAACCATAAATAATCATCAGTGTATCTGCAGTGGTGAATTCTAGGTCACATTTTTAGTAAACTACATTTGTTTGGCTATATTCCACTCTGTCATCAATTTGTTTTTATTTTAAATATTCAGGCTTAGCCTGAACTTCATAAAGTATCTTGAATACACAAAAGATGAGCAACAACATTACTTTCAAGAAATGAAACTATTTAGTTATTAATATAATATATTAAGTTATGGACATCCCTGGCATGTTAGAAAATCTATTCTTTACTTGACTTCACACTCTAGAGCATTTTATTAAATCTTTATGAATAAGAACTTACTGGATGAAATGTGTTATGAACCAGATCCTGTCTTCTGGAGGGTAGCCTCTATGTGTGAATGTCAAATGAAGGAAGGACCTTTTTTTCCCATTTTTTTTTTTGTGTGGTGTCTTCTACTGGACTAACTGCATGGTGGAATAAAGTAGAACAAGTTTTCTAATGCCTTGCATTCTTCCTCGGGCCTGGGTAAGCGGGGAAAGTACAATTGCATCTCTTGTAACACTAACAAACACAGGCAGATGTGTTTCCCAGCGGAAAAGTAAATACTTTAATGGACACTGTACTTTATCTTTTTATTGTGTACACTTTAACTTTTAGAACCTGTCTGCTTTAGGTTGGCAGAGATGAGACTGTGTTGTGATTTCTTTGACTTATTAATTGGATGAAATCAAATAGGTGGTAGGAAATTATTACTTCATTTTGTATGTAGTGTTGTGAGATGCTCTCCATTAATGGTATTTTAATTTTGTTTATGATTGATAGAAAGTTATTTTGTGAAGAAAACTAGTGTTGGGGTTAAATTTATATAAATTTAATGAGAGTGCAGGCTCAAGATTTTCTTTCCATTATTGTGTTAGCCAAGTGAACCTGCTTTGTGAAGCATGTGAGCTATTTGTGCATACATTGTAAAAGTGGTACTTTTTATCCAGAGTTTTTGTGAGGTCAGAATAATGGGAATTAGAAAAAGAAGGTGTTATCAAGGATAGCTTCAAAATGAGAGAAGTGCAGTAAAATACATAAAATAATTGTGGGGAAGAGCAAGACTATTCAAGAGGGAAAAGAGTTGTTCTTACCTGTGGAATGTAGAAATAGTCTCTATCTGTTATTTAGCTCAAGCTGTATCTGCTTCTTTTCCAGACCAGAGGATTGGTACTTTGTACCTGTCAACTTGTCTAACATCTCTCCCAAGTATGTAGTTGGTTCAATAAAAGATATCACGCCCACCCCCCAACACACACACACATTCTTGCATCTCATATATTTCCTGGACCATTTTTCAGTCATTCTTTCTGTCTCAAAAGTCACCATATCAGCTGATGTTAGCCACAGTTTGGTTCTGTTACTGGTAGCGTACACAAATTGCTTTTATTCTACAAGTCTACAGTGACCAGCAATTGGGTCATTTTCAGTGTCAGCAGCACAGTGCAAAAAATCCTAGGTGCATAATATGAATCAGGAGATGTAACATTCCTTGTAACTGCAATTTGATTATTACTTGTGCCACAGACAGATGCATGTGTATTTGTAATGCTTTAGTAAATATTTTTTAAATTATTATAAAAAAGAATACATTTCTGTTGGTTTTAATTTATAGCTATTATATAAAGAATTTACTTCTGCAAAAGATTGTTTTAATTACCATTCAAATACAATAGCTTATAACTGGATCAGTTAGTGTTCGCAGTTGACATGGAAAAAAATGTCATAATGGTAGTGATAATTGCAAGGTTAAAAAAGGCATTAAAGTCCTATGCTGAAGATCATTTGAACACCATAGAAGTTGTACCATTGCTTAAAATGGCTCTATCATCAAGCAGAAACCCCTCAAAACTAAATCATTAGTACCTTAAAATATAAAAGGTAAATTGATCCATGATTGAAATTTCTTCTTTTAGTACAGTTAAGTAGTGTACTATCAGAAATGTTGCCAGTGAAACAAAAGACAGTGCTGATTTAAAATCTCATTTTATATTTCAATCATCCTTTGTCTCATTAAATAATATACATATAATCACTTCAAAAATTTTGAGATGAATGCCAAGGTTTTGATTTGTTGTTTTTTTTTTCTTTAATATATTGACCATACTTCTATCTTGAGCAGTTATATATCAAATAAATCAAATGTATTGTAGAGAATAATATGATTAAAGAACTGGCAGTGTAATTATAGAACAATTTTTTTACCTTTCTTTGCAACTCTAGAAAATCCTGGTGCAATTTTTATGACATAATCATATAAGTGTATTCTTGCCTTTAACAACATCCTGGATGAATCATATTTTGTTGTGAAAATTAGGAAATACAAAAATATGAAGGTGTTATTGAGTAATGTTATAAGCTGGAAATATTTTCCCACCTTTGACTCCTACTTTATAATATACATCTTTGTAAAGGCTTCACTGAATATGAAATGGCTATTGAATCTCTCTTGAAATGTTAATATGGAAAAAATAGCATAGAATCAGTTCTATTCAATCAACAACAAAAATGCATAGTTTATAAATTCTAGGGCTAAATATTTTCTTTTTTTTCAGCTTGGATATGATTACTTCAGAGGCCTGTGTATTTGTTTGGTTTACTGCTGTATACCTCTGTATGTTCTTGTCCTATGTCTAAAAATAGCTCATATTTAATTGCAAATAATATTCACTTCCTATACAATTTTAGGACATTTGACTGTAAGGAGAAAGAAACCCTGCCTATTAAATAAATCCAAATTAGGTCTCAGCCCTTCAGGAGCTTGTCAAAGCAGTTGGGATTATGTTAATAACTTACCGACCCATTAGAAAGTGAATGATTTTTTTTTTCTCGTGAAATTTCTAACAAAGTTTCTTCTGTTATTCTGAGAAAAGACAAACAAAACCCTTAATATTAAGATTATTAGCCCTTTGGTGCCATCTTGTGGTGAGATGATAGTTGTGAGAACAGACAGTATTCTGTGCTTGTCATAAATTTGCCTTATTGAAACAATCTCAGTTTTAGTAATGTAGGAATATGTATGCGTTTACTAGTAGCTACAATATGAGAAAATGACTCATGTATAAAATAGCTCCTTTCTTTCTTCTTTGACGTTTCCACAGACGTTATTATAAATTTTGTTTTTAAGAGAAATCTTACTAAATTGACTGTACTAATTACTAAATAGAAATATATTTTTACAGCTGCATCAGATCTCCATAGAATACTTAAATATATAGCTAGCTCAAGGCAAACCTCATGTTCTCATCCCAGAAGAGGACCTATGCTAGTTTTTGGAAAGTTTAAGGGAAAATACATGGCCTCTGATTGAAATAAAAGATAGTGGCCCAGGCAGCCTTTTAAACGCACGTATTTCTCAGTCAGCTCTTGGAAATACAGCTCAACAAATGGTTTTATTTTTGTTCTGAACAGTGGGTTAAGACTCAATTAGTTGGTTGTAATGTGTTGTGTATATGCATATGCTGAGTTTATAAAAGTCAAGGGCAGGTCATTAGTGCACTACTTTCTCCAGCACCAGCTGACTTCCACGAGACTTGTAGGCAGCGAAAATCATTCAGAATCTGGTCCATGCACAATATTTTGAAGGGCACTATATACAGTAGTTAAGGTCATTCTCCTGCCACCCCCAAATTTATGCTGGAAAGTTCTTAGATCAACAGTTCTCAATGTTTTTAGACTTGACACGCCCCTCCATAAGTTTTGTGTATTGAGTGGCACCCCATTTCAAAAAGTGATTTATCCAGCATAGTGCTTACCTGTTGTTGAGGAGGGGCCAGAAAGGAGAGGAGTAACTGACATTAAGGGTCTTGTTACGCATTCATTTTAGGTGCCTCTTGGAGCTCTTAACTGCTGGATTATCCATACATTAACACCTGAAACTTGTTTTATGCATGCATACGTTAGATAGCTTAAAGTTACACCATACAAGGACAGGTTTATCTTTCATCCATGTTACCCAGCTTCTGTTCCATTAATGTGTGGCTGCTCTCCACAAGTGAGCCACTCAAGTTACAGTCATCCAGCATCCCAACATGCAGTGTCCCCTTCCTCATCCTTCTAGTCTATGTGGGCAAACTTTTCACCCCTTGAACTTTACTGCCCAAGGAATGGTTATGGCACCAAGCCAACTGCTTCTCCCACTCTTTCAGGTGTGACCGTCACACACCAATAGCTGCAACCCCATGCAAATAGCCTGCACAGTGTATGGCACCTAGCCAGGTAGCAGGGCATGGACAGGTCCAGATCCAGGTCCAGGTCCAGAAGTGGGGTCTAGAGGAGGTAGCGGGGAAAAGGTAGGGGGATGAATTGGGCCTCCATGAGTGGGGGATTTTTTCCTGGGGCTGGGGTTATAGCTACCCCAAAAATGCCTTCCTTCACTGCTTTTACTTCCCAGACACCTTGGAAACATGGCAAGCACCACCCACACCCCAATCCCAAATCCTAATTTATTAAAACATAAGATCTTATTTAATTTCCTTTTTTTTTAATTTGAATTTTATCCTTTAGTGAATGACTTCTTTAATTTCACCACTCTTTCCTGACTCCCATTTTCTTTCCACCTCCCATTTCATTACCCACCTGCATCCCATTAATTGTACACCTTCCAGCTTCACATTTCTATACTCCACAACTCATTTCTCACACAATCCCACCTAGAACAGGGATAAAAATCTGTCCTGGCTCACCAGCCACATACTGGCAACCTAGCTCACTAGCCCTGTAGCTCCTAGTCAGGCCCCTGCTCTCCAGCCCTCTAGTGACAATTCATAGCTGTGCAGGTGAAAGGCAGTCAGAGACTTTTAGTCTTATGGTGTGGCACCTCCAAACTTGAACTAGCATTAACACTGATCAGCATTTGAGTAGCTCAAAGTAGAATCTGTAATAAGGCCCTAAGAGCCTGCACTGCAGTGAGTTGCAGGGATGGAGGAAATAGCAGCTGGAAAGAAAGAACCTGCACTTATCTCCTCACTGGGGTTTGTATTTATCTCACTTATCTTCTCTCTCTTGCTGGCACCCTTCAAGGACTGTCACAGCTTCCCAAGATGCTAGAGCACCGTGGCTGAGAACCACTGTGCGAGAAATAAAATATTACTCTCAGTCTATAGCAGGTCAAGAGGGTTGGGAGGGAAGGGCCGGACACCACATCCGCTAAATCCAGTAATATCAATTATGTAAAGAAAAGAGTTCATGCTTTAGGTAAAATATTTCTAGATATAATGCACACCATGTTTTCCAGTGTATAAATGCATGTGTTATAAGAATAAAATAATGACTGGGAAAAAAACCCCATAAAATCAACATTGGGGCAACTTTTATAACAATTATTTCAATTATTGTCCATTATGTTTCTTTAATTCATAAACTTAATTTCAGGTTGCTTTTTCAGAGTGGAGCGGAGGGGGGGAGGAGAAACAAACATCTTATACACTGTAAAATGTATGTATTTCCTTTCCTTCCTTTCTTTTAAAGGGTTTATGTAACCTCCATAACCATAATATTTGATAATTGAACAATATTTCATGGATTTATCAGGTACCACATGTGCATACATATGTATGTGAGTGTGGCCCTGGTCTAGGCAGGGAAAGCCAAGGTGTGGGTCTTGTTGTCTGGTTTATGAACTCCAAAGGTTAGGAGTTAAAGGCTGGGTATGGGTACAGAGAATGGGTTGGTAAGCAGGTCCCAGGTGAGTGTGAGGATTCCCCCCTATACAATCTGTTCAGGACTGGTGAGGCCACATCTGGAGTACTGTGTTCAGTTTTGGGGCCCCCACTACAGAAAGAATGTAGACAAATTGGAAAAAGTCCCATAGAAGGCAACAAAAATGGTTAGGAGTCTGTGACACATAACTTATGAGGAAAGACTGACAGAACTGGGCTAATTTAGTCTAGAGAAGAGGAGGCTGAGAGGGGAGTTAATAGCAGCCTTCAGCTACCTGAAGGAGGTTTGACTCAGTGGTGGCAGATGAGAGAAAGAGGAACAATGGTCTCAAGTTGCAATAAGGGAAGTTTAGGTTAGATACTAAGAAGAATTTTCACACCAGGAGGATAGTAAAACTCTGAAAGAGGTTACCCAGAGAGGTTGTATAAATGCCATACTTGGGTCTTTCAAAACCTAACTAGACAAAACTTTGGCTGGGATAATCTAGTTGAGGATGGTCCTGCTTTGAGCAGGTGGTTGGACTAGATGAGCTCCTGAGGTGCCTTCCAACCCTAACTTTCTAAGATTCTATGATCGTATCCTTTTTTTTACAGACAGGAAATGAAAAGCATAAAAAAATCAAGTGACTTTCCCAAGGTCACACAAAAAATCTACTGAAGGGCTAGAAAACAAATATAGATGCCCTATCCCAGTCTAGCGTTTTAATCACAAAATAGGATTTTCATTTAAGAAATAGTTATTCTACATGTTCTTCAGATCTATCAGAAAATATCCATGGCAGTAAATTCTTGCAGATTGTCAGTGGAACAGTTTTTTGAATATTAATAGTTGAAAAAGAAAGCTGTACTGAACATGTTTAGCCTGCCATTAATTCATTTTTTAACAGATTTATGGGAATATATGTTTATGAATGTAAGTACACAATATTGTTTGCATTGGGTATGCTGTGCCTCATCTGTGCAATTATGTGAAAGTACAGTTCTTTAAAATTATGCTACTCTGGTAACATATGGGCAGAAAGGGTGCCTGTAGACATGCAGGATACCTGCTCTGACACACTGTAATGACACTGTGTCAGAGCAGACTCAACTAATCGAGTTTAATTACCAGCCTCAGGGTCTCATGTATTCAGTGTTCCCATGCTTCAAAATGGCAGTGCAGTTACTTCAACTAAAACTCATTAAACAAAGCGTTTGTTAAAGCACCCTCATCACCATTTTAAAGCGCTGAACACTGAAAACATGAGGTGCTGTGAGCGCTTTAATTAGAGCAGCTCCCGAAAGCCGGTTTAATTAAAGTGCTCCCCCCTGCCTCCTTCCTCCCCCAGAGCAAGTGTAAAGATTCCCAGAGCAAACATTCCTTACAGTGCTGTGACATTTATAGAAATGCCAGATACAGGAGCACAGTATTTTAATAAGTAGTCAACAGCTGCATGCTGCAGTGCCAAGGGAATATAAAAAAAACAATACCTATCAGTCAGCCAGTTAAGGACTCTGTGGTTAGAGATACCTGAATTTTATGGGTGCTGTTGTGATTTCTCTGGTTTTAGTTAGTTCCTGGAGCAAAACAGTTTATTTAGAATATGTTTCAGAAAGATAAGGATAAACAAATGTTAATGTGCAGAAGCTTGCTACTGAATGCAATACGATACAGCATCTTGGCATCTCAGCTTAAGTGTGTGATGATTTCTCAGTTTATAGTTTTCACTCCAGATACAGCTTTCACTGTGTTCCACAACGTTCTCTTGACAAATACCGTCCTTATATTTTTTTTTCTCTCTCTATATATATATATTTATATATATGTGTGTGTGTGTGTGTGTGTGTGTGTATCTTCTAAGCTTCTTATATATTTTATGTACAGTATAAAAATGGTAGCTAGTTACTGAAGCTGATATAAAACATTAAAAATAACATCTCTCTGTGCTACTACAGTTCGTCCTGCTATAAGGGGTGGACACATTTAAAGGGAGAACAAACCTAGGTTTATGACATGAGTCTTGGTTTTAAAATTGCCCAGTTTTGGACCAGAGCAGGTATACCTTTTTGTATGAAAATCTGAACTACTAGTCATTCTGTATGCATCATGTGGAACTACCAATTTGAAGCATATATTTAATGCTCACTCGCCAATGTGTATTTATTTGGTCTTCAGATCTGACTGGGAGAACGATTTTAAAATATTCTCTTCAGAACCATATGGTCAGCATTTAGATAGTGACCAGCCATGTCTATGGATCATATCTAATTGTCTTCTGTCATTTCCAAAGACTTAGTAGTAATCTGGTCTCCAAGGGTATGTCTACAATCACATAACTTACTTTAAGCTGTGTGATTCTAGATTGGGAGTGGCATATGCAGATACTTGCTGGTACTAGGAACGTCATTGGAAACTCAGTGGGCATGCCTACATGAGACATTTACTGTGCAGCTGATTAATTAACTACATTGTAAACATCTCAACATCTACACCTGTGTCCCTATTAGACTGGAGTAAACTAATTTACTGCACAGTAGAACAGTACTTGTATTTATAAGACTCCTCAGTAGTGCACATATATACACTGGAGGGGCTGGCTGGGGTACAAGGGTACCTTTGCTTCAATGCAAAGGTGGTCTACTGGCTAGCCCTGTGCTGAATCACCCTGGTGCCCCGCCAACCCCTTCTCAGCACATTTGTTGGCTACAAAGGACCAACTCACAGGATTGTTATACATTCAATTTTATTAGATGGGATGTGAAGTTTTAATAAAATTATAAATGAAAATTTTGGGGGGATATGATAGGTACTGGTCACCTTAGTGCGCACACACACTCACATGCACTCACGCATTCAAATCCATGTAGTATAGTATGTAGTAGCTGCCATAGTGATTGTGAGAGCACTGGATCTGCTGTTGATGGTCAGCTTCCTCCAAGGTGGTGTGTTTTCCAGAAGGGGGTTGCTTGCTTGTCTTTCTGTCTCAGTAGGTTGGGTGCTGGAAGAGAGGGCACCACTGAGGGTCATGCTTCACTGCCTTTTATCCCTTTCTGGCAGACTTGTGTGATCCCCCTGTGTCTCTCAGCTGCCCAATCCAGAGGTTGCTGTCCCACATGGGTCTTGAGTACTTCATGACAGCTGTTAATCACAGTGGTCTCTGCCTGATGTTATGTGCAGTTTCAGGAGTTAGTTTGTGATTTTGATTAATTTAACAATGGCATTGTTAAGGGTTGCAGCAACAGTCCATAGGGTGTGTCCTCAGTTCCAGGGATCCATTCCTTGGCTTGCTTAGCTTAAAATTGCTTGTAGAGTAGAGTTTTTAATGGTAAGTTTTTCTGGCTAGGCTATTGGCAGTTAACAGGTTGTCATGGCAGACTTCAAGCACCTGGATATCTCATGGGAAGAGCACTCATTTAAAACTGACTGGTCACAAAGCTTTGTCACATGTGTGGATAAGCTCTACCTGACTCAAGAAATCTATGGACCGACAAGAGGTAAAGTGCTGCTGTACCTGATGCTGGCCAAAGGGGATGATCTAGTCAGTGACCTAAGAATTGAAGGAAAGCTGAGAGACAGTGACCATGAACTGGTTATTTTTACTATCCATTGCAAAGATGGCAAGCCAGTCAGCAATGCAGAAATCCTCAACTTTAGGAAAGCCGAGTTTGAGAAGCTTGTTGTCAAGGAAGGCTTGTTGTTGAGGGGTGGGAGTCTAAGATGAGTGGTTGTTCCTTAAGGGAGTGATGCTGAAAACACAAGGGGTATCCATCCCATCTCAGAGGAAAGGTAGCAAAAGGGCACAGCAACCCCCTTGGCTCAGCAGGGAACTCGTGGACCTTCTACATCTAAAAAGAGTGGCTTATGAAAGATGGAAGACAGGAATCACCACTACGGAGAAGTATTCTACATTGGTTGATACCTGTGGGGAATGAACCAGGAAAGCCAAGGCTGCAACCAAACCCCAAATGGCTACACGTATGAAGGACAATAAAAAGTCCTTTTTCAGATCTGTGGAGAGTTGGAAGAAAAGCAAGGGTAACATTGAATCTCTGCTGAACCAAATGAGAAAAATGACAACCGGCACCCAGGAAATAAACAACCTGCTTAATGGGTACTTTGTGTCAGTTTTTTACCAGCGCAAAGGGACCGCCCTGCCTAACATGATGTGGGACAGTCAGGATGAGGGTGAATTTATATCCAGCATTGGTGTAGACCTTGTAAAGGAACACCTTGAGAGGTCAAGTCACCTGGTCCTGACAGATTGCACCCCAGAGGAGCTGTGAGGCTCCTGGAATGATCTCAGTGAAGATAACCGACTTTACTGGAATCCAACGAGCTGTCAGGCATCATAGCAGCCACTGGCAAGTATTTTCAAGCTGTAAAGTTTGCATGTACCCTAACAAAGAAATCTAATGGTCTTCCTAGTAATTTGCTCATCACAAAGTACATAAACCATCTTCCTGGCTGGAAATATGTTTTCCAAAGCAAACTTAATTATGTTTAAACATGAAGTTCTTAGAGTTTATATTAAATACTGTTCCACAGTAGATTGTTCTTGACAGTAGTTATATGTTTATCCAAATATGAATCAATAGAGGTAAATGGCTAGGTGGCTATAGCATTATAATATTTTGGGTATCTACCTTATGCTAAAAGAGACTTCTGGAGATACAGTCAGTGTAAAGAATTAATCCTGTCAGTATTTCCAATATCAGGTATGGAGACTTCTCTTGAAACCAAAAATTGTAACTGCTCAGTATTGCACATATATTTCTTTTTGATATACTGCAGTGTGTGTTACCTTAATTTGGGGAATATGTCATTACATTTGCTGTGTTAAATTACCTGCTTCTTCCTGGTCAGTAATCTAAAGTACTGTGCGAAAGCAATAAATGGCAGTGTGTGAAGTGTCACTCTGAGTCTTTTGTATATGGTGAACTATAAAACTAAAAAAGAAATACAAATAAATATACTATATTTATATGATTATAATATGAGTTTGAATATAACATGACTCCCAGTAATTTGATTCTATATATGGAACATTTTAAAATTTGTCTTAATCTTCTGTTGGCTACAAAGGACCAACTCACAGGATCATAATAAATTCTAGTTTATCGGATGGGATGTGAAGTTACTGATAAAATCATAAATGTAAACTTATGAGTTGTGAGTGGTACTGGTCACCTTAATGCACACATACACGCACTCACTCATTCAAACCCATGTCATTTAAACCCATGTAGTATAGTGTATAGTAGTTGCTGTAGTGATTGTGAGCACTGGTGTCAGTATGTCTACCTATCTGAGGTCCTGGAGTCTGCTGTTGATGGTCAGCTCCAGAAGGAGGTTTCCTGCTTGTCCTTCTGTCTCAGCAGGTCAGGTGCTGGATGAGAGGGCACCACTGAGGGTCACACTTCACTGCCTTTTATCCCTTTCTGGCAGACTTCTGAGATCTCTCAGCATCCTCTTGGCTTCCCAATCCAGAGGTTGCTGTCCCACATGGGTTTTGAGTATTACATGACAGCTGTTAGTCACAGGGGTCTCTATCTGCTGGTACTTGAAGTTTCGAGAGTCCATCCTTGACTTATTGAGTTAATGGCTATATTGTCATGGGTTACAGAAATAATCCATAGGGTGAGTAATCAGTTCCAGGAATCAGTTCCTTGACTTGATTAGTTTAAAATGGCTTGTTAAGTTCCTTTGGCTAGGCTATTGTCACTTAATTACATACTGATCACTATACACTCTCATTCACTCAAGAGACTGCCCAATATAGCAGATTTTATCACTTTACAATTACAATTTCAATGCAGTTTTTAACAATGCTCCAAGGTATAACTTCAGTCTATAGGGAGTTCATTTCTTAAAGGTTTAAAAGTATGAAATATAAAATACAAAATGCCATGGTAAAGATAAAACAGAAGAAATATAAAAAATGCACTGTGAGAAATAGATAAAAATGCAATGTGAGATTGTTGTGCTCCAGCCCAAATCTGGATTCGTGTGCCCGGTATGCAAGAGCCAATACAAATACCAGGTGGTGGAAGTTTGAAAGAAAAAAAGTGTTTATTGCCAGCAATAAAGGTGCAAGGTAGCAAGCACACCAAACACTATTTCTAAGCATCCTTTATACTAAAATCTACATCACGAGATGTGGGAAGGTGTTTATACGCCTCGTCTCCACAAGTAAAATAATGACCAGCTAGTGCAGCAAACCCATGGCCATCATTGCAATGTAGTTTCAACATCCACTGTAAATAATAACCTGAAAATCCACCCTGTTGGGGGTTATAACCAGAAACCCAGGAACCATTAAAGAGCCGTGCCCCATTTGCTTGAAACTATGTCACATTTGCTGGTTCCCAGAATAA
Organism: Caiman crocodilus; assembly: GCA_030014935.1. Lineage (NCBI taxonomy): Eukaryota > Metazoa > Chordata > Crocodylia > Alligatoridae > Caiman > Caiman crocodilus. The sequence goes on from JAGPOW010000261.1 coordinate 129,109,522, forward strand.
TAGAGCCATTACAGGTCCAGCAAAACTTTCCTGGTGTGGCATAAGCTAAATGTATGTAATCAGATCGATTATATTCTACATCTTGCCAGGTTTCATTTCTCTTAAGGTCCGAATAATGGGGGGCTAGCATCTGAGTAGTGTTCAAGGGAGCCGAAATCATAGGTATTCCTTCAGCTAAATCTTTAGGGCCCAGGCTACATACCCAATATCGAGACACATTTAAATCTTTTGCAAATTGATATGAGAGTTGAAGATAGACATTTGTGTGGGGAGATCTTTTCAGTCGGGGAGGGGTAGTCCCATTATCATCTTTGGCGTCCTTTAACATTAAAGCTTTGTCTCCTCTAGATATTATCAACTGATCAGGCACAAAATCACACACAAAATGCCCATCATCCAGCCTAGTTTAGAAAACCAGGGGTTAAATAACGACCTTGTCTTAGAGGAAGCCATAGCAGCTTATAAATCCCCTCCCCTTCTGAATAAAAATTTCAAGTCCTTTATTGGTTCCACTTTTCACTGCTCTTCTTTTCCAGCATCAGGGTCTGCAGGCTGTTTTGGTTTGGTCACTGGCTTCAGGTGGCTGGAGTGTATCCAGGTCTTGATCCCTTCGAGCTTGGCTGAGGTTGGGGTGGTTAGGAGCACCCTATATGGGCCTTTCCACCAGGCCTGGAGTGGTTCCTCGTTCCAATCTCTTACAAGAACGTAGCTTCCAGGTGACAGCTGATTCTCTGGGGTTGGAGATCTGTCTTGTGACGACAACATGTCCCGCACCTGTTGATGGATAGAAGACAAAACAGAAACCAACGACCATACATATTCTCTAATCATTCCTTCTCCTAAGATGTGCAACTGTTGTTCATTACCCAGAGGCAGACCCAGAGGGTAGGGTTTACCATACATAATTTCAAAAGGACTCAACCCCAATTTAGAATGTGGTGCCACCCATATCTGCAACAGGGCTAAAGGCAGAGCCTCTGGCCATTTGAGCCGAGTTTCCTGGCAAATCTTCACAAGATGTCTTTTCAGAGTTTGGTTCATACGTTCCATTTTTCCACTAGATGGGGCCGCTAAGGGGTGTGCAAATGCCAACTGATTCTCAGGAACTCAGAAACCTTCTGAGTAATTTGTGCAACAAAGTGTGGGCCATTGTCTGATCCTATCCCTCTAGGAAGTCCGAAGCGAGGTATTATTTCTCGTAGAAGTGCCTTGACCACTTCTCTAGCTTGTGCTGTTCTACAGGGGAAACACTCGATCCAATTGGAGAAAGTATCCACGAAGATGAGGAGATACCTCATCCCCTGCTGCCGAAGCAGTTCTGTAAAATCCACCTGCCATTCTTCTCCCAGCCCATTCCCTGTTTTCTGGTGCCCCGGGATTCCCTTCCTTCCTCCCTTTGGGTTATTCCTTTGGCAGATCTCACATGTTTCAGATGCCTTTTTGGCTGCCTCCCTTAACCCCACACCAATCACATACTGATTAATCCATTTCACTAGGGCCCTTTGACTGTAGTGGGTACTACGGTGAGCACTTTTCACTACCGCAGGGACCCAAGCAGCGGGAATGATGATACGTCCATGCATTGCTGTAAGCCACCTTTGTTTCCCTTTCCTCCCCTGGGACTCTTTTATCAGCTGCTGGTCTCTTTTCTCATATTGTGGCACCACAGGCTGCTGCAGACCTGGGAGGAGGGGTAACAGTAACCTCCTCCGATGAAGGTTACTTCCTTCAGGTAGCAGGTTTGTCTGAGGTTCCCTGGCTGCTTTCTTGGCCATGGCATCAGACAATCGATTACCCTTCATGGGGGGGTCATTTCCCTTCTGATGCGCTTTGCAATGTATTACCACCACTTCCTTCGGTTCCCAGACCACCTTGAGGAGGGTCTTTACCTGTTTACTGTGTTTGATGCTTGCTTCTTTGGCATCTAGCAGACCTCGCTCTTTCCACAGGGCTCCATGAGCATGTAAGATAAGAAAAACATATTTAGAATCAGTATAAATGTTGACAGTCCAGTTGGCCACCAACTGTTAAGCCCGGGTCATGGTTGCCAGATTGACAGTACAGGGAACGGCCAGCTTGATTTCGGGCCTGTCAAGAAGGATGGCTTGGTACTAAGCCATCTGCCCCGGATTTAACCAGTTCCCTCCTTTTAGCTCCAAGACCGTAAGCACTGCATGAGGCACATAGACAGTCAGTTCATGGCCTAAAGTTAATTTTTCAGCTTCCCATATCAGCAGGCAGGTGGCAGCAACAGTTCAGAGACAAACAGGCCATCCACATGACACGGGATCCAGCTGCTTAGAGAAATATGCCACAGGCCGTTGCCAGTTTCCCAGCTTTTGGGTAAGCACCCCAATGGCCACCCCCCTTTGATCATGCACAAAAAGTGAGAAAGGCTTACTCATATCCAGGAGTCCTAGGGCGGGCGCCTTGATGAGAGCCTGCTTTAGCTGATGAAATGCCTGTTCACATTCTCCTGTCCTCTCCAGTATCCTCTCATCACCTTGTGTTGCTTCATACAATGGTTTTGCAATAATTTCAAAGTTAGGAATCCAAATCCTGCAAAAACCTACTGTGCCCAAGAAGCCTCGTAACTGTCTCTTATTCTTTGGGGCTGCCAACCTAATATGGCTTCTTTCCTTTCAGGCACGAGCGCTCTCTGACCAGGCTGCAATTCAAATCCTAAATATGTGACCTTCTGGGACATCGGTTGCATCTTACTCTTGGATACTCTATATCCTTCCTGTCCCAGAAA
>JAGPOW010000261.1:129112376-129125560 GCA_030014935.1 Caiman crocodilus
TCCAGTGTATTTCGCTGTTTGTCTTCGAGGCCCCTTGCCTAGTACAGCTGTCTCCTCCTTATCACTGCAGATGGGCATAATTCACAAAACAGTCTTCTAATCTCGTCTTTTATCCTGTCTCAGGAGGATGGTTTGAGGCCATTTATCATGCCTTTAGGAGAATGGCTTGAGGTTATTCTCAACAAGATAGTGAGGATCAAAGGCTAGTGGGGAAAGTAAGTGAGTTAGGTTAGTGTAGGATATATTTACAGTCTTTGCAGTGGATATTTTAGTTCTTTTGTTTTCTTTAGTGACACTGAGCATAATTGATATATAGATGCAGTTTCTAGGTTTCTCCTACAGAAAGCCACTTCAGGTTTCTGGCTTGTTCTGAGCCTTGCCACACCCATGCAATAAGTGTGCTAGGTCTCTGACAATACTGAGAAGGAAAAGACATGCACAATATGGGGGTTGGGGGGGGGGAGGGTTGAAGGTAATAAGGGCCTTCTGTCAATTTCCAGAAGGGAAATGTACAAAGGGGGCTTTCTGCTACACTTCCAGGTAATTGTTGGAGGTTTATCTTGAATTTGTTCCCCTCTCATTCACTCCTACAGCAGTAAAAAAAAAAGATAATGAGGGGTCAGGTAGTCCTTTTCACATCCTCCTGCCAGCTGCTTGCCCCTACAAGCCCTTTCTCCTCCCCTTGCCCCATCTTACTAGCAGGCCCTGCTCTCTCTGAGCATATGGAAGTGAGTAGCACATAAGAAAACACTGACCTTGAAACAAGCATACCATATCTGTATTAAGACAAGGTTATTTGGGTAAATCTGATGTCATTTATTAGACCAACTCAAATAGAACAAAATTCTTCACCTGTGTCCTTGACCAATATGAGTCCAACCTGTACCCGTGGTATCTGTAGTAATGTTTATATAGTACACAAAGACTTAGTTCATCCAGAATTGTTGCATTTTACCTTTTTGGAACTGGTGCAAGTTTTAGCACAGGTACTTCAGAAACACACTTTTAAGAAGGACTTTTGTACTTATTTACATAACAAACTATGATTTTTTTTTTTTTAATGCGTGATATTAGGCCCAAGCCAAACATCTCATGATTTACCACATAGTTCATTTGGGATGGGTCCTAGCAGAGTCAACAGCATTTCAAGCCATGGTTACCCCACAGCTCAGCATTGCTCTGTATGTGTGTGTACTCCAAATAACCCACCACAAAGGATCCATGTAGTAATTAGGCATCCACTCATCATTAGAATCAGGCATTCCTAGTCATGAGTTCTGCTATCTTACAAAAATGTATATGCAGATAAGATGCAGGGCACCTTGTCCAGGTTTGTCTTATGAAGGGTGCGGCTACACTAATTATATGCAATAGGCTCAGAGAGGGAGGAATAGAGGTATACAAGGTGAGCTTTTTGGTGATGTTTACCAGAAATTTAAGGCCAAGGAATGATTGGAAATGAGAAAGAATGGTGCTACTCAGCTGTGGGAGTAAAGAAGTCAAAATATTTGTAACAATGTGGCTTACCATGACTTGAAATAGAGTTGGGGCTGAGCGGGGCTGCTCACAGTGGGTATTATTGTATGTTATATTCGTGTGGGCTGCACTAACTTTTCTTTGTGGTAAGTTCCCATCGGTATGTTTGCCCCTGATGGGCCATATATTTTATAATTGTGCTCAGTGCACAACTATTTATAGACTTGAATTTAATTAGCTTTATAATTGATTTCTATCATTGAGCATATACTGTTTTTGGAAATAGTTTAACGATAGACAATGCATTTAATGAGGTTTCCTTGTATGCGAATGTAAGAGAAGGAGATTTTCCTCCCATGCTGATGAGGAAAAGACCCTTGATGTGTATTCTAGTAAATATGGTATTACAATTTTTTGTAAACTATTGCAATTCAGATTGTATTTTGGCTAAGCCATTTTTATTCTTGTGTAATCATATGAAATGGCATTGCACAGTAAAACAAATGTGTGTCTATAAATCATTAATGAAAGATTTAACCAAAATGCTTTAAACGATGTAAGGCAGACAGTAACTTCAGTTTTATTCTGTGTACTAGAAGGGTTCTTGGGGGGGCAGGGGTTGTCTTATTTTGTTGGGGTTTTCCGGAGGGCTACTTACGATTTTTAATGATTAGTTATAGGCAAAGTAAAACTGAAATCAGTTGAAATTTGAATCTAGAAGACGACAAAATCAAACAGAGATAGATAAATATAGTACTTTCTGTCAGGAGCTACCAAGGACAAGATGTTCAATCAAATGTGGTGAATTTATGTTGCGGGAAAAAGAGGAGGCCCACACTAGTTGACCAAAGTAGCAAGAAAGAGACAAGAGTCTTTCGAATCTAAAGGAGTCCATCCTTAGAGGGCTTTACAAAATGTTTTTTTAACTGGATACTGAATAAAATGGAGGAAAAACAAAAACTGCTAAGTCAGAGAAAGTTGATTGTTGCATCTCTTCATTTATATGAGAGAGGAGACATCATGAATGTAAATGCAGTGGATGGAGTTTGGCAATCAAAGGCTTGAGAGAGTTCATAATCCTTGAAGAGAGAGGAGGAAATGAAGTCATGGCCAAGACAGAAATGAAGATGAGGCATTACTGTACTTCAAAAACAGTGCGGGTATATAAAAATGATCTCTTTACAGACCAAGAGAATGTATGAGTAAAAGAGTTCAATTGGGTATAGGTGTTATGGGGTGTGTTATAGAATATGAAATCCAATTAAAAGTCTGAGTTGAGGAGATAAGAGATGAAGGCATGTTTGTGGGGGTTGCGCATTCTTTCTTGAGCAATATTTATGTTTAAATAACTTTATATATATTTAACTGAGATGAAGTACACAGTTTGGTTAAGATGAGTAAAAGAAAAGAATAAGTAAGTTTTAAAATATAGACATTTTGTTATAATAAATTCAGAGGTATTAATTAATATTTAAGATAGCTATTAGAAACTAGAGGCCATTGGTAAATAGGAAAGAGAAGAGACTTAGAACTGAATGATCTTATAGAAATGGAGCATTGGTACAGAGATGGAACTTTCTGGCCAGAGAGAAGAAAGTTTGATAGAAATGAAGAGTAAAAGAAGGAACCAGACAGACCTAGGCAGAGGGTTCAAAAATCTCCAGTGAGGCTAAGGAATGGGTAGGAAGTTTTTGCCAGTAAAAATAAGTTGATGGCTAACTATACAAAGGGGAACAAAAGGGAAATTAAACTGAAAATGGCTAAAAAAAATTCTGGTTGGGCACCACATGTGTATAGCATGTTACTGATGATTTTGGGTAGTGCAGCCAGTACTCCAAAACGGGGTTTAGTGCATTTTTAAGAATAGTTTATACAAATACTTTTTTGATAGTTCAGAGAGGGATGATCCTGCCTTCAGCAGGAGCTTGTACTACGTGGCTTCCTGTGGTGCCTTCTAGTCCTACTATTTTGTGAATCTATATTCAAGAACACCTCTAATTTGATTTAATTGTTTTTGTAACTAGTATGCACAATTACCTTGGAAAGCATATTTCTGCTACTTTTAAAATATGTGACTTTTCATCTTTTGCCTATTTTGCTTAGTAGTATTTTAGAATTTATTTTCCAAAGACACAATATTCAACTTATTCCTCTTGGTCCATAGATTTTCCACGCTCAATCCTATGTACTCCCTTTAACTGAAATACCAGGAGGCTAAGGGACTATATTATTTATGTTTCAGGATCTGTTAGGTCTTGAATATAAACAGGGAACAACAAAGTGTCTGTCATAAAGCTTCAAAAGATGATGAAAAGAAAAAAAAAATTTAAATGTTCCAGGTCTTAGACAGTTAGATAAGATTGATTGCTGCTGCATGGAACTTGTGCATTTAGTGCGTTCTTCTCCTGACTGTCAAAATTATTTATGTCTTGTGTGACTACTGACTAGTGTAAGCACCATTCACCTAGGCAGTGGCAGTGAAGGAAGAAGGGGAAAATTCATTTTCCTGTACAACTGCAGCAATATATAACTGACATGTTTTGGGGGCTGAATGTCTAGAGAAATTCTAAACAAGATGTAAAGGTCACTAAAGCACAGGTTCCCAACAACCGTGAGTGCTGTTCTTACATATAAGACATAGAAGTAACATCCTTTGAGACACCTGCAAAAATAATCTGCATGAGCTGTTGCCATGATTTTGCCCTCTGGAGATTATAGTATTTTGGACTCGCCACAAAATGGCTATTTAAATTGAAAAGCGAAGTGTTACAACAGGAAGAGTGACACCAATAATTTTGGTTGCTAGTGTTGCCATCAGGGTTAAGAGATCCTCCCTTTCCTCATATAACCAAAGTTGTCTTCACACACAGCTCAACAAAGTGGATGTACATATTAGATGTGCATACGGTGCATCTTTCCTTTACTGTTATTATTTCTTTTTCCAGTGTGAGCCATGTCATTTCAGAGGTATGAATGCACATCACTGAGACAAAGATTAAAATTTCATTTCAATGGACCAATGTCTGAACTACCTATTTGCCAAAAAAGAGATGTCTCTTTCCCTTCAGTGGAATTGTACTTGTATATCCCTTCCAGTAGAACAATTGTGAATTTACCTATATGAATATCTGCAGTTTTCACTTCAACTAAAACCCTCCAAAAAAACAAATACCTCCCTCCTCCCATCAGGAATATATATTAAACAGGGGTCAAAAATATTGAAGCTCTGTAAATATAAGAAATGTTTTGCTGAGATACCAGTGCATATTCTAAATATCATTTTGCTCAATCCTGGTTTAACTTAATTATGTAATGATGAAAATTATATGAGTGAGGGAGAAGGGAATGATCTTAAAAGGAATAAAATTTCCAAATGTACTCATTGGTTTCCTTCTGACAGCTGAAAATCAGATTATTTAAATAACATAACTTCCACTAAGAAAGCAGATGACAAGAAATAACTCTATTTGTCTTTGTGGTTCCTGGGTTCACATGTTTAAAGCCTTCCCCTCTGCCATCTCAAAAGGAAACAAGTCTGCAACAGCTTTGCTCCTGTTTTGTGAGTCAGGAGGCCTAAGCTAACATGCAGACAGGAGATTATCAATTCCATCATGTTTTCTACCTGTAACTTCTTAGCTCTTTTGTGAGGATGTTGTGGGGTTTCTACCATGTGAATCAAGTGACAATAGGTCTCATAAGTGAGATTTCAAGTTGTGCTAGGTTTTCCATTCCTTCTCAAAATTCCCAAAGGAAGATAGTTTTAATTATCAAAGTTATAATACTGTCTCCTTTACATATTTTGACACCCATAGTTAAAACTATTTCTATTGGCACCTTGTAGGTGCCCATTTATGTACTCAATTGCTCATAAGAATCATGGTGTTCAGGGACCAGCTTTTGGATTGGCCAGCACTGCAATAGTCTCTTTTGTTCATGGATTTCCCAAGACCTGCAGGTCTGAGGCACAGTCAGAATGCTCCTTACAGCCATAGAAACTTCATAATCTGTTGAAGTGGAGCTAGGTATTATACAAGAGGGCCATTTTGTTCCATCAGTGCAATTCTAAGCCAATAGATCTCAATTCAGGACATCACTGTAGTGCTTAAGTTTCATTTCAGTCAATAAGGCTTACACATGTGCTTAACCCTAAGCAGACACTCAAGTATTTTGCTAAACTGGGAAGAATGTATACGTATGTCTAAACACTTTGCTGAACTGAGGTTTCAAGTTACCTATGTATCTGCAGGAAAAATTGTGTTTCAGTATATTTGAATTATCTAGCAGCGTCCACCAAAATATTACTGAAATGGACTCTCGGTAGTTTCAGATTGCTTTGTAAAGCTGAACTGATTTTGGTCGATCAAAAGACCCTTAGGTACAAGTGCCTCAATTTATACTCAGTTTTACAGAATTACTTGTCGTCAAACAGCATACATGTAATTTCTAATGTATTCAGATATTTATTGTTTGCTGCCTAGATTTTAATAAAAGGGTGAGTTTCTTTGATGATTAATTCTGCAAATCTGGTAGTTTGTTTCATAACTTTTTAATGATCCTTGATAAGTAGATAGATAGTTTAATTGATTTATGCCTTTTAAAATTCCAAGGTGAACATTCTGCCGTCATGATTGATGCACAGAACAGTTGGAAGGAATGAATTATATATGGAATTAGTCAATGCCATATGTGATCAGGTTTTGTCCTGGAAAAAGCTTAAAACAAGATCCTCCTTTGAGTTTTTGCCCAATAATCGTTCTAACCTCTTGATAAATACTTGATTCTACTTCTGGTACAGTATGCTAGGGGATAATGTTTCCATTAAAATGAGTTTATAACACCATTGCATCTTCAACAAGGTAGTGACATGCTAGCTAGGCAAAAATGTTACAATATTGTCTATCATGTAACCCCAAATAATTATTTGATAATTGCCATTGTGAGGTTTAAATACACAGATATAAATATACATCTTATAGGATTAAAACAAATGTGAAGATAAACCCCAAGCATTTAATGCTGGAAATTGCGTTTATACATGTACACACACACTTAGTTCTAAAGGTTTAGTCTTAGTAATCTTCAGAAAGCTTTGTTGTTGTTTGAGGTAAAAATTAACTTTGGATATCTTTAGCTGCTTCATAAGGCAACATAATGCTTTCGTAACCTTACTCAGAAGCTGGATCAACTGCTCGCTTTTATCTCTCTGTACTTTGCATTCACTGATAGATCAATGTTCTTTTCATGTGTCATGTATTTTTATGTTCATTGAATTTTTGCCTAGAATTACTTACTCAACGATATGCTTTTCACTTCTTACCTCCTGCTGTTTGTACATGTTTGAATTTGAGTTGTATTATGTAAAATGGTAAAATCAAAATTTAATGATGTGTAATCTCGTTTCTTGTAAACAAAACTGGGTTTTCATTGTGGCAGGTTAAAGGGGGTTTTGGAGTATCCCACAAGAGACCTTACTCCATAGCTTTAACACACATACAAAATTATTATTGACTTCAGCTACGTGCACATAGCACAGTCTAAGCCAATGATTTTGCTTATGTCCAGGTGGCTTCCCTGTATCTTGTGGCAACTGGCTTTTTAAAAGAACTCTTCATTTATGGTTCACCATGTGGCCTTTTGCTGATTTGAAGAAACTATGCACAAAAAATTATGAATTCTGCTTGGTCTTATGCAATTCAGGTCAGGGTTCATGTAGACCCTTAGAAAAACAGGAAGCTTAATTAGGGATGAAATAGAAAGGACATTAAGCAGTGGGTTTGGGTTTAAAGGAAGAATAGACCAAGTGAGAATGAAATTAGCTGTACAGGAGGGGTGGAGGAGACAAAGGGGGAAGGAAAGAAGAAAGCCTTTTCTATTGGCTTTTTTTACTTTTATTATAGAAAAAAAAATCCATAGAAGTGTAAAAAATGTGTAGCCCTCCCAAAGGCTGAAAACCTGTCATTGGAAAGACTAACAGGCAGAAAAAACCTATCAGCAACAAAAACACCTTATCACTAGAGATTGAATCCCTCTCCCTCACAATACCCTTCATGAGGTTACACATTGAGGGATAGTTATCTATCTTGCAGAGTGCTCCCTCAGTGACCCAGAAAAACACAAACTGATCCAAAGTTTGATGCAAGGTCCAAATTCAAATGTGACATACACCTGGACCAAGAAGTGGAAGAGTAGTGATGCTTTGTCCGAACTGGTCCCTGTGAGCACTTTTCTGTAGCTTTTCAGAATCGCCGTCTTCACCTAGCCTATCAGGAAACTATCCAGGCAAATCACACGCTCCTCAACCGCTCAGTATGGGATAGAGATGATGTACACAGTCTTGGAGAAGTCCAAGTCCAGTGGGTGAGACAGCTTTTCATTATACTAATGCTTATTTATGTCTGACTTTTTAGTTTTTGTCTGAGAGAGAACAGTTTTCTGAGCAAGTCAGGTGGTTGGATCAGGCATTATAACAATTCAAATAATAAATTGTACCTAGCAAATACAATGAAGAATTTACTTTACATATGGGATCACCCTACCTTGTTCTGAAATGCCATTAAATCTGACACACTAAAGATTGAGTCTGGCCTGCATTTGGAGTGGAGATGTGCAAGTCAGCTGTAAAAAATGGAGTTATTTCAGAAGCATACAAACAGGTATCACACTTGACCCAGGATAAACCATTTTATGCCAGAGCAAAGTGCAATCATTCAGATGTCCATGTCTACATTCCTGGCATAAGTTCTAAAAAGGTTCATGGGATAAGAAGTAGTAACAGTTTGTCCTGTGACATCACAAAGTACGTCTGGATGGCTATCCTAGGATTGCATCATTAAATCAATGGCAGGAAAGTAACATTTTGCCATTCAGTAACCCTGTGTATTTTGCCACTCAGTAAATCCTGATTAGATGGGTGATGTTTGTACGGGCCAATCCCAGGATATTTCTGTTCTGGGACAAACACAGGCATAGATGGTTCAGGGACAAATGCAAGTATGTTCCTAGCCTAAGTGGTACTTTTTCTAAATGAGGATTGAACCAATGCCCACCATTTCTGTGAAGGGGTACTATACTGCTATAAGTGGTATTTTTAAATGAAACAAAAGCAGGACCACACACTATTTGAGAAAATTAAGCAATCTATTACATTGTCATGAGTATGTCGACATTGGATGTATAGTTTTAACGTCATGTTATGAGCAAACTGGGAATTTACATTCTGCTAGTCAGGCCTTATTCTGAGTCTTGCTGGCCCCTCTGTAAAGAGGCACACGTTAGGGCCTAAACTTCCTGCTCAAAATTTAGTTTGTGACCTCCTTTGATTTGCCCCCAATTTTTTTTTGAACTGTTACTTATGTTTTGTATAGCAAAGAGGGAGAACATATATTTGGGAATGCTACATGGATAATGAATGAAAGGAAAACAGAGTAAGTAATACAATGCAAACATAATTGGTACAATGCCTTTATAGTTCTCAGTCAGCATGGCATGATATGTACTTATCCCTTTTGCTGCACTAGGAAGCAAGTAAGAAACATCTGTAACATACTGTAATATGCCACAGCCCCTGGTGCTCAGTTAGCTGTTTTGTTGCAGGTTTAGCATAGTTGTATGAGGTGGCCATATTTTTTAACTAAATTATTCATGTTGTTGTTTCAGACAAATTTGTATTTCTTTCTGTTGAGCATTGCTTCTGTACATACCATTAGACCGGCGTTATTTTTCTTACCAAAGCAACTGGATCATGAGACCTTTGCAATAATCCTAAAAATAGAAATAGAAATTATTATGTATTATTGTTGATATAAAAACAAAGACCATGGATGAATTATGGTAGAAATTTAACAAGCATATCAAAAGTGACCTTCCATGACCTAAAGAGTTTATGACCTAAGATGGAAAGACAGGTGAAGAGCAGAAGGTGGAAACAGAAACTGAAAGAGGTGAAGCTATTTGTCTGAATTCAAACAGCATATCATTTGCAGAGTAAGGGAATAGAAAACAGACCCTCTAAGTTTCAAGTTCAGTGACATATTCACCAGACTGTACTACTGATCTGATATTTAAAAAAGTATTAAAGAATTATATTTGGAAGAATGACTGAATAATTTGATGCATGATTTTAATGATAAAAAAGTGAAAAGATAAAAGTGTATGACTGCATGAAGGGAAAGTAATGTTTAAGTTTTAACAAAAACTAAGGTCAATTTGTATTAAAGAACTAATATTCTACCAACTTTATATTCTACATTTCCTCACTTTTTAGAAATAGAAATGTATATTTGATGACAAATTGGTTATCAAGTAGCGTTCAATGATATGAAATGACTGAGGAAACACAGATGTTACATTGGAGAAGAAAACATCCTTAATGGTGATAATGTAGATTTTATATTTTCTCCCTATTTCAGAAAGTGTTTCTACATATTTGGAATCATTCAATTTCCCTTTCCTTTGAATACACAATATACGTAAACATTAACCACCTTATGTTAGCCCCTTGGACTATATTTCCCTTTACCAGTAATGTTAAAAGGTACTTCTCAAAACCCAGTAGTCTAAAGTGACAACTTAAAAACAAAAGAAAAAGAAAAGGTGCTAAACATAAAGGTGCTAAACATAATACAAAAAGGTACTTAGTTTCTCAAATTTATATATAACCTGTAGGGAGAATGTGAAAGCTAACATACAACATTATATTTATTTTGTTACAACTGGGTAAAGGGAGCTTGTATTTATTTATTTATTGTTACTAGTTTGCAATATGTGGTCAGTGAAAAGATGATTGGCTATCATACTTTGATTTCAGCTGCTAAAATTAATTAAAAGATGCCCAGTAGCCAAAATTATGTGTTATATAATTTTCTAATACAAAATACTCAGTGTAAAAAATTGCCATATTTGTAATTTTGTTTCAAATAGGCATGGTGTATAGAAATTCAATATGGGGAAAGGGCTGGTTCTCAAGTTACTATTAAGATGAATATCATGGTGTAACTTAAGTAAGGGATCTTGTACTACAATGTAGCCATCACTGAAGTGGGCATTTTTACATGTTTCCTGGGATGCAGTGCTGGGCACCTTAATTAGCAAGCTGTACTAATTAAAAATGCCCACACATCATGTGTATCAGCATCCCTGCATATCCCCATGCTGAAAAAATGGCTTCAGGGTGCTTTGAACTTAAACTTATCAACAGTGTTTTATTTTAAAGCACTCTGCTGACATCTTTTCAATGCTGGGATGCACAGGGTTGCTAATACATATAATGATGCCAGAGTGTATCAATTCCCATGCTCCAGCACTGTAGAGTTGCTCCCATGCAATGCACTGTAGAAGCCCAATTTGTTCACTGGTTACATCCTATTTTCCTCCATGTGCAAACAGATGAAAAACCAATTAATCTGCTATTGCAAATCAATACATCTTTTAAGTCAAGGAATCTGAAAGAATTCAGAGAAACAAAGTTTGTGGCATAAATATATTTTTTCAACAAACATTAATAATTAGAAAATGATTGTCAGTAAAATGTTATGAATATAATGGAGCTAATGAGAGTGTTCACAAATTGTTTTGAGTTTTCCTTTAAATATTTGAAATTTTTAATTCTCTTGCCATGTGTTTGTGATTGGCCCCAGCAGCTTATTGATTTTTGTTTAATTTATATATTGTCCTATTCCTTTTTATCTGGTAATTGCCATGTCTCAGCCTGACTAAAGGTGCAGACAGAAACGCAGCTCCCTGCTGTAACTCTGAATGCTTTGCAGGAAGTGTTCTGAGTTACAGCATTCCCCTGGAACAAACCAAAGCTTGCTGTTGATTCCAAGGGGGAGGAGAATTTAGCTGCTGGCTGGGGGCCTGCAGTCAGTTTCCCCTAGCAATGACCCCACCTCCCTGCCACCTTATGCTGTTTTCAGAACAGGAGGGGGGAAAGGACACAAGGGGAGCTAATTTTAGGGGTTCTCCAGGCCATGCTGGTGGTGGAGCCTTCCCCACCTCATGAGGGCTCCAGTACACAACCCACTCTACTCTCCAGCGGGAGCTGAAAAACTCCTGGACCAAGCTCCCTCTGCTTTTAGAAAATAAACTGGAAAACCAGAAAGAGTAGATGTCTCATTCAAAGTCTGTTGTCCCACCACCAGGGGAGGATGCAGATGTAGTCAGAGCAACAAAAAGGGGGAGTTTTCTGTAAATCATTACCTATTTAGAAGCCATGCTGGTGCTACTACTAGCTCTCGTCATTGATGCATGCTGACCTCTGTGTCTTCCTGGTGATTATACTAGACCTGCTGCCCTTCTCACCTGTCAGCAGCCTTTTGATGTCTAGCAATGAAAGTGTCCATATAGGTGAAAGGTATTTTACATGTAAGAATAGTCAATACCTGGTCATATTTCACACATTTCCTTCTATTTTTTCAAACATATTATCTCATTATTGCACAGTTATTCTATTCTTTAATAGTTTATTCTAATAATGCATTCATGAGGTTGCAACTGGAAAAGTTCAGAAGCAAGAAAAGAACTTACAGTTGCTGAGCATGTAATATTCATTTAAAAAAAAATAAATTAAATTAAATAAAAAAAATAAATAGAATCCATTTATCTCACCAACAACTTTGTGAAGGTTCATTGTTAGTGCTTTGGTAATGCAGCAGTTATATATCAAATGATCACAGCTATTACTTTATATTAACGCATCTGAACCCATTGTAAGCATCTTTATGGTTTGTTTTTAAATGCCTTAATATATATTGAAAAAAGTGCAGTTATTTGTCTTGATCTTTAGGCTAATCAGATTATGCTTTGAATTATGCCAATGAAAATTTGTTGTTCTATTTTAGAAAGGGGAGTTGCTTTGGATTTTCAGCCTGGTTTTAAAGACAGCAGACTCTCAAGCCAATTGTAACCTACATGATACCAATGCCATTAGATTCCAAATCCATCCTCCCTGACTTAAAAGCATGCTATCAAAAGGGCCAAGAAACAGCAGAAAAGGGGAAAAGAATGAGAGAATGTTATCATTATATTTCTAAAAACCAACATACGGAACATATGGAACAAATACTCCCGAGTGTGATATTAAAGTAATAACATTCAGAATAAGTGGATTCAGCTGTAAATTGGGGAGGGGGGAACAAAACAAAAACAAACAAACAAAAAACAGTAGGATGTAGTAGGATCAACTGAAATAGAGCCTTTTCCTTACCATGGGTAGATCTACACTTGTACTTTAGTGTGAAATGGACTCATTAGTTCCATGATAAAGAATTGCAGTCTACATATGCACCAGTATTAGGGTGCAGTAAGCTAATTAACTTTGCTGTGGAATATTTAAATATGATGAAATGCATGTATAGATGCCAACCACAGGTGTACATTGCTTCCAGTCAGTCCTACCTCAAATTGCTGCTGTTTTATGTGCACGTATAGACATTGTACCCAGAAGCAATTTACTCTAACTCAAACTGCTCTTGAGTTTATTGCATCACATTATTTGTACAAGTAAAGGTACTCCATATGTCATTGTATAGACTCTTGATAGTTGTTTTTATTGATAGTTTTGTGCCAGATTTTTTATAGTGCTTTGGGTCTGCATGAGATGTGGTCTCAAATAGCTTTGTAGGTCTTCCCCAAGAGCAGCCTCTATGCTTCCTGCTATACTGTTGCTCTTTTAAAACAACAAAATTAAAGACATAAATAAATAAAAATCT
>JAGPOW010000261.1:129125958-129138735 GCA_030014935.1 Caiman crocodilus
TGAATTCTTGGAAGTGACTTTCTGCATATTGATTTTGGGAGTGGGGCCAGTACATCAGTCATCCTAGTGAATGTAGTGAATCATTCATGTAGAAGCATTGGAGCAATTGTACCAGACTTACATTTCAAGTTAAGACTTCAAGCAATAATTCATTAGCTACTGGCAAGATAGTATGTCGGGTGACTTATTCTTAAGTTTGTAGGTACTATATCTTTCTTAGTATCCTGGAAACGGTCTTTGCTGCAGATAATTTTCCAAGAGAAACAGGCTGATGATTTGTTACTTGTGATGATGGTTATCACAACAAAGGAAAGACCTTTTTGGGTCAATTAATTCCAGTTAATTCATATGAACAAATCACATGATATGGTATAATTTAGCAGATATCATTTTTGTGACCATCGTGATAGAGACTGACTTTATGTCTTCGATAACTGATAAAAACATTCCTTGTTTACTGTTTTTATAAGATATTGTAGTTTGCTTGTTACTAGTGGGCATGTCTACATGTTTACTTTAATGCACATTAGCCTTTTTTAATGCGTATTAAGGCAGCATTTAAAAACAGCAGACATGTTTACATGTGTTGTGGGATGTGGTGCTGAATACTTTAATTAGTGAGCCGTGCTAGTTAAAAGCACCTGTGTGTCATGTGTATTAGTATCCCCATGCTGAAAAATGGGTGGTGGGGTGCTTTGTACAAAAGCTCATCAAAAGTGTTTTAGTTCAAAGTGCCCAGCCTTTATATTTTCAGCACAGGGATGCTGATCCACATGACACAGAGGGCTGCCAGAGTCTGTCAATTTCTGTGCTCCAGTTGAGTCTACTCCAGTGGGCTGAATTTCCAGGGTGTTAGAGCAGCTTCTCACACATTTGTAGAAGCCTCAGTGCTTTTTAGTTAATGAACATTAAGACAGGCTAATGCAAATTTTCCTAATACCTCACAACAGAATTGCTAGATTTAATGCACATTAACTAAAGCAAATTGATGTATGTGTAGACACGCCCAAGGTGGTGTTTCTTTTCAAAATATGAAAGCTATAGAAGCCCAGGAACATCACAAAATAGGATGCTATTCCAAAGCACTTTCTACCTCTATAGTGGAACCTTGGTACTCGTTGTTAATTGGTTCCGGGAGGCGCGACGAGTACCAAAAACGACGAGTACCAAACAAACAGCCCTCCCCGCGCCAGGGGAGGGCGAGAGGGAGCGTGGGGCCGGCAGCAACAGCGGCGGTGCCTTGCCAGAGCAGAGCAGAGCAGAGCAAGCAGCGAAGTTCAGGAGGGAGCAGGCGCCGCCGCCGCTGCCTCCTCTGGCGAGTACCAAGCAAACGACGAGTACCGGGACAAAATTTTCAAGGCAAGATGCATCGAGTACCAAATTCGACGAGTTTCAAGGCAGTCGAGTACCGAGGTTCCACTGTATTTCATATTCTGGTTTTATTACTTCTAATTAGTAACTTTTGCCAAAATATTAATATATTGACTACTCCCAGGATTATTACCATTTCAGTGAATTCCTTATTTACATGAAAGGATGCTTCTTGGGATTAGATTATCACATTTGTATAAAACCAAAAAAAATCATATTGTTAATATTTACTGTGTACTTATTGCTTAATTTTTTTTAGCTTTTGGGTAGATTGTTTTCATAGGTGTCTTAAGTTAGTGAAGAACTTGAGTAACATTTTAGGCATCCATGTTTAATGAAGCTTAGGTTCCAAGTCATTTAAACATTTCTGAAAATATTGCTTCTCTTTTACCTTTGCATTCTTACTATGTTTTTGATTGGTTTAAAGAGGAATGACCTACTGAGAAATTTTTATAAATTACACAAGATTTTGGCATCAGTTCTATATAAAATATTTCATATAAATCAACAATTGACAAGAAAAAGAATTTCTGTGGTAATGTTTCATAACTCCCTGCCAAAATACGGTATAATATCCTTCTGGTTATTTTAATCTAACCAAGTTAACTAGTTTTTATATCATATACTCCTTTTAAAAATTGTGGACTGACATTTCTAAAATCTGTATATCACTACAAAACATTTTTGTTAATTTAGTTTTAAGATTAGAAAATATTCATGTTGTTGAAAGTGACTCATGAGCCAGAAGTGTCTTCAGAGAATTCTGCCTTTTATTGTAAAATCTCCTTAAAATATCACTTCTTTATAGTATGCATGCTGATAAAACAATGCATAATCTGAAAAAAAAAAAATCCAAAGCTAGAGAGACTAGACAATGAAAGCCAGATAGAAGGCAGAACTCCAGCAATCTTCCTATCATTAAATTTCTGGAGGTTACAGCCAAAGATTAGATATCCAGTTGAAGGGCAAAATAAACATAAAATGTATTTATTTATTTATTTTTATTTGTGCATTTAAATTTATATGAACCTTTGACCCCTATTTGGCTTCTTCTTTTATGATGCCACCATGATTTTCCCAAACCAGACAATTAAAAATGCTAAAATGAAAAGAAATAAGCAAATAGAAATATAGTAATTAATCACATTCGATTAAATTTTTCCCTAATTTATCCCCTATACATCTTCATAGTGGTCACTGTTAACAGCTTGTAACTGCATTAATTCTAGAATTAATACATAGAATTGTAAATCAGGATAAAGCCAGTGTGAGAACAGTATGTGGCAATGGGAGGTGCTCAGAAGGGGTGCAGTGGTAGTCACACACCTGCTTTTGGATCTTCCTATGGGAGCAGGAGCTGAGGTCTTTTAGGTCCCCAAGGTAGGTCAGCATTTTATCCCTCCCAGCATCCATCCTTTCCCCTCTATGTTTAATATGAACAAGAATTCTGTATGCCTGATAATAGGAAAGAATTGGCTTAATTTAAAGAGAAGTTTGCAAAGTAGTATTAATTCAAGGAAGAGAAATATTTATGACATAACAAAAATAGAAAATAAGCAGCAACGCCTGCCCAATTACCAAAAAAAAACCTTGGTTGGTGCTCAGATTTTGAAACCCAAATCAGACCTCTCTCCTTTCACTCTCCCTCCAAAAAAATTAAGTAAATTAAAAACAACAACAACAACAAGAACAGAACAGCTTGTGAACTAATTATTTAAGTGATACTTTGAGGAAAAAAACCTGACCATAAGTTAAAATTATATCTTTAGCTAGGTTGTATAATTAAATTGGCCTATTCCCTTTTTCTGAGTTGTTTTTGAAAATGCTAGAATAACACGTGACGTGTAATATTATGAGACTGTTGGATTGGTTGAAAGTTTCTTGGAGTCAGGAACACAGTATAGCAGCTTGTGTGACACTAATAAATAGTTATTTGAGTGAATGTTCCTTGGTAGAAGGCAGAAGGATGATAAAGTTAAAAGCTGGTTAGCTGTGTTTCACAGTTTCACAGCCACAAAGATACTTATTCAGCAAAACAAGAATTATGTAGTAATGTCCATAATGTACATTAAAAGAATGAAAATATCCTCACTGAAAGAGAAATATAGCAGAGCAGCATCTTCTAATGTGGGTGTTCTCTGTTTATTTTATTTTTTCTTTGTTTGTTACTAGAAAGTACAAAAATTGAATAAACTCTGGCAGATGTGTGTTCCAAATTTCACAATTCAGCACTATCAGAGGTACTGTAGATTACCTGCAGATTGAAAGTTTACTCTGTTCCAGCATTTCTTGATTGAAATCACAGTTGTCAGTTACAGTGCTCAAACAAAACATTAAAAATAACGACATGGTAACTTTTGTTTCCGAGGAAATGCTTACCTATGACTTGCCTTCCAATCTGGTACTTTCTAACGTACCAGATGTCACCAGTAGATGCAGAAATGCCTTTTATTGTCTGACACATCCTCAGTAGAGACAGTATATACGAAACAGCTTCAATTACCTGTAAATGACAGCGAGGTCTCAAAATCAATGTCTTTACAATGACATAAGATAAGAAGTTGCACCATTTTATTTCAGAGCAGTGAGTTTGCATATTGTACAGATGAAACCCCATACAGTTCTGGCAAGCAAAGCTAAGGACACTTCGGGCACCTATAGATGTGCTTAGAGCCTGCTTCAAAATTCAGCACAGACTTGATTAATCAGCATCCCCATGGAGAGAGACAGGGATGCTGGTACACATGATGCAGAAGGCTGCCAGAGTATGTCAATTGCTCCAGCAGACTCGATTAATCAAACAAATTGATGTGCTCTGGCAGTCTTCTGTGTCATGTGTATTAGCATCCCTGTGCATCTCCGCACTGAAAAAATGGCAGTGGGGTGCTGTGAAATAAAACACATTTGATGAGTGTAACAGGGAACCAGTGATCCTGTTACTGAGCTGCCCAAGAGAAATGTTAATTGCCAATAAGGCACACCTAAACCGGCAGAGAGCTGAGCCTAGACTTGTTAATTGTCAATTAAGATTTCACAGAGGTAAGGTGTTAATTCACACCTACAGACTTTGCATCATAAGACCTGAGACTGATTAGGGACTTCCCCTGGAAGGGAAACTGGACCAATGGCTGGGAACTGGCCAGAGCGATGGAACAGTTTTTCCCATGCAGAGGTGCAGACACAAAGGAGGAAGCAGGGAAGCTTTCTCTATGGACAGCACATGGTGAAACCTGTGGATAGTTGCAAGTGATGACAGAATGGCAGTTTCTGGGACAGGTACTCCGTTTTAATAAACGACTGTGACTGAGGGAAGCTGCCATGCTTATCCCCAGTATTCTGAGAGACTGTGAATAAACGAGGTAGAGACCAGATGCAGATGTGAAGGTCCAAGTGATTGTTTCTTATTAAAGATCCCTGCTAATCCTAGGTAGGAGTGAGGGGAGAGGGGCCTGCGAGTAGTATTGGCATAGCAAGCGACCATTCATTTGCAGGAGCGGGAGCACAAGAAGAGCTGCCCTTTGTGTTCCTTGAGAATAGAGAGGCTGCTGCCCAAGTTTACATTTATATTATGCTAGCTGGAGCCCGACCCCATATCAGCAGCTGGAGATGGCACCAGAACAGGGTGTGGCATGTTATAGCCTTTATTAAATCAGAAGTCTTCCACCTGAGAGATCTTTACTGTTTGTTGTTGGTTGTTTTTTTTTTTCAATCGAGTCATGGCAAGAAAAATGAGCTCAGGCACAGGAAGCAGGTCTTAACAAGCCTCTTTGATTTGATCTAGGAATCCCGCTCACAATAAATTTTAGTTTAAAGTTCCCTGGCACCATTTTCTCAGTGCAGGGATGCACAGGGGTGATGATATATATGATGCATGGGTAGTTTTAATTAGTGAGGCTTGCTTGTACCACATCCCAGGGCACATGTAAAAATGGCCTTAATGAATGACATGAAATGAAAGATAATATTCTGTCAGTGGGTTATCATTGATATGGAGTTTTATATGCTCTTTTGGGTTAGCACTGTGCTTCAGTGCTACATTTCAAGTCATGAGAAAGTAAGAAAGGAAAGCTGAAACTGTCAAATGGAAAGAAACAGTAGCCTTTGTGTATCCAAAATTGAGCAGCTTCGGGTTTCAGGTGCTAAGGTTATGGTACAGACAGAGAAACATGTGGCCTGATTTTCATAGGCATTGAACCCCTTACTTCAGTAAGAATTTAGCAAGAATCATTTACGTTGACTACTTACCGAAATCAAGGCTTATCCATCTCAAGGACCCAAAATGTATAGCTGTTAAAAGCAGCATAACCTTAACATTCTTGAGACATCTTTCATGGGGTTCTTAATTGATGGCAGAAATTTTCCTTTGCAGTATTCACAGCAAAATATTTTAATGAATTTCAGAACCTATGCAAAACAGAAAAGTAATCAGTTTTGTGGAGGAATGTCAGGGCTTGCAGTATATATTCTAATCTTTCTTACTAGCCTTTTCAAAAGACAAAATGGTTGTTTCTTGCACATAACCTGGGAGCTGAATGCATAGACAAGAGGTATCCCTGGTAACTATACCTGTAGGCATAGCTTATTTTAACTTATTACTCTCCTGGGTCCTCTGCTAGGGGAAACATCATTTGAAATGACCTTCTTATGCTATGACTCTTCCCTATGTCTCATCCTATTTCAGGGTAGTCAGGAAGGAATACGATGGCTTCAGCTGTAACAGAACTGGATCCAGTCTCTGGTACAGCTCTTCTGACTTCATAGGAATGCAGACAATAACAATTAATGTTTAAGAACAATAAAAATAGAAAATTCTAGTATAATAAAAGCAGTAGCGCTTCTGATTGTGTGTCTGTCTGTCCATAATGCTCTGGGTCAACTAAGCATGTGCTGCCCGGAGCCATGTTGAAAGACAGACACACAGGTGAGGTGGAGGTGGTGGGGACCAGGGTGTGCTCTACTGAGGAGGAAAGAGGGGAGGCAAGAGGTATGGCTTGTGGTCTTGTGGGGTTGTAGCACATGGTGGGGCCTGGCGGACAGCCACAGGGTGCCACACAGGGAGCAGGTGCGTGGGCAGCACCCACCAACTGCAGCACATGGCCGTGAAGTGGGGCATGCCCTCTGCATCAAGGGATTGCCTGCTGGCTGCAACCATGGGGCATGGGGCACGCAGGGTGCATGGGGAGCCATGGAAGAGCTCACAGGTAGTGCCCAGTGGCTGCAGCACATGCCACTCTCACACCTGCTCCCCACAAGGCACACCTGCTCCACACCTGCTCATGCCTCTCACACCTGCTCCCCACAAGGCACCCTGCAGCTGTGCCCCCTTCTCCCCCATGGGGCTCAACTGCCAGATGTGGCTGTGGGGTGTGCTGGGCAAGCACAACCATGGTGTGCTGTGCAGGGGCCAAGAAGGGGAGGGGAGTCACTGTGGCATGCACTGGGTGGACTGGGGCTGAAGTTGATCCTGGCGGGGGTGGGGGGTGCAACTGTGCTCAGACCTGGCTGGTCTGCAGGGCCAGGGGAGCCTGGTGACTCCTTCAGGGTCAGGGGGGTGGGTTAGGGCCAGGCTGGGCCAGGCAGCAAGGCATGTATGTGTGGCATGGGGCTGGGTGTGAGGATGGCATGGGGCTGTGGCAGTGTGTGCAGCATGTGTGTGTGGGTGGTGGGTGGGTGGGTGATTGTGTGTGGCATGTGGGTGCATGGATGTGGCTCTGTGTGTGTGTGTGTGTGTGGCATGTGGCTGGCTGTGTGGGTGTGGCAAGTGGGTGTGGCAAGTAGGTGTGGGATGTGACAGTGGGCGTGGCATATGGCTGGGTGGGTGTGCAGTGTGTGGCTGGATGGGTGGGGGTGGGGTGGATGGGTGTGGTGTGAGTGTGTGGTGTGGGGCTGAAAGAGTGAGGTTGTCTAGCATGTGACACATAGCTAGTTGTATGTGTGCATGTCACAGAGCACTGAGGTGCCCTGTGCCTGAAGAGGGGAAAACCGCTAGGGCAGGAGCCCTAGCAGTGACTAGGTAGTACAGCTGTGGGTTGCCAGGGCAACCAGTGAAGGTCAGCTGACCCAAAGGGGCAGGGCCTGGTTCTTATAAAGCCCAGAGCTGAGGCCAGGCTGGCAGTTCCCTGCCAGCTACCAAAGAGAAAAGAGCTCTCTGCCCTGGGAGAGAGGGGAAACCTGATGCAGGGGCTGCAGCTGAGAGTTGAAGGGTCACTGGTAGGACCGAATGTTGTTTGGGCCGGTGGGCTTCTGTTTTGTTATAGCCGAAGGGCTTGTGTTTTGTTGTTGTTAGAACCGGTGGCTTGGGTGAGGCTATTAGGGGTTGGAGGAGGCCTCATAGGAGACCCACAGTAGCGTGGGGATCCAGGCACCAGTGAGGGCGCAGTTTATGGGGTGCGTAGACCCCAGACCTAGAGAGGGGCATTAGGAGAGCCCCAGAAAGGAGGCCACCTTATTGAGAGGCCCAAGTTGGGCAAGGCGAGCCCCAGAGAGGGGAGCGCCTTATTGGAAGCCCTAGTGTGGGCGCAGAGAGCCCCAGAAAGGGGGCAGCATTTGAGAGGACCAAGTGTGGGCATGAAGAGCCCCTGATAGGGGGCCGCATTTATTTGGAAGCCCAAGTGTGGGCACAGTGAGCCCCAGGAAGGAGGGCCATATTGAGAAGCCCAAGTTGGGCACAGTGAGCCCCAGAGAGGGGGCAGGATCAGCCCAAGTTGGGCACGGTGAACCCCAGACCAAGGGGGGGGTAGCATTAGCAGGAGGCCCAAAGGTGGGCACGGAGAAGGAGGGCCCAGGGAGAACAGGAAGGGGCCAAATAGGGATAGAATAGAGATAACAGCGGTATTAGGGAGGAAAGGAGCCGCAGACAGCACCCCCTAGTGGTGAGGACAGGACAAGGACAGCCTCCTGCTGATTAAAACTAATTACTTAATTAAGATCAAAGGTCTGGCAGGAGAGACAAGGTGGGTGGTTGCCCAGAGACAGGTGCGTGGGTCACATTAAGGGTGACCTAGAGTGGCAACCTGTCACAGTGCAGTATGTGGTTGAGTGGGTGTGCGGCTGGCTGACTGGATGTGTGTGGCATGTGGCTGGGGGTGTGTGTCAGGTGTTGGGGGGCACATGGGGCCAGACATCATGGGGATGGTTGCGTGCAGCTGAACATGGAGCGGCAGCAGCATAAGGCACTAGGTGGTGGTGCTCCATGCCTGCCGCCTATCCACCGTTCTTCATGGGCACTTTGCTAGTAACATATTCAAAATTTTAATTTATTTACAGCTCAGCTTAAAGGTTAATATATGTTAGATGAGATTTTATCTCCAAAAAGGAGTTTTATAAGCAAAGCTGAAGATAATGTAAATTGGACAAAAAGAACCTGTCAGAGTGCTACTTTAAAGGTTTTTAATGCCATTTCTAACTTTGCAAAATGTTATTTTTCAGTATTTTTGGTTCTTTTAAGATATGCTTTTAAAAGCCTGTATTTTAGGATTACATATCTCACTGTGTCAACTCAGTCCCTCAGAAGGTGCCATCAGACTTGATTTGATACTTGACTTTTTGGTTAATATAGCATTTTGTACTGTACCTTTCTGAGTTTGTTTATATCCAATTTAGTAAATGCATATTTGAAACCTCCCTTTTCACTAGCCACATCCCTGCTGCTAGCTGTACTCTTACCTTTGATGTAGTATAGTGGTATGTATTCATTTTAATAATGAGCCTCTCCATCAGGCTTTTAGTATCAAGTTTCCCCATTGCGCCCAATGGATTCAATTCTATAAGAAACTAATCCCATCCTGAGATGTGATTGAGCTTTTACAACTGAACAAACCTTTACTGAGAGTTGCAAATAGTGCTTTGTGAAAAACTGATTTTTCAGTTTAGAGCCAAACTGACTTGTGTGTAGGGGAGGTGAGAGGTAGGGGGAATCAATTTGATAAACAGTTTCATTCCCCCTCCCTACTTTTTACTGAACTGTATTTGTGTGTATGTGGGGCAGGAATTTAAGTAAATGCCAAATATTCCATACAATTGGAAGCATGCGTTGTTTTGGATATTTGGGAGGAAGGACAAAGGAACTAAAAAGTTAGATTCACACAAGTGAAAATGAAGTGCCATTACCTAGTGCCTCATTTTACCTAATAGTTCACTGTTTAGGCCTCTTAAGATGTGGGAGACCCAGGTTAAATTCCATCTTCTGCCTGAAAAGAATTTAACACAGGTCTCCCACCTACCAACAACATGTCTTTGCTATAGTTTGTGAGGTACCTGGGATGGGCTACTCTCCATTCTTCCTCTTGATACAGTCTATGAACAATTAAACAGTCACTGGTGTTCCCACTTCCCAGGTAAGTGTTCTAACCAAAGGAATAGCAATTAAGGGCGAACACATGTGAGCAAGAAACAGCAAGTTTTAGTTAAAGCAGGAAGATCTGTAGCATTCCACTTGCTTTTCATGTGCACATAATTGCCCATATACTATATTACACTAATGACATGTTCATGCTTTTACCCCCATGGTAGCTTGTGCAAGCATTTTCCACCAGAGGGCTGGAAAGCAGCAATCCTTGCATGCTTTTCAGCCTCTCAGGTCCAGGTGCTGCAAAGGAGACCTGAGCACACAAGAGAGTGTTTATCATGGATTAACCCCAAGGCAAAGTTACTTGTAGAGGGTCACAGTAAAGCATGCATGGATATTCTCCCAAATTAGGTTTACTCTTGAGGAGTTTATGCTCTATGTCAAAGTACAGTCGGTCAAAAAGCTGGAGGTGGAATAGATCCAAACTTCTTTGCAGAGAAATCTGCATGTGACTGCTAGTTCACTCACATTCAGGAAACTCACTTTCACTCTTCAGTTGCAGGAGACAGGAAAATGCCTGCACTATCCAAGGCTAGAAGGTGGCACTCTCACATGCCTCCCAGCCTGTCACACAGTGCTGAGGGCAGTTGAGCCAAGTGAGGACCATCCCTGGTTGACTACCTGGCACATCCCTCCCCACACTGCTCTGGCAGCTGCAGGCAACCAGAGGAGGGAGGAATGGTCTCACCTGCTCAGTGGCAAGGGGGTCCCTAAGCTTTATTTGGGGTAGGGGAGCAGAGATCCACCGCAGGCAGGACACAGGCAGCAGGGAGTGGGACTCATGAGCTTCTGGGGAGGCAGTGCCAGCAGTGCACCCTACATTCCCAGCCAGGTTCTTGGGTCATAGTGTCCTTCCTTTGTCCCATTTAGTGAGAGAATTTAGTGTTGGTTCTGGAGGGAACATACTGAGCTCTACCCAGAACTCCTGCAGTGCAGGGGCCCAGGGCTTGGATGGGAAAGGGGAGGAATACTCTCAACCCTGTACTGCAGCATCTCTGGGAAGGGTTTCCAGGATTTCCTCCTTGAAGCCAGTGCAGAATTCCTGTCTGAAGCTGGTTTTCTGCAGACACGGAGCTCCGATTCCCAGGGAGGGGGTGGCCACCATGCCCTTGCAGCTGCAGAGAAGCAGCTGTAGGTGAGTATTCAGTGCTGGGCCCAGGGGGGAAATCCTGCAATCCCTTCCTGGAGCCACTGCAGTGTAGTGTCCCAGGGCTTGGATGAGACAGGAGAGGAACACTCAGTGCCTTGTCAACCCAGCTGGAAATGCAGGGTGCACTGGTGGCACCATCTCTGCCCAGTAACTCATGAGCCCCATTTCCACCCTTCCCTGCCTCTGTCCTGCTTGAGGATGACATCCAGAGAGCAGTGAGTTCAGGGGTGGAGGTAGGGCTGGCTAGGTGCTCAAGGGTCAAGAGGCAAGGAGAGGTTTGGAGGCTCTGTAAAGCCCCCTGGGATACCAGTGGATAGGAACCTAACTTGACTCGCAAGCAGACCTGTCACTAATGTTCAATAGGCTGGTGTAACCTAGATTAAGTCTGATACTACATCAGTACAGGTCTATTTTAAATCAGGATCTGACATTTTGAAACCAGTCTATGTGGCATGAACTATTGTTTCATTATGGTCATAGACCAGTTTCTGACCACCTACACTGGAAAAAGTGTAATGGTCTAATTGTAGCTAGTCTGAAGCTGTGTTCAGTTTTATGGTTCTCGTCTCTGTGGGGTTATAGTATTTGATATACTATATATTACATTATATATAGATAAAAAAATATAATGTAGATCTATCTTTTTGTTACAGCCAAGGTTGTTTTAATAAGGCAGTGACTAATCTGAGCGGCCCTCCACTGCTCACAGTTAGAAGTGTTAATGGATTTTAGAATTAGCATTTGACAAGGGCTTGTTGACTTGTCACACTTGCCTATCTGTTCTGAGGCAAGGGAAGCCAGGATATGGCCAGACAGTGAAAAAAAATTACATTTTATAAGAAGGACTGTAGGGATGACAACTGGCTGCTCAGGAGAGCGAACTAATATCTTATTCTTCGGCAATCCCTTGCAGTTGAGGATAATTGTCTTATCTGTGGGTCTGAAGATGGCTGACAGGGCTGATCAGGGATTGGCAGACTCTGCTGTAACTTGGGCATGTGTTTCTGTGCATGATGGGTGGCTCTTGATTCTAAATTCTGTAAAATGCTGTTTCTGTCACTCCCACTTTTCCATCTTCTGTTGTCATTGTATGGTTTCAAAGATCTGAGGTCTTCTCAGCAGACTGTTTTTCCATTTGGGGTGGTCCTGGTCCACTAGTCTTCTATGAGTTGATGTCAATGTTGCATTTTTTTCAAGTTGTCCTTGAGGGCTCTCTCTGCCTTCCTTTTGAGTGTACACCTTGACTGAGCTGGGAGAATAAGACTTGCTTTAAGAGTCTGTAAGCAGGTATCTCGATGATGTGGCCAGCCCAGCAAAGTTGATGTTAGATGATCATTGTCTTGATGCTCGTGGCTTTTGCTTCTGAGAGGACGCTGATGTTGGTGTATCTGTCTTCTGACTGGATTGGAAGGATCTTCCTCAGGCAGTGTTGATGGTAATTCTCCAACAACTTGAGGTGTCTCCTGTACACTGTATAAGTCTCAGTTCCATAGAGTAACCTGGGATCACAACTGCTTGATAAACCATGGACTTGGTTTCAGATCTGATCATCGAGGTCAGCATTCTGTAAGAGATGGCTTCTGAGGTCCAGGAAATACTCGGTGCTCTCCAGAGTCTCATCATGAATCTGAATTACTGGAGTGGAGGACTGTTGTTAAGAGGTTATTGATGGAGGACCTTAAGCCTTCTGAATGTTAAGCATTAGTCTCATTTTCTTATATGCCTTAGTATATTGGAGCCTTAAAATGTCATCTGTTCTCAAAGAAAAGTATTTTTTTACAAAAGTACTGTTACTCATTATAATTCACCTCTCTACCCTCCCATGCACCAGGGCAGGGGGAAAGAACATTAAGTCCTAACGACGGCAAGTCTCATCATCTCTCTCAATTGAGGTTCCTGGTAGTATTTA
>JAGPOW010000261.1:129169287-129186998 GCA_030014935.1 Caiman crocodilus
CTATCTCCCCATGAAGATTTCCAGGGTAGATGATTGCACCACCTCTGGAGAGAGCTTATTCCAAAGCCTGGACACTGAATAAGTTTTTCCTAATGTTGAGCCTGAATTGATCTTCCAGGAGTTTGTGGTCATTTCTTCTGGTTTTTCCCCTTGGGTACCCTGGTGAACAGTTGCTTACAGAGCCCTTGATGTATTCCCCTAGTGTAGCAGTAAACTGCTACCAGGTCCCCTCTCAACTTTCTTTTCCTCAAGCTGAAGAGTCTCAGATCCCCTTTCCTCATATGGTCCCCTTTCCTTTTAAGACTCTGATCATATGGGTGGCTCTTCTTTGGGCTCTCCAAGCTTGTCCACATCCTTGTTAAAGTGTTGTGCCCAGAACTGGATGCAGTACTGCAGCTGTGGTCTCACCAATGCTGAGTAGAGCAGAAGAATCATCTTGGTTTTGCTGGAGATGCATCAATTGATGCATGCGAGAGTATTATTTGCCCTACTGGCTACAGCATTGCACTGACAGCTCATATTCATACTGTAGTCTATTATTACCCTGAAGTTCCTTTCATTCATGGTGCTGGTCAGTTTGGTGCTAGCAAGTCTCTAGGTGTGTTGGGGATTGATCATCCTGATGTGGAGCACATCACATTTCTCAACATTGAATTTATCAGGTTCCAATCCACCCAACTTGCTAGCCTGTCTAAGCCTACCTGTATCTGTAGACTATCTTCAAGCATGACCACACTTCCCTATAACTTGGTGTCATCCTCAAACTTGGCTAGTGAGCTCTTCACCCCTACATCCAAATCATTAGGGACTGAGTACTGACCCTGCAGGACATGGTTGCCTACTTCTCACCAGGATGACATATCATTCACTATAACTCTCTGGGTTCTATCCTGAAGCCACCTACCTGACTGAGACTGACTGTCTCAGAATTAAACTTACAATCCTCCAATTTGTTTGCGAGGCCATTGTGGGATATTAGATGAAAGGACTTTTGAAGTCAAGGTATACAATGTCAACCTGCTCTCTCATGTCCAGATGGAAAGTTACCTAGTCATAGAAAGGGATGAGGTTGTAAGGCAACAATGAAGCCATGCTGGCTGTCATTCAGAATCTTACCTTCTGCAAGCTTATGACAGATAGACTCCTTGATGAAATTTTCTGGATTTTTCCCTAGGATGGAAGTTAGGCTGATTGACCTATAGTTACCTGGGTCCTCCCTCCTGTACTTCTTGTGGATATGCACAAAACTGGCCCTCTTCCAGTCCTCGGGGACTGCTCCAGAGTACCACAAGTTGTGGAAGAGATTCACAAGGAGTTCTGCAATGACTTTGGTCAGCTTCTTCAGCACTGTCGGATGAAGATCATCTGGTCTCACTTACTTACTTATATATGTCTAATTTATTTAATTGGTCATACACCAATTCTATGGCAAAAGTAGGAAGGCAATTATTTATACCATGTTCATCCTCTACTCCACCTGGTGTGGTTTTTCCCTTGGTCCATTAAAAGCCCAAGGCAAAGAGGTCATTCAGAAGTTCAGCTTTCTCCTGGGTGTCGGTAACCAGCTTTCCTGAGTTGTTGAGCAGTGGCCTCACAATCCCACTAGTTTTCCTCCTGTTCCCTATGTACCAAAAGAAGGACTTCTTGTCCTTGATTCCTGTTGCTAATCTAAGATCAGTTACTGCTTTAGCCTGTCTTATTTGTTCCCTGCAAATGCGGGCTGTCATGGAATAGTTCTCCTTAGGGCTTGCCCCGAGCTTCAATTGTTTATAAGCCTCTTTCTTTTTTTATTTCAGAGGAACATGGTTCCCTGTTTAGCCAAGAGAGCGTTCCAGCCCTTCTATTACCTTTCTCCACATGGGAATGGAATTCTTTTGTGCTTCAAGGCTTGTGTCCTTATGGAACAAGCACTTTTCATGTACATCTCTTGCTTCTAGTCCCTGGTCCTGCAGCATTTGTGACCTACTAATGACCTAAGCTTGTTGAAATATTTTCATTTTTGAAGTTCAAGACTTCAGTCCTGCTATCTGATTTGTCTGCCTTACATCGGGCAGTGAACATGATGGTTTCATGGCTACTGTTGCCCAGACTTCCATCTATATTTAAGTCAGTCACGAGGTCACCTCCTTTGCCTAGGACCAAGTCTAGCAGACCATCACCTCTGGTTGGCCCATGCATCTCCTTAATCAGGAAGAGCTCCTCGACACAGGTTAGGAAGGATCACACCAATCCACCTTGGGCAAGTGTTTCTCCTAAGAGATGTCTGGATAATTAAAATTACCCATGACAACCATATCATTTGTCCATCCCTCAGTCAATTCCTGGTCAGTTCCTCTCCCTGATTTGGTGATGTGTACTATACACCTATAATAAGATCTCTCTCAGCACATTCCCATCCACCCCTGCAACTTGACCCAGGGGACTTCAAGTTGTCCATTTTTAGAGCTGATGGCCTCCAAGGAGGTGTACTGCTCTTTTAAATAGAGAGCAACACCTCCACCTTTCTTCCCCATCCAGTCCCTTCATTGCACGGTGTAGCCTTCTATAGCTGTTCTCCGGTCATGTGAAGAGTTCCACCAGATCTCCATAATCCCTGCTAGATCATAACGCACACTAGAGAGTAGGAGGGCTAGCTCCTCCTGCTTGTTCCCCACGCTCTTGGCATTACTATATAGACATATAGAGTCCTCCTACTGAAGCCCTTGTCTTCCTGTTCCACTGATGGAGAACAATTCCCTCAGCTCTCACAAAGTGACTCTCCCAGTGTCTCTATCTATAGGGCTTACTTGTATGTTGCTCCTTGGACATGTTTGGATTTATGTATTCCCATCTCATAACAATCTTAGGTTAAAGTGCTGTCCAGAAACTTTGCCATCCTGGCTGTGAACAGGGACTTATCTTTCCTCATGAGGAGGATGCTGTCCCTTCCCAGGAGTCCTCTGCTGGGAAGTGTTCTATAGAAAGTACTGTTTAAAAACCTTTAGAATTTGGGTGGTTCTTTAAACGTATGTAATGAGTATGAATATTTTCTATTACATTCTATAGCACCATTCTATAAAATAATGAATATTTTGTGTTTTCACTAGAGGTGCACTGATATATCAGTGCTATATCCGTCAGCACTGAGAAAAGGAAAATTACAATCATTGGCTATGAAGTTTTTTGGCCAGTGGAGCTAAAAATGTCACCAATAAATGCCATGTGCCAGGAAGAGGATGGCACAGCTCCTGACCCTGAGCCCTCAGCAGGCAGCCTGCCTCTTCCCTGTACACAAATCCAGGGGGACATATGCCCCCCATGCCTTTTTCTAGAGGTATGCACAGCAGCGGGGAGTCTTCCCCCTCCCCACCCTCCCATGCCCCTTGGATGAGCCATCCATGGCTCCATCTCACTCCCAGCCCTGGGGTCACATTCACCACCTTGGCTGGGCAATGCCTTCCCCAGCCTCTGCCCCACTCCCTCCCTCACTGTGGGGGCCTCTATCTGCCTCCTCCCTCACTTTCTTTTCCCCACCCCCACAGACTTACCAGCTGGATGCTGCTCTGCAAGTTTCCTGACTTGATTCCTGCTTATTGGATCAGTATTGTTTGATATGGCTGGTTAATAATTGGCCATTGATATTGGCCAAGAAAATCTTTATCAGTGTACCCCTAGTTTTCACTAGAAACTGGCTGAACCTGAGTTATTGTCCCTGTTCCTAGGACCTTGCCTATTTGCATTAGACATTGGTTATAAAACAGAAATAAGCATGGTACTGGGGACTAGAACTCAGGTTTCTCTCTGTCCAGAGGAATGCCCTAGTCAGTGAGCTATAGACCTTGGTTTCCTCTTGCTTGCTATCCTTTTGGCTTCATGATTCCTACATTCTCAGGTGCCCAGTGGATTTATAAACTTAGGAGCCTTGTCTAAGAGGCTTGTGTGTTTAGGAGCCTTGTCTAAGAGGCAGGATATATTGGTTTGAATACTCTTAGTCTGAGGAGGGTCCACACATCAAAGCTCCCACTTTGAGTGAGTACTCAAGAAATTATGATATGTAAAAAGTGGAACCCGTCCAATGTTTTCGGGTGAAAGTCATCAAGTATCAACACTGATCTCAGTGTTATTGATGTGACTTAAGCATATTCCAAAAACACCTAATGAATGGATTGGGCCCTTTCAAGAACTCATGTATCATTTAGCCTTCTCCTACCAACGTTTTGAATTATAATAGAGATTAGGTGAGAGTTAGGTACCTAGGCATTCAAATGGAATTGTGTCTGAGCATATAGCGAAACCCAAATATAGGTGCGCAGTGAAATCTCCAATCCAAAATGGAGGCATCCAATGAAATTAGTGCACAGAGCTAGCTTGCATAGCTTTTTGGTATTTGATTGCCTAAATTCCACTTAGTTCCAATACATCTGCCTGTTTCTTATCTTTAGCCACTTAGTCCCATTTATAAGCCGATTAAATCAATGGGATTTGGATATCTACATTCCTTTGGGAAGCTTGGTGTAAGTCCCTTCACCGTTTTTCCCTGCTAAGTCTACCCAAGGTTAAATTCTGAAGGCTTTGGGTAGGTGAGGAGTTCCACTGGAGTCAGTAGAACTGCTTGCATGACAGCAAGTATTCTAGGTTTGGACTGGTACCATCAGAAATACCTGTTCAAAATGTATGCAACCGGCTTCTATTCTTACCATGAAATAGTATGAAAAATGAGTTGTAAATGGACCAAAGAGTTATGAGGTATCAAGGTTTGAGGAAGGAAGCAGTATATATCTTCATTAACACCCAGAAACCTGGTGTTAGGGAGTGGAAAAATTCTCAAGAACAGCAGTTTGTTTGTAAATGGAAGTTTCTGTTAATAATCAAGGATTCTTATTAACACCTTGGTGGTGAAGCATACTTATTTTAATTGTGCTAGCCTATGTTTTCACTGAAAAAAAAAAAATGCTTGCAAAGCAATAATATGATGATAAGACTTAGCTCGTTGGCTATGATCCCAATAGTTTTCTTAAATATTTTCCTTTAGGAGTTCACACATAAAGGTGGTGTTGCATCCATGACTAGAGCATTAAAATTCATGAAGAAAAAAAGCCTCTACTTAGTAGATCCTTTTCTTTAAAGAGGATATACTTCATGCAGACCGTGTTATTTTTGGTTTTTGCTTTATTTTGTATTCCAAAGGAGGGAGGACTTATTAAAATTTCCAGTAAATCAGTAAGCAGTAAATAGGAATTCAGAAATGACAGAAGCTCAAATGCGAGTAAATTGCCTTTGTCAGCCATTATTTCCATTTATTATGCATTACTCTGTGGGTCTGTAGCTTCAATTCCGACCTTTAAAAGTAATTAGTGTTTGTATTTACAGTAGTACCCATAATGTGATGCACTCTCAGCACACTTTTTATCATTTAACCAAAAGTCTCCAAGAAAAGTCAGAAAAGCACATTATTCAGATACAGTCACCTGTATATTGCAGTAGTTGTGGACTCTTTACTACATGTTTCTACACTGACTTTTTTCTTTGAGGTAGTTATTAAAAATCCAAATCACTATTTTTTTTTTCCCATTAAATTGTCAGAATTTAAAAAATCTTTGGGGCTGAAGCTAAAGGCTTTCTTTGTTTAACTAGTATTGAGCATAACACTATCAATAGTAAAGCACAGCTTATATGCAGAATCTATGCCAGAACAATTACAATTTGATAAACAAGAAAACAATCACTAGTGCAGGGATCTTCAGCTTCCATGCAGCTGGGGTCACATACCCCACAGGCTACATCAGTGGGGCCTCCACACACAGGCCCTCAGGCTAAATGCAACACAGACACTGGTCCCGCTGCACTATGCTATGCAAGCACCACTCCTGCCCCACAATTGTTGCACTACATGTATTCACCCCATCACTCTACTGCATGGGCCATAGGTATGCAAACATATCCCCAACCCCATTAGATATATCACACTCCCAAGAGGCCCTGGCCTCATCTTCTGCTTTGCTACTGTGCCCCACCTCTGGGGTAGAACCAGGAAGCAGCAACAGGGGAAAGAGGGTATCCTGGAGATTCTAGTTCCTGTCGCCTCCAGTGATGAGGGCAAGAGCATGGGGCCACAACTTAACCTTCTTGAATTGCATGAAGCCTTCAGACCACTATGTGGACAAACCTGCTTTAATGAAAAATGAGCCCATAAAACAAAATAACTTTAAAATAAGAGAGGCTGTATATATTTATTAAAGAACCTCCTGAAATATCTTTATAAAGAAATCAGAAGATCATGGCCAAAACCAAGCCACTTTTTCATAATTCTGAAGACGATGCAAAGGTGCTCAGAGTGGAATTAAAAACTCTTAACAATAATAAAACCATTTATCCAGATTTATTTTATAATATTAGCCAAGAATTGAATATTGTTTTAGCTATGAAGATTAATGTGTGATCTTAATATACTTTCTTAATATGCCCAAGGACTTACTCATATTTTTTCCTCTTTTTTTATTTAAATACAGAGTTCCAAGTTTTATTTATTCCTTTTCTTAAGAAAGCAATGATATTACAGGACATGAGTAATTTTCAAGCTTGTTCTGCAAAATTGGATTTATCCTAAATATATCCAAAAAAAATTATCTAATGACATTTTCCTACAGAATGGAAAACTGGTAATCTTACAGTTATCAGATGGAGGAATTACCGGCATATGCCAGGAATATCATAATTCACACACTTTTCTTCAAAGATGGAGAAATAAACCTATCTTGGTGCTTTTTTTAGGAACCTAAAATTCAGATTTTTTGCACTCGACTGTCTGTTTTGCATTGAGCAAATCTGAGTCAGCTGTAATAACTTTTGCCCCCAACAAAACTCCAGCCTGTTCATCTATATGAGGTCAGCTGCAGTGAGTGTTTTCAAATGGTTTGCAAAATTTTCAGTCTTCCTATTTTTTTTATATGCAATATATATCACAAGAAACAAATTAACATATACAAAAGAATGAACAGCTCAATAACACGAAAGGGTGCTTTTCCTTCAATTTAGATTCTTATCCAGTCATTCTGACTTTCTCGAATTGTAGTGACTGGGTACATTGTAGTAGGTAGTTTCCTTTTTCATCTCTAAAGGGATGGGTTGCTGCCTTTCGTGTAACTCCTAGTGAAAATCCTTTTGATAGTCTAATCATCATAGTTCTCCTGGATCTATACAAGAAAAGCTACCGAGTGATACAACTTGGGGGGGGGGGGCACCAATAGGGGAACCTACCTTGGGTGCTGACTTGGAGGAGGTAAGTGGAGGAAACTGGCTGCTTTTGGCAGCTGTGCATTCATAATTGTGAACATGGTAACAACTGGAAGTCACTGCTCTTACTTTGCCTTTGATGTTTTGGGACATTCCTTCATTACTGATTAGCTTCCAGACAATCTGTCATTACAGTATTACCATCTCTTCTAGTTTGCATTGAGCTGTAGAAATTGATACACAAAGCCTCTAGGGGAGCTTTTCACTGGGAAACTCAAGTGTGTGTGTGTGTATATATATTTTACCATTGCTATTAATCAGGCAGGCTTTTTTGTTTTGTTTTGTTTTTGCCTACTTCAGCTTTAATGTTAAGCACACAAGTAGAATAATAATTTAAAGAAAATAATCCCCTGTTTATATTCATTAGGTGAGTACAAACTGAAGAATGTAGTTTAAGTTTGCTTGAAAAGGTCTTACAGTACTTTTCATTTTGGTACTATTGAATAGGTCTAAGAAGTAATTAAAAAGGAAGGTTAACATTTACTGGTTCACCCTGATTCAAAGCTCAGTGAATCTAAGTAGATATTTAAAAGATTCTTGTTTCAAAAAGTTTTGTTTATATTGTTAATGGTAATGTCTTCCAATTAATAGGCAAAGTACTGATAGGTATTCGCTGGCTACATCTGCCACTGTCTCCAACTGCATTTGAAATGAAGAGGAAGAACTTGCAGCACAAAATAGTGTCATATTTATAGTCTTGGAAGGTGTTTCAAAGAACAGCTAGTTCAACCCCCTGCATGGATACAGAATTCGTTATTCCTAACCATCCCAGATAGATGTTTATCTAGCCTCTCCTTGAAATTGTATTCCACAACTTTCCTCTATATGACTGTTCCAGTGTCCTACTGTTAAGGCATTTCTCCTGAGATATGATTTAGTTCTGCTTTAGTGTAGTTTAAATCAGTTTCCTTAAGCCCTATTCTTTGTGGCAATAAAGAGCAAACTTTTTCCATCTCTTTTGGTAGCCATTCAAATAGCTGAAAATTGTTGTTATGTCTCCCCTTATTTCTTCAAAATAAGCATGTTTTGTTCCTTCAACTTTTCATCCTATGACTTGCTTTCCAATTCTTATCATTGTCATTGCTCTCTTCTGGATCCTCTTTCGTTACCCTTCTTGAAAAGTGGTGCACAAAACTGGACCCAGTATTCAAGCTGAGGTCTAACCAGCAATAAATAGTGACATTATCACCTCCTATACCCTCCATAAAGGATGCATGTACATGAGGCTACTTCACTGTCGTGATATGCTACGGTGATATAGCCCATCGCTACTGTAATATAGCAGGCACTAACTGTGATGCTGCCGCTACTGCATAGTAGCAGTGAGTTACTATGTAGGGTTGGAAACAACCTGTGCTCCACCAGGACTGTGCAGTACTGGTGGATACTGCAGTCATTTAGTACTTACTTTAGAAGGTGGAGGAGAAGGAGGACTTGCTTTAGCATTTCAGTACCTGCTTTAGCAAGTACTAAATGACTGCACAGTATCTGTGCAGTCAGGCACATATGTAGATCCATCCACAATGTTTCTATTAATTCAGTGCAGATGCACATTTCCTTTTCTTATGACAGCATCACCTTGGTGGCTCATGTTGAATGTATTCCTGAAATTTTATCCCCCAGTAGTTTATGTGGGAATTTGTTGGTTTTTTTTTTTTTTCTTTCAGAGGTGTAGCATCATACCTTTTTGTTTTAGTTTAATTTGATTGTTGTTGTATATTCATAGATCCATAGATGTTTGAGTTGGAAGGGACCTTAGCAGACCATTGAGTCTGACCCCCTGCCCTGGGGAGGTCAGAGTGCTTGGCAGGACAGCCAAAGCCAGGTGCCTCCTCTTAAAGACCCCCAATGTAGGACAGAGTACCACCTCCTTTGGAAGTCCATTCCAGATTTTGGCAACCCTTACCATAAATAAGTTCTTCCTGATGTCTAAGCTAAATCTGCTCTCTCTCAGTTTGTTACTCCCAAGGGGTGCCCAGGTAAACAGAACATATCCTATACCGTGCTGTCTCCCCCGATGCATTTGTTGGCAGCCTCAAGATCACCTCTCAGCCTTCTCTTGCAGAGGTTGAAGAGATCCAGGACCCTCAATCTCTCCTCATAGGGCTTTACCTGTAGGCCTCAACCATATGAGTAGCCCTCCTCTGAATCATCTCGAGGTTGTCCACGTCCCTTTTTGAAGTGTGGCACCCAAAACTGGACACAGTACTCCAACAGCAGCCTGACCAATGCTGCATAAAGGGGAAGTATCACCTCCCTGGACCTGTTAGTCATGCTCCTACAAATGCATGGTAATGTGCAGTTACCTTTACTGATCACTAGTCACATTGATGACGCATGTTCATC
Source organism: Caiman crocodilus (assembly GCA_030014935.1). NCBI lineage: Eukaryota > Metazoa > Chordata > Crocodylia > Alligatoridae > Caiman > Caiman crocodilus. The sequence continues at coordinate 129,178,906 of JAGPOW010000261.1, forward strand.
TTGGAGGCAACAGTGACTCCAAGATCCCTTTCTGCTGCTGAGAAGGTCCTCCCCCAGCCCATAATTATGCTAGTGATTCCTTCTTCCTAGGTGCAGCAACTTGCATTTGTCCTTAACGAACTGCATCCTATTCAGTTCTGCCGACTTTTCCAAGCTGTCCAGATCCACCTGGATTCAATCCCTAGCCTCTGGTGTGTTAACCTTACCCCATAATTTGGTATCATCTGCAAATTTGGCCAGGGGGCTTTCCACACCCTTATCCAAGTCACTGCTGAAGATATTGAATAGCACCAGTTCCAGGCCGAGCCTTGTGAGACTCCACTGCCCACCACTTTCCAGGTCAATACTGAACGATCCACTACCACTCTCTGGGTGTGACCCCTACGCCAATTTGCCACCCACCTGACTGTGTAATCATCTACATCACAGCCTCTCAGTTTATCCGTGAGAATAGAATGAGATACCGTATTGAAGGCTTTCTTAAAATCCAAGTAGATGACATCCACCTCAATTCCTGTATCTAAGCATTTTGTGATCTAGTCATAAAAGGAAAAAGATTAGTCAGGCAGGATCTACCTGCTCTGAATCCATGCTGGTTGCCCTTTAGCACTACTTTCACCTCTAGACTCACACAAATGTGGACCTTAATATTTTTTTCAAAGGTGTTCCCAGGGATAGAGGTAAGACTAACCAGTCTATAGTTACCTGGATCCTCCTTCTCCCTTTCTTAAAAATAGGGACCACATTGGCTCTTTTCCAGTTCTGTGGGACCTGACCGGAGCTGTGCCAGTGGCCGATTCCTTCAGCACCTTTGGATGAAGATCATCTGGGCCTGCTGACTTAAACACATCCAGTCCCTCCAGTATCTCTTCACTAAGTTGGTGCTAACAGTTTGTGGGCTGGTTTTCCCTTTGTGCCTATCTATGATCAAATTGGGAGATTTGTCCTGATCCAAGTTCAGGAATACAGAGGCAAAAAACTCATTGAAGAGCTCAGCTTTGTCCCCTGCTGTCTGTCACTAACTGCACTAGTTTGTCTTGTAGGGGTCCTATGCTACCCTACACCTTCTGTTTGCTTCCTGTATACCTGAAGGACTACTTTGTTGTCTTTAATTTTGGTTGCCAGCCTAAGTTCCATTTCTGCTTTGGCCTTTCTGACTGTCTCCCTGCAAGGGCAGGCCAAGTAGGGCACATACTCTGCCTTGGTAGGTACCCCCTGATTCTACAGCCTATATGCCCCTTTTTTTCCCCCTAAGCTTTTCTGGATTTCCCTGTCCAGCCAAAAGCCTCCTTTGCTGCTGTGACAGGGCTCCATCCCCAGACATGTCCAACGTAGGCCTGACCCTCCATCTCTGGACTACCCACCTACCTATCTCTCCTGCCACACTTTGATGGAACAATAATTATGATGTTACTCAGGTGGGAGGCTGCCCATTTACTACCCCAATACTAGGGGGTCACTATCCACTGCTCCAAACCTCCTCTATATGTTGGCTCACCCCTTGCAGATGGTGTATAACTGTTGATTTGTGCCTTAGGGCATTGGGTCAGCTCATTTTCCCCCGGTGCCAGGGTCTGATCACCCCATGTTGCTGCGCACTTTAGCACAAGGGTCTGATCACCCACTGTCACTGTGCCCCCCTGGCACTGGGACTTTGCACAGTAGTGTGCCCCAATGAGGCTGCCTCCTCCCCAAATAGCCTCAACCTAGTCCACTGGATAGAACTATAACATAAGTATGAGCCCTTGAGTTATAACATAATACAAGTCATAAAAGCCACAAGTTACACCTGCACAAAGGGATTGTCTCCTTCTGCATCTGTAGGATTGCTCCTTTTAGGAATGACCACCCTTCCTGGATACCTATCTCGCCAATTCTCCTGTTCTTCAGTGTCTCGCTAACTAATTTCCTAAGCACACTGAAGTTAGCATTCCTGAAGTTTAGCACTTCTGCCCTATTGGCTATTTTTCCCACGTTACGCCAGATAGTGAATTCAGTCAAGTGATGGTCACTGTCCTCTAGGTTACCTTGTGTCAGTAGATCCCCCACCAAATCATCCCCTGTAGCCAGGACCAAGTCCAGTAAGGGGTTTCCCCTAGTGGGACTGTATACCTCCTTTGTTAGGTGAAGGTCTTGTATACAGGTTAAGAACCTATGTGAACAGTTGTGTCGCGGCTCAGTCCCCAGGCGGCAACTGGGGAGCAGCCACTAACTGTGCTTTGAGCAAGGGCACCAGAGAGTCGGCCAGTGACACCACCCCAAAAGCTGGTCACAGTTTGCCGAGGTGGGGAAAGGAGTGAAACCCAGAAGCGATGAAGAAAGTAACCAAAAACTTTACTTACAGAACTTGCAGGGTAGACAACTTGGAGAAAGCTATGTGCAGGAATGCACAGTAGACTATATACAGAGGTGGGTGAGGATGATGACAGGTGATGATGGCAGCTACCAAGGCAAGCTTCAGCATATGCAGCTAACTGTAGCCGCTCTACAGTAGTATACTTGTTATCTGTGTTATTCGTGAAATAGCACAGCGCTCAGATAGCCCAAGGCAAGCTCTTGCTATCTGGTCTAGGGGTCCACTCGAACCTAGGGCAGGTGATCAGTCTGTCCTCGTATCTTCAGCTCGAGGAACCACGCGCTGTCGCGCAGTCCCTTATATACTCTCTCTAGCCAATCAGGAGTTCCTTCTCACCAAAAATTCTGGAAGGCCTGAGCACCCTGGACCTGCCAGTCATGCCTCAATGATGGATAGAATTGGCCTGACCAGAAGGATCACGTGCCACTTACATGACTAGGTAATCATGTCATCAGTCACCACGTACTTAACATTAACATCACAATACAATGTCAAACAAAAGGGGTGCAATAATCTGGTGAAGGCATTTTCTCTAAGCACAAGTTGGATCTAGATGACTGCTCCCCCTAGCAGATGTCAAGGTAGTTTAGGTCACCCATGACAACCATGTTCCTTCACCGTATGGCCTCTGAGAGCTGGCTAGAGAATTCCAGGTGCAACTCCTCCTCCTGATGTGGCAGACTGTAGTAGACCCCCACTACCAAGTCCCTTTCCCCACATTACCCCCGCATTCTGACCCACGATACCTCAATTTGCCCCTCCTCTGGTCCCAGCTTGATTATGGAAATTGTATATTGCTCCTTCATGTAGACAGCTATACCCCCCCCCTTTTCTCCCTACTCTGTCACGTTTGTACAGTTTATAGACCTCAATGCTTACTGCCTAATCCTGGGTGGGGTCCCACCAAGTTTCAGTTAGCCCATCTAAATCAACTTTCTTGTTTGCAAGCAGGAGTGCAAGCTCCTCTTGCTTGTTCCCCATGCTCCTAGCATTAGTGTGGAGACATTTGAGCCCCCTGATAAGTGCCCTTGGTGCCTCCCTGTCTTGATGCCAATCAGGCCCCTTAGTACTTACATGGGCTGTTCCAGTGCATGGCTCATGGTTTGTTGATCCTCCAGTTCTTACTGTCATCTGCATCCCTGTCCCCCCCAGTGAATCTAATTTAAAGCCCTGTGTAGAAGATCAGCCAACCTGTAAGAGAACAGACTCTTACCTTTGGATGAGAAATGAAGATCATCACTTACCAAGATCCCCCTTTCATGGAAGTGTGGATTGTGTTCGCAGAAGCCAAAATCTGCACAATGACACCAAGTCCAGAGCCACAGATTGACTTCTCTGAATGTGTTCTGATGCTGACCATGACTGTTAACCAGGAGGATCAACCAGAAGACTACTTGTGCCCCCATTTCCTAAACCTAGCCCCTGTAGATACTCATGATACAGTTTGGATTACTCCTGGCTGCATTGTTTGTGGCTACACGGATGAGGACCATGGGATAGTAGTCAGAGGGCTGGATGAGGTCAGGAATCCTTGCAGTGACATCCTGCACCTGGGCTCCAGGCAGGCAGCACACCTCCCACACCATGGGATCTGGATGACAGATGGGTCCCTCTGTTCCTCTTAGTCAGCAATCACCTACCACAATGACTCGGTGTCTCTTCCTTTGCATGCCTGGCTGACCCTCAGCCTGCATGGTGACAGCTTCCTCCTTTGCACTCTCCTCCAGTGCTTCAAGGGCCCCAGTTCTGTTCCCCAGTTGCACAAGGGAAGCTGTCTCAGCACCATGTCTGGTTCTGGAGGTGACCATCTTCTATTCCTCTGCATTGGGTCCCTCCTGTGTAGGCTTTACCAAATGATTGATCCTACAGAGAATGTACCCATTTATCTCATCCTCTATAGCCCTGATACCCTGCAGCCTGTTCACTTCTGCCTGGAGTTCCCTCACCTACCCCTCTAGGGCTTCAAGCAGGGCATACGAGGGACAGGTGAGGGGACTCCTGCCCCCCCCCATCACTTTCAGGTCCCAGAGGCACTGCCAGACAACCCCCCCAGACAGGGGGCAGGGCGCCACTAACCCACCCAAGCACCCTGTCTATGTGGAGGCCTTAACAGAACCCCAGGTAGGAGGTGATGCCCTCACAGGGTCCCTGGTTGCATGCTGTGTCATAACTCTTCCTCTTTTACTCACCTAAGGTCTTCAGCCAAAGCTGCTGCCTCTTGGAGTTCAGGCTTCTCCTATGTGTCTTCTTGCATGAACTCCCACGCAAACTCCAGCATGCCCCTGAAGAGTGCACCTGTTTGCCCTGCCCTGCCTGTTCACATGGCTTGGGAGTGTGGCTCCCTCCTGGCACTGCTATATGCGGACGGGAGGGTGGAAAAACCCTTTCCAATCTCTTATAGCTGGCCTTCCCCTTTGCCTCTCCCTTCCTCTCTCCCACTTGCCCCATTGATGCTGCTCTTTCTTTGTTCACTTGGAGATCCACCATTTAGGTGTGCTGGGGTTGGGGGAAACCGAGGGCTCACACGCACTGCTGCACACTTGTGCTTCCTTTGGCATCCAGGCCCAACTCTTCTTTTTGTTCCCTATAAACCTGAAGAAGGACTTTTTGTTGTCTTTAATTTTTGTTGCCAGGCTACAGTTCCATTTCTGCTTCGGCCTTTTTGGCTGCCTGCCTGCAGGTGTGGGCCAGGTAGGTAGATTCCATCTTATTAGCTACCTAGTTCTTCAGTTTATCAAGATTGCTTGAATTATAACCCTATCCTCCAAGATGTTTGCAACCCTTCCCAGTTTGGTTCACCTCCATATTAGAATTGTATATTCTCTATCTCTGAAAAATAAGTTATTTAATAATGATATTAATAGCACTGGCCTCAGAACAAATGCCCATAAAATGTCATTTGAGGTTTCCTAGTAGTCTGTCACTGATACATTAGTGGTAACCCTTTGCTTGTGGATATATAACCAATAATGAATCCACCTAATGGTAATTTGTCTTAGCCAGCACTTCTCTAGTTTTCTTGTAAGAATGGTATGTGGGACTGCCTTAGTAGCCTCAGTAAAGTCCAGATATTTTATGTTTACTATTTTCATAGTTTCTAGGGTTGGAAGGGACCTGAATAGATCATCAAGTCTGACCTTCTGCCCTGGGCAGGAACAAGTGCTGGGATCATAATATTCCAGCCAGAAATCTATCTAACCTCCTCTTGAAGATCCCTAAGGTAGGGGAGAGCACCAGCTCCCTTGGGAGCCCATTCCAGAGCTTTGCAGCCCTAACCATAAAGTAATGCCTCCTAATATCTAGCCTGAACCTGCTTTCAATCAGTTTGTGACCATCATTCCTTGTTATCCCAGGTGGTGCCTGGGGGAACAGAGCCTCACCTATTTCCTTTGGTCCCTCCAGTAAGTTTATAGATGACCACCAGATTCCCTCCCAATCTTCTCTTGTGGAGGCTGAATAAATTCAGGTCCATTAGTTGATCCTTGTAGGGCCTGGCCTGCTGCCCCCTGACCATGCAAGTGGCCCTCTTTTTTTTTTTCCCTCCCTATTTTCCCTTATCCACAAAGCCTTGTCTTGTCAGAGAAGGAAACAAATTTGCCTTGGTATGATTTGGTGTTAAATAATCCATACTGGCCACTAGATTAATATCACTTCATCCTCCAAGTATTAAAAAAAATAAAAACATAGCAGACAACCCCCCCCCCAACTTCTTAATTTACTATAGTACCTTTTCAGGTATTCCAGTCAGGCTGACTGGTGTATAATGTTCTGGTTCCTTTTTTTCAGATGGACATTATATTAGCCTTTCTTCAGTACTTCAAATCCTCACCTGTCTCTAATGACTTGGCAAATTTCATTCCTAGTAGCTCTGAGCTTTATTCAACTAGTTCTTGTAGCATCCTAAGGTGAATTACAGCAGGTTCTGTTAACTTACTTTCATTCAATTTTGTCCACATTTCCTGGATGCAATCTTTACTTACTGTGATCTGATCCCTCTCTGTTTCTTGTTCAGATTCATTTTGCTATTATCTGGCCACAGTTGCACCTCTTTACTGCCCCCACCCCCCGGCACCACCTTCCCTTCTTCCCCTGAGTGAAATTTGAAGCAAATTAGGCATTAGACAGCTCCACCTTTTATATGTCTTCCATTAATAGCTCACTTCTTTCTGTTGCGCTGGATTTTCATTGTGTTCCTTGTCTGTCCTTTCTGTCTGACATCTTCATAAAACTCCTTTGTGGTTTCTTCAACATCTCCTTATGATATGGCTATGTTTTGCCTTTGCTTCTGGATTTTTTTCCCATGTGTTTGCTATTCCTTTTTATAGCTCATTAGTGACATGCCATCCCTTCCATTACCTCTACACATATCTCTCTTGATTTTGACATGCCATTGATCTCTTGCTGATCTTATTTTTCTTCTGTGTTTAAATAGCTTGATTTTGACCCTGTAATGATATGGCTGTTTTTCATTGTTGTTTTTTTTTTACTTTTGTTATAACTCTTATAGGGCGTGTCTACATGATGCTTCGAGTGCAGTAGACTGATTCTACTGTGAATTAGCACAGCAGGCAAAACCCATGCTAATGCACTAATGCCCATTAGAATTAGTCTACTGTGCCTTAGCATCACCAAAAAAGTGTGTGCAATGGCAAATGCACAGTAGCATTGATTATAGTGCATTCAGGTAGCACCTGTAATTACAGGTACTAAACTTAATGTGCCATAATTAAGTTAAAAGGTTGTTAAAAGGATATTGTCACTTTACTCTTCATGTATGGATGATACTTAACATTATGGGATTATATAGGGCACATATAAATGTTTGGGAAAATTAGGGGGAGGTTAGATAGCATTAAAATGGCCACACAATCAACATAGTTTGTCCATGTGCAGACCTTATACTTAGATCCTTAGTTAGATGGATCTAAGCAGAAACTGTGTAGAAGTTTCAGGAAGGTTAGATCTGTCTAAAAATGGCCAACCCCATCTCTGATCTAGTCTAACTTAGATCAGTTGGGCATTTTTAGACCAATTTTTATTTTATTTGTTTTAATTTTTTTTTGTCCCAAATTTCTATAAGGTTCCCAGTGGAGCCCCAGGTCTAGGAAAGCCCAGCCACTGACCCCCAGACAAATCCAGCTAGGGACCAGCCACACACCCTAACCCACCAAACCCTCCATTCTACAAGCTGATTCTGGTTCTGTTTTTATCAGTGTTTATCAATGCTGGGAACCAAGGAATTAAATCCTGATGTGGAGAAAGGTAGAGTGGGAAGGGGTAGGTTCATGGGGGTGGTTATCTGGTGAGGACCAGAGGGATAAAATACCTGCTGGTCCCTAGGGGAGTGAGGGAGAGAGTCCCATCTCCTCTGGATTCTGAAAGCCCTCCTTGAAGATCCTGTGAGGTCCCCTGAATCTTCCAAATCAGGGGGCCTCCCCAGAATCCCCCATGAACCCTGCCTCCCCCGATCTGTCCCAAAGATACCACCTTTCCCACAATCTCTTCAATCACTCCTGCAGACCTCACTGATCCCCCCAGCTCCACAGGTGCTGCCTATATCCTCCCAGTTCCCCTCAGTATCCTCCATGGATCCTGCTAGCTCCCCTGACCTCTCCATTCCCCCCACAGATTCTGCTTGCTGCCCCCCCATCCCACCTATGGACCCCACCTTCCCCCATTTCCTCCCACACAGTCCATCTAATCCACCCCTGCTGCTCAATCCCCCCATGGGCCCCGA
>JAGPOW010000261.1:129187098-129214697 GCA_030014935.1 Caiman crocodilus
CTTCCTCAGTCTACTTGTCCCCCTAACCCCCCAACTCCTCCTGCTATTCCCCCCATCCTGACTTATCTTAGATCAGATGGACATTTTTAACTCAAACTAACTTCCCCTTAACCTTCCTGAATGTTTAGAGCTAGTAACGATGGCCTCATAATCAAGCAAACCATATCATGTAGTATATGTTTTGCAAATAAAACTCTTCAAACTGTTTTCATTCCTGAAGAAATGAAACATTTCGCGAGTTATATCAAAGTACTTTTTGTACATTATAATCAATGTTTTAGATATGAATGTTTGTAAGTTCTGTCCCTCTTTCCTCTCTTTACTCCCCTGTTCCTGAAAATAAAACTTTGATCAAGCAGAGGTGGGGTGAAGGAGAAGATCACAGTTATGCTACAATAAATGTTTTTTTTCAACCCTTCTTTTTGGGTGCAATAGCCAAAAGTTCAAAACAAAACCATTTGGATTAATTCACAGTCTGTGAATTCCTTACACACAACTCATAGCCTGTGGTCACAAAGCTAATCACCACTGAAGTGAATAGTGACTATGCAGGTGAAGGTAGCCTAATATTTAGCCTAATATCTCTATTGTATTAATTCCACTACATATTGGTATGTTAAAACATTTAGATAACATAAAAATTGGATGCTAGGCCTGTATTTACACAAGAAGAAAAAAAGATAGCATCTGCAAACAAATTCTCAAAGAGTAAAAGTAATAGTACATGTGACAAAAGGCAGTGTTAGAATAGCAGTGAAGTTCATGACTGCAATTTCCTTACAGTAGTCATACATAAAAACCTTAAATAGTTTTATTTTGAATCTGAAACAAGAATATACAATGTGGATCATAGTACAACAGCCCAATGCATGTCATATAAATAAGTAAGATGAGTCTTAATCAAAACTAAGATTCAAAATTGAATGGACTTGTGCATTATTTTGGATCCAAATTTAATTTTGCAGTTCCAACAAATTACACCTAAAATGAGAGGAGAAAAAAAGGCCAATTATGCCCAAAAAGAAGCAGAAGTCAATGATCTGTGAAAAATAAATTTAGTAGAATAAAACACAGGAAGATCTATGATTGGAGTTACCAGGGTACCTGTTTACACCATGACAGCAGCAACCCCTAGTCAAGCCATTTACAAACCCCACAAACCATACTGGAAATTCACAAGTAAAGATATTCCAGGACATCCCTCCGTAGTCACTCTAGAGACCTCAATCAAAAAGTATACACAGTGGGAAAGACTTTGGAGCACATGCACTAGTACATTTTCAGGTTTGGAGCATCTGCACAGTGATGGGTAGGCAAGGTTTGCATGGGAACTTCTCTTCTAGGGCCAAAATAGATCAATCCTAGTACTGTAAATGTATCTAATACTATTACAAATGGTTTTAAATCTATTATATTGAGTCACAAAATGAGTAAGATATGCAGGGAAAGAAAAAGGCAGCTTCAGAATTTACAGGTCATCTAGAATCCACTATATTCTGCGTTTTCCATCTTTTCCACTGTATAACTTGTTACTTCTTAAGTCATGCACGTGTATTGATAAGCAAAACCAGAATTGTTCCCAATGTTTATTTTTCAATTCCTAATTCAACCTTCTTTTAATTGCTTGTACCTTGGTTACAGTCTAACAGAATTAAAAATTCAGTAGTTAATTTGTATCCTGTCTCTAATCAAATATATAAAGAAAATGATATTCTCATATAATTTCACTCATGTTTTTCTGATGAAGCCAACCATCTATTTGAGGGCTGCAACAAACTTAACCAGATACAATCAGACCTTATATCTTCAAACTTTCAAAATAAAACACAAGCCATGCAAGCTGCATATTGTCTCAGGTCTCCAGAAAAATTCTTGAGATAATTCAATTTTGGCAAAATAAGCCAAACATCACTATTTATGTAGCCAATAATCATCTTCTAGGAACCCCACCACCTTCCATTTCCTTCCCTTCAATTAGAGGAAGAAAAAAGTAAGGTTGTCCTTTCTCTGTATTTAGTGAGCATACCAATTAATTTGGCTTTCCTGCACCCCACATATACATATTGCCAATGTAAGTCCATCCTTCTTCCACTTACCTATTGTATAAATGATACAGCCCTCTAGAAAAGCAGTATGGGAGGGTGAGTCAACCGTCTGCCTCTTCAGGCACTAGGCTTGGAGCCCTAAAGGTCTTTAGTCCATTATACATTTTACTGTAGATAAATTATGAACTTTTGAGTAAAAGTTAGAGTTTCATTAGCTAGAAGTGTGGGTAGCTTCCCAGTGATAGAGTAGCCTTGGGACTCCTAAATATTATGTAGTCAAATTAGACATTTCTGTCTAGTGCTAAAAGAAAATGCAATCACAGTGTTCACCCACCAAAGAAATAATATGGTGGTAACAATGTAGGCAACAGGCACCCTTCCACCAGACATACAAATGTGTCCGTAAGATGCTCTCAACTTCTTTCATAGATAGCAAACTCAAGACTTGTAAGTGATGATGTGCTAATATAGGCTGGTTTTCTCTTCTTTAAAACAATTGGCACCCTTAAAATGGCACCCTTTCTTCACAATAGTGTTTTAGTATATATACTAGAAATGCAATGTTTTAGGAACTATACTTTTTTTCTTCTTTTTAAAGTGACATCTTCTCTTCGCAAATAAATACTCCAAAAAAGTAACAAACTGATTAAACTGAGGTAATTTGTATTCAGACCCACTGCTGTGGAAAAACAGACCCCACTTCATCACAGTAGAGCCATTCACTCCAGTAACAAAAAATATAGCAAAAAGGAATCTTCAGAAATGTTTGACCTATCCCTTATTTAAAGTTACAGATGTATAAATTGCTTTGAACTCTGTAGTTTCAACAGTAATTTAAAGCCTGGTGCTTCAGGGTTATTTCTTTTATCAAATGCATATGACCTTTTAAATATCCTGCGTATAAAGATAGCATGGGGGTGGGTAAGTGAGGAAGAATAAATGTCTTACAACAAAATACCCACGAGGAAGATATATCTCAGAAGTTAAAAGTGAATGTTTATCTTTTAAAATGCCTATTTGGAAGCCTACCAGTGCAAGCCTACCAGTGTCCCTATTATCATAATAAAATAAATTCTAAATATCTATACAGTTTGGCATGTACTTTTGACTTTTTTTGACATTGAAAAATCAGAGCTGACCCTAACCCTTTCACTTACCGGGATGTACAGCGCTGAGCAGCATTGATATGCCAGTGTCCTGCCCTTGCCCTTCACTATCAATCCACAGCCTGCCCCGCCCCCCACAGTCCCCTCACTCCTAAGCCACAAGTGTGGGGGTGGTTTGGAGGTGTGGGGTTTATGGGTGGATTGTGTGGCAACTGTGGGTGTGGGGGACATATAGGGGACTGCTCAGTAGGGGTGGGTCCCCTGCCTCCTCAGGGAGCTGCAGGGATGCTGGGGCCAGGTTGGGGAGAGATAAGGAGAGCGATCTGGGGCTGGGCAGGGGAGTGATCAGGGGAACAATCTGGGGCTGAGGGGAGCAAGCGGGGGGGCTGGAACAGGGAGCAAGTGGGGGACCCACCCCTCCCAAGGTGCCTCCCCCGTGGTCCCCATACCCCACCTTCAGCACCCCCCATCCCCTATTTACCTGTCACAGAGCCTGGGTCCAAGACCCTGCAGCCTGCACTGCTTCTTGCCATAGGGAAGCTCTGCCTGGCTACCAGAGTGGCTCTGTGGAGGATCCAAGCCTCTGGTTGCCCCAGGGCATGGTCCGGGACTGTACCCTGCCCCACCTTTTTCTCCCAGAGTATTTTTTGCTACCTGTATCTCGAAGTATCAAATTTTGTCCTGTGCTACGAATATGCAGCATGGGGAACATTTTCTGTTCCTGGCGTATGTCTTGCAGTGTCTCAAAGCACATTCATTTGGAAGCACCCCGTGAGTCTCAACCAGTGTACCAGAGAATGAAACCCTTCAAAGGGTGCCACAAGAAATGTGAGGAGAGAATTAGGTAAGGAGAGACTCCCCCTCTAGGTGTCAGGAGATGAAGGGTGTGTTGAGTCTAATCAGGGGTGCCTCAAGTCTAAAGTAGTTGAGAACAACCGCCCTAACCATTAGGTGCCTTTGTACACACCGTAAAAATTGACCTTTAAAGCAGCTTAAATATCCTTTTGCACCGCTTTAATGGCATTGCTGCTTGCACGTTTGGCAGCGTATCCCGCTTTAATTGTGTTGCTATTTGTATGCTCAGTGGCGTATTCCACTTTAAACGACTTTGGAATGTACCAAGATAAAACACCTCCAAGGTGTTTCGGTATGCTACCGGTATGCTACAAAAAAGTGCAACATTGTATGGGGGGCTGGAAGCCGACATGCTGTGGGCTTGGTGGGCCCCACGCAGCTCAAGGGGTGTGGGACCTGGCAGCAGCCCATGCAGGCAGGCTCCACTGAAGGAAAAAAAAAAAGATGGCAAGCTCTCTGGGGCCTGCCTGAGCTGTGAAGGGGACCAGTGGTTTCCTCTGAAGCTGCAGCGGGGAGGGAGCAGTGCTTCACTTTGCAGCTTCAGCGTACCCCGGGACTGCCCAGGTCTTATACCAGTGGGTAGGTGCCACCTGAGAGACCCCCACGCAGCTCAGGGACTGCTCAGCCTGCCAGCACCTCACCCCCACCCCTGCTGCCCTAGAGGCAGATAAGGATCAGGCCCCTACCCTTGAGTACACACCACAAGGGTTTTGCTCAGTTTAATTCTCCCTAAATTGTAGAAGTGTTTTTAAAAACTCACTATTTCAACTTAGGGAGAACTAAACCAAATTAACCTCCTGTGGTGTGTACAAGCAACCTAGTATCCTAGCTAGGAGAGTTAGCAGGGAGAGTTCTTCTTAGGACCCTGGAAGAAAGAAATAATGATATTATGGGACTGGGTCACACTATGTATAGAAGTCTTCTGAGTCATTCCCCCAGGTAACATTGTCCTTACTTAAACTATTTTCTTTTTTTTTTTTAAATCATATAAAAAGAAAATAAAGAATGCTTCCTTATTATTCAGACTTCAGTGCTGGCACTGGTGGCTGGATATATGCATCACTGTGGTCAACTGCATTTTCCAAAAGAGCAACTTGAGAATTATAGGATTCATTCCCTTATTTGTAGCTGAGAGGCTAGGTATACTGCAACTTCAGCTCATTTGGCCTTGCCTCGCTATTCACAGAACTGGACAAGCTAGAATTAAATCCCTGTAGCTTTTCTAGCCAAGTAAACTTTTGGTAATTGTGAGATGTCGTTTGTGATGTTCTACAGTAAATCTACTGGCATGACTGTTATATTTTGGCAGCATTCCTATTTAGAATAATTGTTAATGTGGCCTCATGTTAGAGAGGGTTTTTTTTTTTTTTATACAGAACGACTCACTCTTCTCTCAAAACCATTATAGAGGGATTTTTTTTCCTTCTGTTGGGAACAATTTTGTGTTGTAAAAAATGCTTGTATTATTTTTACTAAAATGCTCTTATTGTATGGAGTAGATTAATTTATATAATTACAGAAGATGCATTGAAATATAATGCATAAAAGCAGTAAGTAAATAATGTGAAGAACATCCCTAAGCGCACACGTACTGGTGCATGCTCTTTGCTCAAGTATATGCGATCAAAATGTACAATGATATGTTGAAGTTTGTGTGTTTCCACATGGACTTTTGCAAAACTTAACATGGAATCAGAAAATTAGGGTTAGAAGGGACCTTAGGAGATCATCTAGTCCAAACCTCTGCTTAAAGCAGGACCATACCCATAGGGATGTTGTAATAACATGTGTGCAGTTTTGAAAAGTTTTTTAGAATTAGTATAAATTTTAAGCACTTTTTTCATTACCTATCCAATTGTGGTAATCTGGTAAAGGTTACAGTGGCCACATCTACATTAGATGCTGATGGCACAGTAGCTCATTACTATTGTACAGTAGTGTTGCGTGGGATGAAGCGTGGTGCAACACCGTTGCATATTAGTAATGAACTACTGCGCAGTCAGTGTCACCAAGAAGCTATGCGGGGACACTACTGTGCAGTAATGCAAGTACTAAATGATTGCATATTAACAACTGTGCAGTCAGAGTCTCATGTAGCTGTGGCTAGTGATCATAAAAAATAAACAAACTGATGATTTTTGGTAGCTTTCTTGAGCTGTTTGAACAACTAAATGGATATGGTCGTATATTAAATAGAGAGAGAGATCTGTGTGGAAAAGCACTTAGATAAAATGCATTTTGACTGGTGCTGGGCCACAGGTACCAACAACAGAACATTTTTGTCTCTCTCTTCTAATATGTAGAAAAAATATTGCACTGTAAGTTAATTACATTTTTAAACGATAATGTAATGAAGTTGTCTCATATACTTAGGAATGACCTTAGAGCCCAGGAAAGGGTCTCAGATAGATTGATAGTTAATGGCCAGAAAACCACTGGGCTCATCTACATGTGCCCCTGACCGAGCATTTGGGACTGCATAGTTATTTAGTACTATATGATTGTGCACAGGACTGCACAGTCCTGGTGGTGCATGGTTATTTTTAGACTTTACATTGCCATACTGATAAATTATGGTGACATAGTGCCTCAAGTAGATGCACCTCCTGAAGAGTACCTTGCTGAAAAGCAATATAAAGGTGCTAAGTATTGGTTGTCATTTGATAACAACAATAGCCACATCTTGGGAGTATCAAAGCTGACATACATGCAGACATGTACAAACAGACATGAAAAGTCAGACTCAGGATATGGATGCTGTAGCTGCATTGCATGATGGGCTCTCTTGGGTGAGGGCAGAGTCTTTACGGGCCAGACCAAGGACTTAAAACAATTTGGGTGGGACTCAACAACCTACAGCCACAAAGATGTTGATTCTTGTCCAGGAAGGTCTGATCCAGCCTGGAACAGCACAGAAGATCAAGTGGCAGCTTCATTGAGCAGCCCACTTCCTCCCTGCGGCACTCTCAGTTTCACTCACCTTCACTGTAGAGGGGCCAGGGGTCTGCAGTGAGGGAATGGATTTACAGGGTGAGGCAAGGAACCGGTTGCAAACTGGCTCAGGACAACAAACTGTTGCCAAACGTCCAGCTAAGAGCAAGATTTAGCACTTCAGCAAGAAGTATTGAATTGGTTAGTTAGCAGGGAGGCTATCTGGAGTGGTATTAGCCAGATCATTTGACAATTCTATGGTTAAGAGAACTGAAAAGAGCCTACAGCTGTCAGACCATAGAATAGGTATGGAAAAATGGAAAACTTTTCACGTGCAAAATGTAATACTTCAAAACTTTTTAAGTTGAAAACTTAAAAAAATGTTCATCTGTTAGGTACCAATTCCATTTGATACTCTAACGTAGAATACCAGTCAAAAATAGTTAGAATGTACTCCTAAATACTAAATCAGAAGGTAAGAATTAGCACTGTGCAAAACAGCTATATTTCAATTTGGTTTTGGATTAGGCTGTTTCAGAGGGACGGTGATTTGTTTTGGTGTTTTGGATAACTGTTTCATTTAAATTCAGCCTATACCTTTGTCGTTTCCTGCTTGATTCAGAAGAAAATTGCAGGGATGTAGCCCCTTCTGAGGGCATGCAGCATGCCAGATTTTGAGCAGGTAGGTGCAGGGGTTTCCCACTCCCCACCCTCCCCTCCCAGCCTGTTTCTCACCCTCTGATACCTCAATTTACATTTTCACTGATTGGCTTTCTTGCCTACATCCCAGCTTCTGGCTTCTTTACTGCTCCTTCCATCCAACTGCAGATGCTCCCTCAGCCTGAAAAAGGGTTTTTAAACCTGAAAGTTTGCTAAGATATATTTCTCCAGCTATTCAGTTGGTCTACTAAAAGATATCTGATTGACCCAAAGATCCTTGTCTGCCTTGTGTGTGCTAAGCTCTGAGAGCTAGTTTAAAGCACAGGGACTGATTGATACACAAGATGTGGGAAGCTGCTCGAGTGCATTAATTGACACATTCCAGCAGCCTTAGTTAATCAAGTTTGCTCTGACCTGCTGGAATAACAGCATATCAAAGCAGCCTCCCTCTTTATGTACCCTATAGCTCTAACTATGTAGTTTATTCACAAATAAAATAAAAGCTCATCTTCTTGCTATTAGCTTAATTTTACCTTCAGTTAATTCATATGCGAGTTATGATTAAGGAAATGTGAATATGAGAATGGAGCGTATCAAGATTTGCCCCATCATATTTTTATTTATGTTTTCTGGCAATATCATGTTAATGCTGGGTATTTCATCAGTTCAGACGTTTCTAAGATTAGTGATATATACTGTATATGGGTTTGATTTATCTTAAGGGTAACCAGAAGAAACTTCATAAATTGTTTTCTGAGGCAAAACCCCATGAACAATATAAATGCATATTTTTCTGGGATAGAAAACAGGTGGACTTCTGAGTTTTGCTGAACTCTGAATGTACTGTATTTGTAATCACCATTTTAAGGATAACTGCAACATCATACGTGCATGCACGTGTGTGCATGTCCCTCTAAGCCTTTAGTTTGCATATATATATTCTCCACCTTCATTCCACCTTAATCTTGTTTTTCTCTGGAAATTATCTACTGTTGCTTAGTGAAGTATAATGTGATCTAAATTGACTTCAGTTTCTACTGGACATCTGTTTGGCAGCTGGAACAGATGATATGAAAGCTAAATTATCCTCTTACCTCTGGAAGTGGTCTTGCCAGAGTAGAAATGTTATGCATTGTCCATGCAGAATGTATAGATGTCTACTACTATCCAGTGTAATTCTTAGTTTCCAGGATGCTTGTAAGCATGAACTTCATTTAAGGAAAAGAGACAAAAATATCCTTGCTGCTTCTAACAATTTACATTTTACAATGTGTTTATTTAAAAACAAAGAAAATCTTCCCTTCTGTGTTTTCAGAGAGCCTCGAGCAATAAATAAAAACCAAAACCAAAAAAAAAGAATGTGAGAGAGAGAGAGAGCTATGAAGCATTGATGTTAATGGAGCTCTGAATTATTTCAAACAAAAAGGACTTAATGCAGCTTATACCTAATGCAAATTTGGTAGTAAGATGTACGAAGGCTAATGCTATTTTAATGCTTATTTGGTTAATACTTAAGCTCCTTTATGAAGTTACATTTAAGCCATCTAATAAAAAATACCTTAATAAGATCTAAGATTTAAAACTTCAAGTATTAAGATCACCTCAAACCATTGCTTAATTACCCCTTTGATTGTTGTCCTTATTGAAAAGCCTATGGGGCTTAATATTATTTTTTTAAGAAGCAAAACCAAAACAAACAAACAACTATGCAAAACTTTTAATAACTATTGTATTTACAAAGTTTTCAGTGCAATAAAAGAAAGAGCAGTGTTGGGTTTCAGCACTTGAGGCTCTGTAATTCAGCTCAGACCAATTTCCATGCTCAAAGTTGCTGATGAAAGTTTAGCTGAAGGGGGATAAACCCTGGAAATTGCTTATCTCTTTTCATCATGTATTCATTTATGCTACTCCAGAACTAGCAAGCCAGGCACAAATGAATATTCCATTCTCTAAACATGTAACATATGCATACTGAATAATAATGAGTTTGGAGAAACATAAATAGTTTTTCATGAGCAGCATCTTCCCCTCCCCTAATACCACACACCAGGGGTTCATAACTCACATTTTTTATTGAGAGCCACTTGGAAGGTACACTTTCCAAAAGAAGGCAGCTGTTTGTCAGATGGACTCTGATCAACTGTACAATAAATTCACAAGGAAGAAAATTGGATTACACACATGCAGGTTGATGAATTGCCACATAGCAGAGACACAGAACCCATTGTTTTGCTTTTTTAGATCCTGTTTCATTTACTAAAGAATTGTGAGTTTGCTCTGGTGAGCCACATGCAGCCCACAGGTCATGCATTGTGTGCCCTTGTCCTCTAGAGTCTGTTGAGATAATCTGTGAAGAAGGGAGAAAATATGAGCTAGCTGGGCCCAGGCTGGAAGAGGGCAGAGCCAAAAGATGTGCATTACCTTGGCAAATGTGCATCACCTAACCGAATGTGATTACCTAAAAAAAGTTGATACACCTTGTAAAAATATAAACTTTAACACTCTGCTATAGAAAGCCTATTTAAGAGGGGTCCTGCAGTAACCTAAGGCTGGAGGTGTTAGACTAAGCTGCCAAGGAATGGAAGGCAGATAGAAAGTGCCACAGGCATTATGAGAATGGCTCTGTCATTGTGCAGATTAGCAGATGCTACTCTTCTCTTCATCCAAAATGTTGCCACCTTCTCAAATAATGTGGGAGAAACTCCATAAGGAAACCTGGAATATTATCAGGAACATGTTTCTGCATATTTTTACCTATCTACTTCCAATGTTTACCTGTTGTAAAATGACAATTTACACATATTTTGAACTTTTTTTTTTTTTTTAAGGAAGAAGAGAAATTTAAACATTAGCCTGATAGCACACTTCAGCTCTTTATGCATGAGATGAAATTAGTCTCTAGTTGCCACTGGCCCAGCCAGATGTGTTTGATCTCTGCTAGGATGAAAGTATGGCAGCACAAGGCATATGCAGCTTTTCCCTCTGGCTTTCTTAAAACCAACTGGCAAAAAAAAAAAAAAAAATCAAATAAACAAAATAACCCCCCAACCAAACACACAAACAAAAAATAGTAAACTTGGCCATGGGATGGATGCAT
The DNA here is from genome assembly GCA_030014935.1 of Caiman crocodilus. NCBI lineage: Eukaryota > Metazoa > Chordata > Crocodylia > Alligatoridae > Caiman > Caiman crocodilus. The sequence continues at coordinate 129,197,793 of JAGPOW010000261.1, forward strand.
TGATTCTGTACACCCATGATGAAGCCTCTGTTCTTTCTGTGTAGTTTGTTATGGAAAAGACGGCTGTCTTTCCTAACTAGAAATTCAAAAAGGAAATGTCAGTAAAAAGGCTACCTGCTCTTGCCAAGAATATAAATCCCTGTTTTTGCCTGGCTGTCAAGGCAGGAGGTTCATTGGCAAAGATAAATAGAGCCCCTTATGTAGTTTGTAAAGTGACTTAAGATCTTTAAGGATAAGCTCGGTGGCCATGTAATAGATTATTAGATGAAGCTGGCACCAGTTCTGTCCCTGATCTTGTGGCACAAAATTGTTTCTCCAGTGAATTGAGAGGGAACCATAACAGTGTTTTCATTCTTTTGTTCTTTCCTTCCTTCATTCATTCATTCTTTCTTGACTGGTGTGTTTGCTCAGAGCTCTGAGAGTTTGCCGCTGTTCTGTGAGTTTTTCCTTTTCTTGCTTTGTTTTCCCTCCCTCAAACAGTCTGACCCTTTTCTCAACATAGCCCCTCACTTGTCATTCCTTTCCCTGCCTTTTTCCACCTTTTTGGCCTTTCTCCTGCAGTAACTGTCTCCCCCTCCCTCCCCCTTTCTCTGGGTTTATTTTTTTCTTTCCTTCCTCCCACTGCGGCTGCTCTGCTTATTCCTTTCCCTTCTCTTCCCTGCTGTATTGCTCATATTTGTCCCCTCCTCTGGTGCTTGTTTGTTTTCCAGCTTCTTTGTTCCCTGCCAGGAGAGGGCTGCCCACCCGTCTGGTTCCTTGCAAGGTTAACCCCCTTTTTTTTTTTTTTGCTGCAATGGCTGAAGGCAGTTCCCAGTGGCCCACTGCTGAGATTTCTGCCCCTCTGGACCAGAGCTTTGGTCTCTGGCTTCAAGCCCCTCCCTCCATTGGATGCACTGTTGCTCTGGAGGTACTAGTAGGCTGCAAAAACGTCCTTTATGCTGTCCAGGTAGTTTGACCCCTTGCCTCATCCTTCCCACTTGTCCTGAATGATGTGGCAGTGGCACCAGAACCTCAGCACCTTGCTTGCAGTACTAGACGCGGATGTCTCAGACAGTGCCTATTTGGTTTCTTTTCCATGCCAGGCATGAAAAAGGGGTGTCATCTGCAAAGCTAGCTGCCTTCCAGAGCTGTAGGAGTCAGCTTGCTGGGGCTGTTTCTGATACTATCCTGTGCCTGTTCCAGTGTTTGGTCTGGGCACGCCTGTCGCCACAATTCGAACCTTCGGTTCTCCAGTGGAAAGTACTTGTCTTCCAGACACGTTGGGCCATTTCAGGGGTGCTCCGTGGCATTGAGGGTTTCTGTTTGGTCTCACACTTGGATCCTTCCCCTCCTCCCCTCCTCCTGGGGTACCAGCGAGGGACCTAGCAGATTGCTGTGGTACTGAATGTTTTTGGTTTTGATTTTTTTTTTTTTTTACAATTGTGAGGACAGACCTTGAAGACTAGCTCTAGGCTCTGTTTTCTGCACTTGGGCCCCCTGTGTGGGCTTTCTTTTTTGTTTTGTTTTATTATCACCTATTTCCCCCCTAATAAATGTTTATAAAAAGTCAAAAGAAACTTTTTTTTTAAAAAAAAGCAAAAACAAGTAAAAAAAAAAAAGGCAAAAGTCTGTCTTTCTTTCCATCTTTCAGTCTTTCCTTCTTGCTTCCTTATTTTAACTTTTACTCTTGATACCACTGCCTGGAAACCCTTTGAACTTTCACCTTTTGAACAATGTAGATAATCGCATACCATCATTATGAGAGAAGAAACAGAGATAATGTCTCTCTGCTAAATATCATGAAAACATGCAATGAAATTAAATATTAATTATAGGGTTGTTTTTCGTCCTTTACATGATAGCAGGTAGGCTTAGAGTACCAATGAACCAAAATCATTTTTGCTGCAACTCAATCACAGTTATACCAGCATAGAATTTAGTGCAGTAAAGATAATGAAGGCAAATTGAGACCAACTAATCTAATCTGAGAACACATCGCACAGTAGAGTTCTTCATTTTTGTGTTTATCTTTTCTCAGCAAGTAAGAATATTTCAAAGCGTTTATTACCTCCCAGCCAAAACATACTTCCTGTACTTTCTTTTAAATTTGTTTTCTCCTCTTCTTTCTCAGTCCTGCAAAATTTCCTGTCTTTCTCACCTCTGTTAAACACCACAATAACAAAGGACTCTCAAACTGTGACAATACAAATGAGTGAAATTTCAGAAAATTAAGAGTGTGACTAGCTCATTGAAACACAGTGCAAAAAGTCGCATAAAAAAAAGAGTTACTTTTAAAGCTACTTTTCAAGCTTAATAAGATGAGATAAGGAACTCTTATTACAAATGAGCAGGATTTGGCTCAAAGCATTGTCACTTAAAACCTGGGAACCATTGAACAAATTATATGAGACAGATGCACAGAAAAAAATGGAAAGGGAAAGTGGTTTTGGCACACCTCTTCCAAGTCGCACCTTTTAGACTACTAGGAAGAGATACTAACTCAGCATCTGCTTTATACTTCATTCTAGGGAAATAACTGTTCCTTGATCTTAGAAGATGGTAGTTTTGCTTGTTTGTTTGGAGCTTTTTTTTTTTCTTGGTTTTATTTTCACTCCTGCGTGATATAACCTTCTAGGATAGTAAGGTACTATGCTGCAGGGTATCCAGGAAAAAAAGTTAAATATAAAAAAAACCCTCCAAAAGATAAGAGGGCTTTTTTTATGTATTTGAAGAGTAGTGAGCTAGACTGTAGAACTACAGCAGTGATTCTCAACCTTTTGGGATTCAGTGCACCCCTCATTAGGCTTAAAGAACTCCTTTCTTATGTGAACTGAGTGGCAGCCAATTTACAAAGAATAATTTATAATTACAATGCTTATCTCCTTGCAGAGGGGTCTGGCAGGGAGAATAGGGGATCTTCCAGACTGGGAGAAGGCAGAGCCTGCCCATCTGCTTAGTTTAGGTGCTTATCTCCTAATAACACCTCACTTATCTCTTCATACTGCATGGCACCCTTTAGAAGATCCAGTGGCATCCCAAGATGCCCTAGAACCCTGACTGAGAATCACTGAACTGGAGTTGAAGTGAGAACACTTTCTCAGATGTATATTTTACATCACACGGCTAATATGATTAAGTAGAGAGCAGCTAACAGATAAAAATAATTAGACATAGGGTCTGACATCATCCTGCAAATTTAGAGGAAATGTAGGACTTTATCTGAATCTAAATACCATCTCTGAGTCTCATTGCTACTGTATTAATCATATCAAACTGGAGGCTTAGAAAATGAAATGTAGAAAGAGTGGAGACAAATTTTGCTGATAGACATCACATTGTAACCTAAGGGAAGTCAAATGTATTTGGGAAGGTAGTAACTGAATAGCCTGTATTTGGTGAAAAATGCTGAGAAAAAAGTGAAGATTTGTATCAGATGGGGTTGGTTATTAAAATAAGATGAAAATAAGACGAAAACTGGCTTTAACTGAAGGTTGAAGATACTAAAGTAAGAATTTGGACTACCAGTTTTATTTGTTAATAACTGTTCTGGTTTGAACTACAAATGCACTGCATTTACTTTTTATCTGATTATATGGATTTTAGATTATCCAATCTAATATTCAGACATTGACCTCTGAATATGAAATTCAAATGGAAGTCAATTTTATCAGTCCTAAAGTATGACAATCTTACGTTATTATTGGCCACATTTATGTACAAATACATTGGTCTATGTTTTCTTACTCACCTGATCTGTTCCCCGGTAGTCAAAATATTATTTTCTGACTTTCTTGATGAAAGTGGGATTAATATTTTTTTAATGCCTGTTGGTACTACAGGAAAAGCTGATATGACTTTCAGATTACATGCAGAACTTTCAGTGTTGGCAATTAGGGGGTGATTATTCTTTTACTTATGCAATAGGTGGATTTTATCTGGAATCACCAAGAAACACAATCTCATTTAGCTCTATATTTTTGCAATTAAGATACATTTTCTAACAGTTTTCTATATTTTGCAATTTTTCTAATAATGCTTCTAATAAAATATGCACACAATAGCCTGTTGCTCTGGCTCTTTCCAGATATGAACCAATATTTATCAAATTGCCTTCAGTTTAATATCACTACTTGATACTATTCTGATGAATATATTCTCAAGTTTAAAGACTATATTAATCTTACTATACATATGTAAACATATATACAGGTCTGTAACACAAAGTAATTATTTTTACCACAGTCATTCCTATGCAGAATTGACAGCTAAGAAGTTGAAGAGTTCATGTGGGGATAGAAGTAAAAAATTCATTGAAGAAAGAGTTTGCAAAATATCAGATACAGATACAAAAACAAAACCACATCTTTACAGCTGATCATTTTGTGAAACAAAATTGCTAAGTGAAACAGATGTCTCCTTTTTTCAGCTTGGCTGTCATGAATCACAGATGCCCGTTAGCCAAAAGAGCTGTGTGAAACATTTTATACTTAAAGCAGTGCAAGGAAATTTCATCAGCTTAATTTTCACTAACCTCTAACAGAAAAGAAAAACTAACTATCAATTTTTACTTGGAGTAATTTCCTTAAAAGTCTTCATGGGCTTGTTTAAATAAATGGATTATTTAAGTTTTGAAATCTCATTTAGAACAGGATGTGATTTTTTGTGTGTGATATTTCTGGGATGTAAAACCAAAGCACAGCACCTGATCTCATGTATATCACAGTGGGGGCACCAATACATGCACTTTACTGCAAAGTTGACTAATTAGCTCTTCAGTAAAGTGCCACTGTCTACACATGCAGTGCTATTAAGCCAGAGTAAACTAATTAATTCCACTGTAGGATAGATAATATTGCCCAATACATGGGCAATCCTATGGAGAACTTATTTAGCATACACAATGCACATTTAGACAGTGACTGGGGCTGGCTGGGGCACAAAGGTGCTATGGATGGGCTGCTTGCCAGGTAAGCCCACAGTCTAACACCCTTGTTCCCCAGCCAGCCCCTCTGCAGCACATTGAACTGGAGTGGAGCAGCTCCAGGCTGGCAGGCAGATTCCCTAGGCCCCTCGCCAGCTGTGGCTGCATTGCTCTGGCTCAACATGCTGTGGTCCCAGGTTCATGTGTGCGTGGGAGCAATAAAGTATGGTGCAAACTCCACCAGAGTGAATTCACTTGTGCTAATTACATGTATAGATGTCCCTGGTAAAAAACAATGGAACCTCAAAGTAACCATGTTATTTGTGGGGCATGGAAATGACCCCTGCAAGCTTATTTGGCCACTCAGTATCAAGAATGGGTTTAGGATTCAGCTTCTCTGATGCCCAGGCACATGTTCCTACCAGTCTGCCTTTCCTAACGATGATTTGATTGATGGCAAAATGCTTATAAAATGGAATGCTTTCTATCATTTTATTTCTGTGGTTTATACCTGCATTTCTGGAATTGTCACCAGTAGACTCATCGATAGCTCTTCAGCTGAAGGGGAGATTGTGCAACCTGTTTCTGAACCCTTTGCAGGACTATTAACCTTTCTAAGTATTCTATCCTTGTGCAGGTTTCATCATTTTACAGTTGTTCTCAAAATACTTTGTTTAGTAAGGTGTTTGATCCTTTTACATACTGTAGAAAAAGAAAACCCATAATGACCAGGGATCCTGCTTTTTTCTGATTATAAAAAGAAATCCCCAATTTTTGGTTAAAAAAAAGTAACTCCAAATCCATATACGGGTTTCCCTTGCTTTATGCTGTACATGTGTTCCTGGAAAATGGTACATAACTCAAATTTGCATAAAGGAAACCCACATTACAATGTAACAAATAAGGATACATTCCAAGTCCTCGACTGTACTGACTCCCTGACCTATTTCTACCACTTTTACAAGACAATTTTGGTACTCACCAACAGCAGACAATGCACACAAGCACAGGGAGAAGGGTAGGAGATAAGCTGGTGAGAAACTGAGAGGCCATAATGGGGACAGCAACTACAAAAATATGTCACAGACAATGAGCGAGGAGCACAGATCTACACAGGAGACTATTTTTGGTGTGCATCAGTCCCACAATGCACCACACAAAGCAGCTAACTGTGGGATTCCACCACACTGATTGCGTAAGAGTGAATTTACCTTGCATATAACGAATTTTTGGTATAAAAAGGATCATCGCATAGGAGCTAATTCACACATACAGAACCCGCATAAAGCAAGGAAAATCTGTATGTGTGTGTGTGTGTGTATTTTAGTGGTGGTTCATTTTATCATAGAAAAATGTGGATTTTAACCAAAAATAGGGATTTTTTTAAAAACAAAAAAACCCGGGATTCCTGGTAATGACTGAGATCCTTGTTTTAAATATAGTTTAGGGTGTGTACATGATTTCTTCAGCAGTTTAGTATTGCTAACATTAATTTTATTTCATTGCCTGTTAATATTAATGATGGCCCATATATAAAGGGAGCTATCTTTCCAGTTTTAAAATAGCTTTAAAGGATAGCTATTCAAAGGTTTCTAATATATTTCTGTCTAAATTTTTTGACGTTCATTCCTGACGAGGACATTTAGTTTAAGGCTGCAGGAACCTTATACAAACTTTAGCAAATTTGTAAGAAACCTGCAAAACTCAGTTGTCACTTCTGGTGAAAATGGAAAATGATGGTTTTTACCCTGCTATACACTGATCAGGATACTTGTGGCTCGGGAAGCAGTAGATGGTAGTGAGGAAGGCAGAAAGTAGTAAGTAGAGGATGCTATGGTGTGGTAGAAGGCAAAATCTGCTGTGGGGGCAGGTATAGATACTCAGGATGTTGCTGTAGAGGGACTTTTAGAAGGATTGTTGCTGTGCTATAATGGTACTCATACAGATTTCTTTTCATAATAAAACTTTGGAGTCAGGGAGGTGAGAAGTTATTGAAGGGTGAGGTTGTCATATACAACAGTTAAGCGGTGCATTTCTCCAGGGATGGGGCTGGGAGAGATTCAGAAGGTCAAAACAGGCAATCATTACAATGCATAAAAAGGTGAGAAAGGCCATTAATACAGATTTGTTTTCATGATTTATGCTTCAGGGACTGTGGCATTTTAAATGCATAATAAACTTATTTGTAGCTCTGTTGTGAATATTTTGCACAGTCCCACTGTAAAAAGACTGGCAAACCCACAGTGGCTATATCCATTTGATGCTACTTTTATCCATATTGACTAGTGATGTTCTGTTTATCTGGTGCTAAACGAAACTGTTCAAGTTACCTGAAGCAGTCAACAGTCATATAAACCCCAAAGTAAATTATCAAAATTAGGTTAGTTTTTTGTGTTTATTTGTTTAGCTTAAGAATTTTGTACAGAAAAACCTTGTTTGCTCAATATTGGATAGTTCAAAGTATTGGATGCTTTGAAGCTATTGTCATTCCCTAGACAAAAGATTACAGCAATTTTCAAAAAGATAAAATGCTTCAATAGTGTTTGAACTAAGGCTGCAGGTAACTGTAGTATTTTGCATATGCAAATTACTATGGGTACATTTATTTTGATCCCATTTATTTCAAAGTTGTTGTTTTTTGGTCCCCTGCATTTCAAATTAACAAGTTCTTCCTGTAGCAGCTATTCATTAGAGCGAATACTGCAATTTGCTGCCCAAATGTTTGTGAGAGTTTAGTCAGTGCATCTTGTGAACAGAAAAAAATACACACATTCTTCACATTGCTATGCAAACAACAGCAAGGGTTGTGAAAGGCAGTTCTAAATAAATAATTGACCCAATTTCGTCTTCATCCATCAAATGTAAGGATTGAAATAATATTGTTAACTTTTGCCAGTCTTCCTGCCCTACAGTTTTCTATTACCTTTATTTTCTACTTCCTTAAACTGTACAGATGCAGAAGCACATGAATGTTGTGAGAGAGATTCCCTAATTTGCAAATAAGAGGCTATAAAGTGGTTTTCTAAACCTAATTGAAATCTCTTGAGAATTTCAAAATCCTTCCCGCAGTAATATACATTCATTTTTATTGTCACAGATCAGACTAACTTATGGAGATAGAGGACACGAGACAGTTATTTCTCCTAATAATTGTGATTGTTCATCATTAACTTCTGTCTTGTACTTAGGAGATGCATATCACCACTAAGCTGGGAGACTTATGGAAGATCAGTACCCATCAGAACCAAAGATTACAAACTATTTCTTATGTTAAACCCAGGATTTATATGAGAATACAATTCTGGTAGGAAATGTTGATACCACTCAAATGGAAGTGGCAACCACTAGCTTTAAAAGGATCCCAAACTCAAACTATAATGTTTAAAGCAGGGGCCTTCCTTTGTGTTTTATGTGTGTAAAGCTCAAAGCCTCTGCTCACACTTTCACCTTTGTGTACAACTCTCATTGCTAGGAATTTCAAATGCAGATCACAGGCATGTGTCCTTTCAATTTTACAATGTTCTGCTAAAGAAATAAATAAATTAGATTGTCATTACTGCTAGTTTGTAGTCATTAGTTTTTATAACTGCTCAGTGACCTGAAAAGATAAATATTTTGGTAATGAACATATTGACTTTGCTAGGGTATTAAGAAACTGGGACAATCTGTGACTAAATGTGGTAATTTGATATTCAACATGACAATTTTATTGAATCAGGACTTGGCAATTGAATATCCATTAGAATGAAGTATAAATACAAGAGAGAATTTTTAATATTGCAAATAAATCGATATGCACTGACAATAACTGTTATATGCCCACTGCATTGCATTAAATAGGTGAAATTGCTATTTGGCTTTTAATGTGGCACCGTAGCCATTTTGTGTGTGTGGTGGGGGGGGCATTGTTTGTGTTTTTCTACGCAAAACTGCATTTGAAATCACAGGGGAAAATTCTTTTTTGGCCGTTCCATTTCTCTTATTTTTCTCCTACCCTATCCTGTTTCTAACATTGCCAGGGCTGATTTATTTCCCTCCATCAAACAAGAAGCAAACCAGCAAAGGAATTGTCTATGAAGTTTACTTTCCATCCTTTACTATAAAACAAAGAGGAAGAAGATAATTAGAAAGCAAGAGGAGGTAGAAGAGGATGAATCTGTGGGTGGGTCAAACTTTCCAGGTTAAGAGGCAAAGGAACTGAATGAAGAGAGAGACAGCAGGGGGGAAAAAAACTTGGCTTTTATGAAGGAAACTTCACTCCCAATTACTTTTCATGCCTTCTCTTTGTTAGAATAAACCAGCTGTTCCTAGCGAAAAAAAATTAAAACAGAATATTTACTTTAATATTTACTTCTAATCAAATTAATCTATAATTCCTTACCCCTAGCCTTGGTGTAGTTACTATTAAAATACAAAATTAGAAAATGTATTGAAAAAAATCAACGTGATTCATTTTTTCTGTTTGTAAAAGTAGCATTAGTCCTAGTTTCTGCATGAATTTCTTCACTCTAGGCTAGTCACAATGGCTCCCTATGCATATACTTGTGGGTGGGCAAAGAGGGCATTTAATATGAGTGGTTCCTGGAGAGCAACTGTAATTAAAACAGCTCACTGTCATGTGTATCAAGCACTTATGCATTTCAAAAGGATCATGGGACAATGTATATAGAGCTCATTCAATGAGGTTTCGATAAAGTACCCTGTGGCCATTTTGAAATGTGATGGTGACGTGACCCTGGAGTGTTCTAATTGGAACATGAGCAAGCATGTCTGTAAGCACCCATTGTGAGTTTAATAGAATTGTTTCAGAGACTGTACTGCAATGAAAGGAATTTACCCTTTGACGTTTAGCTTGTTCTTCCACTTAATTGTAATCATTTGATTTTTATGCAAAAATCCAGGTATTATTACATTAAAACAACAGCAACACTGCCACAGTGGTTTCACCAGTTTAGTATTCTAAATTTAATGTTAGTTTAATCTAAACTAAGTATTTTAGAAAGCCATGTTAAAGCAGCATAATATTCCAGAGAAGCTGTAACACTGTATACCATCCAGTAGTTAGTTATACCCAACGTAAGCATGTCTGTCATCAGTTTATGTCCTAAAGCATGAAAGGTTTTGTTGTTGTCTTTTTGTTCCAACTTATGTGATTGAATATGATATTAATGCAATTGATTAAAGCAGAAGCATAATTAGTAATGTTGGTGTCCTGGGCACAGATGCTGTTGAGTGCTGGAGAGTAAAGAATGGGGAGAGGGTGGGGAAGAGGTGTTGAAAGCTAGCAAGTGGACGGGGTTTGCAGGGGGAGAGGGCAATGCTAAGCACCTGAAGGCAGGAGTATGGACCACTGTAGAACGCTGCTGGCACCCCCTCTAAACCAGTACCTGGGGCTGGTGCCCTATTTGCCTTGCCCTACTTGCAATACTGGTTCAGTGCTTCTTTACCATTACTCTATTTGTGGTTAGAAAATAAGGATAGAGACCAAAATGTTCTAGTTTTCTTTTCTATTCAAAACTTGTTGGACTACTCTAATTTTTGGATCTGATTAAAAATGATGACCCTTCCCCCCACAAAAAACCCGTGTCATTCATTTTGCCCTTAGCACTTTTTTCAAATATTTATGAACATATTTTGGAGCAAGTATTTGTCTTTTTGCATCTGTAGGAGAGCTAGTTCATGTGGTAGAGCGCTTGCTTTGCATGCAAGAGGTAGTAGGATTGATGCCTCTGTTCTATGTAACATTCTTATGAACATACTTTGTAGCAAGTATTTTTCTTTTTGTATCTACTAAATGCTCTATTGTTATGTTGCAGATACATTACTAGCAGATACATTATTATTAGATGAAAAAATGAGGTAGTTGGGGATCTATGCATGCTCATAAAATGATTTACAACTTAACAGCATGCCCTTCATCATTCACACTCCTTATCTTCTAGACTCAAATACTTGCAGGTAGAATTTATAGCATGTGTAGGTCTAAACACCTGATTATGTAAAGCTAAATAGTTATTGGTGTTTTTCTATATGGTGCCATGGGTTTATGAATGAGGTAGTTAAATGTCTGCATGCCATAAAAATGTCTTTCTAACCACTGGCTTCCTTAAAACTGCATGCACAAAATCAGAACTATTTTAGGACTTCCTCATTAATAAAATCAGAGCTGTTATCAGGTGTGACATATCTGTCATTTTTTAAAGTATATTACAATTTTATATTTCGAGGTGAAAACAAATTGGATTATCAACTGCTGCAAATCACACACTTGAAAAGAATGAGATTGCAGATGACTTTATAACTGGGTTGGTAGGAAACGCATGTTATGTAACATTCTCATTGGCTGAGCCAGTTGCCTTTCAGGTCAAAATAATACAGCGTTACAAAATATTAGGGAAGTTCCTATGTTAGACATCATTAGTAGAGAAAGATGTGTATTATAATAGCTAGATAATGGGATAAGAGTCATTACTGATTGCTTAATAAATCTTTTTCCTTCCTTGAAGCCATATAAATTATTTGATGGGAGTGAAAGTAATAATTAGGCACAATGAAACACTCTCCAATTTAGCAGAAACATAAATAATATGAAATATATTTTTTAAAAAATTGTACAACACAGCACCAGTTGTTCTATTTTCCTTAATTGTCATGTATCCTGCCAAGTCCTTTATCTGCTTAGTGAATTTACAACTTACACAGCAGGTTGTGAATTTTTAATAGGTTCTCTTCAAGGAAAGAAAAGGTCAACATTAACATAAAATCTTTCCTTAATATTTGTGGCACAAATGTTTCACATCAGAGAACAGGTGTTGCTGGAAAACTAAAATCTACCACAGCAGTCAAGCTAAAAGATTCTCTATGTTAAGTAAAGGGGAAATGAGTGCTTTAACACAACACAATGACTCTAGCAGCATGTCAAGGCAAAGTAAATTGAAAATGACTCCACTTTGTCAGTGAAAGCCTTGTTAGTTGCAAGCAGCATACCATTTTTTTTTTCATTTTGTTTGTGTGCATTTTATTAAATCTGACCCCTATTTTAAAAGTAAATTCTCTCTCTTTCTCTTTCTCCCCCTTCTTTAGCTTCATTCTGACCAAGACAAGGGAGATGGGTCTCTCAAGTACATTTTATCAGGAGATGGGGCTGGTACTCTTTTTATTATTGATGAGAAAACAGGCGACATTCATGCCACTCGAAGAATTGACAGAGAAGAGAAAGCCTTTTACACCCTGCGTGCCCAAGCTATTAACAGAAGAACTCTCAGGCCAGTGGAGCCAGAATCTGAGTTTGTTATCAAAATCCATGACATTAATGACAATGAACCAACATTTCCAGAAGAATTTTATTCTGCTAGTGTTCCTGAAATGTCAGTAGTTGGTAAGTAGCAATTTCAGGTATAAACTCATGCTTTACATTTCATATTTGGAGAAAACATTTCTCCAACTATTATGTAGTCACTGAATTCTTGAATTTTAACTCATGGGAGGTTCTTATGGTCACTATATTCTCCACTTCCTCAGTCTCCCATTAGAATTAAAAAGGAGGCTGAAGTATCTGGTAGGCAGGTCAATGTCTGTAATCAGATTGAGATGCAAATGTTGTGACTTTATGCCAGTTTGAGAGGGAGAAGAGTCCAGGAGAGCTGTCTGTACTTTAAAGAAGTCTTACTGAGAATGCAAGAGCAAACCATCCTGATGTGCAGAAAGACTATCAAGTATGGTAGACATCCAGCTTGGCTTATCATGAAACATTTCAGTAAACTAAATCACAAAAAGAAAGCTTATAAGAAGTGGAAACTTGGACAAGCAACTAGGAAGGAATATAAGAGTATTATTTGAGCATTCAGGGTTATAGTCAGGAAGGCTAAAGCACAATTGGAGTTGCAGCTAGCAACGGATATGGAAGGGACAAAGGACATGGATATGGAAAATGGTGAAGTACTCAATGTCTTTTTCACCTCCATCTTCACAGGCAAGGTCAGCTCCCAGACTACTATACCAGGCAGCACAGTTTGAGCAGCCAACAGTGGAGAAGAACAGGTTAGGGACTATTTAGAAAAGATGGACATATACAAGTCCATGGGGCCAGACGGGATGCACCTCAGGGTGATAAGGGTGTTGGCTGATGTGATTGCAGTCACTGGCCATCCTTTTTGAAAACTCATGGCACCTAGGAGAGGTCCTGGATGATTGAAAAGAGGCAAACATAGTATCTATGTTTAAGAATGGGAAAAAGGAGCATCTAGGGACCTGCAGAACAGTCATCTTCACCTCAGTCCCTGGGAAAATGGTGGAGGAGGTCCTTAAGGAATCCATTTCTAAGCACTTGGAGGAGAAGGTGATTCACTAAGGGCAAGTCATGCCTGACTGACCAAACTGATTTCTTTCTAAGATAAGATGACTGGCTCTGTGGATGTGGGGAACTAATGAATGTGGAAAATGGTCTTCTGTATTCCACAGGCAAGCTAAGGAAGTATGGGCTGGAAAACTGGACTGTAAGGTGGATAGAAAACTGGTAGGAGCATCAGGCTTAGAGGGTGGTAATCAATGGTGCAATGTCTAGTTGGCAGCTGGTATCAAGTGGAGTGCCCCAGTCCTGAGGGCAGTTTCGTTCAACATCTTAATCAATGATTTGTAAGGTGGGATGGAACACACCCTTAGCAAGTTTGTAGATGACACCAAGTTGAGAAGAGTAGTAAACATGCTGGAGAGTAAGGCTAGGATTCAGAGTGACCTAGACAAATTGGAAGATTGGGCCAAAATAAATCTCATGAGGTTTAACAAGTACAAGTGCAAAGTCCTGCACTTAGGATGAAACAGTCCCATGCATTAATACAGGCCAAGGAATGACTAGCTGGGCAGCAGATCTGCAGAAAAGAATCTGGGGGTTACAGTGGAGAATTAGCTGGATATGAGCCAGCAGTGTGCCCTTGTGGCCAAGAAGGCTAACAGCAAACTGGGATCCATTGGTAGAAGTGTTGCCAGAAGATCAAGGAAAGTGATTATTTCCCTTTATTCACCACATCTGAAGTACTGTCTTCACTTTTGGACCCCTGACTACCAAAAGGTTCTGGTCCAATGGAGGGCAACAAAAATAGTGACAGGGCTGAGGCACATGACTTCTGAGGAGAGGCTGAGAAAACTGGTCTTATTTAGTCTAGGAAACAGAAGACTGAGAGGGCATTTAATAGCAGCCTATAACTGCCTAAAGTGGGGCTTGAAAGAGGATGCACCTGGACTGTTCTCAATGATGGTAGATGACAGAACAAGAAGCAATGGTCTCAAGTTGCAGCAAGGGAAGTTTAGGTTAGATGTTAGGAAGAATATTCTCACTAGGAGGTTAGTAAAATACTGGAACAGGTACCCAAAGAGGTTGTGGACTCCCCATCCTTGGAGGGTTTTTTTAAATCCAGTTAGATAAAGCCTTGGCTGGGATGATCTAGTTGCAGATGGTTCTTCTTTGAGCGGGTGGTTGGACTAGATGACCCCCTGAGGACACTTTCAACCCTAATTTTCCCTGATTCTATAACTATGATCCCTACATAGAATCTTAAATACATTCATTTCAGTGCATTTGGACTTGAATCAGAAAAGATGCTTCTCCCTTTCATTGTCTCTTCCTTGTTTACCTCTAATTTATTCTAGAGGATATAGAAATTCCATTTTCTTCCCTCCTATGGCTTGTTTGTGACTCTTGCATGGATTCTCTGTTTTTCTCCTCAGTTTTACCCTTTCACTTGTGTCATAGACTAGGGACAGACATTCAAAAAGCCTAAGCCAAAATTAATTCAATTTTTGCAGGTTAGTCTAACCTGGTTAGATTGAACTGGGTTGTAACTGCACAGATATTCCAGAAATGCAGGAACATGCATACAGTGGCTCAGGCTAGAAGCCGGGGAGTGCTATAGCAGCCTTCCCTTCTCTTTGACACTGCTGAGCCGAAGGAGGCATGGCCAGGCCCTGGCAGGACACTGGTCAGGGAGAAGTTCCTCTCCACTCTCTGTTGATAATAGACTTTTTAGTTACACAGCAGGGAGTTACACACGGAGTTATTACCATTTATCAGCCCATCAAACAAAACAAAAGCATCTCTCATTAGTTCAAGCTTCTCTTAAACCACTTTTTTGCAAGGAAGGAACAGAGGGACATTATCAGCTACTTCATAGATTCATAGACATTAGAACTGGAATGGACCTTGAAGATCATCAAGTCCAGATCCTGGCCCCAGGGGCAGGAAGTCAGTGAGGGTCAAAGGAACTCAGCAAGATAGGTATCCAAATGTTTCTTGAATGACTCCAGAGTAGGTGTCTGCACCACTTCTGGAGGGAGTCTGTTCCAGGCCTTGGGGTCTTGGACAGTGAAGTTTTTCCTTCCAGCTTCTGGCCTGAGCCACTGCAGGCATGTCTAACCTAAAACAGTCATGGAGGCATTTATGACTTTTGGTCCTTGTTATACCTTCGGGTGCTCTGGTGAACAGACATTCCTCCAGATCCTGATGCACACCCTTTATGTACTTATAGGCAGCCAACAGGTCACCCTTGAGCCTGCACTTTTCCAGGCTGAAGAGTGCCATAGCTCTTAGTCTCTCAGCATAAGGCTTATTCTCTTGCCCTCTGATCATGTACTTGGCTCTCCTCTGGACTCTCTCAAGCTTCTCAACATCCTTCTTGAATTGTGGAGTCCAGGATTGGATGCAATATTCCAGCTGCGGCCTCACCAATGCTGAGTACAGTGGGAGGATGACATCCTGATATTTGCTTGAGAAGCATCTATGGATGTAAACCAGAGTTTTGTTTGCTCTATCAGCTGCTGCATCATATTGGTAGCTCTTGTTCATCTTGTGATCAGTCATGACCCCTCAAGTCTCTTTCAGCTGCAGTGCTAGTGAGCATAGCACTACGGAGCCTATAACCGTGCTGCAGAGTTTTTTTTTCCTGAGGTGATGCCTTGGATTTTTTTGGTGTTAAACATCATCAGATTTATATCTTCCCACTTACTAAGCTTATCCAAGTCAGCCTAGATCACTAGTCTATCCTCAGGTGTGGATGCTGTGCCCCAAAGTTTAGTGTCATTGGTGAACTTGGCCAGTGCACTTCTGACACCAATGTCCACATTGTGCATAAAGATGTTAAAGAAGACTGGTCCAAGGACAGAGCCTTGGGGGACGCCATTAGTCATGGAGCACCATAATGATTTGCTTCCAATGACTACTACTCTCTGGGTCCAACCTTAGAGCCAATTTCCCAGCCATCAAAATGTGATGTAGCTGAGGCCACAGTTGGCTAATTTTTCCATGAGGAGATCATGGTACACCAGATCAAAGGCTTTTTTAAAGCCCAGATATATGATCTCAATCTCTTCTCCCTTGTCCAGGGGATATGTCTCCTGGTCATAGAAGGAGATGACATTGATCAGGCAAGACCTACCCATTGCAAACCCATGCAGCTGTCCTTCAGAATGTTGCCATCAGCCAGCTTATCAAAAAGGGTCTCTTTGATAATTTTCTCCAGAATCTTACTGGGGATTGAGGTCAAACTGATTGGCCTGTAATTCCCAGGATCTACTTTCTGCTCTTTCTTGAAGATGGATACCACATTGGCCTTTTTCTAGTCTTCAGGTACTTCACCTGAGTGCCATGAGTTTTCAAATATTTTTGCCAATGGTTGGACTATGACACCTGTCCTCTCCTTGAGTACTCCAGGGCATAATCTGTCAGGAACAGCTGACTTGAAGATGTCCAGCTCCTCAAGGTGATCCTTTACAAGGTCTACACCAGTGCTGGGTATAAATACATGCTGGAGTACCGTGTCCAGTTTTGGGCGCTGCACTTCAAGAGGGATGTAGACGGCCTCGAGAGGGTCCAGAGGAGGGCCGCTAGAATGATATGCGGGCAGCAGGATAAGCCCTATGAGGAGCGTCTGAGGGACCTGAACCTGTTCAGCCTCAGTAAACGGAGGCTGAGGGGGGACCTGGTGGCTGCCTATAAACTGCTGAGGGGTGATCAG
>JAGPOW010000261.1:129214797-129284601 GCA_030014935.1 Caiman crocodilus
GAGAGCAGGTTTAGGTTGGACATTAGGAGGCACTACTTCACAGGGTGGCTAGGATGTGGAACCGGCTTCCTAGGGAAGTTGTTCTTGCTCCTACCTTGGACATCTTTAAGAGTAGATTAGATAAGTACTTGGCTGGGGTCCTGTGACCCTGGCACTCGTTCCTGCCATTGGCGGGGGGTCAAACTAGATGGCCTGTTCTAGGCCCCTTCTGACCCTAGATACTATGATACATCTACAACCAGGCCATCCTGTGTCATGCTAGGCAGGGTGGTCCCTTTGGGCTGATGAAAGACGGATGCGAAGTACCAATTAAGCAGGTTGGCTTTTTCCTAAGCGTCAGTTATCAGTTGTCCCATTTGATTCGGCAGGGGTCGAATCAAATGGCATAAATGTTACCCTTGCTTTTTTTTCTGACTCCCTACATACCTGAAAAATGACTTTTTATTATCCTTGATATGTGAAGCTAGATGGAGTTTGGTTGTAGCCTTAGCTTTCCTGGTCCACTCCCTACTTCGATGGACTAGTGCCGAGTACTCCTTCTTGGTGGTTATTCCAGCCTTCCATCTTTTGTAAGTCTCTCTTTTTAGGTGAACCTTTTGCTTCCCTTCCTTTGAGATGGGATGGACAGCCCTCGTGCTGTCAGGATAGCTTCCAGGACCACTCCTCTTGGACTCCTCTTCCTGTCCCTGAGGGCCTCAACAATGAGCCTCTTGAGCTTGTTAAAGTTAGCTTTCCTAAAGTCAAGGACTTCTGAATTGATGACTATCTTGCCAGCTTTGTGATGGATAGCAAAGGTGATCAGCTCATGGTCACTAACACCCAGCTTTCCATTGATTCTTAGGTCACTGACTAGATCATCACATTTGGCCAGTACCAGGTCCAGCAATACTTTACCTTGTTGATTAACTCCAAAAAACCCTGAGCCAACACTGTGCTTTCTGCCTTTCTCCCATCTCCCACAGCATGGACCGTAGCCAGCATGTGGTATGCTAGCTGAGGTTGAGAGGTGTCTTTGTAAGGCAGAAGGGATGGGGGACTCTCTGCTTGAGCAGAGAGTGATGATGGGAGGGGAAAGCAGAAAGAAGCCAGGGAGATACCACTGTACCTGCAGCCTCTGCTGGAGCTCCAGCCAGGGAGCAAAGGGGCAGGGCCAACTCTTCTGTAGAGCAGAGAGCCCTGCCCAGGGCTGCGGAGCATCTGGGACACTGGGGGACTCTGATTATATTAAACCAGGAAGGGGTCTGGGACAGACGTTGCATCAGTTAAGTCTAATATTACAATCAGCCAGGTTTATCTCAAACCAGTTTTAGCCATAGTCAAACTAGATCATTGAAAATCTGTTCTGTTACAGGTTTAAACCAGTTTCTGATCACTTAAGCTGTTTTTTGTGTAATGTCTGTCCCTAGCCATAGTGTCACCCATTCTTCTCTTTTTTCATCCTTCTGTATGGTAATGGTCAGGAAGTAAACATATGTCTGGCAATACCTCCCTTCCATCTACAGGGAAATATTTTGCTACAGAAATGGCAGATCTAAGGGCGGATTCATCTTAGCCAGGGATCTGTCCTCTGACATCTTGAAGGTTGTCTCTCCTGAAGAACTTTGCTATGTTTGAACAGTTGTGATGAACTGAGTTAGCTCAGAGGGTGTGGAACATGACCCTGAGGTAGGGGTAGTGCAGCCAAAATAAATGCTGATCATCATCATGTCAGAGTTTAGTCAAAGTTAGCTGACATAGCTGACATGAACACGATTCATCCACTGACTGCAAAGCTGTGAATAACATCATCCTAGATAACATGATTCTTATACAATCTAAGAAACATAAGAAAATAACACAAGGTAAGGAGACTTTGGAATACAGAATATCACAAATAAATTTAAATATTCATTGAGAGAAGATCCCATGATTTTACACACGCACACACTGAACACATATAAACAAACTGTGGTCAGTATTAAAAATTCAGTAATTGCTAAGCAAGCACAGAGCTATATATGTGGTACCAGTGCCTGACTATATTTAAAACATAAAATAAATTCAGTAAATTTTAGTTATTGGTTGGCAAATTTCACTGTATATTTTTAAGTGGCTACTCCTGTGTGAACAACAGGTAGATTATACAGGGCACAACTACAAGTGCCCCTGTAGTACCAGTGTTACTGTGCCTTTTCAGAAATGCTAAATGACAACGCATTAACAGCCTGTACCACACCATCTATTTGGCACACAGTCTTTTTTAGCGATTATGTCACTGTAGTGATGCACTATACCTGGAGAGCATGTCACTATGCCAATGCAGCTGAAGCATCATGGTTTTTACTTGTTGATACTACATTGCCATAGCGCGTTGCTACAGCAATATAGCATCATGTATAGATGCACCTACAGAGTTTTGAAAAGATTCACAAATACATGTGCCTAAGCTTCAATACCGACTCCAACTGATTCCCCTCCACCACCCAAAATTGTTTACAAGCAGTAACAAATACATGGATAATGAAAGATAAAGATGCCCCATAGAGCACTGTGGAACTAGGTAGAATCCCCACATTGATAATTTTGCATTTTTAAAAAGTCACTGTTACATCTACCATACAGCCTAAACCATTCAACTATCTCTAATTCTCAACACTCACTGAAATTCTTTCTTTTTATGATATTCTATTACACAGGAAAGAATTACATTGGGACCCCACAGAAAACAGCCTAAATAATGAAGATAATTCAACAAGGATTCTTTGTTTTTAAAATGGAACATCAAGATAACATTGAATATAAATTAAGTGATAGCTTTTCTAACACCATAAATATCAGCAAATGTTATGTAGCCTCAATTAAACAGCAGATTTTGACAGAACAATTCCATATTAAATGGAGAGGAAAGCATATATGGTAAGATCCGAGATTAGAAAAAGACATCTCAGGTCATACAGTCTTGAATCTTCTTCTCCGTGAATCCTTCTAGGCATGTAAGTGATGTAATAGATTTGTGCTGGGTGAGGTATCAGCTCATTAAACATCTGCAAGTGTGGCTGTAGAAACCAATTCTTGAGTGACAGTACCACAGGTACCATGTGAAATTCATACCTAACAGTCCTGATTGTGATGCAGGATTCTTCTGGAGGTTTCTTTTTTCTTCTGCATGTTGGACTCTTCTATCCTCAAAAGCCTTCATTCCATGCTTAATATAATGTTTCTGAGTGCTTCAATCCTCAGCATTTGTCTCCCAACCACTTGACTTAATGTTCATTGCCTTCATATCTCTCTTTCAAACATCTTTGAAATGGAGATAAGGATGCCTATGCAGTCCTGTAAAGAGTTTCCACATGAGACATTCTTGGGTATATGGCCATTATCCACACTCCATATATGACCAGAACATCAAAGTCAAAACTGACTGAGAAGACAATGGACACTCAGAATATGGGCATGCTCTGAGACAGCATAGGCAACCTTGTCCCACCAGGAAATTCCTGGAATACAGAGAAGTCAATGTGAGTTCTTCTTTCGTGTACTTTATTTCCCCCTTGGCACATCATTAATGTGGTGGAGCCACACAACTGTTTTATTGTTGGCAGTGTAAGTGAAAACTGTTGAGGCACTTTTCTTGAGTAGAAAACATGATCCAGGACTCACTGCCATATAAGAGTGTTGATGATGCAAGCATGATGTACTTTGACTTGGTCTTAACAATCAGTTTGTTGTTGTTCCACACTTGTTTGCGCAATGTGCTCATGGTGTCTGATGCTTTGCCAATATGGGTATTCAGTTCAGCTTCAAGTGACAAGCAATACTTATTGCTTGAGATACAGGAATGAAGCCAAGCTTTGTAAATTTACTGGCAACATCCAATTTGTTTTCACCTATTGTGATTGCTGGTGGTGAATCAATTTTCTAGCCCATAACATTGGTCTTCTTGATGCTGACTGTAAAACCAAACTCATGAGCAAAGTGACTTGAGGCTTTGGAGGTCACTCTCTCAGTGTGAGCTGTCAGAGTCAGCAGGACACAGCAGATCATAAATCAAAACTTTCTGCACTTAAGTCTGCTTTAAAGTGTACGAGGTTGAATAAATTCCAATCTGAGCATATATATAGATAAGTTCCTTTGGTAGTGGTCCCAAAAGCATATATCAGAAGAAGGGAAAAGAAAATCCTGAACAGGTCACGGCAAGGGCACAGCCTTGCCTGCCTCTGCTTTGAATCTCAGAAGCTTCAGATGTTGATCTTTCATAGATGACCACTCCCCATATTCCAGCATAAGAAGAGTGGATTATGCTGAGAAGTTTTGCTGAATAGCCAATCCTTTCCAGTAATTTGAAGAGACCTTTGTTACTGACAATGTCAAAGGCCTTGTTCAGGTCAATGAAGGTCATGTAGAGGGTTCTCCTTTGCTCCCTACATTTTTGTTGGAATTGTCATAGTGAAAAGATCTTATCAACGATGGACCTACTAGCTCTTAAACCCCACTGTGACTCAGGGTAAACATGGTCAACAGGGATCTGAAGTCTTCTGAGCACCACCCGAATAATGACCTTTCCAACACTGCTAAATAATGAAATTCTACAGTAATTGTTGCAGGTGTTATGGCTTTATTCTTGTAAAGAGTGACTATATTGACATCTCATATTTTGTGGTACTGTCCCAACTGTCCAGCAGTGAGTAAGAACCTTGTGTAGGTGAGAAAGACGCACAGGAGAATGTTTCACTGTACCTCATTATTACTTTCACTCCCATCAAAGAATTTAAGAAAGCATTGGATAACTTCTGGAGGAATGCAGTCATTTTCTGGGGCCTTGCCATGGGCCAGCTTGCCTATGGTCTTACTTAGATCCTCAACAGCTGGAATATCATGAAGTTCTTCAAGGACCTTCAATAGAGTTAAGAGCTTTGTCGGTGACATTAGTTAGTTCGAGAGTGTTCTACCCATCTTTCCATCTGTTGCTTTTCATCTATTATGATTTTTTCTCATGATGTCTTGAATGGAACAGAGAGACTTCTTTGTAGATGGATCTGCTGCTACCTTGATTCCATTGTACTTGAACCTGATGTCTTCAGTTTCAAATGCGGATTGAATTTTCTTGCACAGTCGCAACCAATAAGCAGTGATTCGGGATCTTGAGATCTATTGGATGGTACTCCTTGCTTTTCTCAGTTCCTTTGGTGTTTTCCTTGTGATTTAAAACAGCAGTTTATTTGGCCTTAATGAATTAAATCAATTCACGTATGTACCCCTCAAACCAATCCCAGTTTCTTCTGACCTGTTTGCCAAATATAGAGCAAACAGTGACAGAGGATTTTCTGAGGCTTCCCCACTTCTCTTCTGCAGTGTCGCACAGAGGCATATCTGAAACAGTCTCCTCCAGAGCCTCAGTAAACTACGGGCTTTTCTGATGATCAAATGTATTTGTGATATTAATATGTGGCCAACACTAATACTTAGAGTAGAAGATTTTCTTTGATTTTGTTTTGATCTTAGGATGCCTGTTGATGTTCAAGGAGGATTCTCCAATGTGTTGTAATTACAGAGTTTTGGAGCAGAGTCAGAGGCAGGAACACTCAGAAGTAAACGAAGTGGGGATGTAGCATATATGGTAAGATCCAGGCTAGGAGCGGGCAGGCTTGGTAACAGGAGCAGGGACAGACAGATCCTAGATAGATATCCAGATATGTGTGAGGTATAAGTTCTGGCTATGCAAGATATAGGCAGGAGCTAGGCAAAGGCAAGGCACAAGCGTAGGCTAAAGAAAGAGAGAGGCAGGAGTTCAGGCAAAGAGCAAGGTACATGGTCTATCTAGGCAAAGTTCAGGCAGGAGCAAGGCAGGCAGGCAGCTTAGCAGGGTTCCAGGCAAACCAAAGGGTGCAGCTTAGTAGTTTGTTTGCTTAGACAGTGAACTAGGGCCTGGGACTAATAAGGCCTGACTGGCTTGAAGCTGGCTCAGTCCCAGCGGGGCCTAGTGATTTTCAGCCAAGGTGCCACAGCACCCTGGGGTGTTGTGATGTGCTGTGCAATTTTAGCACTGTTGGCTAGATAAACTTCTTCATGTGATTCATGAAATAAACCCAAAGATTTCAAATAGGAATCTACAGTCACAGAAAAGCAAGGCCACAAAAGGTTAGAATGGTTAAGTTCTTTTCAACAGAAGAATTACCCCATGATTTTTCCATAGTCAAGATACGAGCGAAAGCCAGGACCGACCATTTTCTGTGCGGTACCGTGAATCTAGCCAAGAGTGCCTTTAGGCTTAATACTAGGTGCTGGAATCTAAAAAGCTTTAGAACCACTGGCCTAGATTCATTGCAGTAAGATGTTCTTGTTTTCAGCCAAAGCAAACACATTCGTCATTAAACTAATAACATTTCTTGAATAAATAAGTCTGGCCTACGGTCCCAAAATTAACCACTCACAGCATTAGTATAATAGAGTGAATAATAAAGTGGCATGGCATGAACAGGCTTTACATAAATTATTAGTTCAAAACTATTATAATATAAATAAACTAGCTAATTGCCCATTAAGAATGACAGAGTTCAGGGAGTGTTTACATGGCCCCCTTCTCACTCCCCACTCACCCTTCAGGGCTCGCCATGTCAAGTCTTCTTCTGCCACCTCCTCCTCCAACCTCCGATGTGGGAGCTCCCTGCCCCCACCCGTCTCCACCTTGCAGCACACACCTGCCCTCCACCCTTCTCCTCTGTGCTCCCCTTTCTCTTTCCCTACCACCTCCCCATCCCTGCCAGCTGTTATCAGGGCCAGGCAGCAGGGGGGCACTGTAACCATGGCCCCCTCCTCACCTCCATGGCCTTCCTTCCTTCCTTCTGGTTTTGATGCACCTGACAAGGCTTGCTTGGAGCTGCGTGGAGTGATCCTAAGCGTAAGACGCCCCAGCTTCCTCTCTCTTTTCTTTCCTAAGTCCCAACTGTCTAAAGGTCTGTAGCTTCTGTTTATCTTACTTTCTGATTCTTTTCTTGCATTTTTGTAGCCTTTTTTTTCTCCTTTTTCTCTCCTCTCTGTCCCTCCTCCCTGTACTTCTGGTGTCTTTGTCTGCGAGTTGCTGCTTTACAGCCTTCTTTTCTTACTGCCTCTTCCTTCCTTTCTTTCTTTTCTGCTTCCTTGTTGCAAAGAGTTATCTTTTTCAATAGCTTGCCTTCCAAGGGGTGATCTTAATTACCCACCTTCCCCACAACTTTGTTTTTCTTTTTTCACTCTTTCAACCCCCACCCCATTTTTTTTTCCTCTGCCCCTTTCCCCACCCCTTCTAGAGTTTTATGGCTACAGTCCCAGACTCTTACCTTTTTCATTAGTATAAACTTATTTTGTTTTCTTTTTCTCAGTTATAGCTCAAAATTAACCCTGTACTAGGGGGCGTGGCTGCTTCTACACCCGTCAGCTGGCATGAGGGTGCCTCTCAGAACTCCCCATTACCCATGGCTTGAGGGTTCACACCCCTTCCTACATTGGGGTCGAGGTCTGCCTAGGTACCCTTGTTGTCCCAGGAGGCTAGCATAACATACATTACACAGGTCGTGTTAACACAGTCCCAATGATTTACCTGAGCAATTCTATGCTAGTTAACAGGGTGTGTGCACTAGGCCTGGACATTGCGGGTGCACACTATTTTGTCACATCCCTAGACACCCCAGCAGTGAGAGTGGTGATTTCTAATGTGCCCCTGCAATTCACCGATCAGGAGCTGGCCAAGGAACTTGAGACCTATGGGGTTCTTACGAGTCCCTTTCGATGATTAACAATAGGAAGTAAGAACCCAAAACTGAGGCATGTCCTGTCTTTTTGAAGGCAGGTTTTCATGATCCTCAGGGAGAGCCCACGGTCTCTGCCTTATCATTAGGCAGAGGTTTGTGATGTATTTTTTCTTTGGGGAGACAATGCATTTCCATTGTGGTAGCTCTTCCCACCGAGCAGCCCAGTCCCCACAGGGGAGATCTGCCAGAACATTGGCAACTCCAGGGGTGCCAACAGATGGTGCATCCACCTCTGGGACTCAAGCCCCACCCAGTGAGGCTGGGAGTTTTTCCCGACTTCATTCCGCCCCTATTCCATGTGAGGGGACTGGAGTTTCTGGTGTGAAAGCACCATCCAGCAGAGGGGCTGGGACTAGGCCTCAACCCTCCCACACACCTGTTCCACCTACAGTGCCCACCCCCACCAGTACAAAGACACCACCAGGTGGAGAGGCTGATGCCTCCACTTACCCCCTGCCTGCCCTGACTGCCCCAATTGAGGCAGCTGGGGTGGTCGGTGATGATGGCACCAAGGCCCTGTTGGATGATGGGGCTCAGGCCTCCTCCCAGTTGCCGTCCACCATGGCTTTCTCTGAGGTGGATGGCCCTGGGGAGGCAGGCCAGAAGCACTGTAACCCATCCTCTATGAAGGATCAGTCCTGACTATGGGGAGCTTCCAACCTTTTTGAAACAAACTAAAGGAGAAAAGAAAATAGCAGGGCACGTCACTCAATGGTGCACAGATCCTAAAGTTCTTATCAAGGCTGCTAAAGCCGTGGCCAAACTTATGCAACAAGATCTAGGCACCTGGCAGATGGCTTATCATTTGGAGAAGCTCGTACATCAGGTGAGAGACGAGTGGGGCCTGGTGGGGTCCCTGGATAAGGCACAATAGGCCTTTTCTGACCTGTCTCTGCTGTTTCCTCTGCTATTAGGAGCTCACTCTTCTATGTACCTTACCTCACTCTTCCTCTCTCATACCCACACCCATGGCAGCCAAAAATATTAGCACTTTTAACATCAATGGCTGTTGAAATCCTGTGAAACAGGAGGCCATCCTGGAGCTCCTGTGCCAGAAAGAGCTGGCTGTCACCTTCCTCCAGGAGACACATTCTGACAGGCTCAACCAATTGGCTTGGCACGCTTCTTGGTGAGGCCACTTGTAACTGAGTCATGGCACCAACTGTAGGGCCAGGGTTGTGACTCTCCTATCATCACTACTACAGCATGATATGGTGGTGGCATGGGAGATTGTCCCTGGTCACCTGCCTACTGTCCATGTCACCCTAACACAACACCATTTGCTACTTGCCAATGTTTATGCGCCAGGATGGCCAGGAACGGTCACTTTCTTCAAGACCTTGACCACCATCTTGCATGATGCTAGTGAGGATGATGACCTGCTCCTCATAGGTGGGGACTTTAATTGCATCACTGACACCCCGCTCAATTGTAGGGGGTCTGAGCCTCACCTCCCCTCAGCTCGCAAACTGCTGTCTGTCTTGGAGACTGCAGGTCTCATTGACATCTGGCGAGCCCTGCACCCAGATGTGCATCAGTACACCTGGGCCAGGATGAGTGCCAGTGGTCTCACTATGGCCCACCTCGACACTATGGCCTTTGTCACCAGGTAACATCTGCCACTCCTACACAGTGGCCTCCCTGAGGCCTGTCAGACCATGGCCTGGCTTGCTGAGAATTGAGCCTGCTGGGGAGGACCTGCACATGAGCACCCTATTTGTGCTTCAACATCAGCGTGTTTCAAGACTCCAGGTCTGCTTCACCAACTTTTGGCGGGGCTGGGAGGCCACAAAGCTGAATTACTCCTCCTGGAAGTTACGGTGGGATGTGGGCAAGGTGCAGATCCAGCAGTACACCCAGCTGGCCACAAATGAACTGTGCCACTGTATGAGAGAGCTGGAGGAAGATGAGGTAGAGCTTGAGGCTGCCCTGCTGGCTGCCGGCAGTGATGCAGTGCTATGCAAGAGCCTCCAGTTCTGCAGGAAGTGCCTGCATGACTTGGCAGAGAGTGCAGCCCATGGAATTGAGGATCCATGCCCACTGCCAAGAGATGAAACAGATGCCCCAACCTGCTTCTTCTTCAACCTAGAGCAATGGCAGGCAGTCACTAGTGAGCGAGCAGTCTTTGATTACTTCAAGACCTCTGAGGGCCTGGTAATCACTGTCCCAGCTGAAATTCATGAGCATGCCATCATCTTCTATCGTGACCTGTTTGCAGGTCAGCTGTCCTGTCCTGACACCATGCAGCAACTCAATAAGGTTTTGCCATGCCTTTGTGCCCTGGAGGCCAGAGAACTTGGAGCAGGAATTGTCTCTGGTGGAGCTGACAGCTGTCACAGCTGGCCTCACCTCTGGCAAAGCTCCAGGCCTTAATGGGTAAC
The DNA here is from genome assembly GCA_030014935.1 of Caiman crocodilus. Classification (NCBI taxonomy): domain Eukaryota; kingdom Metazoa; phylum Chordata; order Crocodylia; family Alligatoridae; genus Caiman; species Caiman crocodilus. Next base: position 129,224,945 of record JAGPOW010000261.1, read on the forward strand.
CTGCTGAGTTTTACAAGACTTTCTGATCTCTTCTTTACCCTGTCTCTTGTGCGTTTTTCAGGAAAGCCTTGCTGACAAGGTCTTGCCAATCAGCTGCTGCCATGCAGTGCTCACACTGCTGCCCAAGAAAGGATACCTTGGCTGCATTAAGAACTGGCAGCTTGTTTCCCAGCTGTGTGTGGCCTACAAGATTTTGGCCAAAGTGCTGGCAACCCATCTCTGCACCATCATGGTCTCCATCACTGGGCCTGAGCAGAACTACTGTGTGCTGGGCAGAACCATCCAAGACAAGCTGTTTCTGCTGCACAACCTACTCAGAGCCAGTGAACTTTTTGGCCTAGACAGTGGCTTCAACTCTCTGGATCAGGAGAAAGCCTTTGTCTGGGTGGACCACACCTACCTCTTTCAGACCCTGGAGGTGTTTTGCTTTGGGCCCCTTTTCACCGGGGCCCTCTGGGTCTTATATCAAGACACTTGATCCACCACAAGACCTAATCAAGACACTTCTCAAGACCTACTCAAGAGACTTCAGTGCCTTCTGGTTGATTTGTTCTGGGATGGGCGCCACTGGCTCCCACGAGCTGTCCTTTACCTACCTGTAGCTGAGGGGGGCCAGAGTTTGGTTGACCTTGTGAACAAGGTGGCTGCCTTCTGCCTACAGGCCCTTAAGTGACTTCTGTACAGCAAGGAGTGCCTACCTTGGCAACAATTGGAGTGCTGGTTTCTGCAGAGGGTGCGGGGCTTCGGCTTTGTCTGTGAGCTTTTCCTGTTGGACCTCATGCTTTTGAACTGGGCAGTGCTTCCAGCTTTCTACCACATCATAGTTCGAGCCTGGCAGGCCACTTTCCGCATCCAGCCCCAGGCCCATCACCTGCAGTTCCTGCAGCTGCTGAGGGAACCTCTGGTGCACAACCCAGCTCTGAGGCACCCTGTGCTGAGCCTGGCCTCTGCCAGCCGCAGGGTCATTAGTATCCAGGCATGTGTCCTCCACTTGAGCCATCTTCTTGACCCTGCTCAGTTGGCCTGGCTCTCACTTGAGGTCTTAACCACTGGCTGGACATGTGATCCAGCCACAGTATAAGCCATCTGCTGTGTGACATTCAGGGTGCCCTCCCATTGGAGGCAGCAGCCACCCTGGATGATCATTTCCATGTGGTCCAAGTCCCCTGTGCTGCAGATGTCCTGAGCAAGGTTTATTTCCCACTCTGTCAGTCACTCTGGCCATGGCTGTTGAGCTTGCCAGTGCACCTGGCACCCTGCTGATGCTCCTTGTGCTTCCTGACAGTGACATGGGATGCCCCTTTGCTTTTTTGTTGCATAGAAACCTGGGTGGTTCATGTCCATCATGCCCAAGTGCTGGCGGGCTGCCCTGATACACAGTGGTGACAGCGCCTGGGGCCATCAGATTCCCCACCAGCATACCTGGAGTGTCTTACATTGTATAAACCACCAACCACCAAGAAGACTGGTGACCTGCGGTGGCAGTTGCTGCATACTGGCATGTTTGTGTTCCACTTTAACCTAGCTGCCTCGATCACCTGCCCCTTCTGCCTGGGGGAGTGTTGAGGAGACCTTCTTTCATGCCTTCCTTGACTGTCCCTGCCTATGGCCACTCTTTGTTACCCTTGAGCCACTGCTGGAAGCGCTGGGCAGGAGCCTCTCTGAGATCACCTACCATACCAGGTGGCTGAGAAGGGCCCTCATCTGCCTGGCCAATTTTTTTACTGGGTCAGGCCAAGTTGACCATCCTCAAGAGCCACCAAAACCAGCTTGCTGGTTTCCAGGTCAGATGATGCCCTGTGGTTTTTCTGCTTCCCGGTACAGGTGTGCCTCTTGCTGGAGTTTGAGTTCACTGTGCTGCGGCAGGCAGTGCCTGCCTTTGAGACACTGGGCCGTTGAGAGAGTGCTGTGCTATGTGGAGGACGGATGTCTCAAATACACGCTCTGATGTCATGACCAGTCTGGGTGACTGGGCAGGATTGGTGTTGGACTGCAACTTCCAGCTCATGCCATATTCTGGGCCCTCACCAGGCTGCTCTTTTGCTTTCTTTTTTGTGTGGGAAGTTGAAGGTGTTGTCACGTGTATGATTGAATAAAGTGGAGTAAGAATTGTTTATAGATATGACCATGTGGCCGGCGTTCTGACCGCATAATAGCATGTAAGACATGACGTGGAATGTAGTGAAGGTGTCTGTCATGGTGTGATGTGATGAATGCAACAACATGGTGTTCTTGGTTTGATGGTAATTTGTTCGTCTCTGCTTTGTAAGTTGCCCACCTTTTTGTATCCCTGAACCCCTGAATAAAGTAGTTAAAAAGTCAAGTCCTTCCTTCCTTCCCTGTCGCCTGGCCCTAACAACAGCTGCCACCATGACTGACCCCTCCCCCCCACACACACACATTGCTTCCCCCTGCCAGGGCCCACCTGGGCCCATGCAGCCGCCTTCCTCACTGTTCCTCCTTGCCAGCTGTTATAAGGGCCCTCTTCCAACTCCCCTTCCTCCATCCCTTCCCACCACCTGGCCTCGGCAACAGCCACCATCATGACCACCTCTTCTCTGCTCCCCTCCCTCCCTACCTGCCTGCCACCTCCCCCACCCTGCTGGCTGTTCTAGGGGGCATCAGGGATGGGCAGGGAGGTGCTGCCACCATGATCTCCTGCTTCACCCTCAGGCAGGGTCATGGGGAAACCTCGCTGCTCAGGTGGCTGGGGCATGTTTGCTGCCACCACAAATTTCCCTGGCAACAGCTCAAACTTGGGCCCACATAGCCCAGATCCACACAGCCAATTGCCATCCACCCTCTTGGCAGCGCATGTGCAGTTGGCCAAAAGCATTTATGAGGTTCAAGAGAATTCTATCAGATACATTTTTTGAAATATTTAAAATAATTTAATGAATAATTCTATGGGGACCCAAAATTCTATGGATTCCCATTTTATTCAGTCCTTTTGAAAAACTGTAAGGGCGAGGACAATCTCACCTCTTTCCAAGAATTGTCAAACATTGTAAATAGCTGATCTACAGTTTACCTAGGATGGAAACACCTGTCACCTTTGTGCCACCATAAAATATTTATGACAGGACAAAGGCCCAAATTGTGGCAGTGACCATAGTATAAATTTATGCTGCTTTTTTTTTTCAGCAGACATATGTTTACTTTATGGTGGGAAAGCATGGCAGACTGGAGTTGTCCATGCTCTGCAGCTGCCCCAGGACAGCATTCCCAGGGCTTCAGAGGCCCAGTCCCATGGGACGATGAGCAATGTGTGTGTTACCCAATGAAGTGGATCAGCTGTTCTGGGATACATCCTGGCACAAGTGATGTGCTTCACTTGGTGATGTCTGTTTATAGTCTTAGGGTATGTCTAAACTGTATAGGCTACCTTGGCTAACAGAACTAGGGAGATATCTGTGAGATACTTTATTGTGTTTCCAAGTCTTATTTTATTTAAATCTAGCTTGGCATTTCCATGCCCTTTAGACTGTTTTGCTGATTAGTCTGTCTTCCTTCTTTTTAATTTGAAACATTTTACCAGGATTTAATTCACCATTTCCTTTCCTCTGCCTCCAAATATAACATTTCTAAAGCAAACCAGTCATGTTTTTAACCATCAGAACTTTCTCCCATTGCACATGTGAAGTTTTATTATCTATCAATCCACATACTCTACAGGAGACTATCTATATCTATGTATTTATTTATAGCAATAGATATGAATATATGTATAGATAGAAAGATAGAGATGCAGCAGACCATTAAATGTGTGAATGTGCAACAAGGAACAAGGTGCAAGAAATAGCTGCTAAGTAAAAATGAAATAGTGAATTTAAGAACTGAGACCAATAACCTGCTCTATCACTGGCAAATATAACTATCTACTGAAATCGAAGGCAAAACTTTTTCCCCATTCAACATGACAGGGAACCCCATTGTCTTAGACCTGAACATAAGCAAGGAATGTATCAGCAGTTGTGGATCAGACCCCAGCTCCAAGCTTGGAGTCAGAGCTGGAGATGCAGCCACTGCCTCTTTACCACCTGCCCCAGGGAACCTCTGCAAGTGGAAGGTAAGTGGCATCAGGGAGCAAAAACAAGTCTTTGCTCTCTGCCACTGCTTACCTTCCCCTTGAAGCTCTGGATCCTGCTGGGACTTGCTTTGGCTGGGGTCAGGAAGTACAGAGTACATGCTGCCTCCAGGCCCAGTCTGTCCACACAGCAGTGACAGAAGCTCCAGGTCCATGGCTGAAGCTGCTGCTCCTGCTGTAAGAGTAGGCTTAACAGAATTAATTAATTTTTTTTTAAATAATTTTGATAGATAATATTGATGTGTATTATTAAGCATTTATTTACATTTTTATTGATTTAAATTAAATTAACAATGTAAAGATCTGCCTTTGGAATGGAAGAAAAGAACAATGAAAAGGCAAGAAAACAGCACAACTTATATCCTTTCTAATTGGAGTCCTTCTCTCCACATACCAATGTTACCAGTAGGCTGCTTCACCTCTTTCTACATTCTCTTCCCTGTTCTCTGCAGCTGAGTTGGACCACTCAGAGTATGAGGAACTCCCTGCCACTGCTTCACATACCCTCTTCCACAGGTCCTGTTCCCTGTTCCCCCTTCGAGCTGGGGGGCTCCAAGTCCCTCCTCCCCCCAGCATCTCTGGGGAAACCCCAGACTGAATTCACTCTCTGCCTTCTCCCCCTTGCCCTCCCCTCCCATCCTGATGAAGTATAGGAGCTTACAGAGGGGAGCAGGGCTAGGAGACAGACGCAGCAAACAGCAGCCTCTCTCCACTGATCAGCTCCAAAAGGAAACTGAATCACACACCCTTCTGATCCAACAATGAATGTCTGTTGGATTGAGAGGGTTGGCCTAACTCATGCTTTCTGTGAAGCATCAAGAGTTAAACTGTGAGCTGCACGTCTGTCAGCACCCATATTGCTCTCCACTAAGCAGTAGATGCTAGCTAGTCCATTTCTGCCTTGGGCTGTGATACTAGATAAATGTGTCATAATAGGTCTCCTGTCATCTTCTGTCTCTTGTTCATAATCCTTAAGTCCTTTATTATCTTGTTCATTTTTCCTAAATCCTTCTCTAGGTGAAGATGAATGAGCTATCTTCAAGATCCTGCATTTGGCTAAATAGCCTAGTAAGGCAGCCTGCTGTCCTTGAGCTCATTGTATGGATTACTCTAAACATCTGCTCCCTTTCTGTGTTATTTCCTTATTCTCTCCTTCCAGTAAAAAAAAACAACAAATCTCTCAGAATTTTCTTCCAGCTGCGTTCGTTCCTAGTGTTTCTTCCTTTCCTTTTCATTTTGTTGGGGTTTCTTTGAACAGCTCCAGTCTGCCCATGCTTCTCACCATAAAGAGATATATATAGATATAGCTATATAGTCCATATCTTCAGGGTTTAGCAACTTTTTCTAAGCATTACTTAGTCTGTGATTTTCTCAGCATCTCTGATAGCTGTCAACCTTTCTGGTTGGTCTTGTATCCCTCTAATCTCTCCCACTGTCTTGCATTATGGATATCAATGTACTTCATACAAGTGTAGCCTCCCTCTGGGCTCACATCCGATCTACAGCTTGGGCATCCCACAGTTAGCCTGTCATCTTTACATACAGTTTTCCTTTTGTCTTTCCCTTCAGAAGTCCAGTAGAGAGTATTTATAGCCACAACTGCTCTGCTTGCTCTCCAGGTTCACTCCCTCATTAGTACTGTATGTCCCCTTTTCCCACTGCTAGATCCTCTCTCTTCTACCATGGAAATAATTTATTTCTGTAGCACTCTCTTCTTATTTAAGTCAATTCTTGTGCTAACACTTCGGATGTTTTTCTTTTCTGACCTTTCTTCCTTTTCCTAATTTCCCAAAACCTCCCTGCATCTGCTGAGTTCATCTCAGAATGGCAGGTCTTAATGGCTTTTATACTTGCATTACATCTTCACCTTTCTAAATAAATGCATTCTCAGTCTACTCACTACACACCAAATTAAAATCTAGGATTAGCAGAAAAAAGGATCATGAAGCAATTAATGTTCTTGTTTTCTCCCTCAAGAGACTGATTTAGGAGACTCTGATCTTGGGTTTTTTTTGAGTTTCCTTTTGCTGATTTATAGGAAGGTCCATTTGCCTGGAGCTCGTTTCTGATGTTGCTTTCCCAACACATTGTCCCTGAGTTTTTCTGCCTTATGTCCTCAAGTCTGAAACTGTAAACTGTTCTTTCCCCTCATTTTCTCTAGAATCAGCAGATAGATTTTGCTTATTTCAACATCCTATTTGTAGAGGCAATTTAGTATGAAGGGAATTGTGTAGTAAAAACACATAACAGGGAGATAAAAGGTAAGAGTCCTCACCTGAACTCTGCTATAGATTTTCTGTATGATTTTGTTCTACTTCATTTTCCCTTGTGATTCTTATTTAGATATGGTTCTACCTCATAAATATGTTAAGAAGTTCAAGTCATTAATATTGTAAAGGTTTCCTTTAAGATGCTTATAGAAAAAGGACTAAAAGGGTAAAGTGTATTAATTTTTTGTATAACCTAAGTGAACCTTTAGGAATATTCAAGAATTATAAATCCAGTTATTAGATCTGCAGAAATGTGATAACGGCTTGTTTATTTCTAAACGCTTTAGTTAGATACTGGGGGCTTGATTCATCATTGTATAACTTCAGTTTATACCACCATAATTTCAGGAAGAAGGCAGATGACTTAAGAATGCCACAGCCAAAATCTCTACTCATAAAATGAGGGGTTATATCAGGGTGAAACTGAATTAATATAATAATCCTAAATTATATGGTCTGTGCCAGTTTCCCAGTACATTACAACTGCTCTACACTATTCAAAAAGTAGCTGGAGTATATTGAATTGATGATGCCTTATGCTACTAGAGAATGAGAGACAGGGCTCTACAGTTTAAGGGCCAACATCTTTATTAGGAGCTATATCTGTATATCCACAGAGTAGAATTTAACTGTAAGTCTGCATGCTGTAATGGATTTATAGTTCCTTCTTCACAAGTTAAGTATCCTGGCATTGATACACTTTTCATTTTCATCAATTTTCCATTGGTATAATCTCACATATTTGATTGATAGTCCTGATTTATGTCAATCTAAGTGAGAGTGAAATCAGAACATTTTATTTCAGTAACTATATGTAGATAGTCAGGTATATGAAATAATATAAAACACATGAGAACTTTACAAACGCAACCTTTGCCTGGGAGTCCCATGCCTGACTCCATTTGAAAAATAGAAATATTAAGAGAAAATATTATGCAAATCTGACAAATTTGTTTGAGCATTTTTCAACACACTATGGAATTATGCAACGAAAGAGAAGTAAAAGGGGTGCAGTTGTTTTCTGTGTTTTCAGAAAAGTTTCTGATATTTTTTCATACAAAAGACTGAGCTATAAAGGTTTGGTTTACATTGCATGGTACATGGGAGAGCTGTTGAAATGGATTAACAATTGGCTACCAAGTAAGAAGTAAACAGTTTCTTGAAAGATAACAATGTAATTTGCAGAAAGACAATGATATAGGTCGTGTTGTAAGGGTCAGTTAAGACTTATTTTCAGATACTTTAAATGGCCCAGCAAAGAGTTTTGTTTCAGCAATGGATACAGGTACAGGTGAAATAGAAAGGAAGCAGCTAATGCATTCAGTGTGATTTGAATAATTTAGTTTTCTGGGTTGATTAGCTGCTCATGCAATTCAGCATAGCAAAATAGAAAGTAATGTGGCTTCAGTGATCAATCAGTTGAGTTGAGCTGATCAAATTATTCCTTGGGAATGCATTATCTGACTAATCTAAATTAGTCCTTTTTGTTCATTTATGGTTGTATTCTATACTGCAGGTTACACAGTTTCTGGGCTCAGTATGGGTACATAGGGGGCATACAAGGACCAGTGTTTGTTTTGTGTCCTCTTCCCTTCAATTCCTATGCAAAGTCCTGACACACGAGTTAATTCTAGTGCTGAAGATTGTGCATATCTAAAAAATGTATCAAGTTCCTAGCTTTGCCTATACTACAACAGCATCTGGTTGGGGGCACAAAAAGGATCAGGCAGCACTATCCAAAGAGAGATGGTACAAGCATTCAAAAGAATAATTCTTCCTCAAACTCCCTCTGAAAAATGTTGTGCTGCATTGCCTGTAAAATAGTATTGTCCCTGACAGTACTATCTTATGGTGACATTAATTAGTTTACTGCAACCTAATAGCATTGTGCGTGTAGATGATGACCTTTTACTCAGCAGATAATTAGTCTGTTCTGCAGTTTAGCATGTATAGATGCAGCCATAGAGCTCAGTTCTGCTCCTAGTGACTTTAGTGTAAGGGAAAAGTCTATGCCACTACCCTGGGGACACTTGCAACCATGTTCATTGCAAGTAGAAAGTAGGATAGTCAAAATAGTTTATTTGAAACTTAGTATAGCATAGCTAAACATGAAAAAGTTGCTTTTGAAGTCTGTGCACCTTAACAAAAAGAGGGGAGGAAGAACTTTTTTTTCAGGGAGGTCTGTTTTTATATTTAGATCACAAGCAATATTCAAGAATAGATAGATTTGGGGTTCACAAAAGACCATTAGGGTTAGCCTGATTTCTTATCTAAGGGGGCCTTAGGATTCCTCCCTTTTGCTTGGTCATTGAGTCCAATATCTTGATTCTAATGACTGTTCTTGACTAAAGTTTATTTTCCAGGAAGAAATCCAGTCTTGATTTCTTCCTTTTATTTAATTTAATTATTTTATTGGCTTGCAAAATGCTGTTAACATCTAATCTAATAAGAAGTTATGAAGCAAAGTTAAAAAAATAAATGTCTACTATTTAAAAGCCTCCACATTTTAAACAATGTGGCAAAAACTTAAGAGGGAGCTTCCACTTTCTGTTTATGGTTTTTTTTTTTAAAGTTACTCTGTAATCAAAACAGCTGTTAATTATAGGGAAGAACATAACAACATTTCTTCATGTTTTAGCTAATTTCTTGTCAGATGCAAGAAAGCATTGAGTGTCAGCTTCTTGTCAGTGCAAAGCCTTGAAGAGGTGTGTAGCATAGCCATAAAACACTAAGAAAGAAAACAGAAAGAAAAACAGATGGTTTTACTGTAATATCACTCATATACCCATTAATTTAATTTTCCTATCAGCATACATATTACAAAGAAAAAAGATTATCATGTAGACAAAAGAAATATTATTTAATATCTGGAGTGTCTTATTACTCTTCAAAATTCAATCAACTAATACTCAGAGATCCAGTTCTACTGAATATTTAGAAAAATTAAACATTTTTTTCCAATTCGTCATCCAAATTATCCTCCTGGGAAGACTCCAGAAAATATCTTTCTGGTTTAGAAAACAAGGAAAAAAGCCCTTTGCAGCACATTTGACTTTCTTTTATAAATGTTGCTGATTGGTCTGCAAAGTAAATATATAAAATAAGAACTATATGTATATCAATAACACTCTTCAATATAGCCCAGCTGTTAAAATTAAACTAGAAGGAATAATTGAGCTAATAAAATCTGTAAGTTCCTGCTTCAAAGGGGGAAATGGGCATTACCTCGAATGAGCTGGAAATTTAAAAATCTTTCTCTCCACTGAATAATATATTACGCTTTTATGATGCATGCTCTGACCCTGCAAGTCCTTCTAGTGTTCATAGAAAGTTGTACAAAGTTCTGCTGAAACCTTCATGAGTGAGTGGCAATTTATAATGTAGACTAAGACCTCAATGCTTATTGGTAGTATATGTTAGGCCCACTTGTAAGTACATGTATTTTCAAGTGCACAGGGTACTGCACTTTCAAGTGATAGAAGATAGAATATGTACATAGAATGGGGAAGGGTATCTCAGACCTAAGGTGAGATCACTGTAATAAGTAGAAGAGTTAGCTATGCCTTTTCCATGAGACTTATCCCTTGTTTCTATTGAACGTAGCAATCATATTAATACGGTGATTTGCACTCATACGTTCTCTGTCTTTTAGTATCACATGCCACAATTCACAATGTCAACTCTTCATGATGAACCATAAAAGCTACCATACCACAGCTTGGTGTCTTCAGGTTGGGTCATGCATAATGAAAGTGTCAGGCCATACTTTCTGACCCAGGGAAAAAAAACAACCCCTTAATATGTATGCTAAATAATTCTAGTGTCATAAAACCCTGTTTACTTTGCAATGTTTGAATGCTGCCTGGCTATAATCAGCAAAGAATTTATGTATATGCTTAACTTATAGCCAGCTTGTTAGTCCCACTGACATTATGAGAACTATTCACATGCATAAAATTAAGCATATGCTTACATGTCTTTCTGTACTGAGATCAAAAGTTATAGCATCTAACAGGATGTAGCACCAACTGAAATAAAATGTAGGTGTTAGGCTTGTGTCTCTGGCCAGGGCAATTTTAGTTAGAATCAATCGTTAAAGTAGCAGGTAACAAGTTTTGGAATCTGTCATCACAGGTTTTAGTATCCTATAGGCTAAAAATGAATGTTGCATTTGTCCCAATGATCTGTTTTTGTCCCAGAATAGAAATGTCCCAAGACTGGTGGGTATACATATCACCCTTCTAATTAGGGGGCACTAACATGAGTGACATTTTGTCACGCGATCAGCCACTTAAAAGTGCTCTGCAGCCTTGCCCTTACAAAAGTACATGACTGTAGAGCTTTTTGAAAGGGATCAATCCCATGATTAGTCCCTTCCCAAAGCAGAGCACACTCAAAACTCCATTTTCAAAATGGGAGGCAGTGAAGGGAGTGGAAGGAGCTAATTCTGGGGGTTGCCCTGCTAGCACTGAAAGATGGAGCAGGTGCACTGCAGTCCCTCAGAGGTAAGGGGGCTCCAGTCCACATGAGCAACCTTTAGCACTGGCTGGGCAACCCCCAGAACAAGTTCCCTCCACTCCCTTTCCCTTGCCACATTCTGAAGACAGTGCCAGGGCTGGGAAGGAGGAGACAGGGCAAGGTGAGAGTGACTACAGACTGACAGCCACTCTAAACTGCACCTTGATTCCCCAACGACCTGGGACCCAACAGTGAATGTCTGTTGGATATGTAACTCATGGAGCTTACTGCAAAGTACCATGAGATACAGGAGGAAGCTGCACTTCTGTCTGCGCCCAGGGCTGAATGAATGGATCAATGCACTGCTGCTTTTCTGCCATTGATTCAGTAGAGCAATTCTGGGGATAACTATTCAGATACACTTTGTGCTGTTTTGGGATAAACTGTTAGTACTCTTTATCCTGTAAAGCTTTGCTTGGAAAAAAACAGACATGGACTTTTGAATTATTGCACTTTCTCCTGGGATAAAATGAGTTACCTCAGGACCAAAGTGATGTCTGTTTGTAACCATAGTGAATAATAGTCAAATTATTGCGTTCAGTGGAGAGAATAGAATTGGGAAAAGACAAAAGTATGCATGAGAAGGACTTCTGTTTTGTGAAAATGCTCATAATTGATTAAATGGGCACATATATATTTTTCTCTTTTTAATACCATCAGGCAGAGCAAAAGCATATGTGTATACAGTTTATGAAGCTACTCCTCATCACTACAATGCCATTACAGTTCTGTGCTAATAGGACATAGAACCTGTTTTGATGAAAAAAAAAATGAGGATATTAGGTAGATAACTGAACTGAAATTTTGAAATGTTATTAAAGTTTAGAAGCTTTGCTATAATTTAGATGATAATGACATTTTACATTTTAGTATTTTAGGAAGAAAACCTATGTTTTATGTAACACTGGCTGTTTGGTTTTGTTTTCTTTCTCATTTTTCCCTTTAGAGTAGAGAAAGTGTGCATAGTTAATGCCGTGTTTTTCCAAGGGCTATAAGTAAAGGTCTCATTAAACTATTCAATCATCTGTCCCTTTGATATTCCTGTATCTATAGTTTTATAACACATTGACATTACTGCACATAAAGATTTATGAGATGAGCTGACATGACTTAAACACAGATTCTTTTCATATTTAAAATGAACCCTGAAAGAAGCAGAGAAGAGATAACAATGCCCATTAGAAATAAGAATAGTATAAGGGCAAGTTTCTGCTGCTGTTGTGGTTTCACTTAATAAGCTCTGAACAAATATGTAGATTTAAGTTTGCTAGGTTGGAGATACTTAGAGCCAGATCCTAACATTAAGGTCACGTGTAGACAAAGTGGGGGTCCTAAATTTGAAGCAGTGGGTTTTAAAAAAACACCGCTTCAATTTAGGGCTGATCAAACCTCCGTGTCGTGCACACACACCGCTGACTTATTTGTTTCTCTGGCGGGGGTGGGAGGGCGAGCTGCCACTGGGCAGAGTGGTCCCTGAGCTGCAGGGGTGGGGTGTGGTGATTCCCTCTGTGGCAGCTGTGCCCTCACCCCCAGTGGCACCCTCCCAGAGGCACCTGGCTTGGGTTGTCCTAGGGGGCACAGCAGCCTTGGAGGGAAGCACCAGGCCCCTACACAGCTCAGGCAGGCAGGTAGGCTCGGCCGGGGAGGGCGTGGGGAGTGAGAGGGGAGGGGAAAGATCAGGCGCACGGCTTTTCTTGGGCACAGCTGCTTTTCCGGGCTGCTGCCAGGCTGCCTGCAGGGCTTCCTGCAGAGCCACAGAGCTGCACAGAATGTGGTGCTTCATTCTGCGACCATAGGGTCAGCAAACTAAAACTCCTCAAAGGAGTTTTACTTTCCTGCACCCCAAGTCATTTAAGGTGCATTATGCCACTGAATTTCCTACAGAGGCTGCAATTAGTGCTTAATACGCTGCCGAGGTGTGAAAACACTGACACTATTAAAGTGGTGCAAAAGCATTTAGCCCGCTTTAAAGTGTCGTGCACACATGACTATCATTTTGTCTACACACGGACTAAGTGAATAAATATATTTTTGTAGTTGACCACAAGCTTATAAACATGAACAAACCAAAGTTTCAATGAAGCCGGCATCGTTGTCCATCTCAGTGGGTTTTACTTGACTGAAAACTAGTGCTTTTGCTCCTCCTTCTGGTACCATGCAGAACTAAGTTGAATTTGGATACTTCAGGTACTTCTGTGGTGCAAGTCACAGCCACTGATGCCGATGACCCTTCGTATGGAAACAGTGCCAGAGTCATCTACAGCATACTTCAAGGACAGCCATATTTTTCGGTGGAGCCGGAAACAGGTTAGGAAAATAGATATTGCTTTTATTCAGCCTTGGGGGTTGGGTCCCTCCTCTTCTGGAAAAATCCAAGAATGCAGAGCAAATGTATTTACAAAAAATACAAGCACTGACAAACTGCAAGGTTTCTTATTTGCTGAAAATTAATAGCTTAAAAATACTTGTAACAAAGTAAAACACATGTATCTTTTATATTTTTGGTATAAATTTGCATTTTTATAACTTTACATAAAATATATAAACTGTACTGATGAATATTTATGAAGGTACAAAGATCACTTTTCTGGTAAATGCATATGGCAGAAATATATTTTACAGATCCATAGAAAAGTATGCATTGCATGGTACATGTCAAAAATGCAAAACTGGATAACACACACTTTCCTGTTTTCTTAAAGGCATTATCAGGACTGCTTTGCCAAACATGAACAGAGAAAACAGGGAGCAGTACCAAGTAGTAATCCAGGCAAAAGACATGGGAGGCCAGATGGGTGGATTATCAGGGACCACCACAGTGAACATCACATTGACTGATGTCAACGACAATCCACCTCGATTCCCCCAGAGTAAGTAATAGTCCTAAACTATAAAAACTGCAGAATAACAGAGTTAAGCAATCACCATCTGGTTTCATTTAAAGTAAATCTATATTATGGAGCATGCATGAACAAAAGGTTTATGTGCTGAGCTATTCGCTGTTATTAGGGTAGAAAATAAAATGTTATAGAACTCCTTTTTTCTGGAAATCAGTTACATAGTCCAATATAGCAACAGAAAACCTGGACTACCTTTCAGGATCATTTGGGGGGAGTAAGGCATGGTCATAACAGCATTAGAGTAATTCTTTTTTTCCCATTACCTATAGCTTAAATTGTTTTCTAACTGGAAAACAAAACATAGTCATTATACTACTGTAAAAATGCATATACTGTACTCCTGCTTAAACACTTAATCATAAAGACCACAACTTGGTATACACATTCCTTGAAGGAAATTCCATCTGTACTTGTATAGATAAGACACCATAAAGGCTGAGATGCAAACAAATTCCCAACATAAATGTAAATGAAATTTAACTTCACTGTTTTGGCAGCTTAAGCTTATCAAAGGACTTTATATTGCTTTTTAACCTTTTCTGATATGACTTCCAAGTCATAGCTTCATGCTAGAATATGAAATCATTATTAGCCTTTGTTTTTGTAATAGGAAATTTTAATATTCTTCCTTCTTCAAATTTGTTACAGGTTAGTGCAGACTGAATCCTTATTCCATTACTGTTCTTTGTGGTAGGAGAGCTTGCACAGATAAATGTGATGTTATAGAGATGTACAGTACTTTTCTCATAGTTGAATCAATTCAGTTACAGAGTTTCAAACCAGCGTACAGATTCAATTCTCTTCTCCCACCAGGTTTACTCAAGTGCAACTCCATTGGCTTCAGTTAAGTTACGTATGACTTTCACCCTTGTCCAATCAAGGAGAATCAGGCTAAAGATACCCTATTTTATCATGTTCAGTTTCATGGTAGCATTGTTTACTACTAACATTGCAGTCAATTTGTACCTGCTTCCATATGACAAGCAGGTAATAGTCTATGAATCCAGTGTGTTTAAAATTAAAAACATGGTGAAGTATTTTTCTAAATACAAGCCTTGGTCATTTATGTGCAAACTTTTTAAATACAAATTTATTGTAGGTGAAAGCTATCCTTATCTTAATTAAACAATAGTGTTAAAAGAACATGAATTCCACTAACTTGCTAGCATGCTAAATTATCTAGTTGCAAATTTTATTCACTTCTGAACTTAAAGTGGCAAATAACCAGATAGCTTTGACTGGGATTTTAAAAACACGTTTTCTAATTTAGAGCGTAAACCAGCTATGACTGACAAAGGTGCTAAACACTGTTTAAAAACTAAGCCACTGAAATGTGCCCTATAGATACTACTTTCTGCTGCTTAGTAAAAAAAATTATGAAGGAGGATGGTATTAGTCAGAGAAGTACAGTAAAGTTTCATAAAGAAGGCCCTTGAGGTCTAGTTTAGGATTTTCTTATTAACTGCCCACTTCTCATAATGATTTTTTTTTTGTTTGTATTTAAAGCATAAAAATGCTGAACCATGTGCCTTTGGATCTGAAGGCAGGAAGAAGGGATTTCAGGAGCAGTATATGGATTTTTCATATATGTCATAATCTTGGTATTTCAATGTATAGAAATCTTGCGCCTATAAATTCTGAATAGATAAACCAAAGGCAGCTAATAGTCTCCCTAGCCCTTTGGGTAAAATTTGCTGCTAACTGGGTGTACCTACATGAGACGATTTACTGAGCATTGGACTAATCTAATGTCCACTAAAGCATCACCTTCTACACATGTGCAACAGTTACTGCACAGTATATTAGTCTAAGGTGCCATTTTAAGCTCCTATAGATATACAGGTACTAGAAAAATGGTGTGTTAACTAATGTGCTGTACCACACATGTAGACGTTGGTTGAGAGCAAACTGCTTCTGGTCAGACTAGGCAGCAGGGAGGCACAGGGGGCAGGGAGAGCTGTCCTAGCTTGGTGGGACAATGCCTGCCAGCCATGTGGAGATTATGACCTGTCCTGATCTCCTGGTGGCTGGGAGAGCTGTCTTAGCTACCTGCCAACCACGTGAAAATCAGGACCTATCCCAGTCTCCACATGGCTGGGACGGCTCTCCTGGGTGCCAGGCAGCTGCCTGCTCATTTGGGGCAACTCCCCTTTCCTCCTTCCCCCACCACCTGGAACTTGGGACTAAGCCCCTATTCCCCCTGCCAGCCCAAGGCTGAGGGGCAGATCAGGGCAGGAGCAGTGCCGGACTGATCTGCTCCTATCATGCTCAGTTTGTTTCCAATTGGGGCACATGCGCAGATATGTATTGGAGAGGACTTTAATGAACCTGAATTTTCTGTGCAGAAAATGTACGTGTAGTTGCCTTATACATTCCATCCTTTCTCTCTTTCACATTAGAGTCTTTCAATTTGTTAACTTCATAGGTAGACACACACACACACACACACACACACACACACACACACACACACACACACACACACACACACATACATATATATGTAGGACTTTGTCTGTTGGAGGGAAAAATGAGCCCTGCTGCTCTCAGCAGCCTTGTGAACTATTGCAGGGAGCCATTTATGGGGCAATCTATACATAATGCATCAGTAGAAACTCTCACAGGCTGGCTTGAGCAGTTACATTTAGGGTAGTGTATAGCAGCAATTACAGACTAGGTGCTTCTGTGCTTCTCTTTAAATTTCCTTCAGAAGGAATCAGACTATTGGTTCTGGGTGTCTGCATGGATTTTATAGAACTATTACTATTGGATTCTTCATGCAGCACTTATCTGACTCTTTAATTTAATAATCATTTTATTGGCTCAAAGCTTGACCTATGTCCCAGAAGGCAAAGTAGGCATTTTTCACATGGAACTGGATAAAGCCGTTGATCTCTAGCAATTTTCTTCTGCATTACTCTGTTATTGGAAATTTGGCAATGGCTTTTTTTTGCCTTTCTCTTCTTCCCAATTACCTCCACATTTTGTGAGACAGAAGTAAAACCAACCTGACAAACCTTGTTGAAAACTTGCCACATTCTTGAAACTGCTGAAATGCCATTGATTTTCTTAAAAATCATTAAATGTAATTTCAACTTTGCTAATAGTCATTAAAGCAATCCCTGTCTTTATTACGTTTCTGAGATTAATAAAATCGACAGTACCTAAGTAAAAAAAAAAAAAAAAAGCATTCTGAAGTTTGTCATATTAGTGAAACATACAGACTTTTATCAGGTTTATGAAATGGACATAGTTGTCAGATTTAGAAATTTATTAGATAAACATTTATTTTATGAAACAAGTGGAGATAATTCTGATACAAACTATGTAGTGTTTGCAGCAGATATTTCAGGGAGCTGACTGACATTAACAAAAACTATCCTCAATTGCAGGCAAAGAATATTGACTGCATCAATCCTTTGTGTTCATCCAGTCCTAGACTATGCAAGAGTTGGCCCAAACCCAACTTTTCTATTGCTGTTATTGTCATAAAGTGGAATAGCATTAGGAGAAGCTTGCATTAATATTGCTTGAGAGCCGCAAGATACTAGATATGGCAAGTATAAATTACCAATGTAGAGAAATGCCTACACCATAGCTATGGCCCTTCCTTAGATGTTGGAAATGACAGCTGAAAAAACTGCTTTAGATTCCATGCCCCTGAGGATCCTGATGTTCAGGGCAGATTCTTCAATGGCCAGCTAATGTGCTAGTGGGATTCTTTTGTGCCTCTAGAATAACATAGGTAACTTCATCATAGCCAAAAAATGAAGACAACACAGAACAGTGCATTATGTCAAGCCTATTATGATTTGGGAACGGGTGCCTCTGGGCATGTCTACACCTGATGCTACATCACCGTAGCAATGCTCTACGTAGCATCTGCAGGCAAAAACCATGAAGCTGCAGCTACGTCACTGTAGTGACACGCTCCCTCATTATAGGGTGTTGCTACAGCAATGTAGTGCCTAAAAATAACCATGTATGGAGTGCACAGTGCAGTATGGGTCATTACTGTGCTGTCTTTAGTACTTCCAAAAGAAAGTATTAGATGACAGAGCAGTAACAATGGTGCCATAGTGGCATGTGCCCCCTGTGACAGTAAAGAGAATTAATTTATTCTAGATTAGTTACATATAGAAGACCTATTGGTTAGAGAACTATGAAAAATTAAATGGATAATTCAGTTTTTAAAAATAAATTATTTTGATAATTTATTTAAATCTTCCATGACTTGCTCGTATTTGATGCTGGTCCATTACAGTTAATTAGGCCAGCCGAAAAAAAAAAAACCTCTAATAAACTGATCAAATAGACTTGAAACGTATTTCGTAGAGAACTGCTTTCAGGGAAATAGAAAATTCTACAGTTAGAACTTCAGCTTGTTTGGTTCAGTTGTGATTTGGACATGACTGATGATGATACCATACAAAATTGCATTTCTAGCAACACGTTCTGCAAAAGCAGCCTTTTGTAGACCTTTAGAGAAACATAAACATTTTACAGATCCCTGGTCATTTTTCATGAGAGCTCAAGCACAGTTTCTCAAATGCTCCTGAGATGATTGGAAATATTAGTTTTGTACTTTTGTTGTCCTTAATTCTGATTACATTGAACGTATAAGTGTCTCTAAGCAATTCCACTTCTGGTGCCAGTATGATATTTATTTTCAAGAATATCCCATGCAAATCCAGTAATTTTAGCTGGCTCTATGTATCCACAACTGAACTTAGAAATCAATGAGACTTGTAACTTTTAATGGGATTTTTAATCCTAAACCCCTTAGGCTAAGTACAGAAGTTCAAAAAGCCCTTGGCAAAAGTGCTCTAACTTTTTGCATTTTACTTATACTCAAAGCAGTATAAGTTAGAGAGGGAACCAACTGAATAGACATTCACTGTTTGATGGGGGTGGCGTCTCAGCGTCTGCCCACAATGGCCGCTAAGGGTGCTCCCACATGCCTCCCAGGAGGCTTCCAGAGCAAACCCACTCCCCAGACCTGATCCCCTGTCAGTTGGTGACTGTCAGCAGTGGTTGGGGAGAAATGAAGTGGGGAAACATAGACTCCTGCCATGAGCCCCCCCCACAACTTGATTACTAAGGTCTTGGTGGGACAGTCTGGGTCCATGTGGTGGCACTATTGCAGTGACACAATTCCCAGAGCCCTTCCCCTACAGCCCACTCAGCCAAGCAGCAGTACACTGCAGCTGGGATGGGGCAATTGCCAGAAGAGAGGCCCTGGACTTCTTCTCTTGCAGCACCACCCCCTTATCCCAGCTGGGTTGTGCCATACCAAGGAACCAGGCAACTGCAGGGAGAGAAACCCCACTTCCCACATTTCCCCCACACCACGCTATGCATGGGGCTGGGATCAGAGGCCGTCGTTGACCCACCAGAAGGTGGGGCTGGCTCAGCACTTGGGTAGGGCAAACGAGCTAAATTAACCCTTAATCAGATCTGTCACAGATGTTCAACAAAGCACTATAACAGAAAGCACTTTAGATTAGTACTCATCCATCCAGGGTTAATTTAAAGCAGGATCCACCATTTTTTAAAGCACTTTGTGCATGCTTAAAGTGAATTAAGTGTAACCTCTGTACCTAGCCTTAGACACTTAAGAGAACTACCCCCTTCTTCTACAAAAGTAGCCATTATTTTTTCCTCATGGGATGTCCAAAAGCAGATAACTAATACCTTGAAATTGTTCAAAATTATTCAAGGTGCTTTTGGCTTACAAAATCCTAAGTGTCCTAAGAGCCTGGGTCCAGATAAGCACGTCTGCCTTGCCACATACACACATAGATGTTCTCCACGCAGCAAGGGAGTGCTTCCTGTGCATGTGCTGCTCCACTTGTTTTCCTGGGGAAAAAAAAGAGGAGCGTACTCACAGGCAATTAAAAAGGAGGCAACTACTGGTAGGTATAAAAAACTGAATTTGTTTGGAAAGCCAGTGAAACTTATGCACCTTTCTCCCCGTATCTTAAAACTCAAGATGTTTTTGGCTGAGTGTAGCTACAGCAAACAGTATTTGGATAATGTTCAAGAAGCAAGAGCTTATCACTTTATGGTGAAAAGCAAGTCCAGACAACTGTCTGTGGCAAGGGTACAAAAATAGTTTAGTGTATCATCTATTTTGAGTACAATTATTAGTAGTATATTGTAAACTTTACATTTTTCTTTATATACATGCTATGACAGGACCTCTACACATACAGATATCATTCTTTTGAACCCTCTTCCCCAAATCACTATAATCTGTATTTTGTGAGTCCAAGACCCATTTTCAAAAAGCTGAACTCATGGGTCTTCTGAAACTTGGGCTTTGGCTTCTAAATCACTTCAGTACTTGTGAAAAGTTTACCAGTTTACATAACCATGAAGGAATGCAAGGGAAAGTAAGGCAATTCCTTAATTTCCCTGGGCTGGCTAACTGTGCCTAGGTCTGGAAATGCAGGAGTAAGCAGACTTGACTTGTCTGGTACCTGCCTTTCTCCAGAGTAGATGGACTGGGGAGAAGAGCACCTCATCTCTTCCCTTCTGATGTTACCACACTCCATATAAATTGGACGTCACAGCTGCAAAGAACCTATATAAGCTAAGACCATGATTCTCAAGCAGGGTGCCACAGCCCCTAGCTTGTCTTGAGATCCTTTCAAGGGTGTTGCAGGGTGGCATACAATGTTAGCACTGTGTAGGGTATAAATATGAATACAAGATACATTCTGAAATTTCAAATAGAAACCCGGTGTCAAAAATATTCTGACATGTTGTGATGTTTCTGAGTTCTTTGCAACAGAAGAATTGTGCTATTATTTTTCTGTAGTCAAAAATCGAGTGAAAACTAAGAGCTGATATTTTCTAAGGGCTATTTTAAGTCAAAAAGTTTGAGAACAAGTAGACTAAGGAAACATTTGAAATGATTAAACCAAATATAATTAGACCATATAAAGTTTCACTGTAAAAAACATCAATAGTCTGTCTTAAACATGGACATATATGAAAAATGAGAATGAACGTTGCTATGGCACCCTTACATCTTCCCTTTCATGTGTACTGTCTCGTGAAATATTTTAGGACATATGGTCTTTCATCATCGTCTCACACACCACTGAGTAAATATTTATTTTGCGAATGTGAGCAGAAACTATTTTCCCTCCATTTTTCAACCATTAATAGATTATGGAGAGATTATGTACTAATGTAGCAAAGCATAAAGATTTAATGTTACAGGAAGGTAATGAAAATGTCAGTTTTAATATGAGCTAAATCATTCAACTGAAAACACGGAAGTGAAGTAGTGTCAAGAAAACCTCATACTGTTAAGGTAAGTTTAAGTGTATTTTGGTAGCATAATACTGAGTTTACCACAGTAGATGTGGTAATGGTACATGCCCCCTAATTC
The DNA here is from genome assembly GCA_030014935.1 of Caiman crocodilus. Classification (NCBI taxonomy): domain Eukaryota; kingdom Metazoa; phylum Chordata; order Crocodylia; family Alligatoridae; genus Caiman; species Caiman crocodilus. Next base: position 129,246,122 of record JAGPOW010000261.1, read on the forward strand.
CAGAAAAAGAGAATTGTAAGCTAATTTAGGATTCTGTCTTCCCTTAACATTTGATAGACTTTCACAATCCAGACATAATCTAAACCTAATGTGTACTTTTATGAACAGCATTGGGGAAATAAGGTATAATAACTAGAATCGAGAAACTGCTTCTTAAAAATAAGAATAAACATGCAACTCAGTCTTAATGTCAAAATGATTGAGAGGCTTTCCTTAATATGGATCATCTCAACGTGAGTCCTTCTCTTCCTCTGCAAGCCAATAGTGTGACAGTCCTTCTACTATTTTGTTAGGAAACAGGAACAACCAACAAATGATCTGACTGGGTCTTCCTGTAGATTTCCTGGAAGGTTGTTAGTGGCTTCCCTAGTGGCTGCATATACACATTCAGTAATTTGAAAGAATTCTCCCAGGTTTGGTCACCTGGTAGAAAAACTTACCCAGAGCTGCATGTACAGACATTCAAGTACTGAGGCCCTGAAGAGTGGAGAGCTTGTACAAAGTAGGGAGCCCTGTGCACATACCTGAGCATGCTCTGAAGGCTCCTTTAGTTCACCTGGTGACAGATGGCATTAGTGCACAGGGCATCACTATTTGGATGACCCAGACTGCTCATGATGAGCCTGTGTTTCCCTGCAACACAATGTGGGAATTCTGAAGGGGGCATGTCCTGCTCTCTGCTAGAGCCATAAAGTCCAGGAAGCAACACATTGGGTGTGTCTATACAAGATGCTTACTGTGCAGTAGCCTAATAACACTGAAAAAGTAGTGTGCTGTTAAAAAACTGTGTTAATATGCTACTGCTCAGAGTTATTAAAGTACTGCACAGTAAGCATCACAAAAAATCATGTGCTAGTGCTATTCAATTCTTCATTAAGTAAACACAAAACTAAATGTGCAGTAACTACTGCACCATAATCAACATGTAGATGCACACACTGTCTCCTTGAGGCAGAGGGCAGTGTGGTGCTGAAGAATTATTTTATCTCTGAGAGAAACCAGAGCATGTACATAAATCTTCTGTCCCAAGTCCTGGGAGTGATTTAACCTCACTTGTTCTGGGGTTATTTTTCTTATGAAGTAGCCATTTTTACTCTGGAAGAAAAAGTCTGAACATCTGTACACTTGTGGTTTCTCCTGAGAGAGCAGTGGCTCTCCCAGGAGTCATGTACGAATCATCCACCTTTCAAGAGCTCAGTATTTAAAACACAGAAGGCTTTTGTAAACCAATTATAGGAATTTTAAAAGAGGCCAATTATGTGTTTCAAAATGAAATGTCAAGTTGTAACGATTCGATTTTTCCCATTTAGGTTTTTTATTAATAATGTCCTGTCTAAGCTTAAACAAGAAGCAAGTGGCAGAGAATAAAAACGTGCTCTCCTGGGTCCTAGCACTGTAATTTAAGCTTTACCTTCCTATAATTTTATGCCTCATTCACTGTCATCCTCTATATTAAAGGAAATGGGAGTCCTATGGAGAGAAAATTAAACACAGTATAACAAAGCATTAGTTATATGTATGTACAATAAATATTCTTGTGCATCTATTGACTTGTTCTGTTTCTTCTCCACAGACACTATACATCTCCGCGTTCCCGAATCTTCCCCAATTGGCACTGCCATAGGCAGTGTAAAAGCCACTGATGCAGACACTGGGAAAAATGCTGAAGTGGAATACAGAATTATTGATGGTGATGGGACTGATATGTTTGATATCATGACACAGAAAGACACACAGGAAGGCATCATAACTTTGCGAAAGGTGTGCGTCCATCACTAATAATCAATTAATGGTTTAGTTGTTAATTGTAAAAGTTTCTATACAGCTATAACTGAGAGATTGTCTTGTTCTTCTGTGTTTAGGACAGGAAAAATCTTTTCTGGAGTATCGCTAAGAGGATGATAGAGTTTTTAAAATGTTATTTCCACTGAAATATAAATGGACAAATATGTTGCCGCAAATTCTCTCCATGGTTGCTAATACAGATTTGTTTAACAGTCTACTAAAATGTTGGTTAAGTGCTAGAAATTGGTTAGAAGAAGATTACAGTTTTATACTATAGATAAAAATATAGCATCTCAAACAGTAATGTATAATCATTCTTCAGTATTAACAGAGAATTTAGTACCAAGAGCAAAAAGCATCATGATCGGTGGCTGCCAGCTATGACTTAGTACCATGCAACTTTCATAGATGGATAGAAGCAACTTAGGACCTAAATTTTTCTAAAAAAAGCTGAAGCAATTGTCTGCCTAACCATAAGAAGAGTGTTATGAATTTTGCAATTTTCTGCGTTTTCTTGGGGAAAATGGTCAGACTTTCCTCGTTCAGTCTGGTTTTATAATCATATTGTCCAAACTTCCCACTCTGTCTCACTGAACACATTTTCCTCTGAGACACCAGAAACATTATGAATCTTGTACCTGGGAACCCCAAGGGGTTTCAGAGCACATAGTCATAACTGAATTACAGCTATTTTATTTTAGTGAAACTGGGACTTTTTTCCCTTTTACAAAAAAAATAAAGTATAAAACAGGATATCATAGTGCAATTACACATCTTGTAGTCAAAGATTATTAAACACTCTTCAGTGTGCTTATTTTGTATTGGGAATAGACATAGCTTGTTTTAAAATAAATTATATGACAGAAGAGTTAATTTTTCCACTTGTTTAGGAAGTGCTTATGACCCCATTCTGTTTTCTCTAAATATGTCTGATTTACGTAAGTATTCAGTGGGCACATCTACACAAGACGGTAACTGTGCAGTAGTCAAATAATACCACACGGTAGTGCATCACAGCACAGCTACTGCACAGTAGCATCACTGAAAAGGCTTTGCCAGTGCTACTGTACAGGAACTCTGGTTACTGCACAATTATTTAGTATTTGATTATACAAGTACTAAATAAATGTGCAGTAACCATTGTGCAGTAGCGTTTTGTGTATAAGTGCCCAGTGAAGAGTTAATAAGACCAAACCGAAACCTGCATATTGCTTGAGAACAGTTGAATTTTCATTGGCTGTTAGTGTGTGAGTTTATTTCTGTTCTTTGACTGGACAACTGGAACTTTGTAAGCAGAAGAGTACGGTATGATGAAAACTGTAATGGTTATCAGACAAAATAGCCTTTTATGGTATTTCATTGGACCACTTAAGGTGCAGTGGCCTCATATCCCTACTGATCTCACCATGGAATTTTTCGCTTTTCCCAATGCTAGACCAGGCCTAAGGCTCTTATCAACTATTGCTACACTGCAGATTCAATTGAAATCAAGAACCTGCAATTCTATACTTTGAGAGTTTGTCTGGTAACAAGAATGTTCTTAACACCAAAGTTTTGTCTAGTTCAGTAATCAGAAGAAAGAATTATGGAGGGGGGAAAAGAGGACTTTAAAACAACATTTTGCAAATACCTGTTTTAGCTCTTCTTTTCAACTTCTGGTTGGTAAATTAGCTAGTAATAATTTCTACTAATTGCTTCAAGCCATAGGCAGTTCTAGGATTTTGAAAAGGAGAATGCATTTGACACATCATTATATATAACACAACACATTTTTTTTCAGTTAAAAAAAACCTTCACTAATATGCTTTACTAACATGCTAAGGGCTTAGTGCTACATTAGTCAGTTTAAGATAAAAGCAAAATCAAATATGATTTTATTGGAATATGCACTAATTTGCTAGGTTATATATTAAGTTCGAAAAATATGAACTAGACAAAAATAGTCCAAATGTATTGTTTCCTGAAGCTTGTCGTTATTGTAGTTAAATGTGTATCTCTTACTCAGGTTCACAAAACATTCTAATTTTTTTGAGCACTTTGACAGTTCCTTTAATACTTCAGTGTCAGTCATTTCTACATCTGAGGTAGTATTACTGCATGTGAGTTAAGTTTAACATAGCATTAACCTAGAGATAAAATCAGTCTGGAGGGCTGTGAAAAAGGAGGAGCACATTACTAGGGATGGCTAACAGACAGCAAAATTGCCAAAGAAAAGAGAGCTTGTAGTAAATCGAGACCATTAAAAAGGAGAGAGAGGGTCATTAACACTTTTGAAGTAGTGATGGGAGATTAGCTGGCACCAGGTAAATTATAATGAATCATGAAGTCAATTGACTCTTTCAGTACTGCCTGAATAGAAATACTAGTGCCCCTCAGAGACAGTTAGTATTAAAGTTTGGGTGGAGCAGGAATCAAACCGGGTGCAACTAAACCACTGCACCCTCCTCCCGCCCAACACTTCTATATCATCTCGTGCCCCCAGTTCTTTTCCTGTTTTCCCTACAGGCTGTTGCGATGTGTCAGTATAGACTTCAAGAAAACACTGCAATTTATAGATTTCGTAAATTATTACAGAAGAGACCTATCCCTGTTACAAACAGATAATAATTTACCTTTATGGACTAATAATTTTTAATATTAAAAAAAATTCAGATTTGTCTTACTCAACCAGTTCCATCAAGCAAGTTCCAGTATACTTTTTAATAATGGATAATAACTTCTTTACAGGTGTGTAAGTTTCAATTGTTTCTAGACCAGGGGTTTGCAACCCCCCCGGCATGTGTGCTGAGCATGGCACACAAGGCCATTTTGCTCAGTATGTCACCACCAGCCCGAGCTCTAGGCAGCTGCTGCCAGCCATGTTTGCAGCCTGCCCACTGCCTGCTGCAGCTCCCCAGAGCCCAGGCTAGCTATAAATAGCTGTTCTGGGCTCCGGAGCCCAGTCCTTAGCTTTGTGCCAGCAGTGGTTGCACTGCCTCAGGCCCCTCCCCCACCATCCTTTCTAAGGTGCACGTGCACCCGCCATTATGGAGCTGATGCTGGAGCCTGGTGAAGCTGTTTGGACTGCAGCCCAGGCTCTGGGTAGCTACTGCCAACCACAGAGGCTAGGCTGCTTGCAGAAGGGCTTGCAGCTGAGCCCATCTGACTGACTCCCACCAGCTCTGAGCCCAGCCCTGACCCAGCCCTCCACTGGGATGAGGCTGGCACTGCCCCTTGCCAGGAGTGCCTAACATTTGCAGGCTTAGCTGTCCGTGGTGGGTTGGTAGTTGGGCTGATGGGCAGGCTCCTGCCCGTGGCCTCGGCCAGCCACGCCACAGTCTGGGGACTGGCTCCCTAGGGAAGCAAAGGGGCTCCAGCAGGCCCAGGGCATTGTTGGGTCAGACTTTGTCCAATGGCCCAGCAGCCCAGCACCGTGTGCCTGCGTATCTGGTTCTGCGTGTTTGTCTGCCTCTGTCTGGGTCTGTGTATGCACACATGCTCTGGATGTTTTCTGGTTCTTCAGGTTTGTGCACATGTGGTTTTGTGTATATGTGTGTGTGTGTGTGGTTCTCTCGCTCCTCTTTTTTTCCTTCTCTCTCTTCTCTTTCTCTTACTTTTCTTTTCTCTCTCTCTCTCTCATTGCAACATGCTTAACAAAAAAGAAATGCACAAAACCAAAGGCAACATTTATGATTATTACATATACTAATATGCATTGCATCCTGCCATGTACTCCCCCCACCCCCTATTTTGTTTTTCTGGCATGCTGACACTCCAGCACCTTCCAAGGTAGACAACATGGGTTTTTTGGCACTCGGGCCAGAAATGGTTGCCTACCCCTGTTCTAGACCATTGTAATTTACATGGGTATCCAGAGTAGAGTTGAATAGTTCTCTTTAAGTAGTTTCCTGTAATAAGCACTAAAACGTGTTTATATTGAGAAAAATGGCTAACATGGGATTAAAATGACTAAAACTGTGAACATACAATCAGTGTACTTGTGTGCCTGGATCTAAGGCACATTATACCAGTACAAGTAGCATGTGTACACACTCAAGCAGCAGTTTTCTTGCAGTATCACTCAACTGTTCAGTAAGTCATTGATTCTGTGCTGATTGCTGTAGATCTTAAGCACATATGCTAAGAGTTTTCCTGAATAGATACTTAAAGATAAGTAGTTACTGAATTGGACCTAAATGTGTATGTGCAGTAGACTATATTACTTAAGGGATTTGTATTGAGCCTTTGCTTTCAATTCCTAGTTTCAAACCCAGATTTTGTTATCAGAGGCTGTAAACTATTACTATCATTTATCCATTTTTGCATACCAGTCAAGATTTTAGTGGGCGGATTTCTGTGTTAAATTTGGTACTTTCTTTACTAATCCTGGTGATAAGAAATTGAGAATAGGATTTAAACCATAGGGCACCTCTACAAAACCAGCAAGGCTGCTCTGATATGCTATAATTACAGTGTATTGGAGTGGACTTAATTAATTGAGTCTTCTAGAGCATGGTAATTACTATGCTCCAGGAGCCTCCAGCTTCTCATGTATTGGTGTCCCTGCACTTAAAAATGGCAGCAAGGGTGCTTTAGCTAAAGCAAATACACAAAACACTAATACACAAGATGCTCCAGGTACTTTCATTAGAGCAACTCTCACAGTCACTGTAATTAAAGTGCCCCCACCTCCACTCCCAGAGCATGTGTATAAATGTCAAACTGTCCCTTCCCTAATTTCACTTCCTAAGATTAGGGCTTCGTGGAGGCAAGTTTTCATTTATTGTATGCTCCTTTGCTCCTGAAAAATAGAATATTTAACTCCTGAGGCTGTCAATCTGGCATCTTTCATAAGCAATAATTTAACTTTAAAAGTTTGAAAAGGAGAAAAAAAAGTAAATGTGACTCTATCATGCATTTTAGTGAGTGAAAAACACCAATTTGATATATGTCTGTTATTCTGTGTGAGCTAATGAAGTCTGTTCTGGTGTCAGGTAAAATTTTAGCCTGCTTATTTCCAAGATATTATTAATTACCTAACACACTTCACCTATGACAGTCACAAAGAAATCAGGGGAAACAGTATTTCTTGTCTACCCAAAATGAATTCTAATTATAACCCTGAACCTTTCCTCTTTTCATTTTAAAAAGTAACTGCTGACAAAGTGTCAAATATATTAGCAAAAAAAAAAAAAAAAAAATTGTGATGTTGGATTCATGCAATTCAATGAAAATGAGCCAGATTAAGGTCTGATTTTTTTTCCTACTAAAGTTTTAAATCTTATTTTTTTTCGGGTTATATTTTTTTCAAATTTAAAACTTATAGCTAAGACCAATTAAATTTGTTTTGCTTAAAATTGGACTACTCTAGACATACACACATATTCCTAAAGTATGTCATCCTGAAATGTGATATCTAAGGCCTAGAGCTGGAGATTCTACAGGCATTCTTTTCATTTACCTCAATGGGAGGTCCATATGTGGAATACTTGTTGGTTTAGAGCCTACTTTCGTTACTCGTCAGAACACTTCTCCAAGCAGTTGTTATGCTTGTAAATTAAAGTATACAGTGAAGATCTGCTTAAAAAAAAAAAACTAGTTTACAAAGGTTTCCCTTTTGAAAATGATTTTCAAAAATATATCAAGAAGCTCCATTTAGTTCTTGGTACTATTGGAATGCATATATTGAAATAATAAATGGTGAATGCCATTGAAATTATTAGACATTGAAGTTATTAGAGGAACTGTGTTCCTTTTCTGTACAGCTGTGGGAGATAACCATGAAGACATGAGCCCGAAAGATTCTGAGAGCTATGATTTACATAGATTAACCCTAGGGTATATCAACTGGCGATGTGGTCTATTATGCTATTATCTCTTCTGTGCACCCAACATAGATAGTAAGGTAGTATAAGCTTTTTTCTTTTTTTTCCCCCCACAGCTACTGGACTATGAAATGAGAAGGCTCTATACATTGAAAATAGAAGCAGAAAATACCCATGTGGACCCACGCTTTTATTATTTGGGGCCTTTTAAAGATACTACTATTGTGAAAATATCTGTAGAAGATGTAGATGAGCCTCCTGTCTTCAGCCGATCCTCTTACCTTTTTGAGGTGCATGAAGATATTGAAGTAGGAACAATCATAGGAACAGTGATGGCACGGGATCCTGATTCTGTTTCAAGCCCTATCAGGTACTGTCAAAGCCCTTTTATGGACCTTATAATTTTAAAAGAAGAAAAGTTGATGAAACTTTGAAAATACGAAATAATTCCTTCTGGTATCGGGAAAGGGAGAGCATGGTGATGTTTTTGAGATTTTTTGGAAAGAAGTCTGTCATGAAAATTCTGCTTTCCATAGGGAGAGAGCTAGCAATCTAAGACTGGTAAAGACACAGGAGCAAGTCTTCACGTGCTTCAGCATGTATGACCCATTATAACCCTTAGAAGGTTCATCAGATCCTACAAGGCTCAGAATTACCCCCATGAAGAGCCTATATTATATGCTTTCTTAGTTCATGCCCACTCTGTGACTTAGAAGGAGGCTATTATTGCCCTTTCCTCTAACCTTCACAAGTCTTGTGGGCAGCCTCCAAGGTCATGGGTCTTTCTTGAGACCATAGTTTAAGAAGCTTCTTGTAGTCTCCAGCACTACAGGCTATAGGATACTGAAAGACTCCTATTAAGCCCTAAGTGCTGTCTGGGTAGACACAAAGAATCTCCTAATGTTTGCTTCTGCCAACCTCAGGAAGTCCATTATTAGCTATTCCTTTTTCCAGCAATCTTTTTAAGGTCTATAGGAGCAGGGGTTTCCCCACGCTAAATGTAGGAGCAGTGAAGAATAAACAGCTCCCATCAGTGATGATTGTTTTTTTCTTCTCCGTTCTGTTTCATAAGTGGGGCTGTCTAAAATTAGCTTTACAGATCATGACAATTCATTTCAGCATTATGGATAAAAAATAATTAGTATAATTTTTTCCAGGGACCTTTCTGGTTTACCAACTTTTGAGGCCAATTTGTCTTGATTTGGGGAAGGGAACAGGACTGGGTTTGTGATGAAAATTGAATTATAGCTGCAGTTATAGTGGGAAAGTACAATGAACCTCAGATTTTGGAACCTCTAAGAATGTTCATAGAAAGTGCAAGTCAGCACAAGGTTAAACACAATGCGCTAGGTCTGTGCATGGTAGCTCACAAATAGGAAGTATAGTCACATTATAGTGCTGCAGGTAAATTTAAAAATTCTGCCTCTTAGCGGAACTAGGTAGCTTGAGTGCTGTGCCACGCTAATGAGATTGTACTGGAGCTAGCATCATGCATTTCAGCATGATGCTGTCCTGCACCAAAAAGGCATGCTGTTCTAACTTCATACAACAATTGAGAACCTAGGGGCTGTCTGCATTGTACAATGCACTGTACGTGCCTTATGCAGCTATGAATAAGATGACTTGGCTCCCAAAAGCATTCTAGTTGTCTTAGTAAGGTACACTGTACCAGCTAACATGATTTTCTGAGGCAAATTGGGCAGCCAAGATAAAATACCAGGCTAACCGATATACTGTTTTTCTTTCATCCAGGCTAGCTTGCTATAACCTAGCTCAGCTATGTCTGTACAGCCATGCTGTGTGTCATGTAACATCCCCTTGACAGAGTTGACTAACACAGAGGCAGTTAGGCCTATGTGGCTAGGACCAGAGTCAGGGCTTTATCAGGATGCAAGTAGCTGTGGTCTAAGCCAGGTATTAGGGCTGTGCAAAGCTTCAGTAGCTGATTCAATTCAGAGGAGATTCAGTCTGAGTCAGAGGCCGAATCTCTCAATCCAAATTGCATCAGGAAACCAAATAAAACTCTGAATCAATTCAAAGTATCTAAATCGATTCAGAAAAGCTCTGGAATAGATTTGTCCAATTCAGAGATACGGCCATAGGCTAAACAGGCAGCTGACAGCTGCCTCCAGTGTTAAGTCTGTTTGGGTTGGGAGAGGGAGGGATTGGGGCTGGTACAAGCTGTCCAGCTGGAGCAGGAGGTGTGTTATTCAGGGAGAGGAACAGGGGGCTGCAGGATCCAGGCATTGGGAGCAGGGCCTCTGCCCTGCTGCCACTTGCCCAGTCAGGGTGGGGGGAGCAGGATGTGGGCACAGCTTGCTCCGGGTGGCAACAGGGGATAGCTCCCTCCCCCAGCACTGCTGCATCTGCATCCCATACTCTCCATGCGAGCTGGTAAGCGGAAACAGGGCAGAGCCCTCATTCTCAGCACTGATGCAGGTGCCTGCATTTTGCCCCCACCCCATGCCAGCTGGACAAGTAACAGCAGGGCAGATCCCCTGTGGCTTTCTCTACCAGGGTAGAGGCAGGCACAGCCAGAGGAGCCACAGTAGAAGCCCCCAAGGCTTCCCTGCCCAGCCCCAGCCCAGCCCAGACTCTCCTAGTACTTAAAAAACAAAACAAAACAAAAAAACAACAAAACCCTGCACTCACCAGCTCTGGCAACAGTGATCAGGGCCTCTCAGGGCTTGTGGCAGAGCCCCTCCATGCAGTACATGGCAGTGGGGGGCAGTGGAGATTGCCCCTCTCTGCTTGGCACCCACATGGCAACTGCCACATGGTGTGGGTGCAGCGCGGCTTGGCAGGAGACTGATCACTGTCTGGGAGCTGGGGTGGCTCCAAGTGTCAGCTGGAGCCTGGCACTGCTCAGCCGCAGTGGCCCCAGCTCTCAGACAGTGCAAAGCACCCTGCTTTGCCACACTGCACTTGTATGATGCAACAGCTGCTGTGAGGGTACCAGGTGCGAGGGCAATCCCCACTACTCCCACTGCCCCTTGCTGCAGAAGGAGGGGGGGGGGGGCTCTGTCATGAGTACTCAGAGACCCCAATCATTGTTTCTGCAGCTGGTGCATATGCAGCATTTTTTTTTTAAGTGCTGGAACTAGGTTGGGGCCAGGCAGGGGTTGGGACTGGGCAGGGCAGCCATGGGGGCTTCTTCTGCAGCTCCCCTCACCTGGGGAGAGGCAGGGATAGCCAGAGGATCTGCCCAGCTGTGCCTTCCTCTCCCTGGCCAATCCAAATCACTGCATTTCTCTGATGTGTCATGGCAAGGCAAGCAGTTAATCCAGAGCAACCAAGATCAAGCAGACAAGTCCAAGGCACCAACATCCAACAGTGATATTGCTGGGGTTTTATAGCCTTCCAATTGTATAGCCTTCTTATGGTTCCTATTGGTCCTCCCAGGCCACTTGGTCCTCCTCATTTAGAACATCATGAGGGGACTAAGGTTGAGCTGGGGCTAATGGTTGGTTAGTTGCTTGATGGGACCAGAAGAACCTTGGCTTCTGCCTATAGATGCAAAAGATCTGGGTGTCACACCTAAGTAGTGGTGTTGTTAAAACTCTAATCTCAAATTGGAACAAAGTTGGTTTATTTATGTGGTTCTTCATACAAGTTGAACAATGAAATGGCTTTGACAGAAAAAGCCACTTTCCTAATCACGTTCTATTATTTATCTGGCATGACAGCCTGGAAATGATCGCACACCATTAATCTCTGCCTGTTGGCATTTCATCCACTTGAGTTATGAAAGGCAATTCAGAAGAGACAAAAAGGTGAATTTTTGGCAGTAGTGTAAACAAGTTTAAAGGATTCAGTAAAAAGAATTAATGAATTAATTTAGTCAGTTTATAGACAGGGCTCCTGGCATGTGGAGTATGTATCCATGTAAGTGTGTATATTAAATATGCTACAGATTATAGTTGCAATTATATGTATAATCTGTAACATATTTAACACACACTTACATGGATGCATACTCCATGTATATTTCTATATAATATTTAACTGGTTTACTGTTGTTTCCTTTTTCTCTGTTGGAAAGAAACCACAGCTAACTGGTCTGGATCAAGTAGAGCACCCTAATCTGTATATCCTGGCCCTAAAGGCTTTAATAGCAGCCTTACCATCCTCAGCTAGTTACAGAATAGCTGTTATTGAAAGAGGCAACAGACAGCCACAGTTTCTTTCTTCATTAAGACCGGTAGTTTCTTTTTGTTTTCAGGTTACCTTGGGCAGTGCTTTTAGGATGTTCTCTTTAAAGAAGAAATAAATGTTGGAATGCCCTACTTTTAAAATAAATGGTCCCTTTTATTTCGTTTTAATAATAGATACTAGCTTAGGCCCAGATTTTATACATAGAATCTCATTCTCCCCTGAGCTTTGAGGGTTCTGAAATCAGGACTAGCTTTACATTTCGTATTGGGATCCTACTTCTGTAATGGCTTGAAGCTAAGCCAGGGTCCAGATACCTCCAATATTTGGTTTGGCTTCGAAATCCAAAATTGAATCAGAGTTTTGTAACCTAGGCCTTATTTGTTGCTATTATGTTTAATGATTTTTTTCATTATTATCTATGTTTATTAAAATAAATGTAGAAAGAATTATTCTGGGATTATTTTTCAACTGAAGCATTGACTGCTTCCTGTGGCATTAAAAAAAAATTCTGAATCAACAGCAACATCTGCAGGCCTTTGATAGTATTATGACAATGTAGAAAATTAATGTCTACATAGCATATACGTAACTAAAAATTTTGAGCTTGTAAAGAAAACAGGACGTAACTAAAAATTTTGAGCTTGTAAAGAAAACAGGATGGAATATTTATATGGACCTATATGTAAAACCCATCTTTATTGGGAAGGTAGATCTTTGATGTTAGAAGTAGCTCAAACAGTGGCCTCTTAAAGACCTATTGGTATAATTATTGTCAAAGGGTGATAATGTGTTGCCTTTTGTTTCTCTTAGGGTGAAGTTACATATTTCACTTTGATCATACTAAGGGTACTTAAAATGCAAATGTCTGCCCATTAAATCTCATTAACTTGTGCTAAGTGCCCTCTGACAGTCTCAGGTGAGGGTAAATTCTGGGCCTTGCTACCTAGCTCATGTTAGGATAACTTTAGTCTTCTCTATGGAAATTAAATGAGCAATTTGCAATCCTCCAGCATCCTAGCCCCTCGTTCCAACCCAGAGCAGGGATAGAGTCATGGTGTCCTGGCTCCTAGTCACACCCATGCTCACCAGACCACCAACAGCAAGTCAGAGCAGTGCAGGCAAGAAACAACAATAGCCCTTAATGTGTAACTGCTCACAGCCCTTCCAACTTTTACACTGCTTAACATTGCACGTATTTAGTGTGCCTGAAACGTAATGTGTAACTTCACCCCAGATGTGGTTTTTTTCCCCCATGTTAGAGCAAATGACATATTGACGGTATTTAACACAGACACACTGCTGTTGAATATCTCCAAGATAATATTAAAATAGAATACATCCAAAACAGGTCAGCCTCAGGGATTTTTGTTTCATTTTAAGGATCAAATTCTGTTAATTACTTCAGAAAATTCACAGATTTTTCATGACAGATTTGAAATAAATATTTTGTGTCATTACGAAAACTTAATTTAAAATGTGTTTATCATGTTTTGGAGAGTAGAGTAGGAGAAGAGGAGAAAACACCACCAATATCAGAATAGGAAGGGTCAGAGGAAAGGAAATAATATGGTTCGGTATTTCCTGCTTGATTCGAATTAACAAATACTAGAATTCCAAGGATAGAATTTTGTGCAATTTCTATTCTTCATCTATATTCCCTCATATGCAATATGTTCCTTCACTTCGCATCACATCTGCAAACTATTAAAAGTACTGAATCAAATTTCCAGAAGAAGATAGCATGGGCAACTGGTGCCTCCTGATTATGAGGGGACACCAGCGGCTGATTACCAACCGGGGTTGGGGTGTCCCACAGTGGTCGATCACTGACCAGGTTGGGGGGGAGGCAGCAACTGATTGCCACCACCACCAAAAGTGCTGGCAACAAACTCAGAAGTGCCACTGGTGCATCTCTTCACACCCCCACAATCTCAGGGGTGTGCCAACCAATGCCCCCCACTCCTTGGCTGGAGAGGGACAATTTCAGGGGGGAGCACATGCACGCCCCTGTGCACACTCTATGCATCACTTATGGGACACAGTGTTGTCCTCGTTGTGTCCCAACAAGTACAAAACTAGACCAACTTAAATGCTTTTGGAAATTCTGTTTTTCACCCATATGAACAGCCCATTCCTAAATTTACACGAGAACCGTTTTGACTTCAGTATCAGTTTTGGATGCCTGAAAAGTTCAAGGTTGTGTCTTTCCTATGTGTGTGCCCGTAATCAGGAGAACAATATTATTGATAGTGATATGTATGCTTATGAGAGTGACATCTTCTCCAAGTCAATGAAAAGTCTGCCTCTCTAAATGCTTCAAGGCAAAGTTTCTATGGTACTGTATTAGGTCTCTTGATATTGATACATTCATAACATTAGACTGCATGCAAATCACTGTAGCTGAACATTTTTTAAACATTCAGAAATGACTTGCCAGTGTGTTACCAACATTCCTTAAACTGGAAGGAAGGGGGGGATAGTTAATTACCACTTTATTTGATGTTCTTCCTCCATTACATGTCTGATTTTTTTATGCCGTATTATTATTTAGTTCAGCTGTAAGGTACTTATGAAAGGGTGTGCCAGTTGTATGATAAAGTGATTGATTAAATGCATAGTACTATAAAACACTGAAACGTGTGGAAACTAAGGACCCGGTCCTATCCCATCTATTAGGCACTTTAGTGGATCTTACTCCATGCTGCTGAAGCCTCTGAAAAATAGTTGACATAAAGGTGGATGGAGTCTCCTTTTGCTAGATACTTTTTATGGTATATTCTTTGGCCTAAAATGACAGCATGTTACAAAAGCAAGTGTATTAACATTTTTTAGGGACTTGAGCACTGTGGAATAGGATCACACTTAGACACCTAGTAAGTGGACTAGAATTTGCTCCTAGGCATTTATCTTGATCAATGTACAGAACCTGAGTTATACAGATATGCTGCATGATATATTTGCTGCTTTTCATTCTCTGTTGCACACATAACAGCTTTTCTTCCTTATCATGTTTAGGTTTTCTTTGGATCGTCACACTGACCTTGACAGGGTATTTAATATACACTCTGGAAATGGATCCATCTACACTTCCAAACCACTTGACCGTGAGATATCACAGTGGCACAATCTTAGTGTTATAGCAGCTGAGATGAGTAAGCCAATGCATGTGTGATTTTTCTTTTGTTGTAACTATTAAAAACAAAAAAAGACAGTGAGGGGACAGCTGTTTACCCTTTTCTATGAGCTCCTTAGCTCCCAGATAAGAGGAGGGCAATGGAGTCTCAGTTATGGCCTGAGACCAGGTTTAAAGAGCTAGACAGTTGACATCTGCCTTCCCCAAACAAGTGAAAATGAGTGAGGAAAGAATGCTCTGTAGTATACAAGTTTATTGCTAGATAGCTCCCAGATGAGTTAAGTTTATACAGCTACTGCCTAATCAAACCACATTCTCACATCTTGTCCTCCTGTTCATTTGAGACAATGGCAACTAGTGCTAGAGCAGCTGAGATGAGTAAATCAGTGTGTTGGGGTGTGTATATGAGAGAGAGAGGGGAGAGAGAAAAAGGGCAAGAAGGGGTAAGAGAGATAAAGTTGTCTGTCTTAATTTTCCCCATTAAAAACATTGTTTTAGTACTTCAGTTAAATCCTCCATCTCTTAGAATCGATATATCTTATAAATACATAGCCCAAGTGGTTTGCTCATCTCTTGATTTAGATCTTCTTTTTTACATTTATTTTGACTTTACCCATAATCAGAATAAACTTGGGGTTCCTTTTAACCTAGTATAGTAAAGGTAACTTCAATCCCCCTAACACACAAGATCTGAAGTGACAAAATTGTGAGGTTTTTCAAATCAATATACGAGACGCATCCATTTGAAAAGTTACTGTTTTTAGGTAACTTCTGTATCAGTGGAAGTAGCCGTCATTGCTGATAATAAACTCATGGTGCTATCATGCTTCAGTACTATTCAATGTGCTATCTTTGCTGTTTCATGGTATTTATATACTATGGGAATTCAAGGTTCCTCTATGCTTAAACGAAGCTATTAAGTTCATTTCCCTGTCAGGATATTTCGAGAGAATTTAACTTCTAAACCTAGGTCTAGTAATTAGGACTCTTTAAAGAGGTATGCTAATTTTTGGAAAAGTTCAGGTCTTTTAAGTGCAATCAGTCTGCATAGTAACAGCTTGAAATTTGTACCTGCCAAACCCAGCCCAATCACTATCCATTTATAACAGATTAATGTGCTTCTCTGCAGACAGGAGAGAATGTTTGGATACTTAGTACATTGTTTTCCATGGACTTCCAGATTTCTGCTCTAAATTTGACATTTTAAAGCAATTATTTATGTCAGTAGATATCCTACTAACAATATTCTGTCAAGTTCTGCAGTCAGTAGTGTAGGGCTGTGCAACTGGTGGCCTGCAAGATGTATGCGTCTCCCAAAGCATTAACTTGAAGCCCATAGATTCCTGATTTTGACAGTGCTCCCTCCCCACTATCGCCCCATCCCACTCTGCTACCAGACTCTGGTCTCTCCCTCCCTTCTCTGGCTTCTGTTGCCAAACCCCACCCCAGGTAGCCTAGTTGAGGAAGTCTGTAGTTAGATGGCTTGGGGACTCTAGGGCCTTGTGGCAGCACCATGTGGGGCACCAGCCTGGTACAACAAGCAGACACCCATTGCATGATTCAGTGGAAGGGCGGTCACTGAAATAGTATAGCAGCAGACACTTGTATTATATGTAGGGATGACCAGAGTGCATTACAGCATGCAGCTTGAGGAACATGCCACCCTGCAGCTCCCAGCCACTCAGAAATTGGGTGGCCCTGGTATAATTATTGCTTCAATATACTATGGCAAATCAAATGGTAACTCCAGTTAAATCAACAATTTGAGATCATATTCATTGTTACTTATTTCATGAACAATTTGAATGGTAATCAGAGTTATTAAATATATGGAGTTCACCTTTTTGTAGCTCCAGCTGATATTATTATTGAAGGGAGGACCACCAAGAAATGCATGTTGGATATACAGATAAAAGTTATTTTTGTACAAGCCTAAGCAAAACAGCACACCTGTGATATCAAAGAAAGGAAAGAAATATAAAAAAAAATGACCATCAGTCATATTACTCATGGTCCTTTCAGGGAAAAGGGGTAAAACAGTGTGGAATAGGATCAAAGTGGACTAGAATTTGCTCCTAGGCATTTATCTTGATCAATGTATAGAATCTGAGTTATACAGATATGCTGCATGAGACAGCAGATGACACCTTTCTCATGCTCATATCTTCCCCAGTGGTACAGTGGGAACATCACTTATAAGGTGTTATACAATATCCTTTTCATGTCTTATCTATATATGTATATCTATATTATAACCAATTAAAAACTATATATATATAGTATATATATAACTATATATATATAGTTTCCTTAAAATACCTTTACATATCTATAATGCATGACAGTAGCTACTTTTTTAAAAGCATTTTCAGCTTTTTTTGAACACTGTAAGAGGAAATGAGTATTAGATTTTGCTCCCAAGCACAATACATTGGTTTGGGTTGTTATTATGCTAGAAAGGAGACAAGTGTTGGGAACAGGAAAATGTACTGATACTTCAGTTGTCCTGCACACCTGAGCACCTCAAGATCAAAAACATATTTACTCAAGGGCTGCAAGTTATAGGAATATGATTACTGATTTCAAGCAAAGAAGATACAAGCTATTTATTCTGTTGTAAAACATTTATATATACACATTTTATTTCTTATAGGAAGATGTCTACATATGCATTTAAGTATGATTACATTTAATGCTCATTAAGCTAATGTACATTAAGCGATTTTTGGCAGGTGTCTGCACATGCAGGGACTTGGCAGGAATGTTAGTGCAAATTCCTGCAGCCCTGCCATGTGTTCCTAGTAGCTGAGCAGACCCAGTGCTAAAGTCCAATGGACTTAGGGTTGGTTGGTGCTCTGCTCATCTCTACATACTTATTCTACTGGTATCAGGGTTCAAATTTCTGCTCTGACTTACACCAATATGCTCATTAGATTTTCTCATGATTTAAACCAAGAATATGAGAGGAAAAATGGGAACCTTGAGAGTTGCCGACAGATTTGCATATATCGTAAACTAGTTAACCCTTGTTCAGTATAAAACAAATTTAATTACATCTTTTATATGTGGCTTGACTTTTAAAAAAGAACAAAAAAACTCCCAGCAGAACAATACTCTTGAGCATATCAATAATAACAATTATAGCCATGTAATAAAATGAATAAAGATATTTTCTTATATTTTTATTGATTTTCAGGAACAATAAATAGTTTTTATTTTCACACAAGCAGCTGAATTGCTCACTAGATACTAAAAAATAAATTTGTTTCTGGCCCTGAGTGCCAGCTTGACTCAAACCTCTGATAGGCTGAGTCCAATAAAGCCATGCCATGGTTGAGTATCTAGTTTTAAATGCCCAGGTTTGGTTGCATTTGAAGAAGACAGTGTTTGAATGAGATGAAAAAAATCACTCGTTCTTGTTTTCATGCTTTTCCTTTTGTCAGACAATCTTAAAGATACTACTCGTGTCCCTGTTTATGTTAGAATTTTGGATGTTAATGACAACGCCCCCCAGTTTGCTGTGTTCTATGATACGTTTGTATGTGAAAATGCAAGAGCTGGACAGGTAAGTTGTCTGTAAATCCTTAAGCAATTTGGTTTTACTTTGAAACAGAGTTCTTGATCATTCTAAAAAATCTATGATTCAGTGAGATTTTTTTCTTGAACACTTCATGAAATATAAAATGAAAACAATATATTGGCAGTGAATGAAGCTTTCAACCTGCATAACAGTAGTTTACAACTATATCACAACGGAATTTACCAAATGACTTTTCTTTAGATCTTCAGAAAGGACTTTCAGAAAGAGCTCTGTACATGCTACTTCCAGGGCTTTTGCTTTAGTAGCTGTTTTGTTGTTGCATCAGATGCTGTACTGTATAGGGCTGAAAAATATGCTCTAATTGGTTTCAATGCTATCGTCACAGAAGAATGTAACATGTTATAAATAATAATTGGTAGTCAAATTCAATTTTTTTAAAGACATCTTTGTCACAGAGCTTGACTGCCATTTAAATTCATATTTATGGCATTTATAACACCAACACCACACATTTTTTTATGCAAATGACATTTCTCTTTCAAACACTTTCTGTGGGAGAATCAAAAACATAAAAGATGTCAATTTTGAATTGGTAGCCTATTGTTTTGTTTGGCCTTTTACAGGATCCAGAAAACTATACTTTATCTAAAATGAAATGACTTTGCTGCTCACTATCTGGTTTCTAGGATGCAGCTATCGATTAGGATTGTTCAGGTTCCCTATTACTGAACAGGGCATGTTCCACAGTTCATTAAGCCCAAAATAAAAGGCTTGTAATGGGGCTGCAGTATATATAGTATATAGTGATATATGAGTATCGCAGAATTGTTAAAGAGGGTACAGGGGAAGAGCTCAGGCTTATCAGAGAATAGGTCGAGTACTATAAGCTGGTTATTTAGTTTGCTATGTTAGTATCAGTTTCTGAATTCCTTCATTATATTGTCCTTTGTTATTGGTTTTTTGATTGGGTTTATATGTATACATTCAGGACTAGATCTTACTTTACCTGAAAGGCATCTGAGTGAAATTGTGCACCAAAGTGTGCTTTTATTCTACCCTGTTAAATCCCTGAAAATTCATGAATGACTACTTTTAAAACATACCCCATTCTACCCTTGTGAATGAGTCACAAAACGGCAGCAAGGAGTATAACACACCGACCTTTATATTCACAGATTTTCAGGCCTTTGAGTAGGATGCAGTAGGGTCACGGTTAGGTGCCTAAGTCCAGTTATGCATCTAACAGGTGGAATAAAATCTGGCCCTCAGGAGTATTTATTATGAGGCAGGCAATTTACATGCTTTAGAACTAACTTGGGCCATTTTTTCCATCAGGTTTTTGGAGTTTCTTAAACTTTAAATTAAATGCATTTCTCTTTTTAAAAATGCATCTCTTTTAAATTAAATTTGAATTTATGGCAGCTTATATAAATTTAACATTCATAGATTATAACGGCAGTATTGAGCAGACCACACGTGCCAAAGTTTCTAATGGAAATCATTGGCTAACCACCTGGAACTGTAAGTTTATTGACACGATAAACCAGCTTTTGACAGCAGTAGCCTATTCTGCAGATGAAGAGAGAATGTTTTCTTCATTTCAGTTTATTCAACTAATTCAGGTCACTGACTAGTCCATTCAAAGATAAGAAACAGATTAAGAGCTGCGAAAGAAGAAAGCTCATTTTATTTTTTCCAATCCCTGAATTAAAATAAAATAAATGGAGGGGGGGAAGAAACAGTCAACTTAAAATCCTGAAAGTTTTGGTAACCAGAAATAATTGGTTCAATTTACTAACTAAACTGCAGGAAATACTTCCATTTTTAATGGAGCAGTTACTTCGAATTGGAAAATCCTTTGGAAACTACCTTCCTCTCCACTCCTACCACCATCACCACACTGGGGGTATCCAGCACATTTAAGGTTAATCTTATTTAATGGTGTATAATCATTTAATTCAGGGCTCAGCAGCCTTTTGCCAGCATTGGAGGCCAATGCAAGCTGGAGCTTATAACCCAGCTGTTGCTGAAGAATGGAAGTCCCTGCCCCTCCAACCCCACAGCTGCTAGATTTCTGGCCCCTCTTCAGCAAGAGTATGCTCAGGCACTACAGAAAAGCAGGCTCTGTGGTGGAAGGGAGCTCTGCAGAGTGGATGGGCATCACTATGCAGCTCCATAACACCAATTCCTGTGTCAGATCAGATCTCTGGAGGCAGAATCAGATTTTTTTGTGAGCCAGATACAGACTGAAGGCTGTAGGTTGCCAACCCCTGATCTATTTTTTTTTTAAAGTAAAGAACTTTATACTTTACCATTTCCTAACTCAATAACCTAATAAAAATTAAAAATATAAATAAAAGTATGCTAAGCTATACATTTGTTTCAACAAATAAGTAGAAATATAGGAGAGAACCCTAATTTACTTTATTTGCCTAAATGATACAGATGCCTTCTGAAGCACATCTATAAATGCCCTAGGTGTGCAATGTCTACATTGAACATGCTCAGCACGATTTCACTCTGGCTATGCAGGTAGATAGTATCATATACTTGCAAAGCCAGGCAAGTCCCAGAATTGTAGCCTTGTATAAAGTCGTGATGGCAGATAAAGATAACCCTTCCATAGTTCAGCCCAATAGTTTGGTGTCTAAGGTACTTGCCCAAGAAATGTAAGGTGTAGGTGGTAGGTCTCTCTTGCCCAAAGGAGGTTGAACCAGCACAGAACTACAACTGTCAGACCACAGGTAAGGCATTATCTAATGCATCTCCAGTGCTCATTTCGAAACTGGCCCATCTTATCTTTCGTTTCATATTCTTTGGATATGAAAGGTTCTGTTCCAGAGCACTAGCCATTTCACTAAACTACACACTCTCTGGTTTGCTCTTCCATCTAGCTTCATGTTACTCACTCTTTTGGCTGCCCAGAGGGTGAGCTGAAAGAGGAAAACTGCAGGGAAGAAGGAGCTAGAGGTTCGAAACACCTTTGTGTAAGAGAAGGCTTGGAACAGAGGTTCTCTTTATGCTCAAGCACCCCTCAAACAATGCCAGCTCTTAGCTTTCACTTCCTTTTTGCTATGGAAAAATAATATAGCAATTCTTCTATTGCAAAAAAATACTCGGAAAATTAAAACAGGTCAGAGTGTTTTTGACACTGTGGATTCTTAGTTGATATATCTGGGTGCAGACCAATGTAACTCTTAAACTAATTTAAATATGGTTTAAACCACAAGCATCCAGACACACACGGCAATTTTAAGCAACTTAAACTTCCTGAACCATTTCAAAACTACACCTGGATAATTTGGTATTATTTTGGCCTGGCTCTCTGTGAACTAATTCTATATTATGTGTGGGCACCAACTTTTCCATGACTAGTATCTGACTGGTCCTCCAGGCATCCCACACTGTATTGCTCTTCACCCCCTATCCCACCCATAATGTGGCAACTGGCTGATCTGTTATGCAGTCAGAACACCACTGCCTCAAACTCTATTGCCTACTCTTCCTGGCTAGGGGCTCTGCAGGCAGTTTTCTGCTGCTTTTAAATGGCAGATCAATTTATTTCTGTTGGTACCAATTAGTCCAGGTTTTGTGGATCCAAGGTTTACTTTGGCTAGGTTGAAACTTCTAGGATGGGAGGGGAAGGAGCATGTCTGAAGCTTGGCGGCTCTACAGGCCCACCTAAGGACTCCACTGCCACTCATGGAAGGAAATTGACTATTTCTTTATAAGCAACAGAGAGTTGCTTTAAAAGCCACAAATGCTCTGGGAGCTCAAGAGCCTCCATCTCCCAGGAATCCCCGTTACACACACGCACACACTCACTCACTCACTCCCAGCCAAGGGACCACCAACATAGATTTCAGTAAAGTACAGGAATGGGTCTTTATTAAATGCAATGCTAGTGAGAAGGGGAAAAAGAACATTGCATTTGGGCTGAGTACTCATTATCACCCCCTAG
This sequence comes from Caiman crocodilus, assembly GCA_030014935.1. Lineage (NCBI taxonomy): Eukaryota > Metazoa > Chordata > Crocodylia > Alligatoridae > Caiman > Caiman crocodilus. The sequence continues at coordinate 129,268,501 of JAGPOW010000261.1, forward strand.
ACCGGGGCGGGCAATTATTTCAGGTGGAGGGCCGCTTACTAAATTTTGACAAGACATTGGGGGCCCCATGACCGTCAGTCAGGGGCAAATAAACATTAATTTTCTAAAGTTTTTAGGGGCTCTGCAGGCTGGATAGAATGGCCTGGCAGGCCACATCTGGCCTAGGGGCCGCATTTTGCCCATCCCTGCCCTAGACAATGGGGCAATGCTTGCAAAAAGCAATTGTTCTATTTAGAAACCTCAGCAGTATATATGCAGACACGGCTCATCCTGGGCAAGTACGAACCAGTTTCCAATAGGTGGTGTCCTTTAATGGTCGAAGTGATATAGCTGCCCTTGCCCTCTGGGTGTAATTTGTGAATTGTGCTCGGGTATTTTTACACTTTACAGTGCTAATATTGTGCCACATCCAATAGAACCTTTATAAGGATCTTGTAGCACACCAGGGTGCCCCAGCACTGTGCTCAGCAGCCATCAACCTTGAACTTGGATTTCTGGCTGCTCTAGGAGTGATCTATGGTGCTAAAACATGGTGTTAGCATTTCTTGCACCCTATCATTTTTTTCTTTCCTGGTTCTTAATTTATTGTAGAATGTTTTTATTATCAAAGATACTGGATCTTTTCTACTGATGCTTTGAGAATTCCCCAGTCTGTTTCATGCAGACCCATGCATTTATATCGTTTCACTAGATTTTTTTTCACTATCATTTTTCTTATCCTTTGCCTTTTGCATCTTCAAGAATCATACCCAACAGTTTCCCTTATTTATTTCTACATAATCCTTTTTGTCATAATTCTTTTTATTGAAAACTTATATTAATGCAGCTTTATTTAAAAATTCAAACTTGTCACCATTTCATGCTCTGTCAGTTATATTTTTCTCCTCATTTTTTTTCTAGGTATATTTATAGAATATTTTTATTGACTTTGCTTCCTGAGCTAGCACTGTATCTTTGCTTTTGTGACCTAATTTATTGATGTTGCATTCACTCAGGCATCTTTCCTGTTAATATCCCATCTCTTCCAGGTCTTTCTTATCTTTAGTTCCTTCTGTGACCTTTTTATCTGTTCAATATCTTCTATTGATTTTTGTTGTATTAATATTCATTTTTTCCTCTGAGTATTTGTAAGTATTGTGTGTATGTTCCCTTGTTCTTTTTTTCTTTCTTTTGTTTTCTTTTGTTTCCAAAATTTCTTTTTATACCAGTACACAATTTTCTTCTAAGCTGCCCTATTTCCTATTTGTGATGTATGACTGAGTACATACATAAATCACATTTTACAGTTTTTGTTCGATGAGCTTTACCCAGAAACATGGGAATTTACGTTCCAAAAGCTTTTTGTTCAGTGGAACATTTAGCCCATTATGCTATCTGGCAGTGACCACTACAAGCTGCTTAAAAGAAAGATTTAAAGATCTTGATAGTGAACAGTTTTGAGAACCACTTCCACATGGGAAGTTTCTTTCTAACACTGATCAATTAATAAATAATCATTTTCTTCATCCATCCCTGGATACCTTTCCATTTCTATCTCTCATTAGAGATACAGGGACTACTATTATATGTCTACTGTTATACACGGTATAGATATCCTTGGCTTGATTATAATTGCTTTATGTCCCTTTGACAGTGAAATAGAGCTACCTCTTGTTGTTTGTTGAAGGGAAAAACAAAAACTACTGAGAATGTAATGAATATGATTTTGAACGTGGCACAATTGCCAGTGACATCAGGATAAATTAATACATATACGCAACTTTGTGTTTATTTGGGGGGCGGTCCCTTGCTTATCTTATGCTTATTTTTTTCCAGATTTTTCTTTTGCCTTAAAAAAATATATAAATGAAGGATTCAAATTTCCTGTGTTTGTCCATAGCTTACCACAGTGGGTTGCTAATCAGCCTGGCCAATAATTGCTATTATAATATCACTGCAATATAATTATAATTGCAAAAAAAAATAAAAATATTATACAGGTGTATGTACAATAGGTAAGTTCTTGCATCGTTAGTGTATCCAGGTAACATTAATTCTTACTGTATTCTCAGTTTTGGCATTGACATTGTTGCTCTTTCCATGCTGAAGGTTTGTTAGATCTTCATTTTTTTTTTTACTGCTTGAAGATATTTCAGCAGGGATCCTGGTTTTCTCTGATTAAAAAAAAACAAACCCAGATTTTGGCTATTAAAAACCCCACCCAAATCCATATTTCTCCATGATCAAATGAAAAAACACACATATATAAATCTACATCAGTATCTATATATTAGTAATAATTAGTGGTGTTTCATTTTAATCACGGAAAATATGGATTTGGGGTTACTTTTTTAAATTAAAAATTTGAGGGTTTTTTTTAAATCAGAGAAAACCAGGATCCCTGAATACCAATACACATTTCCTGGTATTCTTTCCCTCTTCCCTCCTCCCTTTCCCACCCTTTTTTCCTTCCAGTTTTCTTTTGGAAATCAAAGCTCTAAGTCAATTTTTTTATTCATCAGTTTTATCTCCAGGCAGGGACATGGCTGTCTTCAACTGTCTTTTGTTTAAAGCAAACAGAAGCCAACCCAGGCAACTGATACCTTTGTGGAAATATGACTGTAGTAACTTCATTTCCATGTGATGTAGGCAGATAGCTTTAAGAAGCTGAAGGAAGAATTGAAGCTTTTGAAATAAGAAAGTAATACATTATTGTCAGGAAACAGCTACTATTGCATCTTCAGGCAAATATTTTTGATACATTTGAAAAGCACTTTAAATTGCATGTATTGCATTTTAATTGCATTTGTTTATTTACTGTTATTACTTTATATATATTACTTATATTTATTTAGTGTATTTATTTAAATATATTCTATGATTAAGAATAATAGCAAACGACACTTCCAACTCTTATTTGATTCATATTTGTAAATATTTAAATCTGCTCTACATGTGACTGTATTTTTTTTTATCATGAGTTTTGTAAGTGCCCTTTTTAATACAGGAGACATTATTAACTTTATGACTGTTACAGATCTGTAAGCCAATTGCATTGCAGATATGTGACCAGTTCTCTAAAACTCCAGTGCATTGAATTAACAATATAATGTTCCTAATGGAGACTGGTGCCAGAATAAATCAATCAGCGGGGCAGAGGAGTGAGTGGGGTTGTTTTTGTTTTGTTTGTTTTTAATTTCCTTCCATATAGTGATGTGTTTTATGAGAAAATAAAGGTCTGGCTAAATCACTACTTGGACAGAGGACCGCTAAGAGAAATACTGTTGTTGCAACAAGTCATAAATGGGTGAGTCAGCAGATAGCACATTCCTATATAGAAACGGAGACACCCCGATGGAGGTGCTGTAGTTCATATAAAAATTGCTAGAATTCAACTGGCAGGTGTGTGATACTTATAATCTGTGAAGCATTTTAGGATTCTTTGGAGACCACATATGATTAGCCATTTAGCTATAGTTTATTTATTGTAAAGCACCCAAGCACAGCATATTTTTAAAACAATAATATATTTTGTGTATATTCAAGGATCATTCTACCAACCTCTTGTATACTTGCCAGAGGAACTGCCCTTTATCAGGCAACAGTGTAAGCATTAAGTGATCTTTATTATTGATTAGTTTTCTTTGATATGCAGGATTGCCAGAAATGATAATATTCCTAGGCTTTTATTTAAGCAAGAAATAAATCTGGAAAAGGACAAAGGAGAATTCTTGAACTAGATAGACAGGAACAGCTGCATGAAGGCATTCAGGATGGACTAGAGGAGAGAAGCAGGGAGTTAGTGGAATATTTAAAGCTAGACAGAAGGATATTATGGTAGATGAAACACATGATCAGTAATGACAAGAACTGTAATGGTTGAGAAATGTGCATACTTGTGAGATTCTGCAGAGCTTTTAGTAAACACATCATGGTGATAGAAGTGTTAGACACGGCACAGAGATGAAAGGCTTGGAGAATCAGTTCAATTGTGAAGTTGACAACTATTGTGGAGTAGGAAGAAAACATAGAAAGTTCTAGAAGAAAGTTGAATACACCTTGCCAGGTTAACTTTGAGTAGGTGCCTGGACATTTCTAAGAAATTTCATCAGGTAAAGAGAGAGAGCTTGTTATTGAAGCTGCGTTGTTGGAAGAAGTCATCCTGATGTTGAACAGCAGGTTCTCATTTTGTGTGAGAGCGCATTTATGATAGGTAAGGACCAAGAAGATCAATGAAGAACTATATAGCTTCACTGAATTCGTAGATAAAAGAATACAATTCAGGGGCTCACCATTACTTCCTACAGTACCACACAAAAGCTTTCTTTGGAAGTCTGCAGTCCAATTATTGAAGAGGCCTATTGCTACTTAGAAAAAGAGATCTACCTGGGCTTGCAGATCTCAGGTCTGAGGAGGTTCTGTTGTGGGTATATCACTATGATTTTCCAAAGTTGAAAAAGCTATTCAGAGTATTTGTTTTCTTCAAAAACATTTTCATTTATATCATAAATACTTATATGTTCTATGCTGAAAATGTTCCAAAGTGGTTTCTGTTTGTGATGTTTGGCAATGATCAATTTGTGCTTTCTCCTTCCCCTTCCCCTGCCTTTTTATGTTCTGAGTGGTTTCTTGTTTATGGGGTCTTTGTTGTTTTGTTTTTTGCCACTTAGTAAAAACTAAAATTTGGTGTTTGGAGTTAGGAAGTGTCAGCCTTTCCTTGCTTTTCTGCCCCTCAAATACATTCAGAACTCTCTCAGATTTGTAACATTTAGATTGTAAGAAATAGCATTTTATTTTTGTATTTGTGGCGCTCTCACCCACCTCAAGTTCTGAAAATACTGAAAAAAAGTGGAAAAGTAAAACACGAGAGAAAGGTAAAAGCAAAATAATAACAATAAATAAAAAACACTGTGGCATCCAGTAACAGAAAAGAAATTGAAAATAAGAAAGAAAATTCAGTATATTTCTTCAGTTTGAAATTAAATGAATGTACAGTAAAAGCTTTTGTTATCCAGCATCCCCCAGTAATGGGGGATGCTGGAAAACAAAATGTGCCGGTTAATTGAGCAGCCCTGGCCGCTGCTTCTCCTGCCGCATCTGGGGTGTCCCTCTCCCCCTACCACAGCATCCCCGCCCCTCCCACGGGCCCTGCAGGCCCCGCAGAACAGGCAGGTGGGCCCTGCATGGCTCCATGCAGCCTGTTCTGCCCCCAGGCCATGGGAGCTTGAGAGCATAGGCTGCTTTGCCCCGGGCGGTGCGGGCTTGGAGAAACCAGAAGTGCCGAGGTGGACACTTTCAGGTTCACTTCATTTTACAAATCAGCATTGAGCATGCCAGCTTGCAAGATGCTGGATAGCACAGCTTTTACTGTACTTATTTTGAAACTGGCATTTTCCGATGAAAAATGGTTTTGATGAAACTCTGTCTTTCATCAGAAAAATCTCAGGAAAAACAGGACCTGCTTATACAGATTTATTTTATATGTGTTTATCGCTTCTCGGCCTCTTGAAGGCTTAGATCAAGTGTAATTTCCTAGCAGTAACTTCTCTGTGATGTTTCTAAAATTAAACAGAAAGACACGTACAGGATATTTATATGGAGGCTCACAATTTTTAAGGAAGTGTGCATATACTTAGTTTTTTTCTTTCATAAAAATACCTGGTTTCGATTAATTTGATTTGAACAGTCATTGAGGTCTATGGTACTTGTAAAACACAAGTAAGGTTTTTAAGCTGACATTGTTTCTGTGGACAGCTGTATCACAACACCATATTTCTTCTGTTCTTTTTCTGCAGTTAATACAAACCATAAGTGCAGTAGACAAAGATGATCCCCTTGGAGGACAAAAATTTTTCTTCAGTTTAGCTGCTGTTAACTCAAACTTCACTGTTCAGGATAACGAAGGTAAAACATATCTAACCCCAGGGCATGAGATTTATCTTTAATTCATTTTTTTTATGAGCATAGTTTGAATATATTCCTGAAATACCTGAACACTTATTTGTAACAGGAAGAAGGGAAAGAGACCTAATGCACTACTTAACTGCATTGCATAAAACAAACAAAAGTAATATTACTCTAGAATTACCAAAACCTTACTGTGTCATGATCCTAGTATTGCTTTGTCTTGATCAGCATTTTACATTCATGGTATTTAGTATGTGGAAAAAAATGGGCATCGTTACAGCTTGTTATTGTTTACAAAAAATCAATGCTGGCAGTGGGTATATTATGAAAAATACTTTAAAAGCCCTAAATGGCAAGTTTACTGTAAAAGTAAATCTGCTCTTGGATTTTCATGCTTTGTGGCCAAGCTAAACATAAATCTACCAAATCGCCATATTTTAGGGATGACTGCAGATCAAATTTCAAGTAAATCAAAAGAGTATGTCTAAACTACACTATCCAAAATTAAGCATAGTTTTGTATCTGAAGCAAAATGGCTGATCCTCTAATGGTTCTTTTTTATTATTATTATTTCTGTTGCTAGAACAAGCAAGATTGCCAGTTTCCCAAAGGCAAGACGCAGAACTTCCACTTCCTTTTTTAGCACTTGAAGTCATTGGTAGATTTTTATTATTTGTATTATAATAGTCCCTAAGAACCCCGTCATTGACCAGGGATGAACAGTGGTAGGCAATGCAGACGCAAACAGGCTGTGCCTCAAGAAGCTCATAATCAAACTGTAAGAAATGAGGCAACATAAGACAAGGCAAGGGAGAACACAGAGAAGCCAAACAGATCCCAAAATTTCACATTTGAAATCCCAACTGTTATATAATTGACACAGCTTTGCGGAGTTAGACACACAATTACCACTGAAATTAAAATCTACTTAGGTGACTTCTAAAACCTGATACCTTTTGTCTTTCCACGGCAGGAAGCTGTTTTCATCCCTTATTAGGATTCTATGTATCTCTTTCTGTCTAACAATGTAAAAATATTTATGATTCTTTTAGGCCACAAAGCATTTGGTCTTTTTGTTTGAAGATGCTCAGATATGGGATGTTAAAGGGAGCGCAGTGGAGGTAGATTAAGAGGGAGAAAATGAGATCACTGAAGGTCCAAGATAAATGCTATCTGTTGCTTTCGTATAATCATTTATATAATCTGTCCACATAATTTGTTCATCACTAACAGAATATAAATTTGCTGAAGTCATATAAGAGACCCGCCTGAAGTCACTAAAGCTTGTTATTTAAGTATACACATTCAAGAACAGATGGCATTTCATCTTTTCTTATCATTAAATTGCTTATTTGGAAAAGAAAAACAACTTGTATTCTACAAAGGTGGTTGTTGGAGAAAATGGTGACAAAGAGTCGATTCAGAACGTAGGTTTGAGGTGGACAAATACACACACACAGAAAAAGTTGTAAGTGTCTCGATCTGTGCAATAATTCATTTAAATAAGCCTTGGTTTATCTAATCCATCACCTTAATCTGTCCTTAAAAAAACTTAGATGCAAAAGAAAAAAAGTCTTCCTAGGTTTTTGTCTCTGAAGCTTCTCACACTGGTCAGCTTCCACTACTGAGATGTTCTCCAAGATGTTGGTTTGGGGTAGAAATATAATGTCTTACAGAGAGGATCAGGGGCAACTTCAGAAAAGAGATTTCCCTCTGAGATTCCTCACTGTAGACCCATTTTTCATGGTTCTGATCTTCCCAGGCTTCTTTTTTCGTCCCTTTGTAATGATGAATGGGGCTGTTGCTTTGGGTGTGTCCACACACGCAATCATGTGTGCTTGCAGCAGCTCAAATAGAAGCGGTGCAAATCTGAGCCGGGACTTTTTACCTTAGTCCATGTACCCAGGCATGCACTTTGTTGTGGAGCAAATTGTGCCACTTGGGGCAAAATAACCCTTCCGGGCTCCTCCCGGGTGTACAGCCAAGGGGAGCACCTGTGCTGTCCCCAGCAACATAAAATCCTGCCCTAGCCAGCAGCTCAGGGCTAGTTGCTCTCAGGAGCTTCTGAGGAAGAAGCATCTGGGAGAAAGTTGGCCACACCCCTTCCTGTTCCAGGTTGCTGCTGCTGCTGCTGCAAGCTTGGTCTCAGGAGCTTCTGAGGAGAAGATTGCCAGACCCCTTCCTGCCTTTGGCTACTGCTAGGTTCTGGCTTACTCTCTGAGCTTTGGGGGGTAAATTGGCCTCACCCCTTCCTGCCTTGGGCTGCTCCTGTTGCTGTTGCTGCCCCCTATGGGGGGGGTCCTCTACTGCACACTGGAAGCCTCAGGGGGGCACACTGCACTGCACCCCAGCGATGCACTCTGCCAAGCTGCAGTTCGGGGACAGCCTGGGGAAGGAGTCTACACTGCCTGTAGACCCCTCCCTCACCATCACTGCCAGAGCCTAAAGATGCCTTGCCTGCCACAGCTGCCTTGGCAGGCCACCCCGGCCTTCCCCCCCACTTTCACCTGAAGCACATCCCAAGTGGCTGAACTGGATGGCTGCTACTGCTGTTGCTGCTATTGCTGCTGTCTGTTCTGCTGCTGCCCCTTCTCAGGAAAGAGGGAGATTCGCTGCTGCACCACCCTGCGACACTGAACACCAAACCTGAATTGGATGACTCCCTAATTGACTGATTCTCCTGCCCTCCCCTCCCCCACAGCTGCCTCACAGCATCTGCTCCTGCTTTGTTTTCCTGCCTATTGCTCTACTGTTGAGTGCCCATCTGGAGGCCTGAGGGGCTCCTGAACTGATCTTCAACAAACAAACCCCCTCTACCACTCCAGCCATCTCTTACATCCACCTCAGCAGCCTTCCCTGTGTGCTTTTATCCTTATGTGGTAAGTCCTATGGTCCATTCCCCTTGCCCTGGTGTTTGTTGTGTGGCTGAGTAAGCCAGCTCAGGTCTACCCAGCCCTTGTGTGTGTGTTTGTTTTTTTTTCCCCATTCCCCAAGCATAGCACTCCTTTTTTTTCCTGTGGAGCTGTAGCTCAGTGAGCTTTACCCCTCCCCCCCCAACCTCCCTGCCCCACTGCATAATTTGGGTTCCTTTATTGTTTTCCCCTCTGTCATTTGAAGCAATGACTGGTCAGGAACCTTTTGGGGGGACAGATAGACCTTCCTGCAACTCCCACTATGGAGGCAGATCCCAGCCAAGCCCCCAAAGGGATGCATGCCATTGCAATTCCCACCCTGAAAGCAGAGTCCAACCAACCTCCTCTGGGGTAGAAAAACCTGCAACCTCTGCTGCAGGGGCGGATGGGACTCTGGCAGGAAGCTAACAGGGTGAGGGGGTCTCCTCTGGCCAGGCCTTCCAGGAGGGGGTCTCAAGCCCTATCCCCCGCCATCAAGAACCAAGGACAAGGGCAGTAGGAAGGACTTCTCTTCAGCTTTGTCCACAGCTGGGGGTGGGAAGGGCAAGGGATCTGCCCCAAGCCTATACCCCGGTGCCTGAGGGAACCAGGTGTGCTACATCAGCCAGCACACTCACTCAGCCTGTCCCTGGCCCTAGCCTCAGCCCCATCAATGCGGCCCCCTCAGTGGAGAAACCACAGCTATACATAGGTGGCTATGAGGTGACCTGAAGCTGCACCACCATCAGCCGGACCCTCCATCACCAAGTCCTTCCAACTTGGGCAGCAGGGCCCCCTTTCCAGCACTCAACTACAGGCATAGGGTGAAGTGCCAACTGCCCAAGCAGGAGAACCTGCACTTTGAGACCTGGGTGCACACCGTGGCTCATGTAGTGGGGACCCCCAATATAATGACAAGATGGTCTTTCTCCTTGCCTTGGAGATGGCTGCACAGAAGGCAGTGGAAAGGGACCTTGTGATGGAGGGTGAGTACGTCCCCCTCAAGCCCCTAGAAGAGCTGGGAAGCAGGGTGGTCCTCAGCTATGTGCCTCATTTTATTCCTAATTTAGCCTTGCTCCCCTAGCTCCAAACCCTGGGGAAAGTTATCTCCCCAGTGGTGGCCCTCTTGCTGGGGTGCCAAGACCTTGGCCTCCACTACATGTGCTCTTTCTGTCACCAGGTTATGATCCAGGTGGCTGTGGGAATACAGCTGCAAGCTGAGGGGTACCTTGTGTTTCCTTTTCAAGGGGCTCTGGTGAGGGTTTTCAATACTCTGGTGGACCTGTGGTGCTTCTGGTGCTGCACACTGGGGCACTTGTATCACAAGTGCCCTATGGGCCAGGAGGAGAGGGCATCTGCAGGTCCCACTGTCAAGATGGGTGCCTCTGCCATTGGTATCCCTCCCCCCTCAGGCCCCTCTGGCACCCCAGCCACATTATCCAGTCCCATTGTGAGCTCAGGGGACTCTGCCCCCAAACCAAGATTGGTGGGATCCTGGGGAAGATAGCAGCAGCCAAAGGGAGAGTGGGAGTGGGGGGGGGGCTCTTGCCCCTAGTCATGCTCCCACAGTAGCTTCCCTAACACCCAACCCTCACCTCCTCCTACTGAAGCCTATCCACCTGAGGACCACCCCATGGTTCAATGGGTGCAGGTCCCCTCTGGACGCAAAGCCAAGAGGAAGGTTCAGGTGCATGTGGAGCCCTCTGACATGGAGGACGCCTCTCCTCAATTCCCAAGACCACCACACAGGGGAGAGGATCAGCCTATCTCCTAGGGGACTCCCCCGCTGCACCCAAGACCTCACCTCCTGGCAACATCAAACATGTGATCCCCATGGAGGAGGTTTTGGGGCTGCTGGATAGTCCCAAACAGGACCCCATGGATGAAACCCTTCATTCTGCAGGCCAGGGTCTACCCCCTGAGACCACGGGTACTGAGGCAAAGGAAGGGTGGCAGCAGAGCCCCCTGCCCCCCAGTGAGCTGGGGCAGATGGGGCCTTGGGGCTTACCTTGATGAGCCCTAAGGAGGGAGGTCCCCTTTCTTGACCCCCAAGGCAGACACCAAAGCCACCCCGGTGCCTGACGGGTTTCTTCCCTCCCCCTCCTAGAAAAGCTTCACTTCCATCCTGCCCCATGGTCCCACACTAGAGGGACTCGAGTGGGGTCCCCTAATTAACAGGCCTATCTTGTTGGGAACCCTGTACAGAGCCCCCAGGGCTTCATCTCTACCCTAACATCTTGTGAAAGAGCCCCACATTTACCCCCACCCCTGTCCCAAGGGGAAGCAGAGCTCTCCCAATCCCAACCAGAGTCTGGGGTCTTAGCAGACTGGGGGGTTCAGATGGTGCGTAAGGAGCCTGCTGAGCCCCAGGACCAGGAGGAGGATGCCCAAGGACTGGCAGACTCCATGGAGCCTACAGAGCTCTGTTCCAGTGGTCCCCGGGGGCGAGCTACTTGCATTTCTTGACTGTGATTAGACAAAGCAGTGGACCAGCAAGGTACAGCTTGCCTTGTACCACTAGGGAGATTTTGACAGCATCCTTGCTACTGTGAGGGCACTGTTGGGGGAAAGCAAGGGGCCCAAAACCCGCAACATCTGGAGCTATAGGCAGGCCTGCAGTTTCATAGATGCCCTCTATCTTATCGGAGGGTGCTGCGTGAGCCAGTGGGCCCCTCACCGGGTGTTGAGATGCACAAGGCCCCTGCTGAACCATCTACTACACCACCCCAGCCATGAGGTCATTAAGATCATAACCCTCTATGTCCACAGCTGCAGAAAGGGTCTCCAGATATGCCAGATGCTCTCCTTCCTTCAGGAGTGGGGTACCCCATGCTGTTCTTGCAGGAGACACTGACCACTCCAGCCGATGAGTCTAAACCTCAGCTGGAGTGGGGAGGCAGCATCCTCGTTTATGGTTGTGATCCATCCTGACCACATGTACATGGTACCTGGACATTCCATCTTCAACAACTCAGACCTGTTTTGGGACCCCCTGGATCTAGTGCACTGGGAAGGCCTGTCTTTCATCCTCCTATCCCTATACCAGGAGAAAGCATTTGTTAGAGTGGATCACATGTACCTCATAGGCAGGCTGTGACCCTTTGGCTTCAGGCCCTGCTTTGTGCAGGCTCTCCAGGTGCTATACGCTTCTGCAGAGTGTTTGGTCAAGCTTAACTGGACCCTGATGGAGCCCATCCCCTTCAGGAGAGGGGTGCATCAAGGCCAACTGTACCCCTTGGTCCTGGAGCCCTTCCTTGTTTTCATACGGAGGTGGGTGGCATGGTTGGTGCTCTGGGAGCCTCTGGTGTCGCTGGTCCTGTCATCATATGTTAATGATGTACTCCTCATGGTCCAGGACTCAAGGCATTTTGTGCAGGTGGAGGCCTGCCAGGCATTGTACTCAGCGGCCTTCTCTGCCCAGGTCAACTGGGTGAAGAGCTTTGGCCTGGCGGTGGGTGATGGGTGGCAGGTGGGCTCACTCCCACCCATGCTCTGCAGGATCTGTTGGAGCATGGGTTTGCTGCTCTTCTTGGGGGTTTTCCTGTCCCCTGCAGACCTCTCCCCACTGGAGAACTGGCACCAGATAGAGGGTGGTTTAGCAGCTCTGGACATGGGCAGGGCTCCTGAGGTGCCTCTCCCTGCATGGGAGAGTGCTAATGCTGAAACAGCTAGTCCTGCCCATGCTCTGGCACCACTTATGAACCCTCCCTGTGCCCTCTGAGGTCCTGGTTTCTGCGTCCAGGTCCGCAGCAACACTTGCCCAGGGCACTGACCTGCTTGTCAAGCCCCTCCTCTGAAGCCCTCAGCTGGAGGTTTGAATAGCAGAGGCACCCTGCTTTTGACAGTTTGATCCTGGCTGGTGTAATCCATATTGGAGACCAACTGGACTATGACATGCAGAAGTGTGTGGACCCCACTGCACTGGCCCAACGCATAGGTCTACCCACGACATGTGTGACCTGCCATCTGGTCCAAGAGATGCAATGTGCCCTACCTCCCGACACCCTTGCCCTTGTCAACCAGGTCTTGCATGGTGGCAGTCCCTCCCCTCCCCCCCATTGTCCTCCAGACCACCAGAGCTTGGCATGGGGCTGGCACCTCACCTGCCCTCGCAGAGCTCTCCACTCCCCCACCTAATCCAGCTGGAGGACACCAGAACTTTTCCACTGTCCATCACCACCACCTCTACATGCTCATGTGCCACATGATCTGTCATGCTGTCCTTATATCCTGCCCAGACACCAAGTAGCAGGACCTGCTCAGCAAAGCCATAACTGGGGCAACCCAGTGGCTGGGTCTGAACTCCAGCCACATCCCATGAGACACTGGGGACCTCAGCTGGAAGCTTATCCCTGGAGCCATTGCCGTGGGCATGTATGTGGCGAGCTTCATGAGCACCCTGGTCTCCTGTCCCTGCTGTGGGCAGAGGGAGACACTGGTGCACATGACCTTTGAGTGTACCGGGGTGCAGCCCCTCCAGCTCCACTTCCAGAATTTCCTCCTAAGGTTCTAGTTGAATTTCACCCCCCACCTTTTTGTTTTTTGTCACCCCATCCATGGCCCCACCAAGTCCCAGGACCTGCTTGCCAACCTCCTCCTGCCTCTGGCCAAGTGAATTGTGTACTTGACCAGGAAGGAGACTCTGGCTGGAAAGGTGCTCAGAAACTGTGGGACTGCTTTCCTTTCGCTTGTCCATGCATGTTTCCAGGCATCAGTGGGCTGCATCTACCAGTTCCTGGGACGCCTTTGAGGACTGGTGGGTGTGGCCCAGGGGGAATCTGCTCAGTGTTCCTCTCAGGCCCACTCATTTTCATGTTTTTACCCTTTGATCCTCACGTAACTCCTGTCCTGTTTTTTGACTTTGTTGTCCCAAGTATTTTGTTGTAGCATTCACCCATTAGCCCCCATACTACAGGAGCTACTGGTTACCCGGGTTAGCCTTAGGGCTCATGGTATTTGAATGTTACAAATAGACAGAAACTTTTGAAGCCCAGCCATTTGGTATCTGGGGACACTAGCCCCTTGTGTCAGTTGGACTGCTGAAGCAGTATCCCAAATTCACTTTTTAAAATACCCCGAAATCCACATTCTTTGACAATTAGAACAAAAGAGAGAGAAAGAGGGATTGATCAGATGGACAATGTTTTATTGCTATATTTACAATGTTAAAGCATTTTGGAAGCCTACTAGTCTCTCTAGCATCATAATAAAAGAAATCCTAAATAGCTATATGATTTGGTATCTGTTCTTGGTTTCCTTACCACATGATGGGTGTGATTGGGGGATGTGGGGTGGGGGGATATGGGTAGGTATGGGGGATGCTTAGGAGGGCACAGGGCAGAGCCCCTTACACAGCACATGGACTGCCCTGCCTGCAGGGTCCCAGCCCCCCACAAGGGGCTACAGCCCCCTCCTGGTCTCCAACCCCCTGCTTGTTCTCCTTCTCATCTCCTGCCTCCTGTTCCTTCCCCTGCTTAGCTCCAGCCTTGGGAGGCTGGAGATGAGCAGGAGGGTGGAGACAAGCAGAGAAACTCATCTCTTTGTGCTGATCTCCAGCCCCCTGCTCATTCTCCTGCTCTGTCTCCAGTCCTCTGGAGCCTGGAGACAACTGGGGAGCAATCAGGAGGCTGGAGATGATTCAGAGATTCCCCCAGTCGGCTCCAGGATCCTGATCACTCCCCCTATCAGCTCCTGCTCCCCTATCACTCCCTCACTTGGCTCCAGCCTGCTGCATTGCTCACAGCTTACCAGAAGCAGGACTCAGCCCTGGCAACCTGGCACCCATGCTGCAGCTGCTGCATTGTGTGGGTGCGGCCCTGATGGGCAGGGTGCTGCACTCTGTCTGGCATCTCAAGGGTGCTGTGGCTGTCACCTGGGGCTCAGCTCCACTCAATCCAAGTGGCCCAGACCTCTGAGACAGTGCACAGCACCCTACTGAACCAGGTCATACCTACATAATGAAGCAGAATGGGTGCCAGGTAGCTGGGACTGAGCCCCACTGCCCCCTATGCAGAGGGGCTGTGCCATGAAGCCCCAGATGGCCCCGCACACTACTGCTACTGCCACTGAGTGTGGGTGGGGCTGGAGCTGGGGCTAGTCAGGAAAGCAAGCAGGGGGTGGGGAGAATGAATGGGGGCTGAGGCCAGGCATCCCCCCGTGGTCCCCTCTGCCCCTTCAACTCCCCAAACCCCTACTTACCTGGCACAAAGCCGGGTCCAAGTCCCTGTAGGCTGCACCACTGTTTGCCCTGCATGGGCAGGCAGTGTGCTTCACCACTGAGGCAAGGACGAGCCATAGAGGAACTCTGACTGACTACCAGAGCATTTCTGTGGAGGACCAAGTCTCCAGTTGCCTCAGGGCACATTCCAGTATCATGCCCTGCCCCAGATTTTTCCCTCGGGGCATTTTTTGACCTCTTGGTATCCAGGGGTATAATTTTGCCCCCATGCTGCAAACTTGTTCCTGCACATGCCTCATGTAGCATTTGAAAAGGGGTTGAGATGCTGCAAGAGGCACGTGCACACTTGTCTGGACATGCCCTTTAAGGCCTAAATTCTGTCACCCTTTGTGCACTCATTGGGTGCTTTCCAGACATTGAAGTGGCATTTGGGGCACTTGTGCACAGGTGGCAGGTCTATTTTTTGTGCTATGTAGACATGAGTAGCATGTATCCATACAGCTATTGTAGACGCTCAGTAGGCTATGCACTAGCCAGCTAGCCATGTGACTATTTTGTGTTTAGACCTTAGAAAAACAGAAGCATCTATCACGTCTTCTGTTCCAAACACTTAAGTGTTTAGGCAGACAAGCTTCCTTGGGTGAATCTGATATCTTTTATCAGACCAACCCAAACAGTTGAAGAATAGTTATTAAGCAAGCTTTCGGGTTCAAAAACCTTTTGTCAGGCTAAGGAAGTTTCAGCAGTTGGTGTGTGCTCTTCCTGGATGGAATGAAAAGTAAAGAAGCCAGAGGCGGGGGTGGGAGTCAGTTGTCAGGCAGGTTATAATGTGTCATATTTAGTCCATGATTTTTAGTATCCAGAAGGTTGATGAAATGGAGTTCATAGGCTTGTCTCTGGGAATTGTTGTGTTTCCTTTGAGGATCAGGACTGAGAGATTGGAGAGAGAGTGTTTTTCTTGAGAGAAATGTATCCCCACCAGTAACTGGGTATTCCTGTCTTTGATAGATTTCTGGTGTGTGTTCATTCTGGTGCACAGTTGTTGTTTGGTCTCTCCTACATATCTTCCATCAGGGCATTTGGTGCATTGGATGAGGTATATTACATTTCTGGAGGTGCAGCTGTAAGATGCAGGGATGCTGATGG
>JAGPOW010000261.1:129287294-129305273 GCA_030014935.1 Caiman crocodilus
AGAACTGGACACAGTACTCCATCTGCAGCCTGACCAACGCCGCATAAAGGGGGAGGATCACCGCCTTGGACCGGCTCGAAATGCATCGTTGGATGCACAATAGGGTTTGGTTGGCCTTCCCAACCACCGTCTGACACTGGTGGTTCATGTTCATCTTGGCATCAACAATGATGCAAGTCACTGCACTGGCCCAGCGCATGGGTCTACCCACGACGTGTATGAAATGACTGAGAGAGTATTTAGTATTTTTCATCTTATATTCACGCAAGCTTCTGCCTTAATTAGGGAAATAGAATTTCTTCCTTTGTAAAGTAGCATAGGGTCTCTCCATCCTGTAGTTCTCCTGCGTGTGTCATTTTAAAAACCTTCATTTTACTACATTTTTTATGCATTTTTCCCCTCTTTTCTCTTTCTTTTTTTCCACTTTGCTCTGACCATTTTTCTCTCTCTGACATTGGCATGACTTTACTCAGGTTGCTAAGTATAAAGATATGTCCCTCCTGAAAAAGGACTGTGCTTGCCACAGATGGGTATGCCAAGTGCTTTTGTAGTTTAGGGAATTCTCATATTTCTGGGAAATAAGATATCTGCAAATTATTCAGTTCCCAGTCTCAGGAAGACTGAGAAGATAGGCTCTAGATTCACCTCCTGAATAAACCTATGTTTTTGAAGTGCAAGACAAAATGCAGGTTTTAGATTGGTTTAGACTTCCTGGGTATACCAGCTCCCTCTTGGGGAGAAAATCTGAGTTCTTGATACTAGACAAATCTTCTTTCAGTGAAAGCAGGCTGGAGATCCGGATAAACTTCCAGGAAAATATCATCATCCTGGAGCTTCTTGGAGGAGGCTGTATTCTCCTTCTCTTCACGAATCACAATGTTGCTTAGAGGCATCAATGTCCTGGCACGGGCACCTGATTGAAGAAAATATATTTAATAGGTACTGAAAAGATGTAAGTACATACACTCAAAAGACTCCTCTGATTTATGTCAGGGCCTTAGTCAGAAAAGAACTGGTAATCTGCCCATCTTCTGCCCCAAGACCAAGGGCTACAGGAATAGTCCTATCTCTTCTACTGAGATCTGGTGGGACCTCAGTAACTTTCTGCCTGCCTGTCCATCTTTTTAGTCCTGATATCTCACGTAGTTCCACATTTCATAACATTGAATATTCTCACTGTCCAGCCTGAACTAGAGTCCCCATTTTTTCTTTGTCTCTACAAAATCCATAAGCTTCTGGTCCTATTCCATTTAGGAAACTATTCAGGTTGTGTACAAGGTATCACTACTTGAGGTCCCTGTCAGATTGTCTTCTTTTAACTGTAAGGATGACTGCTGTTTTGGACACACTTACCTGTGTGCTTCATATAATGGCCAGGGGAATCCTTTTGGAAAGATGAACTAGCCCTCCAAAGCACAAATCAAAAACTCCTCTGTTTACAGGGCACCCCTTGGGCTTACTAGAAACAATGACCATAAACTGAAGGAGAGCAGATTTTAATTGAACATTGGGAAGAAATTGTTTAGAGGGAGAGTTCCCAAAATATGAATGGGATTCCAAGGGAGGTGGTGCTTTCCTCTACCTTGGAAGTGTTAGAAAAGGGATTAGACAAGCACCTGGCTGGGGTTACTTGACCCCAGTGCTCTTTCCTGCCCATAGCATGGGGTTGGACTCAATGATTTAATAGGTCCCTTCTGACCCTAGAAATCTATGAAATCTAAATCTATGAAATCTAGACTCCTGTATCATGCTTTCTGATTTTGGCCCACTAGATGGAGGATTCATGTCCTTTGTAATTCTCCTGGCCACATTCAAAGTGATTCCAGGTATAGGTCCCACTTCCTGCAATCATAGTTGTTAGGGCTGTGCAAAGTTTTTGACCATGCGTTGGATCCAGAGAAGCTTTGGACATTTTGGTGTCCAAAGCAACATGTCTGTATCAAAGCACTGGCTTCTTTAGGCTTTCTGAAACAGTTCAGAAAAGCTTCAGAACCACCTTTAGAGATTCAGCCATAGGGTATAATGGGGAATCAATCACAATTTTGTCTGTCAGCAGCTTGAGGTGCAGTTCCCCCCAAAACCTTGCACCTATCACCTTGAAACTTGGCAGACTTCATGGTCTCAGCAGGTGTGACCACACCTGAAGTTTTCACCACCCTGTGGTGTAACACATACATGTGACATGAGTTTTTGCTTTCAGGAATTTGGGGTGCAGTTCCCCCTGAGCCCGTGCACTGATCTTTTTGAAACTTGGCATGCTTCATGCTTTCACCCCTGCAAGTTTCATCCAAATCAGACAAAAAACAACAAAGTTATAGATATTTCATTGTATCCTATGGCCAGATCTCTGAGGCGGCTCTGAAGCTTCAGAGCCACTTCGGCCAGATCAAAGCAGGAACCCGGTCTGGAGCTCTCGATTGGATCACTAGCATCCGAAGCAAACATATCCAAAGCCGGATCGAATATCTGCTTACTTGCACAGGCCCATAGTCCTTATTTACACAGCCATCAGCGTTACGTCCCTAGAGTAGGAAGGTACTTCACAAAGTCTCCAGAATGGAGGAACTTCTTGATCTTAATCTGCTGTAGTCCCTTGAAAAGGCATTTGTCCTTTCTTCAGTACTCTACAGACTCAAGGGGCTTCCAGGACCTCATGAAGTGGATGGCTCAGTCTCTACTGAATTTCAGTGCGGGAGGAGGATGAGCCCTTGAGTGAGCTTATGGAATTTTGTAACAGCCTTACCTAGCAAAATCACCCTCCCCATTATTGACCAGGATTGCATTTCAGGCACTGGTTTTTACATAAGGCTGAAAGACAGTATCGTTTCCCTTCCAGTGATATAAAATATTTCTGCATGCCATCTGTATGCCTTTTTTCTTAATCATAGAAGCAGCTTTCAAGATGATAAGATGGGAAATTAGGAACTGAAGAAATTAGCTTTGATGAGGAAGAAGTCTTAATTCTTTACTAGTTTACAGTTCTGAATATTCAGCTGCCACACCTTGTTAGCCTGGTATGATTTTAGAATTTATTAACTAAATTTGTACCACTGACACTGAATCTTTATCAATAACTCTGATTGCTGTCATTGAGAGAGTGCTCCTGGTTACAGGGCTCTGGCTTTCCTAGGGAAGTGCATAGTCTAATGAAACATCTTCCTTTTGAACACAACATTTTGAAACGGTAAGGATTTTCACTCTCTCAATAGCCATCCTATGCTCTTTGAAAATGTATGTAGTGCTAAACCATGAGGCAGAAGTACTACCCTTATCCTAATCAGAAAGGCATCTGCTCTGCCTTTCACATGCCACTGCCCAGAGCTGTGAAGGAAGCACCTGAGTGTCTAAAGAAGAAGTATCTGTCATTGGCAGCCTCTTTAGCTTATCCTTTTTTGAGGCAACAGACTTACATTTTGATGGAGTGGTTAAGGCAGGCAGTCTGCACTCTGAAGTTCCACTTTCCTTTTTATTTCTTCCTTCGAGAGACCACAACCAAAGTAGTTTGGGTTCCTCAGACCCTAGAACCTTCACTGTGATCTTCACGGTAGGAGTAACCCACCTGTAACAGAGGACCATTGCAGGGTAGTCACAAGCCCCTGAAGGCCCCCAAAATCTCCCTTTTCCTTGTTCACCCTGGGAACAATCTTCCCTTTACTCACCCACCATGGATTGATGTTTCTTTTGGTCTGCAAGGGGAGACTTCCCCAGGGCTTCTGAGGTCCGGTCTTATTACAAGGAATACCTAGAGGTGTGGAACTCTTGCCTTAAGGGCTAATTTCATGGCTTCTTCCTCCCCTACTCCCCATCCCTCCCAGATTTCAAATCTCCGGTCAGGTGGGACCCTTGTCCTGGTATCTCCAGGACACTCCTGGCTGTTCTTTTCCATTTTTGTTGGGGTTTTAGTCTTCCCTGCTTCCACCCCTCTACTCTGGCTGGTCCTGCAGACCAGGCCTACTGCTCTAGGCCTGGCTTCTGGGCCCCAGCCCAACTCTTTGCCTTGAGCCTGCACCAGCAGGACTCAACACAAGCATACACCCCTGAAGATACTAATGAGATCTCCAAAAACCACCCTTTAGAGTCTCAGCCCAAACCACCAGTATAAATTACAATGGAAACACTAAGCCCCTGATCTATAACCTAAGAAGAAAAATAAAGGTTCCAGGCCCTTCTGTCTCCAGTTTTCATTGTCTTGTCCCCCAGGCTGCACAGCTGTTTTCTCCAGCCTTCTTGGGCATTCAGGATCCCTGCATGCAACAACTCTCAGGGCTGGCCCCTTCACCCCAAGTGGCTCAAGCCTAGGACCTATACTGCTGTGGTCTGAGTCCTCTCCCAGTAATGTGGTACTCCAGTCAGCTGACCTGCCTACAGGGCTGTCTTTTAACCCATGCTCTGCCAACTGGTTGTGCTCTAAAAACGCTGCCCTTAAAGGAGCTGCACCACTTTCTAGTAACAGGGCCAGGGTTCCCTGTTACACCAACTCATAAGAAACACTGTGACTCACCTGTACCAGTCTGAATGGCTAGCGAAGGGCAGCTCTGCCTAGCAGGTAGCAGAAACTCTGCAAACTTTTTCCATCAGATCCACTATGCAAGGCCTCATAGTGAACACCCCAAAAAAACCAAACCTAGTTGTAGTTTGGAGTTTAAATGGATATTTTAGAATTTTTCAGCAGACTTTAACTAGTTTCAGACTTTACTGGAGCATATTACATAGAATGAAGATAATCCTATCACAATTAGACCATGTCTTATTCAGCCTAGAAAAAAATGCCTCCTGCACACTAGAAAATACCTTAGAAGCATGTAGTCGTGGTTAATGATCCATGTATAAGCATAGAATAAATCCCCTGGCTCTGGAGGTAGCTGTTACCATGCTGATCAGATCCTCTCTCACTTACTAAAAGGATCCAACAAATTTCTGTGAAGTGGTTCTGTTTTTACCCTCAGTTTTCCTAACAATCATTCTGGTAATGTATCTTCTATGTGGAGATTACACCTGAATGCAAGGTCACTTTTTTCTTCCAAGGAAGCAAAGTTACTTATCAACATGGAACTCAGGGCAGTTCACAATGCTTCTTAGACATCTCTAAACCATATTGCACAGTATTACTTTATCCATTCTTGTAACACCATAACAAACTTACATATTGACAGACGGACATAAGCTTCTCTTCTTTCCTCCTCCATACATGAAGGCAGTCTTCCTCTAGATCTGGTACATCTGTCACTAGACACATTTCCCAGCCATACACCTTCCAGGACTCCAGGAAACACAAGTAGAGAGTCTTAGCAAGTATGTCTTTTTATATCACTAATGGAAGACCAAGGAACTTAACCTTCAGATTATTTCATCTGACTGAAGCTATCCATTTACCTCTTGATTCACTGAGGCCCCCTCAGTGAATCAAGTACACATTATGGGTACTGTACAATTAACTGGTTAACTGTGCAATTACCTGGAGTCAGCTACACATGCTAAGTAGCTATTACACAATAAAAGCCACAGTCAGCTCTAAAATTATACCTTGAAAGTATGTACTAATTTTACAGCTGATTGCTATCAAACTTTAATTTTCACATGTAGCAGGGCTTCCCCTGTGGCTGGGGGGCTCCCAGCCCCCTGAACCATATCCAGCATAAAACCCTTGAGTCCTAGGGATCATGGCAGCCCCAATTCGAAGGGTCAAGGGGTTTCACCTAGGAGTACCTGGGGTACTGGAAACTCCTGGGGCCAGAGGATTGCTGTAAGGATGATCCCCTCACCCTGGGGCTGTGGAAACCCCCTTCAGGACTAGAATATCACTGTAATC
This sequence comes from Caiman crocodilus, assembly GCA_030014935.1. Taxonomy (NCBI): domain Eukaryota; kingdom Metazoa; phylum Chordata; order Crocodylia; family Alligatoridae; genus Caiman; species Caiman crocodilus. The sequence continues at coordinate 129,293,104 of JAGPOW010000261.1, forward strand.
ATCTGGCCCCAGGGATGCATGAGGTACATCCATGACTAGGAGCCCCTCAACTAGGGTGCATATGGCTCCCAGTCATGGGAGTTTGTCGCTTACTGCTGCAGGTAGAGCCTGGCATTGGACTCCTTCTGCACTGGCAATAAGACACGATGGGTTCGTAATGTATGGCATGGCATGAAGCACTTCTGTGTGAATTGTGTATTCGATCCCATCACACCTTTACTTGTATATGTAGAGGGGACCTAAGAGTCTAGGGGGAGACTCAAGCTATAATCATGTGCAATACTCTCTTCATCCCGTAGTCAGGCAAACCTTTACCGTCCCACTGATTTTTTTAATTCCACAAAAGTGCTGCACAGGAGAGAGAGAGAGGACTGCATAACTAGTTCTTCTCAGCACAGCTAACATGAAACAAATCAGTTTCCCAGGCCTCAGCATTATAGCAGTGAGGTACATTTTTTTTTTTACAAGACTTGATTGCTGCTTCTTTACTTCTACCAGAATAGAGGAGAAGGTACTTCATCCAGGCTTACACAATCCGCACCTTACAGTCTGGATTCTGGATGTCTCTTCAGCAGAAATGTCCACGTGTTCATCTTCCATGAGAAATCCATACATAGTCGGAAAGACTCTACCTGTTTAATTTACCTTATTTTTGTGATAATGCTATGCAAGTACTATCTTTCCCTGGAAGGTCCTTTTATTCTAACTGGAAAACATTAAAAGAAGTATAAGGGGGGGAAATGTTTTTCACTGTTAGTTGTCTCACTTTTGCTTCACTTTTTTTCCTCTTCTCCTCCTTCCCACTTTTTTTTTTGTTTTAATTGTGAAAAATCTTGGAAATACACAATCAAAAAATTAAATTTTAGAGTTTTGTTTAGAATTGCACATCCAGAACTTCTCATGTTCAAATTTTTCCAATACAAAAATGAAAATTTGTCAAGATTGATATGTTCCTGTTAGGTTTATTTAGTAGGGAGATTAACTAACTTTGTGACTTATATGACAAAAGAAGAAGAAACAGTTGACAGACTAGATACTACATACTAACAACACACAGACATGAGCTCTTCCCTCCATACAGGAAGGCAGATTGCCCCTGGAAACTGGTACATTTGTCCTCAGACGTATACCAGACAGCATTCTACTTCAAAGTCATGTGGGAGAGGTAACATCCTTAACCTTCAACGTAGACATGACCAATCTTAGATCATACAAATTCCCTAGCCAAAGTTACACAAGACATTTTAAAAAGGCCTTTTACTGAAAGTACATAATTTACTATGTAGACATGCCAGTGGTTTCATACTATAGTAAGTACTGTAAGTGTGCAAAATAATGTTTTGTCAATCGTCAAAGGAGGATTTTATATGTATCCATGACTCAAAAGTCAGAACTGAGACATTACAGTCAATCTGTTGTGTTTGTTAAACTTGCCACTGAGAATTTGTTAAACTGAGATCTTTGGTTTATCTGTTCTATTTTTTAAGTTATAGTGGTGCTGTTTGCTGCTCTGAAGAGGCAGCGAAAGAAAGAGCCTCTGATCCTGTCTAAAGAAGACATCAGAGACAACATTGTGAGTTATAATGATGAAGGTGGTGGAGAGGAAGACACCCAAGCCTTTGATATTGGCACACTGAGGAATCCTGCAGCTATTGAAGATAAGAAGCTTCGACGGGATATTATCCCTGAAACATTATTTATACCACGGAGGACTCCTTCAGCCCCAGATAATACAGACGTCCGAGATTTCATTAACCAAAGGCTAAAAGAGCATGATATTGATCCCTCTGCACCACCGTATGACTCACTTGCAACATACGCCTATGAAGGAAATGATTCAATAGCTGAATCCTTGAGTTCATTAGAATCTGCTACTACTGAAGGAGACCAAAACTATGATTACCTCAGAGAATGGGGCCCTCGGTTTAATAAGCTAGCTGAAATGTATGGTGGAGGAGAAAGTGACAAAGACGCTTCTTAACCTACAATACAATACGGTTTTGGTTCATTTAAGAGGAAGTAACCTTACAGACACCTTCTCCACTCAACAATATTTAACAATCAGGAAGATTTTCCTGCCACTCAGCACAATGGTTTTCTTTTTAATATTGATTTCAATTGTTCATTAATATCATTTATTCTTTCTAGTAGGATGTCACATGGAATATATACGGCATTTTATTTAATCACATTCCAAGAGCCAAAGCTATGGAAATTCAGTGTTGTCCATTTTAGTAAGTAAAAGATACCGTACTTTCAGAATTTTGAACAGGGTGATACCCCCTTAAGCAACCTCATGTACAAGCCGCTTCTGTTAGGTACATGTCTTACCCTTGCAAGTGCAGCTTTTAAGAAGGCAAAGAAGAAAAAAAAAATATATCCTGGTTCTGTACATTAAAATTCAAACAAAATGTACATGTGGTGTTAATAAGTGTGATATGCAGCTGGTTTAAAAAAAAAGTCTGTGCAACTTCATTTCATCAAATTCTATCTGCCAATGTTTTATATTTATATTTTTGTATTTATTTTTAAGAAATAAACCAGTTTTTACAACTATATTGTTTCCTGCCTGGATGGTCTGGGAAATTAAATAATGGATTGCCAGTGGAAGGAGTTGCAAACACAAGTTTATAGAGATTTTGGGACAGTATTGCTTTATTCTACCCCTTTCATATAATATTTGTCCCTTCTTAACAAAATTTCACCAACTTTTTAAGGTGCTTGTGTTCACAGGGTGGCAGATTACAGGATTTATGTATTTGCTTGATCTTAAGTGAATATCTTTATTAACCAGAAATAAGAAGGGAAGCCACACCTATTGGCAAAATGTGCTCATTCATTTTGTTCAGGAAATAGTAGCCAATGTTACATCGGACATGCATAACTTAGTTCTAAATTACATGAATAGAGAAGTCCTACCAAACTTCAGAATAGAGTCTGGGAGATATTAGGACCCAATTCTGCATCAGGATAGGCCCCAATTCTTCCTCGGGATTTATTAGTATAAATCCCTGTGTTCATGCAGCATCCCATTAAATTCAGTGCAACCAAAATGGCCAATATGTAAAGATTTGTTTTAAAAAAAACTCCTTTCTTCTTTAATAAAGCAATTTACTTAATTGATAGCAAAGCTATATAGCTCATTAGACTGTAACTCATTGCAAATAAGATATTGATCTTAAAAGGAGACATATTGACAAAACTGAAAATATCCTCTGTTTACAGAGCAGGGGCATTATCACCAACATTACAAGCATGCTTCAGCTGAGTTCTTTGTGCTTTTTAAAGGGTACGTGTATTCTCAGAAGCTATTATATTACAATGACAAACATTTAAGTGATTAGAGAATGGAATAGGGGCACGCGGATTATGGTGCCCTTACTGACTTAGGCAAACAAATTCCATATAATCTAATGCAAAAATGCAATCCGAGGTTCCTAAAATATTTTTAAGGGAAAACATTTTGTAAAATGTTAACAAATGAAGATTGTTCTGTAATGGCAAGAAAGACAAAATAAATTTAATTTCAAATTGCTACAAACACAAAAGTAACCAAAAGCCTGAATTCAAATACTGTTTTCCATCTACAGCAAAATTGACACCAACAACTCTGTAGTTAATGACAAGACTACAATACATACACACTAGTCCGTAGAGGAAATGAAGATCTATAAATGAAGGATGCAGAACTTCTCGAAAACTGCAGATTCTTTCTGTCTCCATGAAGAAGTCAGACTTATGGTTGTATAAGTGACAGATGGATTTACACATGCAGCTCATGAGAAGGAAGCCCAGTATTTTTTTAGTAAACAGTAAATCCCTCCTTAAACTCATCAGACAGGAATTAACAAAAATCTAAAATGTTTTGATATTCATGTTAGGCTTTGTTTCCTCTGTCAATGCATACAAATTGAAAATATGTTCCTTAATGAAAATCATGACACAGTTGTTGAATACCAAAATATACAGAGTAGAGAATTAAATAGTAATATTTGATAATAGCCATGCAGCCATGCACACACAAACACATAAAAGAAAAGATTTAATATACTGTTATTGCTTGACAGGAAGTATATTAGTCATAACTGTATTGTGGAGGCTATAGAACTATTAAAAATATCTGCTTTCCACTATTGCTTAAATCTTATGATTTTGTTTTTTAAAGAAAGTATAAGTATTCCCGTCATTTGATTGATGGTTCATAATAAATGTGACCTATTACTTTCATATGAAGACACCCTTGTTCAACTATGATATTTTCAAGAAGAAGAAGAAGACTATCTTTTACATATTAAGTTAATAGCTAAAGGATAAGATGCATGAAGATAATAATATCCTTTTTTTTTCCTTGATACTTCAGGTAAAGTTAAAAAACATACATATTACAATCTCAACATTATAATCTTATTGAATGGGAGTTATGCAAGTAAAATCAACTCCCAACATAGTGAAAATAGACATCAGATCACTCAATAAGCATAGTATAGCCAGAATACATGCAGAAGAAAGTAAGAAACTAGTAACTGTAGTGATTGTAAACACAATCACATTTGAAAAAAAATCACATAGCTGAGCATAGAAAACCAAACACAGTTTTGTTTAATTGGAATCTGTTGTCTCATACCAAAAATGCTCACATGATCATAAAGAAAACTTGGCCAACAAAACAAAAGTACATGCCAAATGCAATGAAGGTGGAATTGCCAGATTATGAACTTTTGTTCCCAAAGGTTGTGTCTACATGTGCATTTAAGTGTGCTTAAATTTAAAGCGCATTACCTTAATGCACATTAAACTAGTTTAGGCAGGCATCTCCAGGTGCAGGCATTAAAGCACATTAACGCCGTGTAGACTGACTTCTGACTAAAGCTAGTCTCAAATCAGTCGATACACAGCATTAATGCACTTTAACACATCTATACATTCATTAATGTGCTTTAACTGCATTTGCAGGTATCAAATTTAGTTGTGAATAGTCTAAATTCACCATTTTTAGTGTGCACTAAGGGTGCACACTTATATATGCATGCTCTTAATACACATTACCTTAAGCTAATGCACATTAAAGCATCATGTGTAGACATGCCCAGAAAGCACAATTCTTGACCCCTTCCACCATGCAGCTGTGTATCATAGGAAGTAGTGGTAAAAAAATGATGGGTCAAAAGGAAGGTAGGTCATTAAGACAATTTTATTTTTATAGTGTGATGAACAAAATGACAACATTCACTGATCATTTGTATCTGGTACGAGTTTTGGTAGATAAACTTACAGATATGGAATTAAGAAAAGCCTGGAGGAGAAGAAGGGGATAAAAAGTAAATAAAATACCACACAAAAAAATTAAATAAAAAGAAAAAAAATGCTGCACAGTTCTATCTATATCCATAAGTTACCACTTCCAAATGTAGATACCTATATCTGGGAACTTCTCCCTTGCCGTAAAGTACAAAAATTGTTCTCTATACCCCCCAGACCAGCTACCTTTTCAGTTTATCCCCATCTGCACACAAAATCACCCCTTTGTCTGCAGAAAAAAAAATCTTTGTCTTAGGCTCCAGACTTAACCAAAATCACTTGTCATTGCTGCCATCACTTCCACCTATCATTTCTAATATTATCCAGGCACTAATGCTCATCTCTATTCCAACAATGATGCTAGTCTTTTTCCACAGACATCTTTCCATTTTTTTTTTGTGCTATCATGCAAAATTCCAGTAGACTCTCTAAAGCAGCTGAACTATCCTCTTTCAAATCTCTTTTCAAAGCTATCATCTACCATGACATGAGCATAATCTTTAAGAGTGGTTGTACAGAATCTTTAATAGTGGTTATACAGCTGCTGTGCTGTGATGTCTGTTTCTTGTGATAATCAAGAACTCTTTTTCACATTTTTATTCATTTTCAATACTAAACAAATGTGTATATATCAACTCTATATATATATATATATATATATATATATATATATAAACTATGTACTATTTGAATATCTGTTTTAGTAAGTAATCAAGGGGAAAAGAAAAAAGGGAAAGAAGAGAGGGGAATAGAAGAAGAAGAGATAAGTGTGCAAGGACTGATTTTTTAATAACCAAAATAATCTAAGAATTCTTTTCAAATTACAGTAAACTTTTTATAGCAGTTAAGACTGATAAACATATCTCTTTATAAATGCCAGCTATGCCAACTCATCATTCCAAATGTTGCCCTTTGGAGATGTGTTACTCTTCTAATACAGCAATATAATCCTGTATAGGTGTGTCTACATTTGCACTTTAATGTGCATTAGACTATTTAAGTGCACATTAAAGTGTCACTTAAAAATGTGCTCTTTAGTTAATATGCCATAAAATAGCCTAATGATCATTAAGTGTCACTTAAAAACTGTGGGCATCTATATATATGTGCTCCAGTGTGGGGGGAGCACTTTAATCAGAACTTCTCTAAGAGCCTCTCTAGTTAAAGTGCCTACAGTATTCAGTATCCCATGCTTTAAAAATCATGGGGGGCACTTTAACTAAAGCTCGTTCAATAAGCCTTAGCTAAGATGCCTCCACCACCATTTTGAAATGCAGGGACACTGAATATATATGATGCAGAGCCTTCTGGAGAGTGCTAATTAGCCCACTCCAGCAGAGTTGCAGCAGACTCAATTAATCAAGTATGCTCTGACATTTGCTAATTAGTTCATCATGGGGGCACAGAAGGGAATTGGTGAAGTTTTATTCACCAAGGCGCCCCTGGGGGTTACAAGAAATAATGGCCATATGCTAGCAGACAGCAGATTTAGACTGGACATTAGGAAGAACTTCTTCACAGTTAGAGTGGCCAAAGTCTGGAAAGGGATCCCAAGGGAGGTGGTGCGCTCCCCTACCCTGGGGGTCTTCAAGAAGAGGTTAGATAGGCATCTAGCTGGGGTCATCTAAACCCAGCACTCTTTCCTGCCTATTCAAGGGGCCAGACTCTATGATCTATTGAGGTCCCTTTCAACCCTAGCATCTATGAATCTATGAATGGTATGTGTGGGAGCAGAACTCTGTCATATGTATAGGTGTCCCATGCTCTTTAGTTAATGCACATTAAGAGAGGCAAATGTATATATTCCTAGTACTTCACAATGGAGGTACTAGATTTAATGTGCATTAACTAAAACACATTAATGCACTTGTAGTCTTGCTTTGTGTCACTAATAAGGCCCACTCTAAGGGTGCCTATACATGAGTGTAGAGGCTGCTCCATTGCCTGGAATTCCAATTCCCATGCAATTGCCACTTCGTAACAGCCTCCTGTGTATCCCCACACTTAAACACGGTGGAAGAGGCACTTGAATTAAAACTTATTGACTGAGCTTTAGTTCAAGCACCCCCACCACCATTTTTAAGTGCAGAAATGCTGATACATGATATGCAACAGTGCTTTAATTAGAGCAGCTATACCCCCCCCCACACACACACACACACTGAAGCACATGTAAAAGTGCCCTAAGAGTGCCATCTTGGAAGCATACAGTTGGAATTCCTTAGTAATATTCTCAAGAACACACACATTAGCCAAAGGTATCACTTCTGTGTTTGAAAACCATGTTTACTTTAGTTATACTTTCTTTCCAAAAACAAGTGATAACAGGGCATGACCAAAATGTGACCAAGCATTATCTGCAAAGCATCCCATTCCCAACATTTATCTCTTGGCAGTATAGTTAATGTTTTTTTTAAGCTGAGAGGGAGCCTGGTAGATAAAAATTATCTTCTGTTGTGTAAGATAAAGTTTAAGACTGACTGTTGATGTTTGGATATTGTAAATTGCTGATTTCCACTGGTCATCTGGATACCTTGGTCTTTCATTTGATTTCTGTCTTAAATGGTCTCTATCAGTCCTGCTACGGGACAATGTATGTTCATAGAATGATGGCACAGGAGAGGGAAGAGAAGCAGATCGCAAGGCAACAAATAATGCATTTGTGGTATTTGTTGCATCTGAAGCCTTAGATCCACATGATTGTCTAATATTTGATTCAACCACATATATTGCCATTCAATTGATTGGAAGGTCGAATTCATCACATAAATAAAAAGGCATTAACACAGTTTTCTACTGGGAGCTGTTCTACATGCATAATAACCTTACCCATCTGCTTTCTGCACATACATTTTTGGGACCTATATTCCAGAAAGGAATTGCCCCTGATGTAATGAAGGATGAAACTTCAGTACATTTGCCCAATTCTTCCAAGCTTGTTAACCTGCAAAATAATATAAGAATTAGAGCATTATAAATATGATAAATTGAGCTTATGCTGGTTAAAAATGGAAGGGGAAAAATGTAGTGCCTGTTTGGCATCTACTCATACAGGAGAGTTATCAGTTACATTATGAATCCAGCATACAGCCTGATTTACTAAGATGCCATTGTGAGATTTCCCAAGGTCTGGAAGACGAGCACCACACATTTCAATTAGTAGTTGCATCTTTTTTGATGAAAGTTGAGTACTTATATCTTCTCTCCACAGAAATCTATAGAACATGTGGTTGCTTTTAATAAACTAGGATTAGGAAATTACAATTGGTAGGTTATGTAATAGGTAAATTAGAGAAGTCAAGACATTCATTTTCAAAATATGAACCTGCTCCCACAAGGCTATTACCAAACTGCTCTATTTGTTCAGCTCCTGTACTATAACGCTAAGAATCTTCTGAATGTTTTGGTAGAAAATAACACTGACATTCTTGGCTTTTTAAAAACTCAAATAAATATATGTGCTGCTTGCCACTGAAACTTCCATTTGCTAAACATACTCTTTGTCGCATACTTATTTAGTCCAAGGAATTCAGACTTAGTCCAATTAATTTTATAACCAGAGAGATTGCTAAAATAATTAATTAATTATAAAAAGGCAGGAAATGATCTCTCAGGCAGTGACAGAATTATTAGTACATCATCTGCATACAACAGGATCTTGTGTTCACTATCTCCTACCTTAATTCCTTGTATATCACACTTATTCCCTATAGTTGTAGCCCATGGTTCTAATGCTAAACCAAACAGTTGGGGGGATAATGGGCATCCTTGTCAAGTTCCTCTTTACAAGAGAAACAGATTGCATAATAACATATTGGTCACAGCTCTTGAAGTGGAATTTGTATAAAGCAATTGTATCAATTTCATGAATTCTTTACCAAACCCATGTGTTCAATATACAGAGGTACTTCCAAGAACCACAAACAAATCTTTCTCTAAATCAAATAATAAACGAGGCATAAGGACTTCAGAATTATGTACTGCTGCTACGTACAAATAACATGACATACATGCTCTGAACTGTGCCTTTTTTTGATAAATCCTACTTTGTCTTTGTGAATAAACTTAGGGATGACCTGTTCCAATCTGTGTGATACGGTTTTGGTTAGGGTTCATTAAAGAAATCGGTCTGTTTAGAACAATTCACAGAATCCTTGCCTGGTTTAGGAATTACAGAAATAAGAGCTTCACCTAAAGTGGTTGTTAGTGACCTTGATTTTTTCTTCATTATATATATTTAGTAATTGAGGTAACAAATACCTTTACATTTTTTATAAACTTCATAGGAAATTCATCACTGCTTGAAGATTTATTACTGCTCGTGTCCTTTAAACCAAAAGTTATTTCAGCTATAAATAAAGGAACTGGTAAAGTTTCCTTCTCCATCTTTAAAATTTATTGCCTGGGTATAATGTTCAGGAGTTTGTTTCTTTACCCAAGGAACCTTGTCAGCCTTTCTTCACTATAACATTCAGATTCTTGGACCGCATCCAAATGAGACGGGGCATGTGCTTGCAGCAGCACAAATTTGTGCTACTACTTTGTGACGCAGCATACACCCCTACATTTGCCCTTTATTGCAGTCTGTGATGCAGCACACAACCCTACATTTGCCCTTTATTGCAGCCTGTGATGCAGCACACACCCCTACATTTGCCCTTTATTGCAGCCTGTGATGCAGCACACAACCCTACATTTGCCCTTTATTGCAGCCTGTGATGCAGCACACAACCCTACATTTGCCCTTTATTGCAGCCTGTGATGCAGCACACAACCCCACATTTGCCCTTTATTGCAGCCTGTGATGCAGCGCACACAACCCTACATTTGCCCTTTATTGCAGCCTGTGTCCGGCTCCTCCCAGCTCCATATGTTGCATTGGGGGCTAACTGCGGCACAGGATGCCACAGTGTGGCGCTAAGTCACCATACCCATACTGAGGCAACCTGCACCCCAGTCAGCCAGGGAGTTGTATGTGAAGACAAGGGAGCAGACGGCCTTGGGCTGCCTCCTCTTGTGTCTCTGCATTTGTCCCAGAGTGCACTATTTTCTCATTCATGGACCACTTTTTTTTTCTTGGACTTTTCTTTTTTGCTACTGGAAAATCCCAGTATCAGATTGTACTCCCATGCTGCAAATGATCAGTGCCAGGCACAGTTTAACTTGCAATGCATGTAGTTTCTGGTGCCACAAACCACACATGCCTGCCTGCCTGGACACACCCACGGTGTAAAAATTAGAGTACAATTGACTGAACTGTTGGTTGATTTGTCCCTCTGTTGTATGCATATTCCACAGAGAGTCTCTTATACTTGATATTTTATGGTTAGATTTATTTTTTAGTCTATATGCTAGTAACCTTCCTGTACATTCCCCCAATAATCATGATAAGAAGTGGGGTACTTTAGAAGCAAGCAGCATAGCTGGACTTTTTGCCTTGGAGTGCGGTTTGTGAGCTCATTTGACCTTTTCTTTTATTCTGGTAAGGTGTAAAAGGAATAGACAACATTCCTCTGACCATCTCTAAGGCACGGAAATAATTAAACACTTCATTTTAAATATTTTTAAATCAATAAGCTTTACAAAAGCAAATTAGTAAAGATTATCTGACAAAAGAATATCAGCAAAAGAATATCAGAAAAGAGATATGTTCATTTTCCTCCTTTATAACAGTGACCCTGGTTTAAAAAAATAGTGCAATCCATTGGTAGAAAACAACTTTTATGTAAATCTCATCTGACCAGCAAAATATTCACATAAGTCATAATGGGCTTAACAGAATGACTTTTTCCAGCTTCAGTATCCCTTCTCTCTCTATTCAGGTCATAAATATTATGGACAATCACTGAAGAAGAAATGGCTGTAGGAACGTGCATTGGTCAGTGTAATTTTGCTCAGTAGAAGCAAAGTATTATTCAGCTGCCATTCTTGTATGACTGAAATTGTAGGCAAAGCACCTTGATCAGTATCTTTAGGAATGGGACATGGAATGGTAGGCACATGCATATGGCTGATAACATACACAATTTTGCACTTCTTTAGAATTAAATAATTTTTCAACTAAGATCTTTCAACTTCATTTTAAAAATCATTTATTTCATTTTAAAATAAAATGTATTGTTGTCAAATCTTAAAAGATTTGAAATAGAAATAATATCCTGATTTTGAGAAAGTTCCACCAGGTTATTTTAAGCTGGGCCATCAGCTATCAATATAAAACAACACACACAACCCCCAACCCAAACCATGGCAAAGAGATCCCCCCACCCCCATTAAAACAAAACAAAAGGTCATTTTAACTAACAAGCTACATTTTCTTTGAGCATCACCATTTCTGTTTAAAAAGTCACCAATATTTTGGATACAAATGGAATGGCTTAATTAAAAAAATACTTTCTACAAAAAGAAAAAGATAATTCAAATTGTGTTTCATGTGGAGCTGTTTGTATGTGCAAGTGTATGCAAAAATGTTCCCCAAGCTCTTGTTATATCCTTGCTGCCTTGTGAAAAGTCTCCCTTCCTATACAAAATGAAACTATTTAATATGCTTGTCTCATCAACGGTGCTTGGCAACCTAACATTTATATCCACAAAGCTTCCTCCAAGATCCACCCCAGTCTGCATGCCCGTACAGTAGTGTGACCTACAGCTGTAGAACAATAGGATGCTGAGCAAAGCTAAGAACTGAAACAAAGTTGAATAAATAGCTTTACAAGCAGTTTTAGAAGTCATGATTATTAAAATATATATATATATATATATATATATATATATATATATATATAACAGCAGAAAAACTGACACATTTGAAAACATTTGTTAACAGAAATACTTTTCTTCAGATCACACATCTCTCATGAATCTCACACTGT
>JAGPOW010000261.1:129305373-129330149 GCA_030014935.1 Caiman crocodilus
CACAGTTTTATAAATATATTTACAAGCAGTTTTAGAAGTCAAGATTATTAAAATATATATATATATATATATATATATATATATATATATAACTGCAGAAAAACTGACACATTTGAAAACATTGGTGAACAGAAATACTTTTCTGCAGTTCACACATCTCTCATGCATCTCACACTGTGAACTTCACCATGCCAAAGAGTTCTTGAAAAAGCAAATAGTCTGTGTTCTTGGTCACTTTCCAGACTGCTATGGCAACCTGCTTGTTCACAGGAACATTAGCTTTCACAAAAGTTTAAGACTGCTGCCAGCTTCATACACAGATTATCACAAGTGGGATTCATCATCTGCAGGTGTTTCAGTTATTTACTCTAAATCAAGACAGCTACAATTTTCTTGCCATAAGAGGTAAAGCTTGGGATGCCCCAGTCTGACCAGTTCACATTTTGTTTCATATTTGTTTCATCATTATCCTCCAGCTCTTTCTTTCACATGCTACCTTGTCAGTTCTGCTCTGGGGCCTTAAAGGGTGCCATGCACACGATTATCGAAGAAGATGCAGCAACCCGAAGTGACATGACACTCCTCACGATTCTGAAAATGTAACTGTGATCCTGAAGCAAAGCGTTTGGGATGTTGTAAAATAAATCCTCTAATCCAGGAGAATTCAGCCCCAGGCCCATAGGCCAAATCTGGCCCATGAAGTCATAGCATCCAGCTTGCAGGTCTTTCCACATGACGGGAAATTTGGTGGTGAGGGAGTGGTGGCAATTTATTTATTTCCCTGTTTCCACCCCTTTCCCCCCTGCCAAATGACTAAACCCCACATGGCCAGATTGGGCACAGGGTACCCCCCACCACACATGGCTGTATTGAGCCAGGACGTGCACCCCTTTTCCCCTCCCCTGCCGCACGCACACGGCCAGAGTGAGCCCAGGCCACCAGCCGAATCCAGCCAGAGCAGACGTTGTCCATTGAGCCCATGGGGCAAAAAGGTTGGGCATCACTTCTCTAATCCTAAACACAAATTAGGGGAGCAGTGCTCTTTAAAATTCTTGCTACTGGCATCTTCTGCTAAAAAATATAGACTAGCTTCCTAGAACGTACATGCAGAAGCAGTATCGGGCCGAGAACTAAGCATAAATACAAAACGTAGTTGTAATGACAGAATACCTTCTCTCTAGCCTCAAATCAAGCAAAGTTACCTCTAAGAACTCTAGCTGACCATGCCGCCAGTAACTTATAACCACAGAGTTGTAACTAAAAGCCAGGTGCAGACATTACATTTTTACCAGTATAAGTGATCGGAAACTAGTATACACCCATAATTTAACAGAAGTTTGGCGCACAAAACCAGTTTATATGCATAACAGAACAGAAGTTCAGCACACTGGTTTAAAAATGGCATAATCCAATAAAAAACGTGCCCCCCCCACACATAAAGAGCGAACGTGTGTTCTGAAGAGAAGACAGTGACAGTTTCATACTAAGGAATTGTAAAAAGTCTGCTACCGGCAACACGTGACCAGAAGTTATTTTAACTTGGGTGTACAGAGCACTGGATATTGCTGCCTGATGTGGGGAAACCTATTCACATACATTTATGCTCCTGTCCACACCATGTAAACGTGACGTCTTTGGCTTTGTATTTTGGGCTCCTTCACGGTATCTTTACTGATGCACAGAAACAGCAATAAACCAAAGAGCAAAAGTTTGCTTCAACACTTCCCTCAGAAGTTTGGAAGTTCAAGTTGAGAAATAAATCACTGTGGTTTAATGCAGAAGGTCTAGATTTAAAGCAATCTGGATTTTACTGCTTTATTTTTTTAGTTATACATTTAGACCTGACATGAGAAAAGTATTCTTAGCAATGCAGTTTAAAAATTATAAAATTTTAGCTTTGAGTAACAAGCTCTATACATTGATATTTATGGAACAAACAGGTTTCATTCATATTAGCAACAGGAAATTTGGAAATGTCACAGTAACCTTTTAAGATGACAGTTCCAGCAGAGAAACTCTTGACAGAAACTATGCACAATTATGCCAAAGATACATGGGAACCTTTCCTTTCCTGCATCATCTTCCCACAAAATTGACTTGAGCAGCCTCACCATAAATGAACTTGAAAAATGGGAGAGGAGCCTCATGGAGGTTGTTTTCTGAACCTCAGTTACAATAGCTGAAGAAGGGTTCTTATAAAAGTCATCAAGATTTGGCAATACCTTTTGTCTGTGGAGCTGCACAACAAATGTAAAGGAAGAAAAATAGAACAAGCCACCACCTTCTTCTACATCTGTACATGGGCTGAGTACAGTGATGGTCATTGTGCAGCCATGGACTGGTAGAAGCTAGTGTCACTACTGGTATTGCTTCTCCAAGTTAAGGAAAGCGTAGGTCTCTGAGTCTCACCCTCAGTATCCTTGGCAGCTGAACTTAATGCACACTGCACTCTCTGCAGAAATGATGCAGCCACCTCTCTTCCATGGTGCTTCTGGAGGGATTGTGTCTATATTGGGTGATTCTTTAAAAAACCTGATGTGGTTCACTGAATGGAGATGTAGTCACCTGAAGTGCAACCTTTTTCACATATAAAACTATAAACATCCAAGATGGGAGGTTCAACTGACTTCAGCTGGAGCTCTGAAAGCACTTCTTTTCCGAGAAAATGGGCAACATATGGAGTTCTCATGACTGTGTGCTTCTTTGCCTCTAACTTAGCTATGAAAAGGCCAAAAGGGATTAAATCAATGCTCCTCCACATCCTGCTTAATATTTCTATTACTCAGAATGAGACTGTGAAGAAAACAAATGTGCACGCACACACGCGCGCACACACACACACACACACACTTAAGGTGGCAAAGCCAAGTGTATGAAAGGAAACACTGGAAATCAGGTTGCCTATGTAACCTTAATTTTTTGCCCCTATGTGCATATACATACTTCTACCTCATTTAGTTTTAAGATCATGCACTAAATCTGGGTTGCATAGTGAAGGATGCTGTTATTTTTAGGTTTGCTGCAGTATTTGTTGCATAAACTGGAAAATGTGTAGTAAATGAAGAACTTAATTGAAATGATGTTCTCATGATTATTCATTTAAATGCCATGGGGAAAAAAAAGCATGCAACTAAAAACTTCATTATGATGCATATACAAAAGGAGGCCAAATTACACAGGCAGCCTTAATTCTAAATAATTTCTAACGTCCTAGTACCTGGCTTTGCAGCCTGAGTAATGTTCTTTTATAATATTCAGCCCTCTCAATTCTTTCAGAGAAAAATAAACCCACTTCTTGCAGTGGATTCTCCACATTGACATTCCCTCACATTAATTTGGTCCCTGCAGTCTGGGAAAAACAGAGAATTCTTTAGAGCATGCACAGCTCTGACCTGCTGATAGAGGTCTGGTGAGCAGGGGCATGGCCAGGAGCTCATACATTTTATTCCTGCCTGTCCTGCTCACCTGGCTGTCTACCAGCAACCTGGCTCTCTAACACTCCCTCCTCAGCCCCAGTTGGGTGTATATACACATGCCAGGTCCTCCTTCAGCAAATCTGCTTTCCATCCTACTTTTCTCAGTCCTCTTCTTCACCCAAACATCCCTTGTTGAGCCTGTCTATGGCCTGGCAACTCTCCTTTCTTCCTTACTTCCCGCCTTCTTTCACTCACCAGCCGCTCCTTCATTATCCAACCTGCAATTCCAGGGGCATTAGTGTCCAGAAAGATGGCTAATCAAACTGGGAGTGGTGCATCCTTGGACATTAAAAGACTTCAAATTGGTTGTTTTATGTCTGTAGAACTTATAGATAATCTTTTCAAGTGGTCCAACTTTCAGACATCTAAGGTGCATCCAGATGAGTGTGTATGTATGGTTTGCACCACTGCAAACCTCTGTGTGGCACTGCAAACCACACATGCATGCATTCATGGTGCTCTAATTTTCAGTGCAGTAGGGCTTTTTTATACCGGGAGGTCTCAGTGTAAAAAAAAAAAAAATAACCACACCAAAAAAAGAGCAGGGTGGTGATCTTGGCTGCATTAGGCACTGCCCAAAATCAGAGCCTGGCTAGCCAGAGCCAGACCCTGACTCTTAGTCAGGCTCCACATGCCTGGATTGCCACTGGTGGTACCATGGGAGGCCGCCAGGATGCTCCCAGGTAAGGCTGCTAGCCCAGCCAGGTTCCTACCCCAGCCTCTCCTAATGTACCCAGCACAAGTTGCTGGATGCCAGAGTGCACATGCAAGGGCACACCTGAGGACAACTAGTAGTGGCACAAAGATATGCTGTGCTGCTATTTGTTCCCAGGGCAATTCTTGTTCCCTCTAATGAGGATGTAGCCCTAAAGATCACTTTGCTCTAGTTAATAAGCCTGACTGTGCAATTCAAGTTTTAAGCATTTTTACCACAAGCTAGTTGCAATGGCACCCCTCACCATGAAGAAGTGCATCACCATCAGCATATGGAAGTTCACAACACCCAAGAACCAGTTTACCATTGGCACATCTATGGCAGGAGCTGCTTTGTAGGAGATGTGTCTGGCAATTCAGTGGTCACTGGCGACACACTTTATCTGTCCTGCCAACCGAGAGGTTGTTGCTCAACTCAACCAGATCATGTTCCCCAACAGCGCCAGAGCCATTGATTGAAGTCACAGTTCCATCCTATGCTGCACCCACTGAGACGCAGAATACATTAACCTCAAGGGATTCTTCTTCATTGTCCTGTAGTGCCTCACGGACCACTGTGGGTGGCTCACGTTCATCAACACTGGTAAAAGCCTGAAACAATAGACACGAATGTTGTAATTAGCAAGATCATTAATCAGCCAATTTTAAGATGCAATGATGTATTCTTGATTTATATAGAGTAGAATTGAAGCACACTTTGGGTTTTGGTAACCCTGCACTATCCCTGCTGTTGTCTAGTCTGATCACTCATCTGATAGTGTAAAGACTTCCCTAAGTTTATAGTAACTGCATGCTTATTTAAAACCATTTTGTAGTAGGAGGCAATGACCTGCTGCCATGGTGCCACCCTGAATCTGTGTGATGAGCAGGTGAGATGCCTGTGTGTGCGTTTGTATTTCAGAAGCACATAGTGTGCGAGCTCAACTCTCTCACCACGGCGCAGTGGAATTCAGCTTGAATCACAAAGTGGGCGGTGGGGCAGCAAGCAATGAATCCTCGAAGTCTGGAAGACTGAGACGTGCTCCCGTAGTGCTTGGATGCACTAGACATTTTATCCATGGAACTACAAAATGTAGCACTACAGAAATGTGTTTTCTAAAACAGGGACATTTTTTGTGGTACTAGAGATGGTGTGCCTAGCTGTAACTGTACTCTGTTGCTGCAAGGTCATTTATAGCACTAAATCTGTAACCTCTGCCCACAGTATGAATGATTTTGCCTCCATATGTGATCCCTTCTCCTTGGGGCCAAAGTACGTTGGATAGGTATTGTGAGTATTCTGGCCTTTCTGTCATAACTATTCTGTAAATGAAAAAAGCATCATTTTTCAGTCTTATCAGTCTTTCAAACACAAACGTCATGAAAAGCAACATAAAAACGACAGCTTAATTAAAATGGAAAATTAGCAATACACATTTCAAATTGGCAATTGCTACTAGATAGCTTCTAAAACATATTAAATAAAAAATGGAAACCCCCACCTTTAATATACTGTTATATGTGGAGCAATTTGGGTGAAGTCAGAAAAGCCCTTAGACACATTTTTTCCAATAATTATAGTGAAATGACTATAATATGGATGTCAAAACATGAACATAAAATAAAGATCCTTCTATTCCCCTTGCTAATGCAAATGATTGTGTTCATTTGGTCTCAGGTTTATGCAAATTAGCATCCTACTTCTATAACTTTTATGCAAAACTGACAGGAGTGGGCTGTAATTTTCCTTTAACCTAACTTTAAATGTCTTTTCAGCCTTGAATGCCTCATACTTGCTGTACATGCATAGAATGTCATTAGTCTTATTCATAGTTGATTTATTGCAAATGATAAATGATAACATTTGTTTTGGTTATTAAAAGAACTTAACCTATGGTCTCTTCAATAAAAAACCCCATAAAAAACACTAGAACCATATCAATAATATCCAACCAACATAACTAAAATCCTATCAATCTAAGTCCAACCTCATCAGAATAAGCCTGATAATTATAGGTGGGCTTGGTGGTGGCACACATTACTGAGGTCATCTGACTTTTCCTATTATACAAATTTAATTTTTAGTTGCTTACAAGTTGGCCACATGTTAACCAGTTCAGCTGAAGTGTCTTCCTGCAAAGTGGTCCCAAGTCTCTTTCTTTTTTTTCAAAAAGTTCCAGCTGAAAGCATTCAGATGTTTTTGACAATGAGGCTGTGGAGGAAAAAAAAAAGATGCTTTGCTTATGTGAAAAAAATGCCTTGAGACTCCTCTGAGGTTGGAGGGGAGTGACAGGAGGTGGGGGAAGGTGAAGACTAGGGCTGGCTGAGGAAGGAAATGACAAATTAGTGTAGGAAGAAACAGATACAACAAGACTATGGATTATGAGGGAAAATGCGACTTGCTAGGCAACGAGACTAAGAAGAGGAAGCAGGGATTGAATGAAGGGGAAACAGATATTGAATGACAAGTCGTAGGAGGAGGATTGGACCAGTTTTGACAAGAGGCAGTTTAGAGGAGAAACCATAAGGAGACTAAGCAAGAAGACTAGGACTCGCTTAATAATCTTGGGAAATAAAGTGGTCAAGCAATGGAAATTAAATGAGGAGGTAAGGATGATAAAAAGGAGCAGAAGGGATCAAAGATCAGAGTAGGTAGCAGCCCTAGAGCATACTCATCTTAACCACAGAATGGGAAACCTGTTATTCCTCTGCTGTTAGCAATTACATGAAAGCCAGAGCACTGCTTTTTTTTTTTCCTCCTTTTTTTAAATCTTAACCCTCTCTATTACAAAGTGGGTGCATCTACATGTGTATATTAATGCACTTGAATAAACTCCAGTACTTCTAGTGCCATAGCTTATTGTTCCCGGCATGTTTACACATGAAGCACAGCATGTTGAACTGGGTCAAAGCAGCCCAGCTGGAATGGGACCCAGCGAGGGAGCCTGCCAGCTTGGAGGCCATGGCTCAACCTGCTGAAGAGGGTCCAGCTGGGGCTGGGAGGCAGTCCCCACACTGAAGTACCCTCAGCCAGCCCCGGATCATCTATACATGCGCTGCTGTGGAGAATTTTACACCAGAGCAAGATAGTACTTTCATTTACAAGTACTATCCTGCTGCGGAGTAAATTAGTTTAGTGCAGACATGTGATATTTATTGCACATCTAATTAGTCTACTGCACAAATAACTCATGTGTACTCAGTGAATGGCAAACTACTACAGTTGGCAGTTACTTCATTACTTCAAGCGGAAGTAGTCATTGCCATGGATATAAATGCCACATCAATATTAATGAACTGTATGGGAGACAATATAACGCCTCATGATAGAATTTGTGTAGGGGGGGGTTAATTTACTTTAAAAAAAAAGTCCAAGAAATAATACACCGACATATAAAAGGAGCCACCAAAAGCCTGCCACTAACAAAAAATCACTAAGGTGTAAACTCAAGCACTCAAACATTAAAAAATCATTGAATTAAATCTTTGAAGATTTATTGTTTATCTTCTAAAGAGGAATTATGGCATGAAATTTGCTTGAGCACATGTTGGCACAATACATAAACTACCATATTATGCTAAAAAAAAAAAAACGCTTTAAAAAGTTGGAGCTACACATTTCAAATCCAGCATCTTCAAAATATAAATAACCTTCCTTACCCCACGGGGGTTTTGTGAATTTAAACTAATTAATGTTTGCATACCCCATGGGTGACTGGCATAGAAAAAAACCCACAAGAAAAATAATAATTCTGTCTCCACAACAGCTTTAGAACAGTGTGAAGTAAATAAGGCCGAGAGCCACGCAACGAACAACAAGGATAATGCACAGCTCTGAATGGCTGATCATTAATGGACTCTTGGCTGATTTTTCACTGAATTAGGAAGGGATCCTGGGGACAGCAGGGAGGAAATTAAAAAAAAAGCTCATGGTCATGTAATTAAAGACTGTATTACAAAATACTCACACACAAGGGAGAAATTAATGATTTTAGAAACAATTTTAGCTTGGGTATTTTCTAATTTTCAGTCTCTACCTTTGTGATCTTAATAGTTCTATTTATATATAGCTTTTGGTTTATTATATCGTTCTGAGCAGTGATGATCAACCTTCTGGCTTTGTGGGTCAGATAGGTGGTGCTGTGCTGATCCACATGCCAGATTGTGTGGGAGGAGCTGGATTGCAGTCTTGAGCCAGTGTTGGGTCATGTTTGGTCTCCAGGAACAGTGTCATGTGTTGACCAAACCCCACGCACCAGATTTGGCTGCAGCATAGCCCACCATCTGGGATCATGTTATCCAGCTTGCAGGGTTCCTCATGTATGTGGACCAGAGGCAACATTAATTGCTGTAGCTCTGGAAGTCACAGCAATTAACATTGAAAATGGCTCTCCTGCTGCCAGATTTCCAGATGTATGCAGGATCTGATTGGGCCCACAGAACAAAGCTTGAGCACCACTAATTTAGGACATAACCACAGTCACTCCATGATTAAAGAGTCAACAACTCAGTTTACCACAGAAGTTGAACTTATTCTGACCAAAATTATAATTAAAAAAAAAGTACATGGTTAAAATTTACACACACACAAAAAAGCACCTAATTGACTTCACAGTCACAGTCATCAGTCCTTTTCCATCATTAAAATTTGTATACATTTAGAGCATAATTAACAACAAGGAATGTTATGAGATCTTGCATTTTATTCTGCAGACATCAATTGATTCAAAATGAAACAGCTTTGCCTGTGCGTGCTGGAACAAAATCTCTATTTCTCACCACATATTCAATACTATTTAGAGCAATACATTGTTCTAAATATATCCCATGGTCACTTGGTCCTGACTCAACTGCCAAAAAGAGGCCAAACATAATTAAGTCATTCCAGTCTCTTCCACAGTAGGGAAATCATAATGAATAAATGACTTCAGGTAATGATGGAGATGTGTTGTCACAATGTTCTCAATTTTTCCCATTAAAAAGAGAGGTGTGGTAAATACAGTTAGACATAAGTTTGCCAATGACCAAAGATGCTTTAAAAAGTAAATATTCTATGATTTTAAAGAAATAGATATATTACATACATATATACACATACACACACATTATCTCTCTCTCTCTCTCTCTCTATATATATATATATATACACACACATACATACACATATATCTATATTTACAGATATATATAATGTGTGTGTATGTGTAGATAGGTAGACAGATAGATCTGTATCTATATCTATAGTTAGGTTCCTCCAATTATAGATATAGATATAATTGGAGGAACCTGAAGTTATAGCTACCCATTTGGAAAATATAACTTCAAATTATCTATATATTCAAATTATATATATATATATATCTTCATATATAGATAGATAGATAGAAAGATAGATCTACATATATATGTAGATATATATATATATATGTGTGTATTTTGTGTGTACGTGTATAGATAGATAGATATAATTGGAGGAATCTACCTATATACACATCTTTCGTCACAGGGGTCTTTTATTAAATGCAAGATAACGTGACGTGTGATAAAAGTTTGGCCCCTTCTACACATTACTGATTAATTGTCCAGTTCAGACCAACTACACATGCAAATGCCATCACACCATAAAAAGCTCCAACCAGCTAAAACTTTACACCTAAAATTGTGAACTAACTTTATAGCTGAATCCTATCAAGCTTCAGTTTGCAAGTATAGCAGGGTATCTCCTGGGGCTGGGAGTGCCATGAGCTGGGGCCCCCAGTTGGGACTCCCAGCACCATACTGAGCCAAGACTGGGAGTCCTACAACTAAGAGAACCTCAGCCACAGCAGCTGTTGACTTGGTCCCAGCAGCTGTGGATGCTGGATGCCAGGACACAGCGGGGGGACATAGCTTCCCTGGAAGGGGCAGGGGGGAGGGTGTGAAATCACTAGGCCTGAGGGATCAGGTCTAGTGCTACTCCCCAGGCCCAGAGATATCACTCCAAGCCTGAGTGACCACGGCAGCCACAAGCCCCCAGCCCTGGGGGTGCATGGGACATCTCCATGGGTGGCAGCCCCTCAACTGAGGGGGCTCCCATTTGTGGAAGCTTGCTTCTTCCCGATGCAGGGGTTGACTGGGATCGGGCTCCCTCTGCACCAGCAATAAGATGCAATGGGATCTAACACAGGATCTCATAATCATGCCTCTTGCCACGCATGTGTGTCGTGGCAAGAGGCATAATTGTGTGGATTATGCATTAGATCCCATCATGCCTTTACCTATCTGCACACGTAGAGAGGCACCTTGAGAGCGAAACTACTACAAATGCAAAAATTACATATTACTTCTTGGTATAGAAAGCTGGATCTGACCTCATCTTGCTTATTGAAGTGAAACATAGTGGCTATACACTGAACATCATTACTTGAATTCAGGACAGGGCGAAAAAAAAAGATACGACCAATGAACGGTCCTCATCTCCAAGATGTGTACGTAGAGTTTTGCTTCTTAAGCTGACCATACGTCTTGTGTCTGAACATCGTTCAAGTGACCATTCTATATTCATGAGGATGCAGCTCCTAATAATATATTTGATAGGCTTAAAAAGAATAAAGGATAACCTTTCTAGTGTTCAGGTTTACCCAACTTATAAAAAAACCCCAAGAACACTTGACCAGGCATATGAACCCACATTACTTGGCTGTAGTTGGGTCTCAGAGAGCTTTTTACGCATGAAGTCCAGTATGGATAGTTATGTTTGGTGTGTCATATGTGTATGATGTCAGTTCATTTAAAATGCAGGCCCTGGATCTAAGGCCTGGGCATTTTTTTTCTAACTGCATTCCCTTAGTCATGACTCATGGGATTTCTTAGTTTTGGTTATAGATGACTTAGAGATGCTACATGTGTCCGTCCCATGCAGCTTCCTAAACAAATAAGGCAGAGATCTCCCGTTCCTATCATTAATAAGAATAACTGTATGAAATGAAGAGCACTACCTAAATCCTGGGCATTTGTGCATGGCTCAGACCTGCTCTCAAAGCGACAACAACATCTTCTGTCCAAGACGAATAAGAAAAATAATAAAATTAATAAAGCTTCTTGCACTATCCCAGCAAGTATTAATAATGTCAAAACTGCCAATCTTGAAAAAAATAGTGTATTAGAAGTGTGAAGGGGAGACCCAACTCCTCTCCACAAGTGGTGAGAGGCATATTGAAAATACTTTGTTTGTTATACTTTTTCTAAGCACACAACTTCATCTCGTACTGCTACATAAGACAAGTCCAATTCAACTGCAGTGGTCAGACAGATAACTATCAGGATATTTGATGTGAAAATGAAGTAAAAAAAGGATGGAATTATTTAGAATATGACCTTCAGTTTTAATACTTCTGTTGGCCTTGCAAAAAAGAAAAAGAAAGATGAGCATTCCCTGCCAACCCTTCAGAAATTTGGAGGCAGCAAGCCTTTCAGCTTAGAAGGATTTTATTGGTGAAACAGTATAGGGGTGCAAGGGCCTCCAGAAACAAAATCAAATGAATGGACCTACTCACTTGATCTGTGTCTAAGGTGGACTCTCCAGTATCTTGGCTTCCAAGATACTAGTCTGTACCCTGGCTGCTTTTTATCACTCCAGGGGCAAAAGTATCTGCAAGTCAATGCAAGACTGCCTGAAAATTCGCAGCATACATTGTAGTATACCTAGATATTGTAGGTGTGTCAAAACAGTGCCTGTCCCAGTTGATTTAATCTTCTCTATCATATGAACCATAGACAAGCACAGAAGAGCATATCTAAGTTTTCACAGGCTTTACCCAGAAGAACATTGCTGATTTTGTAAAGAGGCTACAATTCTCAGCCTGCCAGGCTGGAAGACTTTACTAGGATCGGGGACCCATAACTGTGTTTTTAAAAGTCATTTTCACACAATGCTTTGCCTCCCAGGGGCTGATCATTAGCCCTTCATCCGTCAAATCTGAGCATAATACTTATGACTAGCTTTTACATGGAACAGCAATTCCATTAAGGGTTTTCATTCTGGGTTTCTGTGTTTGTGCTCAGTTCTCTTCTGGACAAATAATTGGCTTCTTAAAAACTGGAGCAGCAGTGGCCTGGCTTAAACAGGTCACTCTCCTGCAGTCAATCTGAAAAAAACCCAAACCAGAAATAGAATCTTTCTTACACAGTCCATTTGGGGTTTCATTTGCTTTAAAACAGGAAAGTACAGAAGAGAAAGGGGAAGGATATAAATTGGATGCAAGACACTGATTATTTTGTAAGGGACTGAGGGCTGGGAGGCAGCCTTTGTTCTTTTTAGCTATCTATCCATTTATTTCTGTGGAGTTAAGCAGGGTGTATAGCTGGCCCTTGATATTTAATAAGCTTTCATTCCTTCAGTAAAAGCCAGAAGGAGTTTACATTCAGACTAAAACAAAACCTCACACATTTAACAGAGCTCGGAGTTCTTGCGGCTTCTCCATACCCCCAACCTAAAGGGAAGTATAAATTAGTCAGACTAATTATAAGATCATAGGAAACTAGGGCTGGAAGGGATCTTACAAGGTCATCTAGTCCAGCCCCCTGCTCAAGGCAGGATCATCTTTTACTAAACCATCCTCGCTAATTTGTGAATATAAAAATAGAAGCATGGCAGCCAGGAAAATTTAGCATTTTACCTGAGTTTAATATTTGTATGCTATTACTCTACACTGTTACACTGAAATACCCTATATGTGAATTTAGGAACGTTGTTTAAACCTTGTTCAGTCTCAGTTCACACATTTCAAAAAATTAAACCTGTGCTGCCCATGCCCGGCGACATAAAGTAAAAAATCTCAGTAAAGGTTCCCCATGAGGTAGCACTTAGAACCGCTGGATAGTTAACAGACGTAGATGGGCCTAAGCCAAAGGCGACACGAGAGACCAAAACTTTCAGGCTCTAATATGAACTACATCAAATCCCGGGATGGAAGCAATCCCAAACACCTGGCTTTGAAAGCAAGACCTGAACACAAATTTTGAAGTGAAACAAGAACTTCCATATGTATTCCTAGGGTACTTTGAGGAGCATCTACCATCAGTTATTGTTTATGTAATGGGAAACGCAATTCACTGCCAGAGGGAATCCGTCGATAATAAAGCTGTGCAAAATTTCGCTAGCTGTCTCATTTCAATGCTGTTTCTGTTGGATGTGATCCATAACATGAAATCCCACCTGAGCATGTGTGCACTAATTCGTGGTGGGAAGCTTCTAGAATAGCTGAACTTTCCACCTTGATGGTGTCAGTGACCCACTTACATCTGGGGAGCCAGGACAGTAATGCGTGTGGTCCAGTCAAATGCTGTGTGCTGCACCTAAGTGCTGAGAGCACAATAGTAGGGTGCCATGTGCACATGAGTATGATTGGTGAGAAGAATGACCAACACTTGGTGTGATTTTCGTGAGTATTTAAGGAATCCTGAGGCGTGATTCAGCACACGACTGGAATATGGATGCTTGAGAGAACTTGAGGTTTGAACAGTGTGTAAACTTACTTGGTTGGTGATCATACCTGTGTGGCTAAGGCATATGAGCAGTGAGAGAAAGAGTCGTGACCTATTGGATTGCATTATAATTGGATACTTACCTGTAAAAGTGTTATTGGATCGGGACCTCGATCAGCCATTGAACTGGTAATTATTACTCTTCCCCCACTCTCAGTCTGAGACCCTCTGAGGGAAAAGACTGAGGCCCTGACTGTCGTTTCAGCTCAGTGAGCCTGTGAAGGCCCCGACACTGCCCCCTGGCAAGCCTGCTTATGATGCATTGCAGTTAAGTGTGTATAATTAATGCTTGACGTTATGTATATTTCCTACTGCTAATCTTGTTTTTGTTTTGATCATGAGTTTATAATATAGTTTTGAACTTTATTGGAGCCTCTTTGTATTTATAAGGTATAGGATGGTGGGCTGTCACTCTATGTTTATTCTTGACCCCTAAATCCACCCCTAAAAGAGATAACACATGAAAGGCCCTGGCTATCTGAGGAGGCCTAACAACTCTCCACCCCTTAGATTTCACATAGCTGGTAAGTTTCCAGGATACCTGGTGGCATATGCCGTTTATTTCAACTCATTTTCAGCTCAAAACAGTGAAATCAAAATGAAACAAAAGACTTTGAAACAGCCGCAAAACAAAATGGGGGCAGTCAAAATGTTTCAAAACATTTCAAGTTTCAAAGCTGAAGCTGGACTTGCCTGCAGGGAAACAGAAAGTAAGGAGAGGGAGAGAGAAGAGTGGGGAAGGACTTCTCTGATACTGAATGTGTAGCTGGCCAGTGACTGTCATCCTTCCCTGAAGTCCCTTCCAACCCCAGTGCTCTGGGGGAGGGGTGGAAAAACAACATAAAAAGCAGCATTGTTTGAACTGAGCTGCTTTCTGCCTTGGGCAGTGTCAGACAAAAAGGCTATCATTCATTTCCAACTGCTAGCCTAGCAAGTGGGATTCATCATTACCTTTTGTTTTTTATACACTTTTATTTTATTATTATAATTTATTCATTGCAGTTTCATGCTTCCCTATTATAGCCTGTGAGCGAAACAGCAAAACAGTGTGGAAACAGCAAAACAGTTTTGATGAAACGAAATGGAACAGTGCTTCAAAACAAAACAAAATACTGAAATGAAACACTGTCCCTTCAAAATGGTGAAACGAAAGTTGAAATGAAATGGTGCTGTTTTGCACAACCCTAGTAGATAATGCTCTCCCCAGTGTTCACCACCACTGAAATTGATCCCCATTTTTCACTTATAGGCTTGTCTTATTCAATTTGAGGCATCATTTATTCCCAAGAGCTATAGGAGGAATTGTAAATCCTTTGTACAGGGTTAAAAGCATCTGTCTCATAAATATGAGCAAGCTGCGTACCCACGTAAGTTGGTTTTCTACATTTCAGGTAAAATGGAGAACTCTACAGACACAAATTTCATAGGTGTACAATTGCTTGTAAATTAAGGTTTTAATCTGAATTTGGTTAAAAAATACTCTTAAGGTTTATGCCTTAAATTCTCTCTAGTTTACTAGAACTCCAAATTAGTTTCTGCACTCTTTTGGATCTATCACCACCACATGACAGTAGGGTTAGGAAAATAATGGTGGGGAATCTTGAAGTAATTGCCAAAGATACCTGCACACAGATTTGGGAGGTGAATTTGGACACATTTTGATAAAAGTAAAGTAAACTAAACTCAAAATTGTGGCTAAAATTCTTTATTGTGCATACCTTGCATGGTTCACAGACACAATTTAATTGTTTGAAGAAGAAAAATAGCAAAAACTAATATTGGATAGTCAAGATTAGACTTTGTATCTGGTGACCATTCTCCACTGTACATCTCAAAGAGAAAGAGTGTTGTTTTTAATAGTACCATCCAATAACCTCTAATTAATACTCATGAGAATAGGCAAATGGAAAACAAAACATTTAAGCACTAGGACTGTGTGAGTCTTTGGATCCTGCTTCAGATCCAGACCCATTTTAGATGCTTCAGCATCCTAAGTGGCACTTCTGGGTTGAAATCAGATACCAGTAATGTGTGCTTCGGACCCACTTTGGATGCTTCGGTAGCCAGTGAGAAGGATAAACTTAGCTCAGTTTAGCTTAGCTATCCAATTCATTTCATTCAGAACAGAAGAGACTATATAGTGGGAGCCAGAAAGAAGATAGACAATGTCATTCAGTACAGCAGAGACAGTATAGTGACAGCCAGAAAGAAGACACACAAATAATTTCATTCACAGTGCAAGATAGACACAGATAGTCACAGGAGAACAAACCAGACATAAACAAAAGGATTCACACACACACACAGACCTTTTGCAGCACAGGAAAGATCAATATAAAGTGTGCTGGAAAGGCAGGTGCGAGGTCTTCTGGCAGGGAGGGAGAGGGGGGTAAGGAGAGAGCTAGAGCTGCAAGCCCCACCCCCCCCATCCCAAACACAGATGCATTCTCTTCCCAAGCAGCCATGACATCAGTGCTGCCAGTGGAAGCCAGGTGGTGGGAGCAGTGTCTGCACCTAATGTCCCTGTACCTGCACCACCTCTGCTCAGTCCAGAAGTGGGCACCAGCAGTGGAATCGCTGCCTTTTTAACCCCAATTTCAGGTCTCAGCGTGCGCCTGCCACTGCCAGAAGAGGAGCTGGATCTGGAACCAGGGATGCTGAACGCAATGGCTCAGGCAATTCTTGGGACAGAGGTGGCATCAGAGTTTGTGCTCCACACCCCTCGTGTTTCTCCTAGACCCAGGTCTCTTACAGAAAGCAGCACCTCAGAGGAGGCTGAAGTTGTGGAGGCAAGTGGCTCAGCTGAGGTAACTCCTCCTGCTGTTCAGCCTCAGCCTGCTGAGAAGGGGGAAAATGCAGGATCCTCACACTAAAACCAGAAGTGGGGGAGTAGTGTAGTGTGGGATCATTTTGAGGTGGCAGATGATCCCAGGTTTGCCAACTGCCACCACTGCTGAAGGCACATGAGCCATGGCAAGGACCTGAGACACTTCTCCACCACAGCCATGCTGCTGCATCTGAGGAGACAGAACACCCTTGCCCTTCTTCCTACTGCTCAGCCTGGCACCAGTGCAAGTATGCTGAAAGGGAAGTCCCCTGCTCACTCCAAAGCCCCGTTACCCCAAAAGTGGAGGAAAGCCACCCTGGGCCAGTGGCGGAAAGGTGGACAGAAATGGAGGCATGTTCCTAAGGTGCACGAGATCACCCAGAGCATTGGTGAGATGCTTGCTCTGGATAGCCAGCTCTTCTCCTTATTTAAGCGACCAGGGTTCAGGCAGTTTGTAGCACTTCTGGCCCCATTTTACAAAGTGCCCGCGTGCACCAATTTTAGGAAGGCAGTGGTCCCCTCCTTGTATTAGGCATGCAGAGAGTACTTGAGGGAGGAGCTGCACAAGGCAGGGCTGCAGGTAGCCTTGCACTTCACCTTAATTATCTGGAGGAGACAGGTTGGCAATCATGCCTACCTCTCCCTCATGGGGCATTGGTGTGATTGGTTAGGCTGTCAGTAGGCTCTACTGCAAGCTGAGGTGCTGGATGAGCCCCACACGGTAAGGGAGATCAACGGGGCCATGAACCGCATGGTGCAGGGGTGGCTCATTGGGCAGGTTGTGCTCACCCATGGGTTCATGGTCACCAACAACAGGGCCCATATGGTGAAGACTGTCCATGATGCCAACTTTGTTGGCATCTTCTGTGTGGCACACAGGCTGCACCTAATAGTGAGGGATGCCTTGGAGAGGGACAGGGTTGCTAGTGATGGCTCCACCACCAGTACTGCTACAAGCCAGCTCATTTCAAAATGTAGGGAGGTAGTTGGCTACTTCCACCGAAGCATCAAGAGGGGCAAGATGGTGTGGGAGAAACAGGCAGAGATCAGCATCCTGCAGCACAGAATCATACAGGATATGGAGACTCAGTGGAACTCCACATACCTGGTGCTTAAGAGGTTGGTGGAGCAACAGAAGACCATCCATGAGATGGCCTTGCTTGGGGAGATAGGGATCAGCACCCCCCCCTGCACAGAGATGAGTGGGGTACCATCACCCAGATGTTGGTGGTCCTCAAACCCTTCCTTGAGGCCACTGAGACCCTTAGCACTGGCAATGCCCTACTCAGCCAGGTGATCCCTCTAGTGAGAGAACTGGAGAACCAAATGGAGAAGTTCCTGCCTGGGGCAGGCCGCTACTACCAGATGTGCAGGCACTGGTGAGGCAGCTGAAGGAGGACATCAGGAGGTGGCTGGATTCCTTGCAGTCCAGTATGGTCCATATGATGGTGGGCATGTGTGACCTGAGGGTAAAGGGTGCACTGGCAGCCTCAAAACCTTTTATCACAAGATGCAGATGTTGGTGAACAAAATCAGGGAGGCCGAAGTGCAAAGGTGAGGGGATGTGAATGAGAGGGATCCACTTTCCTATGCCAGTACTCTCATCACCAGCACCAGCACTAGCCAGTCTCTGCCACGCAGGTCACGGCCAGTGTGGGGCATGGGCATCACTTCAATACTGGGGCCCCAAAAGCACCAGATCCCAGCCTCAGGCAGGTAGCACTGAGGCCTCAGTGGCTACCTATCTCACTGAGGATGTTGAGCCACTGCAATGTGACCCCTTGGCCTACTGGGCAAGCCACAGCCAGATGTGCCAGGATCTGACCATGGTTGCCCGGCAACACCTGTCCTGTCCACCGACCAGTATTCCAAGCAAGAGGGTATTCAGTATTGCTGGGGATGTTGTGACACTCCACTGTACCTGCTTGGGTCCTACATTGGTGTAGCTGCTGGGGTTCCTAAAGGTGAACCTGATGCTGCTGGGGTTCCCCAAGCTCCACCTGCAGACGGACTGAGTGCCACCCTCCTCACTTCATCTGCACCAATTTCCTTTTTTGAGTGATTGAAAAGCCAAGTAATGTCTCACTCTCAACTGGAGGTGGCACTAACTGCATCACCAGCCAGCAAGGGAAGAACATGTCCCTGCTGAGCTCATTCCCCTGCCAGGATGAACTTGGAGGTATGGGATTGGAACTGTGGGGAAGAAAGAGGACTCAGATCATGGAAATGACCACTAAAACTGCACCCTGCCACGGTAGAGAGGCCTGGTGGGATTACTGGCAGCACGGCAGTCCCATAAATGCCAGGACCAATGATCCCCTGGTGAAAGGCAGGGAGGAGGTGCCATCAGCTTCAGCTAATGCATATATGCACAAAGTCCTGGCTGGGGAACACCCAGACCTGTCACACCTTTGATAGGCCTGATGCTTGCTGGTTGCAGTGCAGTTGTGAAGCTCCCAGTGAGCTCAACTTAGATGCCTAGGATGCCAGCTTTAGGGTTTAAAACCTCTTTGTCAGGCTGAGGAAGTACCTGCAGTTGGTCCTGGATGGAAGGAATAATAAAGAAATCAGAGGCTGGCCTGGCCCACAATTCAGGCAAGAAAGCCGGTCAGTGAAAATGGAAGTGGAGGTGTCAGTGGGGGAGGGACAGGCTGGGGTGTGGGGTAGAGCGGGGAAAGGGGATGTAGCAGCTTATATTGAATCCATGAGTTTTTGTACCTGCTACCTAGGAGGCTGCTGAAGTGCAGTTCATAGGCCCAGCTCTGAGAAGTGGTTTGCATTGTAATTTGTTCCCTCTCAGGATCAACCCTGAGAGACTGGAGGCAGAATGTTTTTTGGTGATGAATGTATCCCCACAGGTGATTGGGTTTTGTTGTCTTTAATAGATTCTGGTGTGCAGTTTGTCAGGGTAGTGGAGGTAGTTGGCAGGTTTTGTGTTTTGAGCTGTAGGAAGTTGGCTTCAGTTCTGGTGATGGTTATAGGTGCTTATTTAAATGAACAAACCACTTTTCAGAGCTGGGCCTATGAACTGCACTTCTTCAGCCTCCTAGGTAGTAGGTACAGAAACTCATGGACTCAATATACACAGCGGAGTTCTGGCACACTGCGACTGGCCAGACATCTGACACCCCACACACCTCTGCACTTTTACTGTGCTCCTACATCCCCCTTTCCTGCCTACCCCCACTCCAACTTGTCCCTCCCTTCCACCCCTGATGCCTCCATTTCCATTTTCGCTGACTGGCTTTCTTGCCTGCATCGTGGGTTAGGCCAGCCTCTGGCTTCTTTACTATTCCTTCCATCCAGGATCAACTGCAGGTACTTCCTCAGCCTGGCAAAGGGGTTTTCAACCATAAAGCTTCCAAAGATACATTTTTTTAAGTACTCCTTTCTTTTTTTTATAATACACATATAGATATAAAAAGACAAGATAAGCCATCACACACCATGAATAACATCATATGTTCAACACAACATAACATTTTTTTACATCTTGCTGTCAATTCCTTTATAAAATGATAGGCTCTGTGACAGTTCTTTGTGGGTACCTCTGATGTTGCTGTTGATGCTACTGGTGTTGAGCCAACTAAGTTATTGTACCTGTCATCACGTAAAATGGAGGACCGGGCATGAGGCTGTAGGGGAGGAAGCCTCAGTGGGGCACACTGCCGTGTTGTGCAGAGGCCCCAGTGCTGGGAAGGGTGCACCTTAACACACACACACAGTGTCACCCACCCACATCACGTGTTTTGCCTGTCAGCAGCTTGGGGTGCAGGCCCTAAATGACAGACTCCCCCAGCAAGACACACGCACAGCTGTCAGGCCTGGAATTCACTCAGGCCTGATCTAGGACACACACTCACAACTGGCAGGCTTTGTGGGATCAGTAAGAGCTATGATCCTTGCAGTTTTGACACCCCCCACCCCTGTGTTGTAACACATAGACATGACAGGAGCTTTGCTTTCAAGGATTTGGGGTGCAGTTCCTGTCCAACCCCTGCACCGATCTTCTTGAAACTTGGCAGACATTGTGGCCTCAGCAAGAGCTACTATCCCTGCAGTTTTCAGCCCACTGCACCTTAACACATGCAGGGTCATTTGTGTCATGTGTTTTGCCTGTCAGCAGCTTGGGGTGCAGTTCCTCCCCAAGCCCCTGCACTGATCTTTTTGAAACTTGGCAGGCTTTGTGGCCTCAGTAAGAGATATCACTTCTGAAGTTTTGACCTCCCTATGTTGCAACACATAGATGTGACAGGAGCTTTGCTTTCAATGATTTGGGGTGCAGTTCCCCCCCCAACCCCATAACAATCTTCTTGAAACGTGACATGTTTGGCTTTCAAGAATTTGGGGTACAGTTCCCCCAAAATCCTTACACCAATCTTCTTGGAGCTTGGCAGAATTCATGCTCTTAGCAGAGGCTAGCAGCCCTGCAAGTTTCATTCATATCATACAAAAACCAACAAAGTTATAGCTCTTCCATTGATTCCCCATTCTACCCTATGGCCGGATCTCTGAGGTGGCTCTAAAGCTTTGGAGCTGCTTCATCCGGATCAAGGCGGAAACCCAGTTCAGAGCTCCAGATCAGATTGTGGCCATCCAAAGCAGCCAGATCTGAAGTCAGGTTGGATCACTGCTGACTCACAGACCCCTAATTTATACATTTTTAAAATATGTATGTGCACTGAATACTGCCCTGAACATGCCAGTAAATGAAAAGTAATTCATATTTAAGAAAGAAAATGTTGTATAGAAGTTGTCAAACAGGAGCATGCAGCACTGTCATTTGCTCCTAAGTGCTATATATTTAAAATGAATGAGTTTCAATTCAAGCCACAACTGGATTTAAGTTAAAAAAGAATGATTTTACAAAATGATACAAACCAACTAATGAATTCTGCTGACTCTTTATACAGTTTCTTGCAATATGAATGCTTAAAATAGAAATCTACATTAAGAATAATATAACAATGGAAGGTCATGTTACATTGCAGATTGAGATTACTGATGGATTCTTTTATTGTCAGGCTAATTTTATTTCTTCCATGTTAGTGATGGGTGAACCTCAAATAGTTCAGAGGGTCAATTCAGTTCTGAGAGCACAAAAAGAGTATGGATGATTGAATTTGCAGTTTATCTGAATCACTTTAGGGGCTAAATCCTGTGGCTTCTCCGTGCTTTGAAATTCTACTGATGATGTCAGAGAAAGTGGAGCCCTAGAAAGTAGTTTGGAAATATCATGAGTTGTGACTCATGTATCCCTGTGCAAAGAAGATATAGTAGATTCAGAGCTGTTTATCCTTACCTTGTGTGGAGTGCCACGGCAAAAGGGAACATATCCTCTATTTTTTCTCAGTTAAACTACATCTAATTTCATAGACACAGTATCAAGATGGATATGGCAGAAGGCTTAGTACTACTGTCAATTTAAGAGCAGGCAGTTATAACTGCAGCAGCCTGCAGGTATGGCTTGGGCTGATTAAAGTCATCATACCCAGGAGGAGGGCTGGGCTTCTGGAGGATATAAACTCAGGCCCTGAGATGAGTCAGCAGTAAGACTTGGAGGCTGATGAGGGAATATCATCTGGCAGGAGAGCTGCAACTTTCAAGTGTCAGCAGAGAGAATACAGCCAACAGCCTAGAGGTTTGGGGAGGAACAAAGGGGAGGAGGAGGTTCCTAGGGACGCGGGGAAGGATCTGGAACCAAGCCTTGGAATAGACAGATCCGGAGAAGGTCAGGCTTTGGAAACAACAGGCCTGGAGGGGATCAGAGATAGTCCAGGGTATAGGCAGAGTCTTGGAAATGACAGGCCAGGAGGCAGCAGGGGCCAGGGTCCCATAGCCCAGACAGGGGCTGAGAGTATAGAACCAGAAAGGGTAAGTGGAAAATAACAAGAGATAACAACCTGTGAGGCATGGAGTATGGTATAGGGATGGATTGGTGCCAAACGATGAGCCCTTAAGACAATGACTATAAACATCTAATGGTCATTAGGGAGAAGAGAATGGGAAGCCCTGGGGCAGCCTATTTTACATCATAACAATTGGCATTTTGGCAGGTGATAGAAGTGTTTGGTGTTTGGGTGTGAGAGAAGGCACCATTATGGCTATGTAAGTGGTATGTAAGGTGATTATAAGCCAGTGAGTAGGTATGCCTGGCTGTGTAGATCAGTGAGTGGCTGAACAAAGCTCTGAAAGAGTTCTTGAGATAAGTCCTGAGTCTAGTAAAGGAGACCACCATTAGTAAGACCACCTGGAAGGGTAAAATCTTATCTATAATAATACTTATAAAGTACCCTTGAACATAGTGCACATGTCAGAGGGCACAGTTTGCTCTCTAGTCTTCTGCTTTTTTTCTTTTTGTTGTATTGTTTAGTGAACCTGTGTATATATCTTTATAGCTCATTAAGTCTTGTTGTTTTAACCCTGAAATTTATATTAATTCAAACAACAGGACTATATTATAAGTCTCTTGTGTGTCTCCTAATTAATATTATTGCATTAAGCGGGACCAGGCTGTAGATCAATGCTTAATGAGAGTGCTCCCAAAGACCACCTTTATGACTGTGAATTCTCAGTGAGGATTAACAAGCCTCAGTTCCAGGTAATTAAGAGAATCCCAGTTCAACAGAGGCTAGGATTCAGAGTGACCTAGATAAACTGAAGGATTGGGCCAAATGAAATCTCATGAGGTTTAAAAAGGACAAATGCAAAATCCTGCACTTAGGATGGCAGAATCCTATGCAACCACAAAAGCCTTGGGACCAACTGGCTAAGTAGCAGCTCTTCAGAAAAGGATCTGGGAGTTCCAGTGGACACTAAGCTGGATATGAGCCAACAGTATGTCTTTGTTGCCAAGAAGGCTAACAGCGTACTGAGCTTAAATAGTAGGAACATTGCCAGCATATTGAGGAAAGTAATTATGCATCTCTATTCAGCACTGTTGGGAGTCCACATCTGGAGTGCTATGTCCAGATTTCTGTTCCCCTCCCCCCCCAATACACACATACATATACTATGGAAAGAATGTGGACAAGTTGGAAAGTGTCCAATGGAGGGCAACAGGAATCGTCAGGGTGGCTGGGACATGTAACTTCTGAGAAAAGGCTGAGGAAACTGGTCTTGTTTAGGCTGCAGAAGAGAAGACTAAGGGGGGGGGGGACTTAAACACAGTCTTTAACTACCTGAAAGGGGGTGGGGAAGGGTTGAAAGAGGATAGAGTAGGCTGTCTTGAGAGTTGGTGGATGACAGGACAAGAAGCAATGGTTTTAAGCTGCAGCAAAGGAAGTTTGGGTTGAATGTTAGGAAAAACTCTCTCAACTAGGAAGGTGTTGAAGCACTGTAATGGGTTACCTACAGAGATGGTGAAATCTCCATTCTTGAAGGTTTTTTAAGATCTAGCTTGAAAAAGCCCTGACTGGAATTCTCTAGTTCAGGATGGTCCTGCTTTGAGCAGGGGGTTGGACTAGATTAACTGCTGAGGTCCCTTCCAACTCTAATCTTATATGATTCTATGATTCTAAAAGTATACTACTTCAACTGAAAGACCTTTTAAAGTATGGATATAATCACCCTGAAGTGGTTCCATTCATCATCTCTTTTCTCAGAGAAGTTTACCAGCCCTATTGTTTTGCCCTGTGGGGTCAGGACAACTCACAGGATCTCAATATTGCACTGTTAGACAGGAGGGTGTAACATGCACATATACAAACACACAAATAAGTTAGGTGCATACGCACGCACACTACCAGCTCAGTCACATACACATTCAAACCAGCCTAGACACATGCATGCTTATTGTCTGTGCATAACGGTTAAGAGATGCCTCGGCACAGCTGGGTTGAACACATTGCGAACACAGATGCAGGGAGTTTCCCCTGTAGTGCGGGAAACGTTTTGGTGCATGGTCGGAGCCCGCCAAGACCTTGCAGCTGCACCAGCGAGTGCATGCTTGCGATTGGCTCGCGTTGAATTGTGCATACGTGTCGGTCGGCGGTTGGCCTGCTGACCGAATAAAAGGCTTGGGCGATGCCCGTCCAAACCGGAGGAGAGCTGGGACACACATGAGGAAAGATCCGTGTGCATTTCCAAGCCACAAAGGAGGCCTGATCAACCGACAATGATTCCCCGCCGGATTCATCCGACACCCCATACCCTGCGTGAGCTTCTGTGTGCCTGAGTTCCTGTTTGAGTTTGTAACTTCAAGGAACGTGCCTACAGCCTAAGGACTGTAAGTAAAGTTTTTTTTGGCTTCCAAC
>JAGPOW010000261.1:129330249-129343317 GCA_030014935.1 Caiman crocodilus
TATATATATATACACACACACACACATACACTCTCACACTAGCAACTCAGATACACACACGTTCAAAATAACTAGCTTAGATTCACGTACACCTTTCACCACGTTAAGCCCATACATGCTACACACACTAAATTTAAAAAGAATCAGTTATGAGTTACCAACACCTGCACATCCAATAGACATGCATGGATTACCAATTCATATACCGCACACACACGCGCGCGCGCACACACACACACACAATGATTTCTATATATGTATGTGTATTCACAAATTCACACACATAAAACCCACCTACACATAGACACAGGTGAGTTCCTAAGTTGGTTGTAGTGATGTGTATTTATTCCTGTGCTTGGTATACTTGGGATACCTGAGGAAAGGTTAAGGTAAGAAAGTAGAAGTGTAAGGAGTGAAAGTTACCAGAGCCAGGATTAGAACCAGTAGACTACAGGGGCCTGGGCTGAAGAACTGAGGGTCGGGGGTAACTTTAGGTTAATTGTTCTTAATTGATTAAAAGATGATGCCCAAAGCCTACAGAACAGGGGAGCAATGCCAGCACAGAGGCTGGGACTGGAGCCAGAGCTACGGGGGAGCTGAAAAGGTAGATGAGGAGAGGGATAATGGGACTAAGGGAAAGTGTGGGTGGGTGTTAAAGAGAGGTTCTGGGTGTGGGGAGCCAGAGGATGGCTCTGAGGCAGCTAGAAAAGGTTGCAGGGAGTGGCAGTAGGTGCTGGGATCTGGAGAAAACTACAGGACAGCCATGAGGAGCTAGGAAGTTGGGGGTAGGGAGGGGATGACTACAGAAAGTACAGGGGAAGCCTGAAAACAGAGAGACGGACAGCAGGAAATCACAGGAGAAGCAGCAGGAGAAACTAAAAGGCAACAGGGGCAGTGGGAAAGCAGAGAAAGACAGCAGAAAGTCACAATGAAAAGGCAGTAGGAATTGAGAGGAGATTGGGAAATTAGTGGAGAGGGGTGGGGGCTGGAGCTGAAAGAGAGAGAGAGAATGAGGCTAGAATTTAAGATAAGGAAGGGACTGGGATTCAGTAAAACATGACCCAACTTGGGGTTGCAAATGACAGCGGTTTTATTAAATAGGGGAGATGGTGTCACCGCGTCTTAGTGGTTCCTGTGTGCGTGTGTGTGTGCGCGCACACAAGAGAGGCTTGTTGCAGGGGCTGAAGTCCACTGAAGTCCAGGAGGAGAGAGAGACAGAGTCCAAATTATAGGAGGAAGTGTGCAGGAAAGGGGTCCTTGCCCAGTAGGTGTTGTCCAGAGGGGGGTTACCGGCAAGGCCTCTGGGTGGATAGGTGGTGTGACACGGTGCTGGTCCAGATGGAAATGGTCCCACTGAGTCCCACTGGATCTGTCTTCACTGCCCCTTTTTATAGGGGCAGACCTTGTGTGACCCGAGTGACAGGAGGCATGCTCAGGCAAAGGTCAGGCCCTGGTGTACTGAGCATGTGTGCTCCATGCAAGGATGTGCAGTTTTGGGTGTCTGTAATGGTGAGAGTTGCTGGTTCTGCAGGGTCTTTTGTCTTTCAAATGCTGGGTTCTTGTCTCTGTTCCTGAGTGAGGTCCATGGTTTCTGGATGAATCAATGCGAGGTGATGGCTCAGTCATTACAGGCCATTCAGTAGACATTCCCAATCACTCTCATTCATGGGGAAACCAATTTACATGGGAGGGGTACAATGAATCATATTGTTGTAACGTGGGATGCCCAGGCAGAGAACACAAGATGAAGGCTTGACATATAAAATGGAAACTTGACGTGACTTTGGTTCACTTACAAACACAGGTCTAAACCATACAATATCCATATGAAACAAAAATCAATACAAAAATGATAATACAACAGTAAGAATCAATACAAACCTAATAATTATACAATATAAAATGGTAGGTATTTAAAACGAAAAACTTGCTACTAAAATAAAAATGTTAACGCTTATCCCAAGTCTGAGCTCACTTATACTTTTCTATAAGAAATAGAGAGGGAGAGAAGAAGTCAGAAATGGTCAGGGAAGGGGAGGGAATGCATTTTAAAATAAATAAGTAAAGAAAAACTGGAGGTTTTGCTACAATTGTATTCAATCGTGTTGTACTATTTATAATGTATATATGAAAGAATAAGGGGAAATTATAAGAATTCAGGCTTAAAATATAATCAATATGATGTCTTGTTGAATGGGAAGCCTTGTGGGCATTTATTAACATGCTCCAGGAGCAGGAGGGGGCACTTTAATTAGAGCAGCTCCAAGAGCTCTTGAAGCTGCTCTAATTAAAGTGCCCAGGGCATTACATGTATTAGCATCTCCACTCTGAAAAATTGCAGTAGGGGTGCTTTAAAGCTTGAATGAGCTTTAGTTAAAGCATTCCTGCCACCATTTTTCAGTGTAGAGGCACTGATACATGTGATGCTGGAATCTTCTGGAGCACAGTAATTCCCACACTCAAGCTTTAATGCAATTCTGCCTGCTCCAGTGTCCTCTATTTATAGTGAATGATAGCAGCCTTGATGCATGTGTATAGGTGCCCTGTATTCCCAGTATCTGTTAAAGGTACAAACGGTAACAGGAAAAGCATAGTGAAAAAAAAATCTTGAGAAGACTATACTTAGGGATATAATCCAAAATGGATTAAAATCTTTAGATGACAGCCATTCTTATCTGTGCTCCTAGACAGAAGCATTATACAAGAATACTTCCAGTTGTAGTGATCATTGAGTTTCATAAACATAGGCATACATGAATGAGAATAACTAAACAAAACTTAAATTGTGGAGCAGTAGGCATCCTCTAGAAACCCTTTTTCTCTCTAACTCATTGGCTGAGGACCATCTCCCAACTTTCAACGCAATATTAAGAAGCATTTCTAAAGTATAATTTCATCACTACATCTTCCCTCTTTATAAGAACTATAGAAATCAATTCACACACACACACACACAATCAATTGACAGCCATCCACAGAGGTAAGGTTACAAACATAGCACTCTAAGGAGATGCTTTCCATTAACTTTCATATTCTCGTCTTCCTTCATCTCCCTTAGCAATTCTTATCAGCCTTTTAGGATGTTTTACTTTCCTTCTAGGCCAACAAAATATCAGGATAAGTTTCCAATTTGCTTTTGGTGGGAAACTTTTCCTCTAAGTCTCGATAGACTTGAATCTTTATACTTGTGGGGGGCCGAGAAACACTGGCAGAAGGGGCTGCTGATGGAGCGGAATTAAGGCACTAGAGACGCAGGTTATTGGAAGCCAAAAAAACCTTTACTTACAGTCTGTAGGCTGTAGGCATGTTCCTTGAAGTTACAAAACTTAAACAGGAACACAGGCACACAAGCTCACACTCACGCAGGGTATGGGGCATTGGACGATTCTAGCAGGGAGTCGTCGTCAGTTGATCAGGCCTCCTTTGTGGCTTGGAAACACACGCGGGATCTCTCCTCGTGCCTGTCCGAACACTCCTCCGGTTTGGGCGGGCATCACCCAAGCCCTTTATTCGGTCAGCAAGCCAATTGCCGACTGACATGTCTGCATAATTTACCGTGGGTCAATCATAAGCATGTGCTCGCTGGTGCAGCTGCAAGGTTTTGGCGGGCTCTGACCGTGCACCGAAACTTTTCCCGTGCTACAGGGGAAAATCCCTGCATCTGTGCTTGCGATGTGCTCAACACAGCTGTGCCAAGGCATCTTGTTAACTGTTTTGCACAGACAATACTGGCATCCATTTGCCTCTTTGGAGCTGTATATTTAAAATCAGCACTAAGAAAAATGTCACTTTATATAAACAGTTAATTTTAATTTTCTATAGTCATGCTTTAGTAAAATACGAACCTGAGCTTTAGTGTCCAGTTTAATAGAGAACCAGTTCCTTGCACTTCTACTGGCAAAATCCGGTCCCTATCATTGGTTTTGCTCTATTCTACCACAGAGATATCAGAGTCTTGTGTTTGGGATCTGCAGCACTTGGTGAAATGGTTTCTCTTGTCACAGACCTAATGGAGCTTTCTGGATGTAGCACAATGTCTGTGGCCATACATTCATTGCATGTCTCCTTGTTTGCACTTTCTCTCGGGTTTCTTGTTGCCAATAGAAAACTGCATTCTGTGAGGTGGCTTCTTCTAGCCACATTATTTCATACCTCCTATAATGACAAAACCTATTGGTATATTCAGCCCATATTCAGTATGGGCCTTCAGGTTCTGCTACTGGGCAAAGTTTTTGCCAGAAGCAAGTTTCCCTCAAGCAACAGTCTTGTAATGCAGTTTGCAATGACACAGATAACTGTCTCTTAATTAGAGATACTGTCTCTAATTAAGCACAGTTCTTACTCAATCTCTTT
The DNA here is from genome assembly GCA_030014935.1 of Caiman crocodilus. Taxonomy (NCBI): domain Eukaryota; kingdom Metazoa; phylum Chordata; order Crocodylia; family Alligatoridae; genus Caiman; species Caiman crocodilus. The sequence goes on from JAGPOW010000261.1 coordinate 129,334,603, forward strand.
AGTGTGGAAGCATACTGGTCTATACTTTCCCCTGCTGATTTTTTGCACATACTCCCCCCCCCAAAAAAAAAAAAAACAAAAAAAACAAACACAACAAAAAACAAAAAACAAAACCAAAAAACACAATTGTGTCTTTCAAGGCTCTAATTTTTTTGGCATGAAGTCCTCAACTTTGGACAGTATGACACACAATTGCACATTTTGGCCTTCTGTGAAACTAAAGATGTTATGAAGAGCCTGAGCTTCCTTCCCTACAACATGCAAGAAGATTGAAGATTCCACATGATCATTTTTCTCTTTTCCCCTTGTGGTTGCTGTATCACTCAGACCTTTGTCTGCACACCATCCATTTCTCTGCTAGATTGCCTGACAATGGAAGAGTAAGTGAAGGTTGCAACACTTCCATGACTACTTGATTTTACTTAGATTACTGTTGTTCAGATCACTTTCAGAGGCTTTTATGCTTCCACATGATTGCATTGCTCTGCTTGTTCTGTTTCCAGAACAGAGTCTTTCAAGTTCTTCATAATTTTCCACTTCTGATACCCTTTAGTCAGTTCAATAAAACAAAGCATACATGAATCAGAAGAACTAAACAACAATTTAATTGTGGAGCTTTAGGCTAAGCTTGTAGACGTTTTGCCTGTCTATGAAACACACTCAGTGGTTCTTAGCCTTTTTGGACTCAAGGACTAGGGGTGCACCAATAGAGATTTTTTGGGGGCCAATACTAATGGATGATTTTTAATAAGCCATATCAACCAAGACTGATCTGATTCCGAAATGCACTCCCCCAGTGTGGAGAGCAGGTGGGTCTGGCTGGTAAGCATGTTATGGAGCAAGGGGTAGGGAGAGTGAAGGGGCATGGGGTGGAAGGGCAGATTAAAGTCCTTGTGGTGACAGAGAGAGTGGGGCTGGGGCAGGGGCAGGTGATGCTCAGCCGGGTGGGAGGGCACAGGATGGGAGGGGGAATGGCTCCTGCTGATGTGTGCACTCCAGGAGGGCATGGGGGCATGTGTCTCCAGATCTGTGTGTGGGACAGGGCTGGTGCAGGAATCTTCCTGGTGGGCGCAGAGGGGGTTGGGCTGGCCTGCACTGCACTCAGGGTGAGCAGCTGCAACACTGGGAGCAAGGCTACCATGAATTTTGGGGTGGCTGCATCCCCTCAACTCCCACTACTGCCACTGCCAACCCCAAGTGCAGCCTGACCCAGCCCCTCTTCAGGAAGAGCCCGGCCCCAGTCCTAGGCTACAGTGACAGCCCACCCTGCTTCATGCACAGTTCCAGGGGACACATGCCCCTATGCCCTCCTGGAATGTGTGCAGTGGTAAGAGCTGTCCCAACCTGCTCTCTGCACCCCCTGATGAGCCATGGCTATATCCTGTGCCTTCTGACCCAGCTGGAAAGTGCCTGCCCCACTCCCACTCCCACACCACAGGGACCTCAACCTGCCTCCCCATACCCGTTCCTTTCCCCCCTCCCTCCACAATGCATTTACCAGCTGGACCTGACTGCTCTCCATACTGCTGTGCTGTATTCCTGGCTGCCTGCATGTTCTGCTATGGGTGTGTGCATGCATGCAGCAATTATTGGTCACATCAGACAGAAAGAAAAAAAAACTGCTTACCCAATACTCTTAATTTTCCTCGTATAAGTGCCAATCCAATATAGGAGCAATGTATTGGTGCATCTCTACAAGGAACCACTCACTGGACTCATGGTCTTTCCATCATTTTTGGAAGCTGAGTGGCACTCAATTTCAAAAACTAATTTATATATTACTGTACTTACATCTCCTTGCAGAGGGACCTGCAAGTGGGGGTGGGGGTGAGGAAATCAGTCAGGCAGTAACAAGCCTAAGCTTGCACTTAAGAAATTAAGCAAATATCTCCTCATCCTTTGCATCACCCTTCAAAGGATCTTGTGGGATCTCAGTGTTTACCATCCTCATTACGAATCACTGGACTAAATGCTACTGCCTAATTCAATTAAGGAACATCTCTAAATTATAACTTTTATCAGTAAACTTCTCTCAACCATATCTCTTCTGATATTTTTAAACATTTCTAAAAAACATATTAAAGGATTTAAAACTGAAAAAAAACAGGAGAGAAAGAGAGCTTTTCCCCAAAACTAAGCAAGTAGTAAATGACTGCCCAGTAACTGGTGCTACTACACAGTACCATTTACTGCACATTTTTTCCCCCAGTGCTACTGCACAGCAGCTCATTACTATTGCACAGTGGTGTTGTGTCATGGTAGTGCCAGCAATGCTACTATGTGGTAATGATGAGCTACTGTGTAGTAGCTAGTGTCTCATGTAGAACTGCCTGCTGAAGAGAGAAATTCTGCAATTTTTCCTTTAGTCTTATAAAAGCAATATTAAAATAAAATATTTTCTACTATGTTAACACCCCCCCCCCTTTTTGTGTGTGCATGTTCATGAGACACAAATTTTCTCTTTCTGCTTCCCTAAGGATCAACCTTCTTACACAGCCAAGGGTAATTAATCTGTACTATTTGTAGTCAATTAATTCTCAATATTGAAGAAAAGTTGTGTTGGCAACTGGCAAATATTCATTTCATTTTGTGTACAGAGCACAATATATAAACTTGTTAAAATGGTTAAAGTCCACCTAAAATAGTTCAAAATATAACTGCTTCACTTTGAACTGCTTTAGTATTATATGTAGACAGCAAGCATTCTATGGAATAGGTCTTGTCAGTTTTCCAGGCATCCCACAATTCATTGCTCATCACCCCCAAACTCATACATATGCACGTGTGTGAGCATGAACACATACATGCATGTGCACACACACACCCATTGCTGCAAGTAGCCACTCTGATATGTAGCCAAAACTTTACTGTCCCTTTCTTCCCCTTTTCTGTTCATTTGATTAAAAAAAATAAATTGAAAAGGAGAAGGAAGGGACAATAAAGTGTTGGCGACATATTGATAATTAATGCTTCAATACTGAGGATTAGTATTATGTTTAATGAACTTGAACTTAGGTGTGTTAATGCATATGTAAACACACCCAAGAAGTGAAAGTATAAGTACTACCCTTCTCCCCAAAGTGAGGTAAGCACGCTGCAGATTTTAGTCATTTGTAGACTTTTGAAGATTACTGAACTCAGATTTAGAAAACAGAATGGAGAAAAATGGCAACATCCCCAGCACTGGACACTCCTCCCTGGGACTGTTACACAAATTGCCAAGTGCTCAAATCATGAGTGAGACTTTATAAATGGGGATAAGGCAAGGTGCCATGTTTATTAATTATGCGAGTTAGGCATAGAGGCTTAGGGACACCATTCATACAAATGCACACAAATCATCATACACATTATTACGCACAGGCATACACATACACAAAACAACCATATTATCCACACATACACCAGATATAGTTACAAACAATAGTTGCTCAATATCAGCCCATGGTGGCCAACCCAGGCTTATTGAGTAGATGATGATGCTTTGAAGATAGCAGATTTGAAGATAACATCTGGAGTAGGTTGAATAGATACATCTGTGCTCCAAAGAAATAGCAGTAGAAAAAGAGACTCACCCAACTTGGCATTTTCAAAGTGTTCTTTTATAAGCATTGGCATCCTTTGTTTCAGTGCTTTGGAGTTTTTCCATACCCAGCTTTGGTTTTTGCAGTTGTTCTTCTTTTGTCTTCAGCTTATCTTAGCCTTGGAGTGTTTTTGCTGCCCATCCAGCAGTATGAATCTATTCTTTCTCCCCATTATCTTCTTTGTGGCCTAGGCCTAAAAGGGATTCTTCAGCCATTTATTAATTAGTTTACTGAGTGGTAACTTACATTTGGTGCCTTGTTGCTAACATAAACAGCTAAATCTTCTCCTGTTTCTACGCCATTCTCTCACCATTCACCCTTTTACATACACTCATACATAAAGGCTATGCAGAGTTTATTCACCCATGTCAAGCAGAAGGATACAAAATAAAGTCTTCAAGTTGCTTACAGGACAAGACTAACATGGTTATATTTCACTATTATTACACTATATGTTAAAATCAGCTACATTAGTTCAGTTCATGCTACAGGGCCACCAAAGCATGGATGGAAAAACTCCTGCCCCACTCTTCCACTGTGAGGCGTGGTTGGCTAGGTACTTGCTTCCAGCCCTAGTGTCAGAGACACAGCATCTCACCCAGTTGGAAACTGGTTCCCAATCTGTGACATTTTGGAATAGTTTGTGTGTCTATACACTCACTCCTTTATTGCTAATTCACACTGCATTACACAAAATCATGTTTGAAAAAGTATAGTAGGGTCTAATGCACTGATTTTAGACTCATTAGCAGATGTTGCAACATTTTTCAATATATTGAAATGTATATCATTTCTCTTTAAAGCATAATAATTTAAGAAATACAGGAATTCAAGAAATATAGCACACAATTTTGTGACTATATGGGAATGATAAACTATAGTATTGAAATAGCCTGAAAGGTAGCTAAGGTACTCTCAACAAATAAGAGTTCAAATAACATGATATAACATTAATTTTAGATTGCTGATTGTGCCTCTATTTAAAACCATTTAAAAATAAAAGCTAGCAAATAAAATCTCTAGGCAGAAATCCTCAAGAGAACAACCCCAGCTGATTCATATTGCATCCTAATCATGCAACTTATCCTGAAAATGTATGTTAGCATTGCTTCAGATGAAAGAAGAAATATGATTTGTGGGAAAAGATGATTATTAATTTGTATTCCTTTGAACAAGCATCCTTACTATACTTTAATTAGCTCAGGAAATGGATTCTGCAGTACACCAAACCGGGATAGAGCTGGAGAAGTAAAAATTCTAGAACTGGGAAATGCAGATCGACTCTTTCAACATAATCTAGCATTGTAATTGTGGACGTTCACATTCTACCTTTTATTTTATGAGCTTCTAATTTTTTCTTTCCCATAAGAAGGTTTTCATCATATGCTAAACCATTTTGAAGCCAGTGACATTTTAACTGAAGCATATTAAGTAATACAGCTTAAGAACTGCTATCGCCTTGACAGTTTGGATTCAGCATTGCAATGAGAGCATTAATTTGCTCCACATCAATAATTGGACTACTGGAATGATATTGTCTTTAACTGTAATTTCTTAGTTATTTGTTTAACAGTATATCCAAGTACTGCAATGCCTTCTCATAGCCATTACACATTTTATTTATATTATAATCTTTGAGGACAGAATTAAAATTAGGGAAGTACTTACATTTTTTGCTAAATCTTTGTCATTAGGCCTTAATGAAACATCATTAAAAAATGTTTCCTAAAATAAGCTATTGATTTTTTTTTTGAGTTAGCACCAAAATGGCATCAACTACATAATATAATGGCTTCATGTTTTATTCCCTAATGTGCAATTCCGGAAAGTCTCAAGAAATTCTACAAGAGGTCCCAAGATTATAATAATCAATAATGCTGACAACCAGCCCTTTCTTATATCCCTGCCAGGGCCAAAGAACTGAGATGTGCTTAAGTTACTGAAATCCCAGAAATGCCATTTATTATCAGCTGGCCATGATTTCCCCTCATTCTTCTTGGAGGCAAACTTGACTAGTTGTTCTTTGCTACCCTGGGACTATGAGATTGTCAGAGGCTAAAGAGCACTCAGAGGAAAGAGCTAATGTTGCTAATCATATTTGAGCTTAAAAAAAAAGATGAAAATATATTTTTGGTGAATTTACTCTTAAACCTAGTGACATGTACAGCCACGTGTATAGGAGATGATCCAGGATTTGGCAAGGGGGGGGGTAGGTAAAGCAGAAATCTGTGCTGCAGAGATGATTACACCCTCCACCCAACTTTCCCACATCCCTCCCACTCACAACTAATACAGACAAAATGTACCCTGGGAGCATCTGGGGACTTTTACAGACCCCAAAGCAGCTAAGAATTCCCCCACCTTTCCCTCTGAGCTTAGAGGCATGTCCTCCCCTCCCCTTCTCACTGCTGCTGCTTTTTCTGCTGTCTATAAGCATCTAAGCCCAGCCTCCGTGTAGCCCCACTGGCATGAACAGCAGTGGCTTTGAAACTCCTGTGACAGGAACTTTCCTTCCCCTGGGCCAGAAAAGAAAGCAGCAGTGGCAGGTGAGGACTGGAGCAGGGGAGGGGAGAAGACTATGAACACTGAGGAGAAGCAGGGGAAAATTCTTGCCTGCTTTTGGGATATTAAAAAATTCCCATGTCCAGTCTTCCCCTACATCAGGGAGACTAGGTAGGGCATGAAGAAGCAGGGCTTGAGGGCAGGGGAAAACTGCAGGTCAAGTGCTGGGCACTGAAAAAGCTGAGGGGAGGGAGGTAAATTCCTTTGGTCTGACTTAGGTCTGTGCTTTCATGTCCTTCCCTGGCTCTGAAGGGGTCTCTGGGGACTGGAATAACCTGCTGTCAGAGGAGCAGAGCTGACATCCAGAGGTCCCTCCCAACACTGATTATCTATGATTCTATGTGTAAGACTTTTTTCTGGCTTTCCACTAAGTCAAAAGTCTTCTAGGGGCTGGGGGACCCCAGGGCCCATTCCAGCCAGGGCTGGTGTGACCTGGCTCAGTGTGCTATGGTCGCACGTGCAGGTGGCACGCCCAGAAGCAACAAACTCCACAGAAATAAGCTTCAGAGCTATTCATGCACCTTAAATGCGCATGTAGATGTGCCCACTTTTGAGATTTACCTTTATAGGTGGTTGGAGCTCTTTATGGCAGGATAGCTACTTTGCACAGTTAGCTGGTCTCCAAGTAATTGTGCAATTAATTAGTTAATTGCACAATACCTGTAATGTGTAGAATAAGCCTAAGAAAGAGAATTGTGCAAACACAGAATTGAAGAACTACTCGAATCAATATAGTGATAAGGACAAAAAAAAACAACCCAACATTATGAGTTATAAAGGAACTGACAGAGCTCAAACATGCCATATTCTTCCTTTTCTTCTCCCAAATCTAAGTTTTGTGCAGTAATCTCGTGTTCAGACCTTCTTTGTAGGTTGAAGGGAACAAGGGAATCAGGCCATTTAAACAGATATGACAGTATATTTGAAGGAAACTACTGCCTATTAATTAGGTGACTATCTGTACTGTGTGCCCAAGGACATTTCAGCTCCATAGAACAAAGAGAGGGTTCTCTGAAAACATAAGTAAACTTTCAGCCATTACAATATCTAAAACTCATTAGGGCAAGAATTTAAGTTGTTTTTAGACTGAGTCAAAAAATATTTCTTACTTTCAGTGGCTACTAACTGATAATATAAATTTGAATATATGAAGCCCATAAGTAGAGTGGAAACAAACTCAGATTTCTTTTAAAAACTTTATATTACAAGTTTTAGCAGTATAATATGGATTACAAAGCATACAAATGTTGAGGGCCATATTTTTAAAGACATTTAGGTGCCTAAAGGTAACTATCTGACATCTAATGGGAATTTCAAAAGTCTGCAAGCAGGTTAGCCGTTAGGCCTGTGCAAAGTGTCAAGTATTTACTTAGGATTCAGATTAATCTGAACTGGATCCAAAAGAATTGGCACCACTTCGAATATTCGGCCATAAAGTAAACAAGGCAGCTCACAGGGTTGCCTTCAGCTGGTAAGTCTGTTGAGGTGGGGGAGAAGGGGGAAGGAAGGAAGGAAAGGGCACGGTGGAGGGAGGGATTGGAGCTGGGGCTGGGACAAACTGCCCAGCTAGGATGGGGGGGTGCATTACTTAGGGAGGTAGCAGGGGAGTGCAGTGCTTGAAGTGGGGCCTCTTCCCCATTGCCATTTGCCCAGCTGGGGTGGGAGTGGGGATGAGGGCATGGCTCGCTCCAGGCAGAAGGGGACAAATGGCAGCAGGGAATAGCCCCCACTCACAGCGCTGCCGCACTCTCATCCCGCACAACCCTGCACTGCCTGGCAAGCAGCAGCAGAACAGAGGCCCTGCTCCCAGTGCTGATGTAGGTGTAGCAGCACTGGGAATGGTGGTTATGCTCTGCTGCTATTTGCCCCCTTCCACCCAGAATTACACGTACCTGTGTTGTGCCCCCCTCCAGGCCAGATGGGCAAGAGGCAGCAGAGCAGAGCCCCCTCTCTGAGTGCTGCTGTGCCTGCATCAGCACTGGGAGCAGGGACTCTGTGTTGCTGCCACTTCCCAGCAGGCATGGGGGCGGGGGACCAGGTGCTGCTGCCGCTTGTCCCTCTGACATGGGGGAGTGGGCACTGCTGCCACTTCCCACTTGGCATGGGGGGTTATGGGATGTGAATGCAGCAGTGCTGAGAGTGGGGGCTATGCCCTGCTACTGCTTTCTCCCTTCCATCCAGAGTGAACCACACCTGTATCCTGCATCCCACTCTCCCTCCCTGTCTGGGCAAGTAGCAGCAGGGCAGAGCCCCCACTCCAGTGCTGCTGCTCCCACATCCCAAGGCCTCCCTAGGACCCCGCTTCCTGAGGCCCATGCCTCCTGTCCCAGCTGGGCAGCTTGCCCCAGCCTCAATCCCTCCCTCCCCCACACCCAACCCCAACAAACTTACCAGCTGGATGCAGCTGTGTCAGTGTTAGGAGACGGGGGCAGATCCCCAGGTACCCACCCCAATTCTCCCTATCCCAACTCCATTCACCTAACTCCCCGCAGCCTCTCCTTGCCCATTGCATTCCTGCCCCATTTTGCTGATGCTCTCAGGGGCAGTAACGTGAACACCCTCTTGCCAG
>JAGPOW010000261.1:129354607-129381177 GCA_030014935.1 Caiman crocodilus
GTTGAAATCCCTGCCCTGAGGGATTCTCCAGCCGCCCCTCAGGCTGGCACAGCGAGACGCTTGTGGAGGAAGGCGCCCAGGGTGGCAATTCTGCCACAGGCTTCTCAATGTGGCCCCTTCTCAGGCCTCTCAACAATACTGCCCCTCATGGGCTTGGGGATCTCTGCACCCTGTGTTGCTGCACCCTCTCTGGTGCTTGCTGTGCCCCACTGGACTTCTTCAATGCTTGCCCCATCTCTGGGACTTGCTGTGCCCAAACTGGCACTGAATCACACCCTCCCCGGCACCTAGATTCCCACACTGCTGGGGTCCCTACTGAGGTTACTGCACCCCACTGGCACCAGGACCCCCACACTACTGTGCGTTTCCCCTGAGGGCAACACACCCTCTCTGGTGCCTATAAGAACACTGCACCCCCACAGGCACTGGGATCCCCACCCTGATGGGGTCCCTTATGAGGCCTCCTCCTTCCTCTACAGCCTTGCCCAAACCATCGGTGTAAACAACAACCAAAACACAAGCCTCTAGCTATAACTTAAACACCAGGCACCTGGCCACAACCACAGAAGCCTCCCAGCTATATCTTAGCCTCTAGAGCTCTCATAAGCTGCCCTCACATTTTCTCTCCTGCTTCTCCAGCTGCTGGCAGAGAACTGCCAGCTTGACTCTGGCCCTGGGCTTTATAGGGCCAAGCCCTGCCCCCTAGGTCAGCTGACTCTCCCCAGTTGCCTCAGCAACCCTCAGCTGTGCTCATTATCCCACTGCTGGGGAAAGCACAAGTTTTCCTCTCACAAGGAGCAGTGCAGCGAGGTGCTCCATGACATGCAGGGAGGGGGGATAATCATCTCCTGGAGTTGCTTCATGCACATGGGGCAGATATCTCCTGCTTATTTGACCCTAATCCACCACTCAGTGCAGGGGCTGGGAAAGTCATAGATTTAAGTCTGCACCACAGGAACCATGAAAATGTTCCTTATGCTAGTACACAGAGGAAAGGGGACAAAATGGGGGTTCTTCAGTGCTTTCCCAACACCTCCTGCTCAGATACACAAGGGCCATCATAATCAAGTCCTCCTTCTTGGCAGTTAAGCCTTTCATTATAGTACTAAGTGCTCAAGATTAATGGTCTGGCTACAGCTATAAAAGCTGTCTCTAGTGACAATTTTTTTTTTTTTAATTGTGAATAGGCTTTTGAAGGAGAGGGTGTTTAAGTTATGCACAGCAGAATCCTTTTACCACTCTGGTACCTCATTTAGCACTTTGCACATTTTAAAGTTGCTTTCAGCTCTGACATTCTTTTCCTCGTTATATATACAGAACATGCTAAGATGCCTTGAAGCCACCCATAGGTAGCACCATGTCAGAACAATTGAAGGAGCTATATATAGCGTGCATAAAACCTCATGTTGATGGGATTTTGGCATTTGCTTGCTTGTCAAGCTAGTTCAGTTAAACACCATTCATACCCATTACATAGGAAACTGAGGGATATGTTGATAAGCTTTTGCCAAAATATTAATTGAGGCCATGTTCAATTTAATGGAAGGGCAATTATCTATTGCTTCATATTAATTCATCTTGTGCTCTCCTCCTCAAATAGGAAAAGGGATGCCTCTGACCCCAAGCTAAGACTGTGTATTAATGCATATTATTCTAGTTTAAATATATATGCATCACATTAAGTTCACTTCCCTTTTGTTTATTCCACACACCACAGCAAAACTGGATCTGCATATGTAACATTATGCTACTTTTAGTCTTTTTGTCATTCTGAATTCTATTAAAAATCCACAATAAAAAAAGTCTTTCAGCTTCTACCATCTTCCTTCAGTTGAAGCCTCTCTACATTTACTCTCTATATTAATTATTCTAAAGTTTCTTCATTCTGTTGTGCATATTTACTTGTTATTGCATGCTACTACACAAACACTCCAAGGGAAAACAAGGTCTAACAATCACAAACTGCTGGACAACTGTTTTAGACTGGACATAAGGAAAAACTTCTTTATTGTTCAAGTCTCCAGAGTCTGGTATAGACTCCCCCCAGAAGTGGTGCAAGCACATACTCTGGATACCTTTAAGAAATGCTTGGATGTTTTTCTTGATGTGGTGATCTGACCCCTGCTGACTTTCTGCCCCTTGGGTAGAAAGCTGGGCCTGATGATCTTGCAAAGTCCCTTTCAACCCTAATGTCTATGAAATCTACTAAAACAGACACAAACACAACTCTATGATCATTCTCACTTTTCATGAACCATAAACAATTATAACTTAGTAGTTTTCAAGTAAAATGTGGCCATCTTGTTTCTCCCCCCTGGTTCTTTGAAAGTCAGATTAAATGGTTATCTGTACTCTTCCCCATCAAAATTTATTCTGAAGAGTGGGGCAAACACACCATAAGAATTAAAATTAGCTAAGAAATAAAATAAAATAAAATGAAACCCATTCAATTTCAGAATTAGAATCCCTATAGTGGTTTGCTGGCTTGTGGCTCAATATCATATAATTAATCTGAGGAATATACATAAAATACTTAGAGTTCATAGACACTAGGGCTGCAAAAGAACTCAGAAGATCATTGATTCCAGGCCCCTGCCCTAGGGGCAGGAAGTCAGCAGTGATCATAGGATCCCAGCAAGATACATATCCAAATGTCTCTTGAAGGTGTTCAAGATAGGCACATGAACCAACTCTGGGGGCAGTCTATTCCAAAACTTGGAGGCTCAAACAGTAAAGAAGTTCTTCCTTATGTCCAGCCTGAAATGGTCATGGAGGAGTTTGTGACCATTCGATCTTGTCATCCCTTGAGGCGCTCCAGTGAACAGACATTCCCCCAGATCCTGGTGTGCACCCCTTATAAATTTATAGGCAGCCACCAGATCACCCTGAGCCTGTGCTTTTCCAGGCTGAAGAGTCCCATGGCTCTCAGCCTCTCATCATAAGGTCTGTATTCCTGACCTCTGATCACGTGTGTTACTGTTCTCTGGACTCTCTCAAGCTTCTCCACATCTTTTTTGCATTGTGGAGTCCAAAACTGGACACACACAGTACTCCAGCTGCGGCCTCACCAAGGCCAACTACAATGGAAGAATGACATCCTGGGATTTGCTTCAGAAGCATTTATGGATGCAAGCCAGTGTTTTGCTCGCTTTACTAGCAGCAGCATCACATTGATGGCTCATGTTCATCTTATGGTCAATCATGACCCCCAAGTCCCTATCATCCGTAGTGCTAGCCAGGGTAGCACTGCCAAGCCTATAAGCATGCTGTGGGGTTTTCTTTCCAAGGTGAAGAACCTTGTATTTGTTGGTGTTAAACACCATCAGGTTCTCATTCACCCATTTCCTGATCCTGTCAAAGTCAGCCTGGTTTTCCCTCCTGTCCTCAGGTGTAGACTCTTTACCGTAAAGTTTGATGTTATCATTGAACTTAACCAGTACATTTCTGACTACAATATTGACATTGTTAATGAAGATGTTGAATAATATAGGTCCAAGGACAGAGCCTTGGGGGATCCCACTGGTCACAATACACCATGACAATTAACTTCAACCACCACCCTCCTGTCTTGAATTCTTAAGATGCACATTATACTTCAAAATTTCAAATTGTAAATAGGTCTTTGTGCAGGCAAACTGTATTTAAAAGGAATTGCACAGCGATGAAGAAACAGCTGTCTGTAAGAAAATGTTAATGGTTTCCTCAAAACAAAGTAATATTTTCAGACCATGATCAGAGCTCAGCATGTGCTAGTGAACAAATAGATGTCCCTTTAGATAAAACTGCCTTTTCCACCTTGTCATTCTTATAAATGAGTTGATGGTTTTTTAGATTTTAAATCCAGATCTAAAGCTTTTTTTAAAGTCAAGAGACATGACATCAATCTCCTCTCCCTTGTCCAGGTCACCTGGTCATAAAAGGAAATAAAATTGGTCAGGCAAGACCTACCCACAACAAACCCCTGCTGGCTATCCCTCAGGATGTTGCCATCAGCCAGTCTAAGGATGACCTCTTTGATATTTTTTTTCCCCCGGGATAGAGGTCAGGCTGATGGGCCTGTAATTTGCCGGATCCACTCTCCTCCATTTCTTGAAGATAGGCACCACATTGGCCTTCTTCCAATCTTCGGGCACTTCAGAGTGCCAGGAGTTCTCGAAGATCCACGCAAGGGGCTGGGCTATGATGCTAGCCAGCTCTTTGAGTACCCTGGGGTATAAACTGTCAGGGCTGGCTGACTTGAAGGTATCCAGTCTCTCAAGGTGTTCTGTCACAAGGTCAACATTTAAGGAGGTTAAGGGATCTTCTTCATCCGGGCCTCCATGTCTTACAGTAGAGGGGTCCCATGGGACTGGTGAAAAACTGATGCAAAAGTACCCATTTAGCAAGTTTGCTTTTTCCTGGGCATCAGTTGTCAGTTGTCCCATCTGGTTTAGCAGAGGTCCAATGTTGCCCTTGCTTTTCCTCCGGCTCCCCACATATCCAAAAAAGGAGTTTTTATTGACCTCGATATTTGTAGCTAGTTGGAGTTCTGTTGTAGCCTTGGCTTTCCTGGTTCTCTCTCTGCAGTTCCAGACCAGTTCAGAGTATTCCTCCTTGGTGGTAGATCCAGTCCTCCATCCTTTGTAGGTCTTTGTTTTAAGACACAGGAGGTCTGCTAGTTCCCTAGAAAGCCAAGGGGGCTGCTATGCCATTTCCTTCGACATGAGATTGATTTTCCTTGTGCATCCAGGATTGCTTCCTTGAGGAGCAACCACTCATCCTGCACTCCCTTCCCCTTTCAGCTGTGGCCCTTCAAGGCCTCATTGACAAGCCTCCTTAGCTTGTCAGAGTCAGCTTTCCTAAAGTCAAGGACTTTTGTATTACTAACTGACTTGCCAGGTTTATGGCGGATGGTGAAGATGATCAGCTCGTGGTCCCTTCAATTGTTAGTTGCTGGTTAGGTTGTCCCTAGTTGCCAGTACCAGGTCATGAAGTGCTTTACCTCTTGTCAGCTCATAGACTTCCTGTGTCAGATAGAACTTCTCCATGCATGAGAGAAACCTCTGCAATCACTTTGATTTGGCTGAGCGCTCTTTCTATGAGATGTTTGAGTAGTTGAAGTCTCCAATGACAACCATGCACCTGGAGTGTGCAGCATCAGGCAACTCCCTGGCAAACACCGGTCAAGTTCTTTATCCTGGGTAGGGGGTCTATAGTAGACTCTCACTATAGTGTTCCCTGTGCTGTGTTCCCCTTGGTTTTTCACCCAGAGGGTCTCAAGTCATCCACCCTGGGTGTCAATGTAAGCTTGCAGGGATGCATAGCTTTCCTTAACATATAAAGAGCTACACGCCTGCCCTCCCCCCCGGCCACTCTGGCTCTCCTGTACAGGGTATAGCAGCCTATTCCCATGGTCCAGTCATGGGTGGAGTCCCACCAGGTCTCTGTTATCCCTATGACATCATTATTATTTGAGTTTAGCAGGAGGACAAGTTCATCTTGCTTATTCCCCAAGCTCCTGACATTTGTGTATAGGAACACAAGTGTCCCTTTGGGGGCCCTTGCCTTACCTACAGATTGTTCCAGGGCTGGGGCAGAGGTGAGATCCCTTGAGTACCTTTGCCTGCTGGCTTTGCAAGAGTTGCTTAGCAGACCAGTAGTGTCAGTAGTACCCCCATCCACCTACAGGCTTAGTTTAAAGTCCAATGGAGCAGGTCAGCCAGTCTGGCTGAGAAAAGCTTCCTTCCCCACAGAGAGAGGGGTGGAGGCTGTCCCTTCCCAGCAGCTTGCTGCCTCTCTCACCAAAGAGTGGACTGTGGTCATGGAAGCAAAAGCCTTCCCGATGATACCAGTGTCACAGCCTTTTGTTCACTACCTGGATCCTCATCTCCCTCTTCGGTCCATAGCCCAAGACAGGGAGGATTGATGAAAACACCACCTGCACCTCCAACTCCTTAAGCCCTGCTCCCAAATCCCTGTATCACTTCAGGACCTGGCTGGGAGCATTCCAAGCCATGTCATTGGTGCCTATATAGATGAGGAGCAAAGGGTAGTGGTCACTAGGCTGGAGGATTTCAGAGATCTTCTCCATAATATCTCAGATTCGGGCTCCCAGGAAGCAACAGACTTCCCAGGCTAAGGGGTCAGGATAGCAGATTGTTCCCTCAGGATAGAGTCTCCCACAACGAACACTTTGTGTTTTGTCTTAGGGAGAGCAGGGGTGGTAGCTACTGTTGAGTCTGTGCTGCCTGCAACAGAAGCTGGCAAGTTCGCAGGCTCTGCTGGGGCTGCAATAGGTTCAACTGATGAAAATTGTTATATATATAACACTCTCTATATAAAGTACTATTCTCTAGCTAGAGAACAGATATGAAGGCCTGGAATCAGATAAGAAGACCACTCCAGTGGTAGGCACTTGAGCCATGCACCCCCAAGTCATGCTGTTAGAATTAATTTCCAAGCATGGATTCTCCCACAGGCATTAGAGTCATGAAGGTTCCAGAACAGCTGAACTTTCCACCTTGATGATGTCAGTGACCCAATTACACCCACAAGACATGCACACTATTTTATCTGGACCAGTTGGGTAATGTGTTTAGCACCCAGGTGCAGAGTGAACAAAAATGAAGGAAAGTATGCACTTCATTATAATTGGCAGATGATTGTGATTAACAGGTTACTAGATTTTAGAGTTGGAAGGGATCATGAAGGATCATCATGTCTGACCACCTGCCCCAGGCAGGAAAGAGCACTAAGCTCATATGACCCCAGCCATGTTTCTATCTAGCCTCCTCTTGATGAACTCCAAATTAGGTGAGAGTACCACCTCCCTTGGCAACCCATTCCAGATTCTGTCCACCCTTACCATGAAAAATATCTTCCTAATGTCTAACCTAAATCTACTGTCCATTAGTTTTTACTCATTATTTCTAGTTACTCCTAGGAGTGCCCTGGTAAATAGCACATCTCCAATTCTCTGTTGCCATCCCTTGATAAACTTATAGATGGCTACATGGTCAACCCTCAGTCATCTCTTGTGAAGGCTGAAGAGATTCAGATCCTTCAATCTCCCCATATAGGGTATTTTATAGAGGCCACTAATCATACGAGTGGATGTCCTCTGAACCCTCTCCAGATTCTCTGCATCCCTGTTGGAGTGCAGCGCCCAAAACTGGACACAGTACTCCAACTGCAGCCTTACCAATGATGCATAGAGGGGGAGCATCACCTTCCTTGATCTGTTGGTCATGCATCTGTTAACGCAAGACAAGGTGTCATTAGCTTTGGTGATGGCTTTGTTACACTGCCGGCTCATGTTGATCTTGAAGTCAGCTATTACTCCAAGATCCCTTCCAGCTGCTGTGCTGCTGAGGTCATCCCCAACCTAAGGGTGTGCTCTGGATTCTTCTTCCCTAGGTGGAGTACCTTACATTTGTATTGGTGAAATTGCATCCTGTTCATTGATCCAACCTGTCCCGTTTGCCTTATAACTTGGTGTCATCTGCAAACTTGGACAGGGTGATCTCCACACCCTTGTCCAAATCACAGATGAAGATATTAAATAGCATCGGTCCAAGGACCAAACCCTGTGGGACACCACTACCCACTTCCTTTCAGGCCAAAAATGACCCATCCACCACCACTCTCTGGATGCCATCCCTAAGCCAGTTGGCCACCCACCTGACTGTGTAAGAAGTCAGTCCACAGCTTGCTAGCTTCCTTATAAGAATAGGATGAAAAACTGTGCTAAAGACCTTCTTAAAGTCCAGTAGATGACATTTGCCTCGGCTCCTGCATCTAGGTAGTGTGTGACCTGTTTGTAAAAAGGCCATAAGGTTTATCAGGTAGAATCTACCCGTGACGAACCCATGTTGGTTTCCCTTCAGCATAATTTCCCCTGCTGGGCCTTCACAAATGCACTCTTTAATGATTTTTTCCAGTGTTTTCCTGAGGATAGAAGCAAGACTGACTGACCTAAAATTACTCGTCTCCCCCCTCTTTCTCTTCTTAAAAATGGACACCACACTGGTCATTTACAAGTCCTCAGGGACCTGACTGGAGCACCATGAGTGTTCAAACAGCTGTGCCAATGGCTCAGCTATGACACTGACCAATTCCTTCAGCACCCAAGGATGGAGGTCATCTGGGCCTGCTGACTTGTACCCATCTAGTCCCTCTAAGTGCTCCTTCACTAAGTCAGCACTAACTGTTGATGGTCTAGTTCCTCCCAAACATCTATCTATGTTCAAGTTGGGTGAATTTTCTTGGCCAGTACTTAGGAATACTGAAGAAAAGAACTAATTGAAGAGCTCTGCTTGTTTCCCTTTATCTGTCACCATCTTCCCTGATTTGTCCTACAGGGGCCCTATGCTACTCTGTGCCTTCCTTTGCTCACTATGCCTCTGTGGAAGGACTTTTTATTGTCCTTGATTGTTGTAGCTAGCCTAAGATCTAGTCCTTCCTTTGTCTACCTAACCGATTTACTGCAATAGCATGCCAAGAAGGTATATTCTTCCTTGGTGGCTGCCCCCTGCTTCCACCACCTGTAAATCTCTCTCTTTACCCCCAGTGTTTTCTAGTGTTCACAGATGGTGTGACTGTAGGGATATAAAGGGAACCTGTGGAGAGCTTTGGCATGCGACTGGTGTGTGGTTGGTGTATGGGAGTGTGGTGCGATGGTAGGTTTGTTTGGTAACCTGGGTATGATTCCAAGAAGTTGTTGAGCATATCAGACACATGAAGGTTTGATAGGTTTGACAAAGTGCATTTTTTTGGAGAGCAAGACAGTGAGAGAGAGAGGGGTGTTCCAGACCACAGCTAGACCAAAGGATACTGACCATTTAACTGAGTGTCCCACCTTTCAACAATCAGTTGATAAAGTACTACCCTCCTCATCCTGACCTTATAGTCTGAGTACACTCTCAGGGAAAAGACTGAGGAGCAAAGAGTATTTACTGTCACATCAGCATCAGGGAGCCCAGCGTAGGCCCTGATGCTGCCCTATACTGACCTCTGGCAGGTCTGTGTGGTATTATGGTTGATTATAGTTAAATACCAATGTAAATGGTCTTGTTCATATAGGTATGCTTTGTTGTTATGTTCTAACTGACAATACACTTTGAAACTTACTTTATCTCCGTATACTTATTAAAGGTTGCATGGATCCAACTGTAGCTTAATGTGTATACCTGTGACCCCCAAATCAACCAACAACTGAAGCATTTTATGAAAGGTCCCAGACTTTCTGAAGGAATAATGGCTTTCCACCCCACCTTTGTACTTGATATAGAGACTTGGTATCCAGACAAAGAAGTCTGCCTTTCAATGCAACTCTAACAGAAGAAGAATAGAAACTATTGCTACCAATAATAAGTGACAGGTGGTGCCGGTTGGCAACTCCCAGCTGCAGGGTATGGAGGTATCCATTTGCATGCCTGTGCCTGCTAGGAGCTCACATCCAAAACAATATGGAAAGGTTGCCCAGGCATATCCAACCCTCTGATTACTATCCCAGCCTGCTCCTCCATGTGGGCATTAATGTTCCTACCAGGTAAATAATGTTGCACCGTTGAATACATGGCTCTGGGTGCAGAGATGAAGGACATTGGGGTCAAGTGGTGTCCTCATCGATTCTTTCAGTCAAAATAAAAGCAAAGAGAGCAGACACACAAAATCAACACGTGGATGGTAGAATGTGTCACTGGTAATGGTTCTCTTCTTCAAACATAGAGTAGTGTTTCAGGAAGATGGACTGCAGGGTAGAGATCGGAAAAAGAGAGGCGAGAGTGCATTCATGTACAAGAATGCTAACCTAGTGAGAAGCACTTTAAACCAAATTCACTGGAGGATGAAGACAAAAGCCCAGAGATTAGGAAAGAGCTAGGGGACCACAAGGAAAAAAAAAACCAAACAGCCTTAGGTGAAGAAATAATGGAAGTCTTAGCAATGATCTTTGGCAGAGGAAAGGGAAGTCAGTCAAATCCCTGTAATAATGTGCAGTACAACCCAAGGAAATTATGGACTAGACAAAACTCCTGTAAGCTGAATAATAACTGGTTGGATCATCATACTCAATGAACATGTATACACATGTATTTGTGTGTGCTTAAACTTAATGCTGGGATTGACTGCATGCTTAAGTGTATAGATGGCACCATATTGGGGAAAGCTGAAGATACTCCAGAAGGTAGGCCAAGGATCCAGAATGACCTTGTTAGCCTAGAGAAATTGTATAAAAGCCCCTCAAATCAATTAGATGATTTAACAAGGGCAAGTACAAAGTCTGGCACTTGGGACAGAATAGTTGCAGGGACAACCAGAGATGAGGGAATCACTAACTAGGTTGCAGTACTGCAAAGGACTGGAGACATATACTGAATGTGAGCCAAGGGTTTGCTCTTGTGGTAAAAATGCTAACACTATACTGGGCTGTATTAAAATGAGTGTCATTTGCAGATCAAAGGACGTAATTTTCCCTTTCCATTGAGCATTGGTACATGATCACCTAGAATATTGGGTCTTATTTTGGGCTCTACACTTCACAAAGGATGTACAGAGTTTAGAAAGTGCCCATGGAGAGCAAGGAAATTATTAAGTACCTGGGAGGCAATACTTATAAAGAAAGACTGAAGGAGCTTGAATTATTTAGTCTGGAGAAAAGAAGACTAAGGGCAGATGGGAAAGAGGATGCTGCAAACAATTTTCAAATACCTGAAGGGTTTTTACATAAAGGATGGAGACAGATTTTTTCTCTGTGGCCTTAGGGGGCAGGACAAGGAGTAATGGTCTTAAACTAAAAAGAGATTTTGCTGTTCAGGCACATGCCTAAATATTGAGTTGTTTTAAAGAGAAACACACACACACAAAATGTGGAAACATTAAATTGACAGAGTATGGTAAAAGGAAAAACAAATCATGGCAATGAATACACAAATAAGTTGCCTAGAGCTTGACTCTAGCTTCTAGATTATCCATAACCCTATAATAGTTAAAGAGAGTTTGTAGATAGTCAAGTAATACTGATTGGACTGCTCTCACTTAATAACATTTAGGGTAATTACATGAGAAATATAATAAAGTGGCTTGTAATTTTCTTTGCTAAGCATAAGAAAAAACATTTGGGGAAATTTGACTGGTGTACAGAAATTATTTAAAGCACTGTAAAATACACCATTTCAAATTTAATACCTCATTTAACAAGGGTTAATTTAGAGTTCTGTATTCATTTTTAAGTGCTGTAAAAAGCCACGTACTTCTCTTAAGTCATGGAAATAAATCACTTTAAATAGATAACAAAAAAAAAAAATGAAACTCCTGTAAATTCCTTCAGAATTTATTCTAATAGTTTTGTATGCTCAGTCATCTTTATTATCTCCTAAAATAATATGTGATCCCAACTATAAGTCGACTATTTTTCTATAAAAGAATTAAAAAAAAACCCAAAAAAAACACACACAACATTTGTGGAAGGTCAAGTTTTAATGGAGGCCTTGGCAATCTTGTTTTTTGTAATTACATTTTTTTTCTGTAGACCCAATAAAAAAAACACAATAGTATACAACTTAGTGAAGTTTTTATTTTAGTAATTTTAGTGCATTTAATACTTTGGTGCTCTCCTTAGTTATTTGATTTTCTTGCAGGAATTTGTAAAGGTACTAGTAGTCCAACGGCTATAGTTATTTACGTACATTTGGGATGAGGGGGAGGCTGTCTCTCTTTGCCCACTAAAAATCAAACTTGAAAATATAGTTAGTTTATATGCAGGGCCAACTTATGATCAGAACAATATCTTTTTTTTTTTTTTTTAAATGTTAAAGAAGAATTTTCCTTAACATTTACAAATATTTTCCCTCTCTGTTAATCAGGAAAGATATGGGTGTGTACTACAAATCATCCAATGAAAAATGCCTTGGTCCAGGAGATCCTTACAAAAGTTATTAACCTCACTTAAGTGCCATTAAAATTGATAAGACTATTTAGGGTACTAAAGTTGACATATGAATAAATATTTGCAGAATCAGGATTTATGTCATGTACTGTAACAAACAAATAATAGGAAGAATAATAATAATAATAATAGAAAAAAGTATTGCAAAAAAAATAAATCTAATGACTTACTTTGAAAAGACTTGAAGTCTTCTGCTTGAGATTGTATCGCCCTTTTCACATAAATCTAACCTTACAGAAGTATGTGAAAAAGGAAAAAATATAAAATATAACTTAAACAACTTATAAGAAGTGTATTAAAGAGGGTTTCCCCACATTTTTCTCTCAGTCTCTCTAAGAACGTTGCATTTCCAGGATTTTTAAGCAGCAGAAAACACTGAATCCATATGGAAAGCTAAAACATGCAAGACATCAAACTTTATACTTTTCATTCGTGGAAAACTGCACAATGGAAGTCTAAGGCCATGGCCTTGGTCAGATTTTTCAGGGATGAAATTTGATTTATGGGAGTGTGACAGGGTGTCGTCTTCAGCTGCATTTTTTTTTTTTAAATAGGCTAGAGAGTATGATTCTGTCAAGTCTTGCTGAATTTTTCTCCCCTGGGGATCAGCTTTCCCCCGCTTTACTCATCTGCCATGTCTTGATGTTACCTGGTTCTTAAAAAGGAGGGAGGCTGACACAGCTTCTCAGACAGGCTTCAGACTCACCACCTATCATGAGTTGTTGCCTTAAGGGCAAAATGCATGCTCCTACCTCCCATTGATGTGCCCCATGCCTCGCAGATGTTTTATAATTTTCCCTTTATGTTGAGGTCTCAGCTGCTCTGGGTTTACCCCCTCTCTGTGTAGCTGTGCCTGTCAGTCAAAAACCCACTAAGCAGGGCTTGACCCCAAGGCTCTAACTCGTTAACTCACTTGGGCTCAAGGCCATCCATGGACCATGGTGTCCATGACATCAGGTCTACTGGCCCTTCTACATGGCACCTCTGTGGTGCCAGGCTGTTGGGGCCCCAGCCCCCTCTGGCTTTGCCCCCCTTTCTGTAGTTAGGGCCATTGACTTAAGTCCTCCCACTAGGACCTGTCTTCAAGGCTTCTATCTTCCCTTCAAGCAACTCTGGGCTCGTGGCCCTAGTGCTGCACTCCAAGTTCAGCAGAGCTTCTTGAGCCCTTTATCACACTGCCACTCAGAGCTAATGAGACCTCCTCCTCCCCTACAGCCTCAGCCACAAACCACCAGCATTCAACATTAAATGTAAGGCATATCATGAAAATAAAAAAAATAGGAGAGGCAAAGTGCCCGCTTACATGCGATTTGCTTCTGTTTTATGATGTGGCATAATCTTCCCAAGGAGACTGCTGCAGCTGCTCCATAGTCATTGAAAATCTCCCTGTCTGCTGCCTCCCTGGCCTTCTCCACTTGAGGTTTATATGGTTCTGGCCTTCCTCTTCCTGTCACCTGACTAGCTGGTAGGGATTGATCCTTAACTCTGTCTCAACCAGCCAGCTGCACCTGGAGCGTTCTGGATTTAAAGGGGCCACCCTGCTCCCTGATAACACAGCTAGGGTTCCCTGTTACAGGGTCACCCAGCTTTCCTGTAACAGGGCTAGGGTTCATGTTACATGGAGTGAAGAAAATAGTAACTATTCTGGCAGGATTTTCTTCCATCTCTATTTATAAATGACCATTTGAAGCAGCTATGAGTGCAGTTTTCAACCGGGAGGGCTTAGTGAACAATGTGTAAATTAAGTAACTCAATTTTGCATGAAAATATAATTAACTTCACTGTCCTGCATCTTATCACACTAATTTCAATAGCATACATGTATAATATAAATGTTAACTATAGTATATATTTCTATACACTCATTTGTTTATTTGGGGAGGGGGAAGTTAGGGTTATTTTAAAACTATTTTCTCTGTACAAAATGTCCTTTGACATTATTTACTGAACAATATTTTTCCTTTTTATTACAACATTAAAGTAGATGTACTGTATATACAAAAGCTACTAGTGTTATATATTAAGCTGACATTTTTACACACTTTTATTAATACTAAAATAGTTTAATGGTTATTACTATATTAACAAGATATATAGATTGCCTTTCTAATGGTTATTGCAATATTAATAAGATATACACAGCACTTTGGTAATGGTTATTGCTATTTTAATAAGATATATAGACTGCTTCTGTAAGATGTAAGAGTATGAAATACTTAACTTGATCACAGAACAAGCTGTTACAGCACACATCATAAGGCTCAGCTGTGGGACGACAGTGAGTACCTTATGTTGTATATGGCAGACAGGATTATAGCAACTTTACAATTATTGACATTGTATATATTAATAAACCCTTTAAGGACATAATTTTTTAAAAATATTTTATTTAGAAAACTACCATGGTAAGGTTTAATGAAGCCAAATTGTGATACACTTGGGCACATCTACACAAACATCTGGTCTGGGATGGGTTTACCCGAGAGGTTTCTACACATGCAGATATCTGGGAGGGGAGAAGATATCTACATATGCAGGGGTACAGGAGAAGATCTGCTGCTCTTGACAACAGTCTCCTTCTGCCCCCTGCAGCCCTGCATCTGCACCCTGAAGCAGCCAAGCGGGTATCTAGGTTCCCCTGCCCAGGGGCAGGCAGGGAAGATGGAGCATGGGGGCTCAGAGATTGCACCCTGCCCCAGAGGGAGGGGGGTGGCTGCTGCCAGGCCAGGCTCTGCCACCAGAGCCCATGTGGGGACAGTTTTCCCTTTCCCCAGCACCAGGGACCTCCTGGCCCTGCCTCCCCAACTGCAGGCAGGGGAATAGGACAAAGCTGCAGGGGAAGAGCAGGTCTCAGCCCCTTTCCCTGATCTGCCAGAGGGGAAGCTAGCAGTAAGCCCCATCTTGGTGGGTAGTCTCAGGGACTTGCTGGTAGCTGACACAGTGGTGGATCAGGGAAGGGGGCTGCGATCTGCCCCTCCCCTGCAGCTCTTTCCATGCCCCACACCTTGATCATCCAATTGGGACATGGGGCTGGGGCCTTCCTCTGATCAGAACAGTATCCAGCTCCTGACCCATGATCATGAGGTGGGGCTTGGAGTCTGTTTCCTGCCCAGCTCCATGATCATGGAATTGGGTAGGGAACAGGCTGGGAGCCAATTGTACAGCTGTTCCCTACTCAGCTGTACAACAGGCTCCCAATCCATTCCCAGCCATGGTCCACAATCACTATTGTGGAAATGTGGCTGGGAACAATCTCCCCAGCCCCCACTCTGTGATCATGATGGGGAAACAAGGGATGAGCTCCCTGCTGCCAAGGCACAGGGACGTTGTCCTCACCTGGGGTCTGGCAACAGGCAGCTCCCGGAAGCTGGAAGCAATCTCCCACCCCCTACTGCCCAGCTTACCGGGAGAAATGTGTTCCCAGTCAGGTGTCTACAAGTGTGCTGCTGCACAGTTATTAATCATACGTAAATTTGCTACATGTATTTGCAGGTAGAAAATTTACCGATGAATGGATCAATTACTGCACAGTAAGTGTCTGCATGTGGAGATGTAGACACAAACTGAGCATGTTATTAGTTCAACTGTGCAGTAAAGCATCTCGTGTAAATGCACCCTGTGTCCTCCAAAACTTAAACCACTAACCTTCCTGTTAATGAAGAACCACTACTTAAAGTGGAATAGGCACTGGGGAAAAACAAACAAATGAGAAATCCTTCTAAAGGTATCACTAGAAATTTAAGGATAGGAAGAAAATAAAAACAAATCAACAACATAATAATCAGATTAAATATCATAGAGCTAAGACATCTAAAATAAAGGGATCCATTTAGAAACGTGATTTTGATTATCCAAAATGTATCAGTTCAGTCATGTGGCAGAATTTTGTCCTCAACATTCCCAAACTGAAATATGTAAAAAGACTAAGTGCAGTAAATAATAAATGCAGGTCCTAAATCCACTAACACTTTTATTGTTGCTACTTTTCCAGACCCAGGCAGATAGACCCTTGACTTATTCCTATAAGGTGGATAACATCAGGTGGATACAAATGGACAGAAGTCTAGAATGTTGCAAGATCAAAATCTTTATGCAAAGTAGGCTCTTTAAATGTTCATTTCCCAATTTGCTGCTTTACATCAGAATTGTTTGTGTCTCTTATCAGTCCACATCCCAAAGTCTTGTAATCACAGAAGACAAGTAGAGAGTAGAAAAAGGCAATGATATTTCCTGTTTAACAGTTGAAAAGCAGAGTACAGAGAAATTCAATGACTCATTCAATAACAGACAAGCAGAGAATAAAGTATAGGTTATTCCTAGTACCAGTCTTATTTCCTAACCATAGTTATATGCCTATTTTACATCAGCACAAATTTGGTACTGTCTGTGCATAATGGTTAAGAGATGCCTCGGCAAAGCTTGTGTTGAGCATCCAGTGGCCTACCAGCCTCAGAGTAGCATGTGCGGATAGGGATCTTGGCAGTCACCTGGGCCCAGGCCTGCCCAACCAAGATATCATGGTCCCTGGGCACCTGTGAATGCCCAACCCCGATCTGAGCCTGGACTGCATATGGCCCCTGGCGCAGAGCGTTTTATTTCTG
Organism: Caiman crocodilus; assembly: GCA_030014935.1. NCBI lineage: Eukaryota > Metazoa > Chordata > Crocodylia > Alligatoridae > Caiman > Caiman crocodilus. Next base: position 129,371,135 of record JAGPOW010000261.1, read on the forward strand.
AAATGTTGTAAACTCTCACAAAAAGCCTCTGTCTCATGTCTCAGAAGGTCCTTCAGCTGAACGCAGGGGAGAAGGCACTCTTGACAGCAGAGGAGCAGCCTCAGGGTCACCGGCTGCCACAGCCAGGGTTCTGTTGTTGTACTGGCTCCACCGATGGTGCACAATGGAGCTCGCTGTCCTCCTTCAGCAGCTGGTGGAAGTCTCAGAGGAGCATGTGGAAGATGCACAGGTGAGATGGGTGAAGGACATCACCCAGGAGGATACGTCGGAGCAGCATGAAGAGGTTTGGGACCAATGCTAGGAAAAGCAGGACCAGGCAGACCAGGAGGAGGCTGAGCTCCTGGTATTGAAGTGTGAGTGGCTCCATATGCTGTGGGAGCAGATACCATCCTGGGCCAGGCAGTGCAGTCCACAGATGATGACCACTAGGAGCTGAACACCATTCTGGCCCTGGTGGTCACATTTGTTCCACCTGCTGTCCAGCCACCAACCCTAGCCCTGCATGCCCCTTGGCAACCACCCACTGCTAAGCAGCAGGCCCCTACCTAGGCCTAGGAGGAGGTCCTGTGGCATCTCCAGCAACCAGGGGCCCTTTGCCCACCCCCTGCCCTGGGTCCACTGCCATCCAATGCACAGGCCTGCCACTTGCCCTGGCTCTAAATAGGCACAGAGCCAGAGCTGCCAGCACTGGGCCAGGATTACACGCCTCCCTCCTGGCCACGGACAGCACCTGGTGAGGGGGGAGCTGCCCACACCATGGGACCAGCAGCCATCACCCATGAGTGAGCCTCCTACCCACTGCACTCCCCACAGTGTCTGCATCCACATGGAAACAGCCAGAGACCGTGGTTCCTGTCATGCTAGGTGTGCTGGATGACATGCCACCACCAGTCCTGGCTGGCATGCTGCACCCAGAAGGGTGACAGTAGCCCTGGTGATGGCATCCTGGAGGCCCTCATCAGTGTGTCTGGTGGCAGCAGCTTTGCAATGGTGGTGGGAGCTCTGGGACATCATGCTGCAGTCGGGCAGGTGATCGCTGATCATGGGGGAGCCAGGAGGGGTAAGATGGCCATTTTTTGGGTGGTGGTTAGCCCAAAAGGGCCCCTGGTTGCTGGAGATGCCACAGGTGGTGGTTAGCATGGCGGGCAAGCAGGGCCAGCACAGTGGCCAGCAGGATCACAGAGTGCTGGTCGTCACTGCCAGGAGAAGGGTCTGGAGCAGGTATAGCAAGGGGAAGCAGAGTGGCCAAGGAGAGAGCTGCTGTGTGCTGTCTCTGCACTTGGTATGCTACTCGTGGGTAAAGAAGAGGCTGTCCAGAGGAGATCAGTGTGTGGGGCTGGCTTTTAAAGAGGGCTGCCGGGTGCTAGAAGCTTCAGATGGAGCTTAGAGCTAGCTAGTGGTGGGATCTATTGCAGTGCTGCAGGAAACTTGGTGCAAAGAGCAGCAAATCTGCTCCATAATTTATAATATGTAGATGCTTGCCCAAAAGTCCTTACATCAGATTAGTTTATACCAAAATAAATTTAGGCTGGATCAAATGCATTTGTAGATGCAAGAGGTGGGAAAGAAAGGGGAAAAGAGAAGAAACACAGAGGAAAAAAAAATAATATATCTGATAGAAAACAGAACAGAAGTGCTGTATGAAAAACTTACAGTGGCATTTCAGAGGCATATAACTACCTGGGCAGAATTGCTACGTCTCAAATTAACTTCAAAGAAGATACTACAACTCATATTAGCTGAATATCTACCTTGCATATATGAGCAATGAACTTGTCTCTTCATTTTTTTTCAAATGTTATGAAGTTTCACGAGCTTCAAAGAAAACATATGCCAAGTATTAGCACCCGACTAACATTTTAAAAAGTAACTGCAGAACTGCACTTACAAGCCTGCTGAAACATTCAAAACAAGGACCTGTTTTCTAAAGGATCTTTTGCCACTTTGTGATCCTCTTTAATCATGTTTGGAAGCCCCTGGTTTGCCCCAGTAGGCCAGCAGGACATTTGGCAGCATTCGTTCAGTCTACTTGATATAGCTTTTCACAGTAACTGTTGGCAGTTTTAGGGCCAGGTTTAAAAGATATTTGGTCATTTCAAACTACAGATAGGAACCAGATGATAGTTCAATCCACCTAAGTACTCACTTGTTATTGCAATCTACCAATGTCTGGTGCCTACATGCCTTTAAAAAGACCACTAGGGAAACACCTGTCTTTTTAGGTGACTAAACATCTTTCCAAAATTGATCCTTCACGTGTGAAGCTGGTGCCATAGAACATTTTATAGACACAACACACGTACGATATCTATCTAAAGTTTGCATGAGGCTAGAGAGTAATAGAAATGCTGATCCAAGTTCAGCATTGACATAGAGGGACACGAGGTTCACTGACATTTTTCATTGCCATCTTTGCCAAGATCTAACTTTTTGTAACAGGCACTGTAGGTCTGCCACCGTGGCACCTGGTGCTCCCTGCAGTCCAACCTGCCTGCCAGCTCTCTCGAGTCCCACCTCACCTCCAGTTTACCATCTGCTGCACCTTTGATATTAGTGTTTGTTTACTGAGGAAATGGTCCTTTGGGCCAGGGGTAGCTCTTCTGATTCATTCATCTGCCAGGTCTGTCCTTACCACACTCATGCCTTGGGGTCCATACTTCCCCTTCCCGTTTAACAGAGCACCTGTCAGGGCTTCAGTTGCCCTGGTTTCCTTGGCCCCATCTTTTTCTGGACAAGCCCTCGGCCCTGGTCCAGTGTCTGAGACTTCAGCTCTGGAGCCTTGGCCTGACATGGATGCAGCCTCTCCTGGGGCTCCAGTTTCAATACATCTCAGCTTATCTTCAAGGATCTATCTCCAGTCACCAGTAGTGGAGAATTTCTTTTTGGAACTCCATCCATGGACTTCTCCTCCTCCGTATGCACAATCTGATCCTCTTGTAGAAAAACCTCAAACGAAAAAACAATGACCTAACCAGTCCTAACTCAAACATAAATCCTTCTGGGACTTTAAAACTCAGGGCCTGCTTCTCAGGCTAGCTTACTTCCATTCCTTCAGCCCACCAGGTACTTCTCCTGGGCTTGCTTGACTCCTCACTGAAGCCAGTTGTCATCTAGGAGCTCCATGACCTGCAATAGTCAAGGCCAGACTGCTTCTTTCCAGGCTAGAGGCTGGGCTTATACAACACAAGCCCAACCCGCCTCTAGTCAAGTGACCCTGTCTTGTGCTCCCAGGGCCCAGGGCTGATGGTTAATTTTACCATCAGCAGCTTGCCATTTTCCAACCTCTAGCTCCATTCACCTGAGCAACTCATACTGCTGCCACTTTGCCCTCAGCTGCCCTTTAGCCTACCTCCAGTTACATTCACCACCTTTCAAAGAATGGGGGCAGGGGATCCCTGTTACAGTTTGGCTCTCTCATCTTTACTTGGGGATCCATCATACTATGGAACTGCAGGAGATAGCCAGAAAAGAGCCTAAACCTTGAGAATTCTTACAGTATCAGGAGCATTTGAGAGTGATTACTACTCATTTGATATTTAGCTATAAACATTTTTGGATTTCACACACTATTAATAGTACAAATCTTTCTTATGCATTCTGAGATACAGTATAGTTTAATGCACACTGTCTGCATCCTTTGCAGTACAGCGAGTTTTCAGAGAGCATGGAAAATTCTGCTTATCATAGTAACATAGTTGAATTCTAAATGATAGATTTGAACAAAAAAAATGTAAGAACTAAAGTAACTGAAACACGTCATCCAAGCAAACAAAACAAAAATTGTTCTGACAGATGGCAATGAAGCAAGTTGTTCAATATCCAAACATAAGTAATGAGAAAATCACCATGTATGCCGTTATTCAAAATGTCCCTATAGCTGTTTCATGTTAAATCAACACTGTATACAGAAGTGTGTTGAGTTCCTAAAATTGCCAGTAGGTTCTGGATTCTATTTCATTTAACACACACGTGTACATTTTCTATTACTTACTATGATTATTACTTGTGAGAAATAGCTACCTAACCTTGAATGGTAATAGTATCTAAATAATTCAAATTAGTTTCAAGAAATAAATTAGCTGAGATTTCTTGTGTTTGACTGAAAACATGGAGGCTGAAATACACTATACAAATTCGTATTATTTTTGGAAGGCATAGGGTGCATACAAATGTTCACAAAGCGTGGAGAAGAACTGGTCTATGTTATGCAGTTTAATTGGAGTGATCTAAGCTTAGATCAGGAGTACAGAATGCAGCCATTTGCCCTTTGGTGAAGAATGTGTGCAGGCCATCTGTGCTGACAAAGTCCTGAAGACAGGAGCCCTTGCACATGCATCCCAGCATACCCTTTGGGCTTCTCGTGCTTCCAGGGATTGCTGAGTGCAGCTGAGTGCCTGGGCAACTACTGATTGGCTGCCAACCACAGAGAACCATGACTCCAAATCCCACCCCAGGGAGTTCCTTCTCACAGGGGCCACTCTCTCCTACCCAACTCAGAGGCTCCCAGAGCAGGTGGCCTCTCTTCTTCACCCTGTCATGGTACCCTACCACATGCAACCAAGCCTACAGACCTGCTTGTCAACTTACATGACTCTAACAGCACATCCCACATGTTAACTTACATGACTCAAACAGACACCATATTAGGAGCGTGCAAAATTTTGGCAGCTGAAACACTGAATCCGAAACTAAATGCAAGGCTCCAAAACAGCTCCAAAATGAAATGGGCCATCCAAAACATTTTGGAAATGTTTTGAAATGATTCAGATGTTTCCAGAACAGTTTGGATGTTTCAGCTTGTTCCAGAGCTGTTTCAGAGGCGTACTTGGAGGGAAAGAGAAACTCAGAGGTTGAGAGAGGAGGGGGAGAAGGACTGCTATGATTTTGACATCTGTAGCTGGCCAGTGACAAGAATCTGTCACTGAGGCCCCTTTCAATCCCAGAGCTCTGGGGGAGGGACAGAGAAGCACCATAATAAGCTGTTTGTGAACTGCTCTCTGCCAGTATGCTTTTGCATCTGTGTCTACAGATGGAGCAGCAGCAGAGATCAGCATCTTTAAGCTTGCAGTTTGGTAATGCCTTGCTACCAAGTTGTAGTCATTGCCAATCCTTTCCTATTTACCTTTAGCTATCTTTCCCCCCAAATCCTGTTATTTGTTCTTATTTTTTCCCCTGACAAACAAAAAGAAAGCAGTACTCTGTCTGGCAGTGTCTCATCACAATGCACTGCAGGAAAGCACTCAATACACATATATTTATTACACACTCACACAGACACACAATATTTTTCCCAGCACATGAGAAATTTGAAGCATGCTGGAAAAGCAGGTTCCAGATCTTACCTAGCACTAGCAGGCATGAGGCTTCTGGTGCTAGTGGCAGTAAGGAGGTGGGGCCACTTCCAGCATGTGAAACCCCTCCAATAACACCAGCCATAATAATAACCCCCGGCACCAGCAGCATGATGAGCAGCACCAGCATGACAGTTTTCTCCACCCCCATGTCAGTTCCCAGCCTGAGCCTTCCAGTGTCAGAGGAGGAACTGGATCTAGGAGCTGAGGAACTGAGTGTCCTAGCAAAAGAAATTCTGGGGCCCAAGGAGGAATTGGAGGGGAGTGGTGCACAAACTCAATGTTTGCCTAGAGCCAGGTCTCCTACCCCAGAAGGTGGTTCAGAGGAGGTTGACATTGAGATTGTGGAGGCAAGTGACTCAGCTGAGTCACTCCTCCTGTTGTTGTGCCTCTGCCTACTGAGGAGGGGGATCAGGCAGGACCCACACCTGCACCCTGGAAGCAAGGGTACAGTGTGGGGTGGGATCATTTTGAGGAGGCAGATGATCCCAGATATACTATCTGCCTGCACTGCTGATGTAAGACCATCTGGGTTGAGGAAGAAAAACACTTCAGCACCAGGAGATGCTGATGCATCTCAGGAGGCACCACCACCTTGCCCTCACTTCTCCTCAGCCAGTGGGAGAGTGCCCAAAAAGAAGTCCCCCACTCACTCAAAAGCCCTTGTCCCCCCAAGCAGAGGCAGGCCAGCCTGGAACAGTGGGACAAAAGTGGACAGAAAGGGAGGGGGGAAGGTTGCAAAGCAGAGTGTTCAGGCAGCTTATGGTGCTCGTTGCCACATCCTACCAAGTGCCCACATGCACCACCTTCAGTAGGATGGTGGTGCCCTCCCCATATGAGGCATGCAGAGAGTATTTGAGGGAGGAGATGCACAACACAAGTCTGCAGGTGGCCTTGCACTTCACCACTGACATCTGGGGCATCTGGGTGGAGATCATGCCTACCGTCTGCTGTGTGGCACCAAGTTCCACCTCATAGTTAGAGATGTCTTGGAGGGGGACAGGGCTGTCACTGATGGTGCCATCACAACCAGCCAGCTCATTTTTAAATGTAGAAAGGTGGCAGGCTACTTCCACTGGAGCATCAAGCGGGGCAAGATGCTGTGGGACAAACAGGCAGAGCTGAGCATCCCACAGCACACAGTCATCCAGAATGTGGATGTGCACAAAATCTATGAGGCATGGGCTTTCAGGTTTAAAACCCTTCATGAAGCTGAGAAAGCACCTGCAGTTAGTGTGTGTGATGTTCCTGGATGAAAGGAATAGTGTGGAAGCCAGAAGCTGGCATGCAATACAGCAAGAAAGCCAGTCAGAGGAAATGGAAATGGAGGTGTCAGGGGGTGAGGGGCAGGCTGGGTTAGGGGGAAAAAGGGATGTAGCAGGTAAAAGTGGAGAGCAGTCAGATATCCGGCAGATATCTGAGCAGTCAGATATCTGGCAGGTTATAGTGTGTCATAAATCCAATGCCTATATAAAGTCCATGAGTTTCTGCATCTATGCATGCATCTATGCATGCATGCATCTTCTGCATGAGGTTGATGAAGTGAAGTTCACAAGCCCAGCTGTGAAGAATGGTTTCTAAATTCCCTTTGAGGATCAGGACTGAGAGACTGGAGACAGAGTAATTTTCTTGTGAGAAGTGTGCCTCCACAGGTAGTTGGGTATTCTTGTCTCCAATAGATTCTGGTGCACATATTGTTGGAGTACTGGATGTGACCTTGTGAGGTCACTAACCATGTCCTATGGCCACCAAGCATCCTTTACTGGACTGATCACTTTCATGTGACTGATTATAGGTCACCTTCATGGACATCATCTACAAAATGCTCCCCAGCATTGAGCACCAGAACATCGGTATCACCTGATCCTTTACTCCAAAGAAGGTAGCTGTTGTCATCTGGAAGCTGGCCACACCCTGCAGTCTCTCTTCTGTCACCAACCACTTTGACATGGCTAAGTCCATAGCTGGAAAGACTATTCATGAGATTTGCTAGGCCATCTAGAATGTCCTGGCCAACTACTTCATCCACCTTGTCAACCTGCAGGAGGTTATCGCCAGTTTTTGCCTGATGAGCTTCTCCAATTGTCTGGGGTCTGTGGATGGCACCCATGCTCCAAGGCAACCCGGAGTTCATAAACTGCAACTGCTTCTTGTCCATCACCCTGCAGGGTAATGTTCACTACCAGGGTGGTTTCATCCTTATCTTCACCAGAACTCCACACCCCAACACCTCCCTCACAGAATGGAAAAGGGTACTATATCACTGGGGTCCCCAGCATTAATGTTGTTGGTGTCGTTGTCTCACTCCTCATCATTGGGGATCCAGGGAAATCTCTCCTGTCCTGGCTTATGAAGCGCTACTGGGGGCAGATAGATTTCTGGAAGCAGCACTTCAACTACTGCCTGAGCAGGTGCTACAAGATTGTGGAGTGTGCCTTCAGGTGCCTCCAAGCACACTGGTGGGCTATGAATTTGTCCTCTACAAGATCTGTGAGACCGGGGGGGAGGTCCCTTGCGAGGCCTGGGTGAAGTAGGCATGGTGTTCAGAGCCCAGCCAGGTAGCAGTCCCACCAGCCACTGTGTAGTCTAGTCCACTAAACTACAATAGAGTCCAAGTTCAGGAAGCTCTGGTGGATTATCTCCAGGACTAGGGCACTCCCAGGATGAGTAGGGTTGGAAAGCTTCAGGAAGCAGAACTCCCAGGTACCCAAGTCCAGACACTGGGTGAAAGACTTCCTGTCCCAGGTTCCTCAGGCTCCATCGAGGCCATATATATGACTGGCTAGATATCTTCCCTTCAAAGGATGCACAGTAGGATTCAAAAGGATGTCATGCAAGGAAAAGACATGCCTGCCTCAGTTTATACATTCTCAGTTGCCAAACTTTCACTGTATTTAATACCTGTTCAACATCAAACATGTTAATAACTGGTCCCTCTTCCCATGGATGAAAACAATCAAACCTTGGGAGAAGAGTTAGGGTGGGGAATGGGGAGAATTACCTTATACATTTGATTAGGATGAAGAATAGGGTGGGGAGGCAGGAATGTTTCAGGAGAAGCACCCACCATGGAATCTTGGAGGGGATAGGGATTTAAAACTGGCACATTCATTTCCAGATTTCTGACTGAAAATCAAGGACTTCTGCATGTAAGAGCTGCACAAGTGAGTGATTCCCAACCCACAGTCTACCTGAAAGAGCTTCAGGGTGAAGGACATATGCAGGGTTGGCTGTGGGATAGAAGGTGTTATCATGTCTGGGGCTGTGGGCTCCTCATTCTCCTCTAAGGGACCTGCACACTCCTGCCTATGGGCCAAAGGTCCCAGTCTCCTTCTGTGAGGAAAGCCACCCCACACTCCTTGGCCACACATTGGGCTCACCTCATGCTCTGAGATCAGATCTGACAAGTGTCTATCCCTACTTTGGCCACAACACTTCCCTGCAGTAGGACCAATCCCTCAGGATCATGGTTCCTGAGAGTAGCTGCCCACTCCTCCCTTGTAACCTGAGCATTGAAAAAAAAAAACCAATAGATCATCGAGTCCGACCCCCTGCATAGGCAGGAAAGAGTGCTGGGTCTAGATGACCCCAGCTAGATGCATATACAACCTTTCCTTGAAGACCCCCAGGGTAGGGGAGAACACAACTTCCTTTGGGAGCCCCTTCCAGACTTTGGCCACTCTAAGTATGAAGAAGTTCTTCCTAATGTCCAATCTAAACCTGCTCTCTGCTAGCTTGTAGCCATTATTTCTTGTAACCCCCGGGGATGCCTTGGTGAATAAAATCTCACCAATTCCCTTCTGTGCCCCCGTGATGAACTTATAGGCAGCCACAAGGTTGCCTCTCAACCTTCTCTTGCTGAGGCTGAAAAGGTCTGTTCTTTAGTCTCTCCTTGTAGGGCTTGGTCTGCAAGCCCTTAACCATATGAGTGGCCCTTCTCTGGACCCTCTCCAGGTTATCCGCATCTCTTTTGAAATGCGGTGCCCAGAACTGCACGCAGCACTCCCACTGTGGTCTGACCAGAGCTTGATAGGGGGGAAGTATAACCTCCTTGGATCTATTCATCATGCATCTGCTGATGAATGATAAAGTGCCATTGGCTTTTCTGATGACTTTGTCACGCTGCCAATTCATGCTCATCTTGGAGTCCACTAGGACTCCAAGATCCCTTTCTACTTCCGTGCCACCCAGCAGGTAATTTCTTAGGCAGTAGATGTGATGGACATTTTTCCTCCCTAGGCGCACTTTGCATTTCTCCTTGTTGAACTGCATTCTGTTGTTTTTTCTGTCTAGGGTCCCAGACTTCAAAAGGGCCAATTTCAGAGAGTTCAGGAGGCTAGTTGAGGAGGTGCTGTGGGACTGTAGGGTTGAGGACATGGGCATCCATGAAGGGTGGGCGTTACTTAAGGAGACGATCCTCCGAGCCCAAGGGGCGACCCTTCCATCCAATGCAAGATAGGCAAAAGTGCCCGGAAGCCCCTGTGGCTTAATAGGGATACCCAGGGGGCCCTGAGGGCAAAGCGGGAGGCTTACTATCTTTGGAAGAAGGGAGCAGCCTCCAAAGAGGAGTATTTTTCTTCTGCTCAGGCGTGTAGGAAGGCTGTTAGGAAGGCCAAAGCGGGAGTAGAGCTTCGCCTGGCGACTAGGATCAAGGACAACAGGAAGTCCTTTTTCAAGTATGTGGGGAGCAAA
>JAGPOW010000261.1:129383317-129396948 GCA_030014935.1 Caiman crocodilus
ATAGAACAGTCTACCCCTTATAAATTTAGGCTCAATACACTTTAGATGCAACCTTAGTTTAGGGTATGGGTGCACTTTTTAGCTTGTCCTATACACTGTGAACGCCTGCCCTCCTATGGGTTTTGCCTGAGCTACGTTTGCTTAGACCAATCTAAATGGAATGTCTGTATGTATTCATAGGCTAAAAGAGAAAATATCTATTTGTTTCAAAAGGGGCCATTTTTTTGGTCTGTCTTGCTAGCGAGAAATCCAGAGCTCCCAAGTCGAGGGAAATAGGAACATGGCTTTAATGATTTTCACAGCTCTTAGGTCTAGCTGGAGGTTGAGATTTCCCAACACATCAGTTAGTGTAGACTTTGGGCTGGTGGCAGCTGGAAATGGCCCCCAAAAGGCCTCTCTATCTTTTCATAGTCACGAAAGCACGAGAGCCTTCTGGGCAAGTCCCTCTCACTATACCTATGCTACCTACATTTCCTTGTTCTTGGGAAATCTTCAGCTGAGCAGCTGAAGTAACTTTGTATTTCCTCTGCAGAGCTAGAAGAACAGAGTAGCTATAACATGGGCACACTATCTTAAAATTAGCTCAAAAACATTTCTTTTTTTCAATCTAACATAAATGTTAAAGTATCTAATCACTTTATCACAAATTATGCTACCTCTAAATTATTAGATAGCTATAATCAAGAAAGGGAAGTACTTAAAACAATCTGCATAAGTACTTGTTCATAAAAATGTCCAATTGCTTTATTTGTGTTTATTCTCCCTCTGTGGTTGCTTTCTGTGGATATTCTAGCAAACAAATTTATTACAAAAAAATCAAATGAACAATCAGATAGAATAAATACTTGGACAAATTTCCAAAATATGTGCACACTGGCACCTATATACACAAAACTTTGATTGTTTTCCTCAATCAGCAACCCCTGCAGGCACCAAATCAGAATTTGTGTATGCAGAACACTCTTATACAAAGAAAGCTGTTGCATAGTCTGATACCTACCCACACAGGTGTTAGAATTTCTTATTTGCTTGAACAGGTGTTAGTGCTGGAAACAGTACGTCCAGCTGCGTTTGGATGTGTTTACAATGCCTCTAGTGGTCCCCTGAGGTAGCCAGGTTCTGTGTCATTTTCAATGCAGAGCTACTCAAAGTGAACACAATGTATTTCAATTCTATCTAAGCAATCACATTATCGTTTAAAATATCTCATACAAGGCATTTACTTTTATGTTGGCAAATCTCAGGTGGGCCAGGTTAGGTTGTCCGTGTAGAACTTTGACAGAATGTCCTGATATTTTAATTTTCATCTGAAGAGATTAGTTAGTTCAGGCAGAGCCCCCATTTCATGATTTATCTAATGGATGATATCCCTTATCTCAAATATTTCAGTACTCCTGCTCTGTTTCTTACTGCACTACAATATAAGAAAGAAGGGTCAGCCTCAATCTTTTTACGCTAAAGACAAGGATTATACCAACGGTGCCCTAATGCCTTAAAATACATCACTGCCAATGAATGTATTACAGGGAATATATAACATGGTTGTTTGCAATAGCAGGGAACTATTTTTGATGTCCCATTTGGTCTTTTCCCACACAATATTCCTATGACTTTTTTCAGTCTCAGGCAATTCCCAGTATATGTATGCTCCCATCTCATTTTCTTCCACCACTTTCTTCTGTTATTTTAAAGTACCTTACAAAGTTTTAATAATTACCATTGGGAAATTTTCTATTTTAAAATTATGGGGAAGTAGAATGCAGGGTAGATACGCACCTTATACACTAACTAAATAAGATATATAGAGAGCGTAAGCTTCCATGACCTCAAATCTACTTCCTCAGATATTTTGAAAGGACAAGCATAGAGCTGTGCATAAAGTTGAGTGAATGACTTGAATACAGAAGGTGAGAAGGAACGAGGAGGGGGCAGAGGTGAAAAACACAGAGGTTACAACAAACAAGAAAGGAACCCACAGGGAGAAAGAGATCACAAAAGCTAAGCCAGGTAATGGTTCCGAGTTCTCTTTTCTCCCTCCAATTTTCATTCCCTGCCTGCACCCCAAGGAGCAGAAGGTACAGACTGTGGTGCTAGGGAAGTCTCTGGCATGGTGTAGCAGGGGAGTCTATGGCCAGGGAGATGAGGTGGCAGATTTTAGCCCAGAAATGTGCAGGGAGGTGGGGTGGTAGGGACTTGTGAGCATAGTGCAACAGGGGAGGTCACCCAGGGACCCAAGGCTTGAACTAGTGCAGGCCTTGGGACTCACATGATGTGCAGTCCCGGGTCACTTAGATGTCTGAGAGCCCTGAACAACTGGATGTTAGTAATAGTTTTCTAAATCTTTTCATTAACATCATAGAACAAAAAGTTGATGAGATAATATTAAAAGTTCTATTACAGAAGTATGAGAATAAATATATATATATATTACTGAAAAAGAAAGCCAGATAACTTTTTATAAGTAATGAGTTTCATTACTGAGACTAATTTAATACCACAATAGGAAACACTAAGGAAACACTAATATAAAGGGTTGTGACACAATAGGATTAAAACAGGTAAGAGAAAGCAGATTTAGACATGAATTGCATCAGCCAATAACCACATTTAAAGGATTTGCAGAACAAAGTGAATTAGACAAACCCAGAAGGGCACAAGACCAACTTATTTTTTCCAGATTGTGGTTGAAGTGAAAATGGCTTGAAATAAATACATCAAGTGTGCAAGTAAAATGAAACATTGTCAAGACAGCAAAATTTGACCTTAACTAGAAAAATCAAGCATAAAATTTAGTCTTAAGCTCTGAAGTAGACCATAAGCAAACCATTAATTTAGACATAAAAGAAAGCCATTTTTGTCATTTCTCTGCCAGTTTTCTCCTTGCAGCATGCAGTTTGATACTATTTTACATATGATAGATGTGTTAACATGTTGCTTGGAAGATTATTCAACAGCCCAGTACACCTCAGCAGTACAATGTTGATAGTATGTAGTATATCTCTTCATCTTCTTTATGGAAAGCTCCATGCAGTTGGAATGATAAAGCTGTAAATAGTATCTTTCTTCCTTCTTTTCAATTAAATGTTGTTGTTTTTTTCCTGCCCTGACTGTCTTGATTCAAAATTCAGCCTTGCAAATGATTATTCATTTTATCTTTATGTGACATAAAAGTTTTAAAGGCACTGAAATATACTTTACACCTATGGTCGCCCATTTAAGCTTTAGCTTTTGAAATATCAGGCACACTTTAGTGGCTCCAATCCAACAGCACTTAAAACTTCTAGGGCTCACAGGACAAGAATACAGCAGCACTAGGCACAGAAGTATTGTCCAATTTACTTTCCTAAGAAATATTAACAGGTTAATGCTGAAATTACACATTATACTTAGATCATACTAAATCTGTGGAATGTTAAGCATTGTTAAAGTTAGAACGTGTTGTGACCAGACATCTGTTAAGGGCTAATACTCTGTCTCTACACTAGAGAGGGCAGGACATCTGGATTATATACCTGCTTTAGGTGGAAGAGAGGTGGAGGGGGAGGGCTGGGAGCTGGGATTCTGGAATAATTCGATTTATTTTTTTTTATATTCAAGGCATTGACTGAAGTTACACTATCACAAGCTATGTAGCACAGTGCAAAGTTTGTCCTCACCTGAAGTGATGTGAGAGTCTTAATAGATAACAAGCTTTAATGTGTGGGCACTCAGGGTACTTATTCAGGTACTCCAGGGTTGGGGAGGGGAGGCATTTTAATTAGAGTAGCTCCCAAGAGTTCTTGGGAGCTGTTCTAATTAAAATGTGGCAGTGCCTTGTGTATTCAGCATTCCATGTTTCAAAATGGCTGTAGGGGTGCTTTAACTGAAGCTCATCAAAAACCCACTGACATTTTGAAATATGGGATGCTGAATACATGGGATGCTGGGGCATTCTAATTAGTACACTCCAGTAGACTCGATTAATCAAGCCTGCTCCAATGTGTTCTAATTAGAATGCATCAGAGCATGTGTATAGGCACCCTCATATTTTAAATGTCCACAGTATGGTCTAAGTGTAACATATAACATCAATGTAAGGGAAACAAAAGGCAAGGCACTACCAAAAGGTCAGATTTTGAAAAGTGGTCAGTGATGTCAAATGGAAATACAAATAAAAACACCAAACCAAGAGAAGGAGCTGGATCTGGAGTTCTCTTGAGAACTGCATGTGCAGGGAACTTGGTTGTCATAGGTGACTTCAATTACCCAGACAGACTGGGAGGAACACTTGGCTAGGTGAGATCATTCATGCAGTTTCCTGACCATGATTGAGGAGCTCTTTCTGACCCAGGAAATGCAAGGGCCAACCAGAGGTACTGCTCTCCTTGACTTGGTCTTGGCTAAGGGAGATGATCTGATGTGTGGCTTGAACATTGAGGGTAATCTGGGTGACAGTGAGCATAAAATTATCAGGTTCACTATCCACCACAAGGTCAACAAATCAACCAGCAAGATTGAAGTGCTGGACTTAAAAAAAAGCTGACTTTGACAAGCTCAGAGCATTAGTAGGGGAAGCAATGTGGGACCAGGAAGGGAAGACGAACAGGATTCACAAAGAATGGCCTCTATTGGCTGTGCAATCCCCATCTGGGTCTGGCAGGTGTACAGCAGGTCACAGACAGGCAGCAGTCCCCACTGCCAGACTGCTGCACAGAGGGTGCAAGGAACTCTCAGGGCTGCTTCAGCCATCCAGCTGACACAATGGGTAGTGTCCCCAGGTACCAATTGGCTGGTCCCCAGAAGCTCCTGAGAGCTAGTAGCCCTGAGCTACTTGCCATGGCAGCTTTTTATACTGCTGGGGACATCACAGGTGCTGGCTCTGGACTCTAGTTCCTTCAGCTGCGGATCCAGAAGGAGCCAGGCAAGGTTATTTTGCCCCAAGTGGCACAATTTGCTCCACAACAAAGTGCATGTCTGAGCATGTGCACTGAAGCAAAAAGCCCCAATTCAAACTTGCAGCCCTTCTATTTGAACTGCTGCAAGCGCATGTGCTTGCACTATGGACTTCCCACTATGGATGCTGAGCTTGCACAAAACCAACTAGAAAAGCTAGACATTTTTAAGTCAGCAGGACCAGATGGAATTCATCTGAGAATGTTGAAGAAACTGGTTGAGGTCATCACATAACCACTGGCAAAGATTTTCAGAATTTGTGGTGCACAGGGGAAATCCCTGAGGATTGGAAGAGGGCCAACATTGTGCCAATCTTCAAGAAGGGGAAGAGGGAGGACTTGGGCAACTATTGGCCAATCAGCCTAACCTCGATCCCAGGGAAAATCATGGAAAAGCTCATTAAAGAATCTATGTGCAATACGCTCTTGGAAGGTAAGATTCTGAATAACAGCCAGCATGGCTTTGTCATGGATAGATCTTGTCTCATCAGTCCCATCTCCTTCTATGACCAGGTCTTTCACCACCTGGACATGGGAGACAAGGTAGACATTATATACATAGACTTTCAAAAAGCTTTTGATCTAGTATCCCACATTATCTTTGTAGGGAAACTGGAAGATTGTGGATTCAGCTGCTTAATGGTTCAGTGGGTGGGAAACTGGCTATAGGGGAGGACCCAGAGAGTTCTCATGGATGGATCTGTCTCATCCTGGCATGAAGTGGCCAGTGGTGTCCTTCAGGGGTCTTGCTTGGACTGCTGTTTTTCAACATATTTATCAATGATTTTAAAGGGGGAATGAAAAGTTCACTGGCCAAGTTCACAGACAACACAAAGTTATGTGGCAGTGTGGTCATGCCAGAAAATAGGTTGCAGATACAGCTGGACTTGGAGAGGCTAGACAATTGGGCAGATCAGAACCAGATGAAATTTAATAATTCCAAGTGTAAGGTGCTCCATCTGGGGGCAAACAACTCTCAGCATACATACAGGCCTTGGGTGACAACTTGACTTGCACCAAAACCAAAAGTTACTTGGCATAATGATCTCCTGAATATGAGCCATCAGTGCAACATGGTGAGCAGCAGGGCAAATAATACATTGGCATGTATCAGCCAATGCATCACATGGAAAGCTAAGAAAGTGGTACTCCCGCTGTAGTCAGCACTGAGAACGCATTTGGAGTACTGCATCCAGTTCTAGGCACCACACTTTAATTAGGTTGTGGAAAAACTTAAGAGGGTCCATAAAAGAGCCATGTGTATAGTCAGGGACTTGTAAGGCAAGCCATACAAGTAAAGGCTCAGGAACCTGGGCCTCTTTAGCCTAAATAAGAGAAGGTTGAGAGGGTACTTGACAGTTGCTTACCACTATATTAGAGGAGTGCATCAGGAGCTTGTTGAAAAAACTGTTCACTAGGGCATCCCTGGGGAAGACCAGAACTAATAGATACAAACTCCTGGAAGGCAACTTCAGGCTTAATACAAGGAAGAACTCCTTCACAGCCTGGGTGTCCAGACTGTGAAATAAACTCCCTCTGGAGGTGGTACAGTCACCTACATTGTTGGTTTTCAAGAGGAGACTGGACAGTCACCTCTCTAGGGTCATTTGACCCCAGTTGTCTTCCTACTTAGAGTGGGGGGTGGAAGCTGGACCTGATGATCTGCAAGGTCCCTTCCAGCCCCTAACAACCTATGAATCTTTGTATCTATGACAAACAAATGACTGATGCACTGAACACCAAAGCACTGGTTGCCCTTCTGTTCCTTGGGGTGGTGGAAAATGACACTATGCTTCCAGGCATCCAGTACAGGGGGCCAGTACCACAAACATACCTGAGCTTCAATAACCAGATGGGCGAATAGGCCATGGCACTACTCATTGTTAGAAAGCTTCCAAGCATTGTAGAGTCAGCTCTGTCCATGAAGATGCAGACATTGAGTTCCATCAATCATCCAGTTCACACTAGAGAAGCATGTTTCCGTGCCATGCCACTCCCAGGGACTTACCCATCTAGGAAGGAGACCAGTAGGTAAGGGTTAGTACAGTTTGCAAAATCTTAAGTATGCTGAAGAAATAAAGTTTGCACAGTTATGACATGAGTTCCTTTGGGGCTTTCTGTTGAACTTGAGCCATTCACAATCCAAACCCACCCAGTGGTCCATGCTCCATTTCCCCCACCCAAGAAGCCATCACAAATACCCAATGCAGGACTCCATGACTCTGCTTCCCTACACAACCAGCCCCCAAAGCAGGACTCCATCCCTCCAGTTCATGGCCTAGGTCCTGATTTAATCTCATCACTCAGGTGATGGGATTTGGAGGGAACTTCAGTTGCTTTTTGCCACATTGGTGCAATATAGCAATTATGACTCAATTGATTGACAAGCTCTGCTTGTTCCATCCTACTTCAGGCTGCTCCAAGGCAGCCAGATCAGGCTGGTCAATACAGCCATGAGATCAATGTTTCCAAAAATACTTTCAGATCACCCCTCCTGTGTTCAAATGATTATAAATGCCATACTGTTGGGAGTGGGTGTTATAAGGCCATGGTCTTTGTAGCATGAACTGGACTACTGTAGCTGATGTTAACATAAAGTGTAATAATAGTGAAATAACCATGTTAGTCTTCTCCTGAAAGCAACTTACAAACTCCACTTTGTATCCTTCTGCTTGACATAAGTGAACCAACTCTGTTTAGCCTTTATGTATGAGTGTGTAAAAGGAGTGAATGGTGACAAAATGGCATAGAGACAGGAGAAGAAGATTTAGCTGATTATGTTAGCAACAAGGCACCAAATGTAAGTTACCACTCAGTAAACTAATTAATAAATGGCTGAAGAATCCCTTTTAGGCCCAGGGCACAAAGAAGATAATGAGGAGAAAGAATAGACTCATACTGCTGGACGGGCAGCAAAAACACTCCAAGGCTAAGATAAGTTGAAGACAAAAGAAGAACAACTGCAAAACCCGAAGCTGGGTATGGAAAAACCCCAAAGCCAGATGGGCAACAAAAACAATCCAAGGCTAAGATAAGTTGAAGATGAAAGAAGAACAACCACAAAACAACCACAAAAACAGAACAAACCCAAAGCACTGACACAAATCTCTAGCCAATCCCTATAAAAGAACACTTTGAAATGCCAAGTTGGGTGAGTCTCTTTCTCTACTGCTGATTCATTGGAGCACAGATGCATCTGTCCACCCCACTCGAGCTGTTAGCTTCAAAACTGTTATCATCATCATCTACTCAATAAGCCTGGGCTGGCCATTATGGGCTGATATTGAGCAGCTATTGCTGGTAACTATATCTGGTGGATGTGTGGATAATATGGTTGTTTTGTGTATGTGCATGCCTGCATGTAATAATGTGTATGATGATTTGTGTGTGCATGTATGAATAGTGTGTCTGAACCTCTATGTCTAACTCATGTAATCAATAAATGCGGCACCTTGCCTTATCCCCTTTATAACATTTCGCTCACAATTTGACCAATTGGCAATTTGAGTAACATCTCTGCCTTCCTGACTCTTTCCTGAAATGAGCCATGAGGAAAACTGGATGTTCCTGTCACCACCAACCTCTGATGTTCTTCTCTTGCCCACCATGTAAGGATGTATGAGTTTCTTTACCTGAAAACTTGGGAATTGGATAGAGGCTGGATGGTGACTTTTGCTGGGTCCTCCGGATAGCCTTGCTTTGTGGGGTTCCTCCTCTCCTTACACCTCACCCTAACCATGTCCATAATGTCAGGGCCAGGATATCGTGTCAGCTAGAGATGCTGCTGGCTGGTACTTGTAGTTCACTAGATAAGGACTATGAGCTAGACCCCTGCATTTAGGATTTTTGAGTCCATTCTTAAACCAATTCCTTGGAGACTCCTGGGCACATCAATTAATATGCTTCTTCTGAGTTCGTGGGATATGCACCATACATCAATTAATTCCTGGCCTCAGACTAATCAATCCTAGTAGGTTTATTAAGGGCCCATTAGACAGTCTAGTAGAATCAGTGTATCCAAGATTCCTGGCTTAATCAAAATTAAAATCAGTCACACACAAAGTTCATTAATTAATTGGAACAAAAACATGAAAATCAACTCCTTTCAGTTCATGGGCCAATTATACTGTGTCAGTCTTTCAAATACTCCTGAGTCAATCAGATGAAACCAATTCCTCCCCAGTTTGGGATCAGTCAACTCGAAATGAATTTTTGTAGGGTTCTCTATCGTGCCCTGGCTTCTCAGAGTCAGCATAAAATTGCTTTCACAGGTAGAGAAGCTTTCCCTCTTTCTGCCTTCCTGGCACCTTGAGTGAGGGACCCCACTTGTGGGACTGTGAATCAGATCCCAGTTTGCACCATATTGTTAGTGCAGGGGGAGCCCAGGACCACAATCATGATCCTCAGTTCCCCTTGAACCAGCAAACAGCAAACTTGGTTTCTGTGTGCTCCCACAGCTGGGAGCCCCAGTCAGCTGGGGACAACCTGTCAACTGGAGCCCCAGCTTCAGGAGTCCATAAAAGCCCTTGGCTCTCTTGTGTTCCTGCAGCTGCAACCACCAGGTAGCTAATCAGGGCTTTCAGCTGCCATAGGATCAGAACTCATGCTTCCAGTGAATAGGAGCCTAAGGCTCTGCTGCATGTGCTTCCATGGTTGCAAGCCCTGATCAGATGACCAGTGCTCCCAGCCTTCGGAGGGCACCAGAATCTCATTCAATTTAAGATGTGATGAGAATCAGCCACGTAGCTAATTACACATATTTTGTGTAATGACTTTGTGGTTTATTCCTTTTTTTTTTTCCACACCATTAACTGAATAATGGTTCAGGTCAATAGTTAGCTAATCATTTCCCAAGTGTAACATCTGTCAGGGGCCTTCGTGTCAAAAGTGTTATCAAGGATACAGTTATTCTACATCCAATCATTATAAATCAAGCAAATTAGGACTAAATTTAAAATAAAGAAAAATTTAAACATTTAGATGAAGGAATGCAGTCACAGCCTTTGAGAAATCTTACTTTTGTGCTACACTTGCACCACAAAGAGAGGATTTAAAATTAAAGAAGTTGAAAATCAGATAAGTTTTTTAAGGTTCCCAAACTATACAAAAAAGGAAAAGAACTGATTACTTAAAAAACCCAAAATGTACAACTTTTCTTCAGCAACTCTATAGATAATAAAAAGGATTTTAAATTTATTTATTTTTTCCATGGTTAGAAGTAAGTAACTCAAGTATTATAGTATATGATCTGTATGCACAAGGCAATCTATAGTCTCATAGAACAGCAGGGCTGGTAGGGACCTCAGAAGGCGACATAGTCCAATCCCCTGTTCAAGGTAGGATCATCCCTAGCTAAACCATCTTAGTTAAATGCCGGTCTAATCTGCTTTTAAAATTTTCCATCTTTCATTCTCTTCCTATTTGACATATGGAGACACGATAATCCATGCATTCAAAGGTGTTTTCATTTATCCAAATTTGGCATGATGACCTATGCATAAAACAGTTCCTAAGAAAGTATGACGAGTACTTGCTGCTACTTAGTCTTTTTATTTTCTTCCCTTTTTTCCAAAGTAGTGTCAAATACTACTACAACACTGCTTTTTGCTCAAGGAATTCCAGTAGAAAATGATTAATGAAGTGATCCTACTTATTTTTGAATAGCTTGAGTAGTTCTTACTTATTCCTGAATTTACAAAAAGATACTACAGTAATTACCATAAAATTACACTGGACATCAATTTTATACAATTATCAAGAGGTGTAACTAGCCAGTACTCTGCTGTGGGCAGTACTGCACCTCTCACCACACTCAGCATCTTCTCTGGCAGCAGGGAGTTCAAAGCATCAGCAGCATCACAGAAAGAGCAGCTGGAGATTCTCTTCTGCTATGGAAGGTGCTACCTCCTTTTTTTCAGTGCCTCCCCCCAAAAAAAAAAAACGAACAACCCACTGGTTTTAGGCAACATAAAAAGAAGCAGTATCTCCCCCAGCAGCAGTGGACTTCTGGTCCCTCCTCCTGTATTTCACACTACCACCACTTTTCTATCCATCCTGATGCCAGAGCTGGAGAAAGAGCTGCTGAAGAAAAGATTCAAGGTGTGTGAATGTGGGAAAGGGCAGGGAGGGCTGGGGAGTGGAGGTGTGGGGAGAAGGTGTGGTACCCCCCTAGCTTCATTCCAGTACCCTGCCCCCTTAGCGGCCTCCAGGGTTTGTCCCTCATTTTCCAACCCATCATTACAGTACTGATTTTTTAAATAAAATACCACAGATCATTCTACTACATACCAGGGCTAAAACACAGCATTTTTCCTGCTCACTTATACAAAACTAAAGATAGGCGGTAAGAGTTCATCCTCATGGACTCTAGCAACTTAGAAAACTAGTAAAATTTGTAGAAATGTATAAAGTATAATACCCAACTATCTAGATTAACCTTGGATTTGAGAAGCATATCATTATTCATAGTTAGGCACTATAGTGAGCAATGCACTACAAATTATTCGTTCCAGATGTTACAAGCATGTCCATGTTCAGCTAATTTACTTGAACATACTTTAATGAAGTACTGTGATGAACGAAAATGTTATCTGTCCACCTTACATCCACCCATCATTATAAGGATTACACTGTCATTTGAACCATTTACATAGACAGCATATGGCTTTGTAGTTTACATAGATACCATTAAACTGAAAGTGAATGAGTTCATTCCTCTGGTGCAGTTTTTTTTCAGCTTTGTCTTTAATCTAAAGTGTATTATTATTTGATTGACAGGATTCCATCAGTAGAAGCTGTGATAAATAAGTGGTGATAAAGAGTGACCAAACACCAGTAAAATCATGCTCGCTGTGAGGGGAAACAGCAGGTGCAGCCCAATTAGCCACGCAAAGCATGCATACAGCAAAATCTCCGGCTCATGCAGCTCAGAAAGCGTGCGAATGGAAGACCCAATCTGATTGGGTTTTGGGGCAGCATAAAAGGCAAAGCCCGGGAAAGGAAAGGCGGGACCACACATAGCATTGGGAGGCCTGATCACCCTCACTGAGGTCCTGCATCCACGGCTCCCTTTCCGCCCGGACACTCCCATCGGATAGTCTGCAGCAGATAAGCTATAAAGAGCTATCGAGTTCCCTAGGGTTGAGGTTTTTTCGGTTGTGGGGTTTACTACAGAGTTTAAAGGGAACTGCTGGCATGGAGTGTGGTACGAGGCGTTGAAGTGCCTCGCGGTGGAGTTTTGCGGAGTGTGTCTACGGTGTGTTCAAGTTGTAAGTAAAGCATTTGTTTCTTACATCGGCTTTGGATTTCTAATTCAGGACGGGAAAAAGAGAAACAGGGTGAAACGTTCCTGAACCCTGTCATCCCTGGCCTGTTCGACTTAGGGTTTAATTCCCGCCCCCAATCCCTTTCCCCACAGAAGCATAAGGAATGATGCTTACCTCATTTTGCAAAAGTACATAGGGCTTTTTGCTTGTACTATGTACTTGAGAGAGCGTATACAATGGATGGATCAATTGGGTGTGGACTCATAAGTCCACAATAACACCATATCAATTGTCAAAAGCAAAAATCATTATATAATAAATGTGTAGGTAAAACAGAAAACTTATGTATTGTAGTTTGTGATGTGTATATTATACTAGAGCAGATTGTTTTTTTTAACAGAAAATAATATTTTTCAAGAACTTTTTTCATAAATGAAATGTGTCGTAAATAGATTGAGCATACATTGTGCTTTTTGACACGTGTCAAAACATATGTCATGTTTGATTTTTTTTTAATTTAAAACAGCAGCCAAATTAATTACTAGTATATTCTATTTACAAATATTTATTGATAAAGGGGAACAAAAAGAAAGTCCATGCTTGTTTTCAGCCAACATTTCAAAATAAAATTTAAAAATATAGAAAGCTGAAAAAATAAAAAATCCTTCTTCTGAATACTTCAAAGTAAGAACATTTATATGACTTATAATATTTTTTTTTATTGCATCCCACTCTTAATCTGGAAGAAAAGAGTCCAAGCAGACCTTTGTTGAATGAAATTTAGAATGAAACTAAGATACATTCATTTTTAGCAATAAGGGTCATAACCCACTGAAAAAGTTTATCTAAAGAAATAGTAGATTTAATCACCTGCAGTCTTCAAATCAAGACTGAATCTATTTCTAGAAAATACAGCGCAGCTCAGAAAACATGATGCAAATATTATTGAATGAGTCGCTTTGGCGGCATTTTGGAGCAGACAAGATCACTATAGTAACCTCTTCTGCTGTTAAAATCTAAGAACAATGTCAAAACATCATTTTTCCCCCCAGAGAGCTCTAGTTTATATATAATATAGTCATAAATTGTCCCATTTATAATCATAAATTCTCAAAATCAATATCTGATTTTATGGAATTTTTACTGAATAATATAGTTCCTCTGACAGAGGCCTAGTTTTCCTGCAGCTAAAATAGAATTTTAAAGCTCCAGGGATAACATTCTAATGAAGTCAATGTGAATTTTTTTATTGGTTTTAAGTGAAGCCAGAATTTCATTTCATGACTCCAGGTGAACAAAATAATTCCATATTCAATAGTTCCTAGCATTTTACCACACATACACATACAAACAAATATACATACACACATATATATATACATATTAGTAGTATACATACTAATGTGTGTGTGTGTCTGTGTGTGTGTGTGTGTGT
>JAGPOW010000261.1:129403592-129434872 GCA_030014935.1 Caiman crocodilus
CTGTGAAGAAGTTCTTCCTAATGTCCAGTCTAAATCTGCTCTCTGCTAGCTTGTGGCCATTATTTCTTGTAACCCCCAGGGGCGCCTTGATGAATAAAACCTCACCAATTCCCTTCTGTGCTCCCGTGATGAACTTATAGGCAGCCACAAGGTTGCCTCTCAACCTTCTCTTGAGGAGGCTGAAAAGGTCCAGGTTCTCTAGTGTCTCCTTGTAGGACTTCGTCTGCAAGCTGTTAATCATACGAGTGGCCCTTCTCTGGACCCTCTCCATGTTATCTGCATCTCTCTTGAAGTGCGGTGCCCAGAACTGCACGCAGTACTCCAACTGTGGTCTGACCAGCGGCCGATAGAGGGGAAGTATCACCTCCTTGGATCTATTCGTCATGCGTCTGCTGATGAATGATAAAATGCCATTGGCTTTTCTGGTTGCTTCGTCACACTGCCAACTTACGTTCATCTTGGAGTCCACTAGGACTCCAAGATCCCTTTCCACTTCCATGCCACCCAGCAGGTCATTTCCTAGGTTGTAGGTGTGCTGGACATTTTTCCTTCATAGGTGCAGCACTTTGCATTTCTCTTTGTTGAATTGCATTCAGTTGTTTTCTGCCCACTTGTCCAACCTGTCCAGGTCTGCTTGCAGCTGTTCCCTGCCCTCTGGCTTGTCCACTTCTCCCCATAGCTTTGTGTCATCCACAAATGTGGACAGAGTATACTTCACTCCCTCATCCAAGTCACTGATGAAGACATTGAAGAGTATTGGTCCAAGGACCAAGCCCTGCGGGACCCCACTGCTCACCCACTGGACTGTGCAGTCACCCAAGTCACAGCCTCTTTACTTATTCATCAGTATGGAGTGGGACACTGAATCGAAGGCCTTCCTGAAGTCTAAGTATACAACACCCACCCCTCCTCCTGTGTCCAGGTGTTTCGTAACCTGGTCATAAAAAGAGACTAGATTAGTCAGGCATGATCTGCCTGCTATGAACCCATGCTAGTTTCCCCTCATCATAATTTGTCCTGCTGGGCTCTCGCAAATGTGAGCCTTGATAATTTTTTCAAAGATTTTGCCAAGTATGGAGGTGAGACTGACCTGAGACAACATAATTGTCCACTGATATGGGACAACATAATTAATTAAAATGTCCTAAAATTAATCTATTAGAACAGTTGTCAGGTGTACAGACATGAAATCTGCTGTTAGATCAAACAGAACAAAAAGTTGTCATAGTGGTTTCATAGTACAGAAATAGAAACAGCAGGAAAAAGGCCTTTTTAGAGATCTTAGCAACAATTTCTTTTTCCCTTTAAAAAAAGGAGAAAAAAAAAGATTACAACTCTTTTAGTTCCTTTTGGCAAAGCAGGATTTCAAATATATTGCTGACCTATTAAGAGAACTTTCATGAAACCCTTGCTGGAGAGAAAACAATGACAGCGTTGGAGGTGGGAGCTCAGATGTAACTTAAACATTTTATTTTTATCTGACTGTCAGCAGGAAATTCAGGATAGAAGGAAGCCACATTTCTTTTCCTAAGAGCACCCACCTATTATAGCCAGCTAATGTTTGTTTATTGTAGCTTTTATTATTTTCCTTCTGCATAAAGGAACTTGTAAGCTCCCATAAAATATTTTTAGTTCACATTCATTATTTCTGAGCTGCTTATCATTCCATATCGTTTTATATTACTCAACTGTTTTATATCCCTCAGATCTTAATATACAGAAAAGTCTTGCCTCCAAGTTGTCTTTTCTAGTTACTATAAAGAAAGAATGAACAAGCCAAGTTTCCAGCTTTGTAGCAGATAACTGGCCTTTGAACTATTATGAATCTAAAAATCAGTAGGAGGGGCTCACAACAGTACATGGAATGTGGTTCTAAAACTTAATTAAGGTATGAGAATATTTCAGGGTCAGAGGGAAAGATGTTTACACCTTGAAGGAAGCCCAAGACAACTTTTACAGGTATAGTTAAAATGAGTACTGTGAAAGGATGCCAACCACCTTTACTGACACGTATAAGTAAAGAAAAGAAAGTGCATAAGCAAATAAATAAATAAACCTATCCCATAAAAATGCCATAATATCCAGCTTTTTGCATATATCAAACTGAGAAAATAGTTCATTTAATAATCCGTGTTTTTAAGTCTATTATGAAATATTCTATGCAAGGTTATTTCTCTTCTTACATATGCCAGTTGCCAATTAACTTTTCATTGATATGACTTTCACAGGAGTTTCTAATAAATCAAGTTGGAACATGCAATATTGCTATTATTCATTTAATTTATATCTTTCACTAGTGCTCTTTGTTGACAGACTCTAGGGTTTAATCCTCTTTCTATGTTGATGGCTTCCAGCAGGCCCAGCATAATATTAGAATATCAGATTCCGAGCAGCAAAGCAATGGATATCAATGAAAACAATATTCAAGTACCCTCATTGTTAAATGGTAGTGCTGTGATAATAAAATAATTGATAAAGTGTCTTATACTAGTGTGCACACCTAAATTTATATCTTACTAAATAATATGTTTAAGTGATGGGGTAGGGATACCTTGCCTAAAGCCTCATCCCAAAACAACCCCCACCTGTCCTATAGGTCTTCATCTGGTGTAAACATCCAATATATGGATCTGGGACTAGTGAATCTAGGTGCACACCTTTTGTTGGCAGCAGCACAAATGGTTAGGAATCAAATGGGTGGAAGAATCCTAATATGGATCAATGGCCATTAAGTTTCAGCTGTCTGGTGGAGGTGCCTCTTTGGACAGTGGCAGGAGCTACATAGCTGACTTAACAGGCACTGCAGGGCAGATGCAGCACCCTCTAGCCATCAAGCCTTGGCTTTCTACTGGGTAAAGGTTGTAGCATCTCAGAGTATGAATTCTGCTACTATGCACTGCAGGTTACACATTAAACTATTTTGCATGGACAATTTACTAGTAGCAACAGTTTTCACCCTCCCAGTACTTCATCTTCATCATCATCCACTAACCCTTCACCAAAAGATTTGTGGCAAGAGTTTTCTAGCCAGTGCTAACAGGCCTGAGAAGATGGAAGCCAGGAGCCAACAATCACCACATGAGGAGCCTAGGTGTGACAGTTTCATGACTCTTGCTTGCTGACAGGAACATGAGGTCCTATTTAGGCGACCAGGCAGCCCTATTTAGGGAAGCCCCACCTGCTTCAATCTGAGGAGGTCCCTATAAAAGTCGTGGTAAAAAAGGCTCACCTCTAACCAACTTCTGGCTGGTTTCCCATGATCAGAGGGATCTCCTTTTTAGTGACAGAAACACCTGTGTTGATATTTGATCACCTAATGACATTGCAAATACCACTGTCCCACAACAACTTTCTGGCAACAATAAGCACCTACTTCCCAACACTATTTGCTCCAGAAGAAATGAAGACTCAGTTCTATAGCCATCTGAGTGACACTGAGAAATATATCAAGCAATACTAAAATCCTACTACAGGTGACTTCAATGCATGCATTAGAGATGACTATGCCACTTGGAACAGAGAGGGAAAATCTGGACTTGGGTCTCTAAACACAAATAGAGAATTACTCCTAACTTTGCACACGTTTTGACTTTGCCGTTATGGACACCTTTTTTCAACATGCCAAAAAGTGGTTCTACTCTTGGCAGCACCCCTTGTCAAAATGATGGCACCTTTTTGACTATGTTATCACTTATCACGATGACCTGAGGGATGTTTACATCACATGGCTATATGCACACACAATGCTCTATGGATCACCAGATTATCCAAACTACACTAACATAAGGATTCACACTCCTAGACAGAAGGTTGCTTCAAAACTGAACCAATGTGTTAATGTTTTGAAATGTCACAGAAGAGGGGAGAACCCAATTAGCAGCTTCTACTCATGATGTACTATCAAACAGTACTGATGCAAGAGCAAGTGGAACTGTCAATGAAAAGTGGGGTACTTTTCAAACTGCAGTGCAATCAGAAGCTAAAGAAGTCCTTGGTGTCCCAACTTGATGAAATGTGGACTGCATTGATTGAAGCGACAAAAATATCCAAGCACTCCTTGTGGTCCATTCTCCAAGTTAAACTGAACAACCTCGCCCTTCTCATGGCTGCAGAAGCCTTCAAGAAATCAAAATCTGAAGTGGAGAAAAAACTGACGGAGATGGAAGACAAGAGTTTCTAGTTCTGTTGCTTTGCTTCTCTACCAACACCCAAAGTTTCTTTCAGAACTTAAAGTCCATTTATGGACCATGAAGAGCTAATACCTACCAATCCTGTCCAGTGATGGCATGACCATCCTGAGCATAGTAAGATATTAAAAATACAGAAAGAACATTTTGTGACTTTCCTCAATTGTGAGTCAAGTGCAAATGATCAAATAGTAGACTCAATCACACAAAGGCCAGTTTGACGTGAACTCAAAGATCCGTCAACTCTGGAGGAGACTAAGAACACACTTATGGAAACTGAAAGGCATCGGGAGCTGATGAAATCTCAGCTGAAGTGCTTAAATATGATGGTCCTACACTTCACAAAGCTTTGCTAGATCTATTTCCTTTTTGCTGGGAAAACAAGACTTTACCCCAGGATTTCAAAGATGTGAAAATCATAACAACCTACAAGTTCAAAGGAGATAGGCAAAACTGAGGCAATTATCAAGGCATTTTGCTTCTCTTCATCACCGGTAAGACTCTCAACAAGCTTTTGTTGAAAAAGCTCCAGGTTATTGTAGCTGACGCACACCCTGAATGACAGTTTGGCTTTTGTTCATCACGCAGCACTGCCAACATGATATTTACCTTATTCCAGTTACAGAAGAAAGCTACCGAACAACAAATGCCCCTGTACATTGCATTTGTTGACTTTAGTAAGGTGTTCGACTCTGTTGGATGCTTCACTCTCTCATGTCTTTTTGTAAAGTTCAGCTACTCAGAAAAACTAATTCAGCTCATAAGCTGCTTCCACGACCACATGCAGGCCCATGTATCAGTGGGTGCTGCCTCATCTGATGCCTTTACTGGAGCTCAAGGCATTAAACAGGTTTTGTGCTTGCCCCTACATAATTTACTCTGTTGTTCACAGGAATGCTAGAATTCACCTCAAGTACTACCACTACTGGTATCACCTTAATAACACAGTTTGATAACATATTTCTAAATGCCTTCTCTGAGAATGCCCTGCAATATTTATTGAAGTCTGTTGCCCATGCTGCATCCCTTTTTGCCCTCTGTATCAATGCAAAGAAAAATGAAGTCCTGTACCAACCAGCTCCTGGCAGAAACCTATCAACTCTATCACCACCAGAAATAAAATTGAATAGCAACCAATTAAAAAATGTCAAGTCATTTTGCTAACTAGGTAGCATAGTTACTGATGATACCAGCATTATGAAAGAACTTTTAGCACACTTAAAGTCAGCTGCCTCAGCTTTTAGTTTCCCACAAAAAAAAATACTATGGACAAGATGGGGAGTGACAAAGTGTCTACAAAATGCCAAGTTTGCAGAGCTGTTGTGCTCCCTTGTCTCCTATTCTTGTGAGAGGCCTGCCTCCTTTATCATTGCCATATCAAAAAATGTAACTACCTGCAACAGCACAATGGGAACTAAATGGCCTGACAAAAACCACTGTAGCAGGTTTGCCTTTTGGAGCTTGGGTTGAGTCTCAGGCTTGAAATCTTGCTGTTATGATTGGTGGAGCCCATCCACCAATCAAGAGGCAGCAAGAGGAGTTAAGTCATGCCCCTTTCCTGAGGGGAGGGGAGAGGAGCTCCCTCCCTGTCCCCCCAGATCTGATTGAAGGCTGCAATGCTTAGGTCCAGAAGACTTCAGGGGCAGACCCATGGAGTGTAGAAAAGGTGCTGCTTGCCCAGCATGAGGGGAACACATCTGAGACGTAGAAGAGAGAAGAGCAGGGCTTACAAGAGCTCAGGAGAGCTGCTCAGTTGGGCAAAGCAGTAGCCCAGAAGTGCCCCTGAAGAATTCCAATGGTGGGGAATGGTGGACTGCTCCAGCAGCTAGGATCTCAGTCTGCAGCACGGTGCATGGTGTCCAGACCCTGGGAGCTGCATGAGGTGGCTTGGGTCTGCAACCTCTGGTGTGTGGTCAAAGACACGAGCACAGACTGGTGCATGGAGTAGGACATTTGGAGCACTTGGGCGGCTAAGCTACTCAACACCCAGAATGAGGCTGGAAGCTTGGTGCAGGAGGTGCTGCATGAAGGGTCCGGGAGTGGACTGATCCTGGTGCTGCATGAGGCAGCCCAGGCATCCCACCCATAGCAAAAGGTTGAGTCCAGGAAGCCAGATGGTGCTCAGGCTACTGAACCAGCAGACAGGGCCAAGCCAGATGCCACAGAAGACCTGCATAGAGGAGGCCTGTTCCAGGGCACAGTGACCCTGATGAAGCCCACTGCAGGCAAGAGAGCAACTGGGCACAGAAGATGAGGGCCACCCTCCAGGCCTGGGAGCCTGGAAAAGAGGATTCCAACAGGGGAGGGGGAGTCCCCCTTGGTTAGTTAAGGGATCCTGAATGTTGAGGTCCCACTAGGAGGGCCCCCCTAAAGTTATCAGCTTCCTTGTAGGGCTTGGGAAAAGCCCAAGGGCATTAGGGGGGGGTTCCCCTTGGGATTAAGTTTATCTTTGGGGTTCTTTCATGTAAATGGTGTGATGTTATGCGTTATATTGTGTGAACTCTCATGTTTGTAAATTAGTAGATGAGTAGAATCCTAGGTCTCTGCTGGACACCCTGTTGCTATTATTCTACCTGTTGTTTCCCCCATTCCCCCCCCCACACACACACACACATTCTTGACCTTCAAACAACCCCCATCCCAGACCAACTCATTGTCATACACAAACTCCTGGAAGATTAACAGACATAAAGTAGGACACAACCCTGCATTGACAATAAATGCAAAAGATACTGGTGTGATCGTTCACCTTCCTCCCCTCTGCAAACAATGACACCAACAGAATCCATAGATCTTAGACATGGATATCACAAAATTACTTAGCACCCTTAGGTAAACCATGCAGGTGAAACTTAACAAGGAAACACTGAACAATCACAAAAAAAGGGCAGACGCATAGTCACCAATAGAACACTCTTCACCAAAAAACACACACCCTTTCTGATTTCCCAATCCTCATGCTCAAGGAAAATCTACAAAACTCTGTCAGAAGACTGGCCTGGGGACACAAATTCATAAAATCATGGACTAAACACAGACAATGGGGCTTTATAGTTCATTACAATCTACCTGCTACCTCTGCTAAGCTCCCGGAACTTCACAACTAATAATAACCTTTTTTATTCTTGAACTGTCCTGTCTAGATTCCTTTACTACAGCACTCCTTTTGTTTTCTATCAACTCTAATAATCTCTTTGTTCCTACGCTGTAGCCCTCCTACATATTTTTAAGCAGACTATTTTAATTTACATATGGAATAATAATTATGCTTTTGTTCTATCTGCTGTTTAGCTCAAGATTTATGTCTAAATCTCTCCCAGAACTACAGGCAGGGTAGTATATGTCAGAAAGTTTGTCAAACTTCTCTTCCAACTATACTATTAAGACAATAAAAATATAACCAAAAAATCCCATAATTTTTCATATATTTCCTGTACCACTATGGCTAAAACAACACTCCAACACTACTGCATAACTCATTTTCATTTTCAATATTGCCAGCTCTGGCAACAGTTTCTACACTAATACATTAGCTATTTAGAATGTTACTAATATCGTGTCTATTATTTTAGACTTTCATACCATACTATTTCATTAGCGTGTAGAAATCTACATTAATTGTGTGTAAGTTGTAAACCTTGTCAACTCTCATTATTACCTCTTTAGAGAAGTTATACTGATTCGGGGTCCTGCTAAATTTTCCACTTGGAGCTTCTCAAATATTTATCATTGCTAATGCTAGCTTGAGTTTGGAGCAGTCATACCTTAAGGCTAACAACTTTCTCTGACTTCCCCCACTTGCACAGCTGTGAATTGCCACTAGAGGACTGGTGAGCAGAGGCCTGACTAGGAGCTGGAGCTGTGAGTTGCAAGGCTGGTAAGCCAGGACAGTCTAGGTGGCAGGGTTTGAGAGATGGGTTTGGGGGGGGGAGGGAGAAGAACAATGAAGCTGGGAGGCAGAGAGTTAATAGGATTGGAGTGGGTAATAAGATGTGGCATGAAAAGTCAATGGGGAGTGGAGGAAGTGGGGTGAGATGAAGGAAGTCAGCCAATGAAGGATAAAATAAAAATAAGTGAAAATAAACTTTAAAAAGAATACATTGTTTTAATAAATTGGGATTTGGGAGTGGGGTATGGGGGTGCTGGTCATGCTTCCTGGGGTGGATGGGAGGTGGAAGCAATGAGGGAAGGTGCTTTTGGGGGAGCTACTACCCATGCCCCAGAAAGGAAGCCCCAGCTCATGGGGACCCAATCAGGCCCCCTACCTTATTGCCCTCTACACCCATCCTAGACCCCACTCCTGACCCATCTGTGCCCTACCACCTGGCTAGCTTGCATGTGTTCTGCAGGCTGCTTGCATGGGGTTGCACTCCTGGGGGTGGGAAGGTCAGACAGGGGGAGCAGGGGGAGTTGGCTTGGTGCCAGAACCATCCCCTAGACAATAGTGTTCAGGGAGTGGAAAGTTTGCCTGCACAGAATGATGAGGAAGGGGACACTGCATCCTTGGATACTGTAGGACTGCATCTTGGGTGGCTTATTTGTGGGTAGTGGCCATACATTAATGGAACATGAACTGAATAATATGGATTAGAGAGAAATCTGGTCTGGACTGGTGTAACTTTAAGCCACCTAAAGTGTGCTTAAGACTAGTTTAAAGTGTCAATGGATGCATCTACATAAGATATTTACTTTGGAGCTGACTAATTAGCTCCACAGTAAAGCATCAGCACTTACACATGCCGTGTTATTAGGCTGGAGTAAACTAATTAACTCCATCATAAGGTAGTACTGCCCAGCACAAGTTGTTATTTACTCCACCACAATTCATGTGTAGATGGTGACTGAGGCAGGCTGAGGCACAAGGGTGCTACGGTGAAGGGCTCTGGATAGGGGCTGTGGGGAGCTAGTATGGGGCTCCAGATGGGGCTGTGCCACTCTGGGTCTACGTGCTGCGATTGTGGGAACACATGTAACTGTTGTGACTGGGAGCAATAAACTCTGGCACAAAGTGAGTTGGAGTTTATTGCATTGTGTATTGTGTTGACTTAATTTCACATGCAGGCATCCTGTGTTTGGACAATCCAGGAGTTTAGCGCTCCAGGAACTGCCTAAAATTAACGTGTAACAACACCCTCAGTAGGAATGACCTAGCTTCTAAAAACTGCATTAGCTGCCATTGATCATGGTCTATTCATCCAATTAATAATATTGTACTGTGACCATAATTGATAAAAAAAAGCTTCCTGAGTAGAGTTGAACTATCATCCAGTCTCTTACAATAGGGCATTTGTATACATTTGCACAGTAGCTCTGGCACTTTTAAAAACACCCATCGCTGCTGTGCATGCAGTTGTATAAGCAGCAAAATGCATATCAGTGCTGAGAAAATGGTGCTGATGCATTTTTAGATCTAAAACATATTGGAGGTGTTTTTGTTCAAAAGCCACCACTGCCATTTTCTGCATGCTGAAGTGCTTTTCACCACTTATACAACTGCACATTAAGTAGCACATTGTGCATCAGCTCATGAGCAGAGCAGACTCCATTAACTGAATCTGTTCTGACCCACTGGATCTCCAGCATGTTGTGGGATGAAAAGTTATGTATAAGTCAAATTCGTTTTTCTTCTGTCTCTAGACAAATCAGCTGGACAAGGGAGAAGAGATTGACATCATATATCTGGACTTTAAAAAACACCTTTTCTAGCAAGGCACTGTGGGTGCCTGCCACTTTAAGACCAAAGTGAATCATCCAGCAGGAGCTTGATTGCAGCAGCCATTTTAGATCCCTGGCTGCCTATATCAGCAGCTCAGTTCCCTGCTGGCTGGAAAGATAGTAACATTGTCTGGCTGCAAGGCTCCATAACATCCTGGAGGTAAGGGCAGGAACTAAAAGGGATGGTTTGGAGGCTCCTGATCCTGGGTATGACCTAAAACTGCACCCTGACAGGGAAGGGTGGCCTAGTGAGGCTCTCAGTGGTGTGGGAGCCCCTAAGAAATGCCAGGCCATTTATCACTCTGGTGAAAGGTGGGTAGAGACACCTTAATCCTATCTCTCACCTTTGGGTGGGTGAAGTAACACTGGAGGTAGTTGGGGCTCAGGCATGGCTATGGCCACCTGATGTAAGATCTTAAGTAGCACCACAACCTGCTGATCCAGTGGGGGTCTGTGAGACCCTGAAGCACCAGTCTTGGTGTGAGGTACTCCAGCTTCCACATCCAGGAAGGTGGACCTGAGAGAGAAAGAGAGAGTGGGGCTAGTGAGAGAGGCCAAAGGTAGAATACCTCCTCGACTGGTAAATGCTGGGGCCAGGACTTGGAAGATTAAAAGGGCCAGGGGCCCATTGAAAGGGATCCCCAGAGCAAAGGGCCTGTGGTCGCACCTGGCCTTTGAGGTGAGGCCAGGGCCTGTGTGGCCAAAGGTCCCGGGGGGACCACTCCCAAGAGGGGAGAAAGCTACAGGGAGCTCGGCAGCCTGAATGATGGTGGAGTAGGCTGGCTGAGTGGAAGGATCAAAGCAGGGTACTGATAGGAGGACTCTGGAGCCCTGTGTGGTGTTGGTATAACTAAAAGCTGGATGCCATCTATGAGGTTTGGGCTGTGGTGTAGGGAAAGTACAGAGCTGCAGATAGCATCCCCTGGCATCAGATCATAAAATGGGCAGTCTCCCACTTAATTAACATCCTAATTAATAAGAACAAGGTGTGTCAGGTGGGAGGCATGCCCAAAGGCAAGTGGAGAACCTAGTACTGTGACTAGGTTAGGAGTCCTACTTTGCCACACCTTTGATCTGGTGTCCCACAATATCCTCATGGAAAAATTGGCCAACTGCGGCCTCAGCTACATCACAGCCTGATAGCTGGGGAACTGGCTCTGGGGTCAGACCCAGAAGTGGTGGTCAGTGGAAGTTAATCGTCATGATGCTCCATGACCAGTGATGTCCCCCAAGGCCCCATCCTTAGGCTTGTACTGTTTGATATCTTTATTAACAATGTGGACACTGGTGACAGAAGCAGACTGGCCAAGTTCACCGATGACACCAAACTTTGGGATAGAGCATCCATATCCAAGAATAGGCTGGTGATCCAGGCTGACCTTGATAGGCTTAGAAAGTAGGCAGAGAAAAACCTGATGACATTCAATATGGAAAAATGCAAGGTATTTGACCTCAGGATAAAAAAAAAAAAACAACCTGCATCACACTTATAAGTTCAGCGGTGCTATGCTCACTAGCACCACAGCAGGAAAGGGACTTGGTGGTTATGACTGACCACAAAATGAACATGATCCACCAATGCAATGTTGCAGCTCATAAAGTTAACAAAACTCTGCTTCCCAAGCAAGTCTCAGGATGTCATCCTCCCGCTGTACTAGACAGGATCAATGACCAATGTATATATTGAATTACTACTATACAGGAGACCCTCACCATTCACCAGGGATACGTTCTTGTATACCCCACAAATGGCTAAATCTGTGAATAAGGCACTGCATTCATGAACGCCGTCTGCAGTCATGATCGCAGTGCCCCTGGCAGCTGTTGGAGGGGGGAAGGGAGGCATGACTGCTCTGGTGATGGCAGGAGCATGGTGGCAGTGGTGGGAGCATGGTGGCAGTGGTGACGGCCAGCATAGAGCTCCCAAGGAGCTCCTTTAAGTGCATTTAAGATGCGGGTTTAGCATTCATGAATAT
Organism: Caiman crocodilus; assembly: GCA_030014935.1. Classification (NCBI taxonomy): domain Eukaryota; kingdom Metazoa; phylum Chordata; order Crocodylia; family Alligatoridae; genus Caiman; species Caiman crocodilus. The sequence goes on from JAGPOW010000261.1 coordinate 129,415,471, forward strand.
TTGAAGCCATGAATGCCAAACCCATGAATAGTGAGGGTTTCCTGTACAACAAAATGGAAAACCTTTCAGAAGCCTGATCAACAGGTATGTCTTGCAGTGATGCCCTTGGGCTCATCAAACATGGGCACTGGAGAGACAGAAACAAAATATCGCATAGTAACTACTTTCCTCAACACTGTTTGCACATAGAAACTGAACAAGACCAGGGGCAAGGCTAAACAATGTGAAATCTTCAATACAACTGTTGTAGAAGGACAAGTTCCTGAAACAATGCTTTGGAACGCCTATATGAGGAAAACAGAAAGCCATGGACTCTATTTTGGTAGGCCTATGTCAATGGGTTACCAGCAGTATCAAAGGCTGCTAAAAGATCTCACAAAACAGGTAAAACATTAAGATAATGTTCTTCATTAACCAAAGAAGTCCTTGCAAAGACTCAAGGCCAAAATTAGGATTTAGGGCTAGGAAACCATTGATAACATAATTCCACATAAGGTACAGCCCAGTGGAACAAGAAGATGCTAGACCACAGTGAAACAAGGAGATGTCTCTCCCTTCAAACATTAAAATAAAAACCAGAAAAGTTAAAGAGTGATACTATACAGATTTGAGTCTTTTTGCCTCGTAAGTCTGAAGATCTTTGACTCTCAAGTAGCTGGTTTGAGATTGAGAGCCAGAGTATCTTGTGGTCCACTTTAGAGGATTTACCTTCAAACATTTTATCTGGTACAAAAGATGGAAAGTAATAGTGGAAGCATTTATGGCATACAGTAGAGGCATAAATAAATGACATTAATAAATATTTATGGCATGCACCAGTGCTTAAAAAAAGCTAGTAGCGCAATTACAGCCATAATTTCACTCATACACATGCCTGCAGAATTCTGGAAATCAATTTAATTAACCCATGATAAGCTGTTATTTTCTTGCAACTAGCAGGGTAAGGCATACAACATTTAAAGTTTAACATCTGACCTCAAAACAAAGACCAGTTTTTACCTCACATCATTATAAATTCTATTTGACATGAAATAAGTAAAATTCATGCCTTTCCAAAATTCACACTTGGGCAATTTATTTCATATATAGTGTTAGACCCTGACTCCATGTGGTGCCCAATGACTAGGGAGATGACGATCCAATTATCCATGGATCCTGTTACTCATTAGCCAGAACAGAGCGGGGAGCAAACACCAACACACATTGTTCACAACAGCTTTATTCAGAATGGACACAGCTTTGGGCATGCTCACTCACCATAAGAGATGAGGAGCAACAGCAATGAACAATATTTTTCCCCCATATTTATACACTTTGGTTTGTACGCCTTGTCTCAGGGGGGCTGGGGTTACAGAACCTCAGGCCAAGATAGGAAAAAGCCCCAACTTACCTTCTGCAAGGACTGAAATGTGTGGGGAAATGCACACAGAGAAACTGCCTATGTGCTTTGTCAGCCACGCTCATATCCAACTGGGAGCGGGTGACATCAGCTGGAGATGCCACCTAGCAGAAACAAAAGGCAGCCCCAAGGGTGCAGGAAAAAGGCCAGTGAGTGGAGGCTCCATGGGAAGCCCACAGCCTAAAAGGTGCAGCCACTGCGTTGGGCAGCCCAGGAAGACAGGGACGGACCCAGTGGAGGCACCAGCAGAGAAGCCAGCAGCAGAGCTGGCAGAGGCACCGGCAGAGAAGCCAGCAGCGGAGGCACCGGCAGAGAAGCTGGCAGTGAAGCCAGCAGCGGAGCCAGCGGAGCCACCGGCAGAGAAGCCAGCAGAGAAGCCAACTGGCAAGCTGGCACAGATGCTGACTAGCGAGCCAGCTGAGAAGCTGGCAGAAGAGCCAGCAGAGAAGCTGATGAAGGGAGCAGAGGTGAGTGGGGAGAGCAGAGGAGGAGACAAGTGCCGGGTAAGCTGGAGCAACTACGGGGAAGCCTGGAGAAGAGGTAAGGAGGGCAGGGCCAATGGGAACCCCACCTGGGATAGCCATGGGGTGAGCGGCAGAAGACTCCAAGCAGGGCTGGTTAATGGAGTAAAGGAGCCTGCAGATGGGCCAACAGCATACCCAAGAAGAGTCAGCCGCGACCCATAGGACTTGGGTTGACCAGGATGCCTGGAGTAGGGTCAAGCCTAGGGGAGAGACAGGGGGCCCGAGTGGGGCAAGCAACAAGGTCTGGGGCACTGAGGCACTGGGAAAACACAGGGCCTGTAGACTGAGGGGCACTCTTAGTCCTTTGTGGACTCCTGGCCCACCGGCCACATCTCTCCAGCAGACATGGTGGTGGGGATTGCACATTGAGTACAGGCTGGTTGGAATAGGAAGCTAGAGACACAGGATAGATGAGTCCAGGACCAAAGGGCTTCAAACCTTCATGCCTGAGCCACGGCCCAGGGACGCTGTGGCTCGTGGCTGGAGAGCCAAGGGAGGCCAGGGTAGAGACTGAGAGGAACTAGGGACACTAAAGGGCTAGAAGACCCAAGAGCAAAGGTGGCAAGTGACTGGGGTGTAGGGGAGGTCAGAGCCCCATGAGTGCCCACTAAGAGGTGTAACAGCCCTGGAGGGGAACCCCTCCACTGAGGTTCCATTCAAAGTCATGAAAGGTGAGTTAAGGGGAACCCCAGATGTCAGCCAGTGTAGCCTTTGGAGTCCACTCGCAGGCCTGGGACAGACAAGATTGATAGTCTGGGCTCAAGCTGCAAGAGAACGTCTGATAGAGCAGAGGTGGGCACACTCCTTAACATTTACCCTGCCTTGTTCCACTTCTGGTTCCACCTATTTTCTCTCCCATCTCAAGCTCCACCTCTGTTTACCGTTTGCTTCATGAGCATGGAATTGGCTATGCATTTCATTCATTTACATGTCTTTTTGCTATAAGCGCATGTCTAAGACCGTGACTTCTCTTCTTCAGTCAATGGGTGGATTTTGACTAAAACCTGGAAGCTTCTGGAGGCTTCTTCACCAATTACCATTTACCTTTTTGCATATGTTCATCTCAGATTCTGTTACCAACTACATGTTATTTTCCACATTCCAATCTGTTTTTCTGTCTTAAGTTGTACCATCTTCCACCCTTTTTTGGGCCCCTTTATCTTACCTCATGCCCCACTGTAGCTGGCTCACAGCACACAGACTTGCTCAGATTCACTTGCTGCTTTTCCCTCAAAAAATGGTTGACACACGTAAAATGGTCACTTAGCTAAGCCAGCCATTTGCTTATGTTATCATCTTGCCTTGTAGTCAGCAGTTCTGCTAGGCCACAGGTCATGCTCTGTATTCAGCTGCAAATCCAGTGCTCTTTAAGATCCAAATATTGTCACCCTAACATATAGTCGTTTCCATTAAAATCTTTACAAAAAGATCTAAAAAAATCTAATTTTATCACAAAAAATTATAATATCATCTAACATTGATATGCCTATACTAGGGCTAAGGAAGATTACAGAGAAGTCACATAATTAAAAAAAATATTTATTGGCAATCATTGCACTGCTCAGTAGGGAAAACGAGTGCAGCATCAATGAATATGTCAACATGAAACAGCTATTCTTCTCTGCCCCAAATCCTTTAACAGTTAGTTAACCTAAACAGTATATGTACATAGAAGTCAAGAAATTAAATTAGGGTAAATAATAATAGCAGCAATAATAGAAATTAAGATGGAAAACAACCAAAACAAACAGAATGAAATTAACCAATGGTAACTTATGGAACATGACAGAATTGCTAGTTATGACCCCGCCTTTCATACTTGCCTCCAAACAGAACATAAATGATGGTGATGTGCACGAAACAAAACATACAGCACCTGTCCCGAGAGCAATCAGGTATATTATCATATCAGCTGAGACACAGAACAAAATGTTTGGGTTCTCCTATCTTTACTATACCAAATAATTAGGAGATGATTTTTATAGGGCCTCTGTATTTCTAGGGGTTACTCACCAAATTACAGAATTAGACATTTGACTAACAGATGCGTATTAGCGATATTTTTTTCAGCTGGGTGTTACAAGTTCAGAGAACACTTTATAGGTGATATAGAACACTGTTCAAACAAATGAAATTAAATGTTGAAAAAGACCTGCTAAAATTCTACGAATTTATTAACATGGCCTTACTGCCTCTATACACACGTACAATCACATCAACATTTTCCTTGAAACGCTTCATAAAATAACAAGTTTGGTATTACTCAAGCTTTCTCACAACAGTCCTTAGTGATTTTCATTAGAATGTGCAGGTGATATATGTCAATATGGGAATTAATGAAAATTGTGATTGCTGTTTACCGCTTTTGCAGAAACAAAAAGCACATAAACAAATCCTCCATTTTTCCTGGTTAAATCAGTATAGCCTTTACCTCTCTCTAATCCTGGTGTTATGATCTGAACAGTGAATGGAATAATAAATTTAAGAACTACTTTTAATTTGAATCGCACCAAATTTGACCATTATGTAAACATTCCAACATTCAATGATATGTCCCATAACATTTACCAAAAAACATTTACTTTCCAAATGATTTTGACTATTGTATGGTATTGAACAGAACTTTATTTCCCATACATTTGAGGTTATAAAGAACGGTTTAAAACAAACAAAACTCCTTTATATAATAGTCATATTTTCTTCAGTTCTCTCCCTTTATATATATATATATATATTTTTTTTTTTTTGGAAACCTATGAAGGCATATGGTGTGTGTATTTATGTATACACACAATGTTTGTGTTATATGTTTCTTTTTTAACTGTAATTTTTTTAAAGCATGCACGTGACTCATAGATCTAACTCCCAAATTCTAGGAGTGACTTCTTCTGAGACTGTAACTTTTTAAAATGCAAAAATAGTTATACTTCATAATGTTTGACAGTAAGATTTATTGCATTGCAGTAACTTTGAAGCACATGGTTATTATGCTTTGGACAACTACCTCCCACTAATTAAAATAGCCAGGGGACTTAAGCTGATTTCATACATATAGTATGTATTTTTAGCCTACTATTAAATTAATTACTTCATAATCATTTACAGTCATGTTATAAGAAATTAGTAGTAATTATAGCTGTCAGAAACATAACTAAAATGCATTACAGGGTGCAACATGATTAAAGCCACTGAATTATAAAGTAATCCTATATCTATATTAGATATTTATAGGGTGTTCATTGCCATCATGTTAAATTAGCAAATATGGTTTGAATGATATTGTCTGAATACCTACACTGTTAACTAGTGGGTTTTATTGTGCCTGACAGTGGAAGTCCTGAGAGACCTCAGGGAGAAATGTTTTAGGTGACCATAATAAGACCTGGCACTTTTGGGAGTACACGACATGCTTGGCCACTAGGGTATTTGCTTACTCATACATTGTGCCTTGGTAATTCTGACGCACTGTGTTCTGATCTGGGATTCCCTGGGGTTCACAGGGTTTGTATATTCTAGATATTAGATTCTGTTTAAAATAAACATGTATAAAACTGTAATGCCCAAACTATCTAGTGCCATGCATTTCATAAATAGGACAGGGCAAGCCCATGGGACACGTCTCATGTGGGGGTCGGTATGTGGGGTTGGTTTGACAGTGTAATCTGGTGTACTGGTTTGATTTTGTGTGCTAGATCTAACCAGGGACTGATTCTATGCACTGGAGTGATCTGGAAGGCAAGGCCATGTCATCTGACCTCCAGGGCTCCCTTGAGATCCAGAAATTTGGGAACAACCCTCACAGCAATTCATTCTGGCACCACTTCCCTATTGCCAAGTTTCCAGACCTGGAAGGAGCCCCACACCTCCACAGGCCATATACTGAATACCACTTGTATAAGGATTCTCTTTATTAATTAATAAATAATGAGTTTTATATTTTTTTGAACTTTTTTAGCATGCTACCTGCTTGTATTTTGAATATAATTTGATATATTCTTTTTTAACCTAAACCCTATTTCACTTTCTCCCAGTATTGCAATACTGCATTTTTGGAAGAAGCTAAGAAACCCCAAACATATTTTTAAGTTAATTTCAGTGACTCCAGTTTGGTTTTGACATATTATATTCATTTTCCAAACATGGACCCAATGAAGAATGCATTGAATTTAAAAGTTTGAATAACATTATTCCAACCATACAGTTGGTGCAATGAATGATATCACCCCCCAAAATCCTTGACTCATGCATAATTCCTGGACCATCATGGCTACAACATTACTCTACTACTATTTTCCCAAAGTAATTTAGCGATATATTATTTGCTTTTCTAAATTTTTGTTTTTCTTGTGTTTAGTTTGGTGGAACCCTAGAAATGCCTTTGTAGGTGTTCTCCCAAAGCACAGAATACTGTTTCATTTCATTCAAAATATTCTTGGATTTGCTTTTGAGCACGATCACCTAAAAACATTTGTTCCTTCAACTTCTGCCTGGAAAACAAGTTATTCTTGCTTGTTACCATCTTAAGGTATATGCACCTATGACTTACAAACATTAGGCATTCTATTTTATCAAATAATATTGTGCTCACCAGATTACTGAAGCATGTTAGTTACAATGCTAATTTGACAACATGTGCCCTCTGCCTTCCTCCTAAATATCTGGATTCTTTGCACATTCAAATTCTCCCTCTTCAGCAAGAGTCCTGGGTGCACAAAGATGGCAAGTTAGAATTGCAGATGAATATTCACATAGCAAAACTGTAGACATTCTAGTTAGGAAACACAATACTGCTTAATTATGTATATGCTATAATTTTTATGCTGCCAATTCATAATTTTAAAAATGCATATACAAGTGCCTATCTTCCATATGGACTATAATCTTGCAAAAGCCTTATTCCTGTACATAATTTCTCTGCTTTCAGTGAAATCACTCAGAACACTACACATGGGAGCTTGAATCTAATGGAATGGATCCTTAATGAGAAAAAATAAATATGTTCCACTGAGTCTTGGAATAATTTGTTTTGAAATTTCTAAATATTCCCAAAACACATTTTAATTCCTCATGTCTCTTGGCCTGAAATTTACATGTATAGTGTACAATTAAAATCCCCAAACAGTATAACCAAAAATTTCTCATGAAACATTTTTTACTGACTGTAACCTCTACACCATTACAAGCACAGCACTTATTTTATAGATATCGAACATTTGATTAAGTACTGTATTACTTCATATATTTGATTTTTCCCTTACTAAAATTAAAGCTATAGGTTCTAAAGACTATTGGAGATTTTCCATTAACTAACTTGGATAAATCATTAAAAAACGTGCAAAGATTTCAACCTGTGTCAAGCCACATACAGATTCCCTGTTTCCACCAAGAGAACCAGCACTCTCCTGACAGAATTCACAAGTGTGCAAAAGTTCCAGCTTTCTCTCCCAGTGCAGAAACGGCACTTCTGAGAGAAAAAGAACCTGACTCTGACCAGGTAGATGTTGTTCTTTGGATAACTTTTTTGCAAGAGAATGAAAGTTTGTACAGTTTCCTGTGACTTAACTCCTAGGAATCAGGAGTGGACCCACAGGGTAATGTTCCCATTCCTTCCAAAAAATAGGGTTACCCCAGTCTGGAGGAGGCAGAGGGGACAGCTGTCAGCTACTCTCTACCAGTGCCTCATAGACTAGTCCCTGAAGTTAGAAGTGGGGTGGGGGTTGCCCCATTGCTCCATTTCCCTAGGAACAGAAGTACTTGAGCAGCCCATGCTTTTCCCAGACCAAGATCAGTCTAGTCTTGGGAAGGCACAAGAAGCATAGGAGATGGGAAAGTTGCAGACTGTATACCTCTTTGTTCCCTCTGCTAGAATCAGTTTTAGAGGTGGAAAGTTTCCACTGCTAGAAACGAATGCTTGCATTCAACCTCAGTTAGGTTCCAGTATCTTACCTAAATGTCTGTACTAATACATCCCTCATGAAAATACTTATACAGAGTTAAATTACTGTTACACTTATTATGGAGGGTTATATTCTTTATCTGTACAAATGTAATTAAAGTGGTAAAACTTTTACATATAGACAAACCATTAATAAAGGTTTGCCTTTTGAAAAAGAAAGATCTTAGTCCTAACTCATCTGTCATAAGAGATTGCTTAATGGCTATAAGCAACAACATGGTAGCAATCATGCTATTGTGAAAGGTCACACACCTTACAAGATATTAATATTTGAAATCAGCAATTCATTTTCATGTACACTATTTTATTTGAGCTGTAATTTAAATACATTTTGATGCAATAGTTCTTAAGACCTCTGAAAATACTATTACATCTGAATTGGAAACGCAGTGTGAGCTTTTAGTTATGCATAGATGAAAACAAATCATGCTGGTTTATAAGAATACCGAATAAAACAATAATTATGCATTCATATTTCCTTTCCTTTCCATTTTTAAACAAAAGAAACTAATGAAAGATTCTTAAAAAAGCCCTTTATGAAAATAATCAAAAGGACTTAACTTTTAGATTTTCAACAGCAAAGATGTTTATTTTACATTTTTTTACATTAGTGTTTCAGATCAGTAATTAGCTTGGCTCTTTCATTCTAATCTATTTTAGCATATATTTTGAAGTTAGCCATGATATTTTAAAAAAAAATGTATCAAAATAAAATGGATTTAAAACAACTAAATAATTCATATATATATTTGACCATGAATTGTATTAGGAGTAGAAGCCTTCAGCTGCACAATTTACTTTTAGTAGGACTTCAACCATGCTGTTAAGGGTAACATGCGAGTGAGTTAGGGGCCTAAACTCCATTGATCTTTACTGAGAATTAAGTTCCTAGGGGATTTGTACATGTGTTCCAGGGGTATGTGTGGCCAGGGAGGGGGGAGGATAGGGGGGAGATGCTTTAATTAGAGCATTTCTGAAAGCCACTCTTATTAAAGCATCTGTAGCATCTCGTGTATCTGTGCCCCATACTTTTAAAGGGCAGTGGGAATGTTTTTACTAAAACGTGTTGAATGAGCTTTAATTAAAATGCTCTCATACCATTTTGAAGTAAGGAGACATGGATACATGACGTGGAGAAGGTCTGGAACTTTCTAATTAGCACTCTAATTATCTGTAATTATAGCACATTGAAGCAGCCTCCTTGTGCATCTATAGGCACCCGTAATGCCCAGATATATAAAAGGACTTTGAATTTAGTCAGGGAATAATAGAAAAGTAGGGCTATTAATGCAATATGCTATTTTTTTGTTTGCTTGCTTTTTTTTCCTCACCATTATGAGCACGTTGTTGGTTTATGTTCAGCTTATGGTCCACTGTAACCCCAAGTCATTGTTATGCAGTATTGCAGCTTAGATAGGAATTCTTCAATCTGTATTTCTTCACGCGACTGTTTCATCCCAAGGGCAGGATTTTGCATTTCTCCTTATTGCATTCAACTTGATTTATTTTGAATAATAATCCTATCCTCCAGAGTGCTTACAACTCCACCCAATTTGGGGTCATTTGAAGATTTGCTAAGTGTGCAATCAGTTTCACCTTCAAGCCACTAATGAAAATACTAAACAATACTGGATCTAGGGGAATCCAACTTGATTCTTCTTCCCACTTAGACATTAAACCATTTATGATAACTTATTGAGCAAGATGATCCAAATACTTACATAATCATCTTACACTTAGTCTGTACTTCCTTACTTACTAATAAGAATGTGATGGAAAATAGTGATTAAAAACCTTTGTTGACATCAAGATATAGCACATCCATTGCTCTCCTCCCATCCAAGGATTCTGTGACCTTATTATGGAAGGAAATAATGTTGATCAGGCATAATTTGCTTTTGATTAATCCATATTTGCTGTTACTAATCACCTGCTCTGCCTCCAGGTGCTTAGAAATAGATTTCTTGGTGACCTGCTCCACTCTTTCTAGGTATTAAGGTCAGACTGACCATGCTATATTTCCCTGTATCTTCCCTTTTCAAAAGATGGATGGTATATTTGCCCTTTCCCAGACATTCTGATGAGTTTCCAAAGGAAATAGCTAATGGTTCTGAAAATACTTCAGCCAATCAATCGAATTAGGGTACTGTAGGGTAGTGGTTGTCAAGCTGTGATCTGTGGAATCCTGGGGTTCTTCACTAAGTCATCCGGGGTTCTGAAAGGGCTTGGGGGTGATGTGGGAGTGTGTTGGGTGTACTGCCATTGCCAAGATAGGTCACCTGAATCTATGTCAGCTCTCAGAATAGGGGTAGGGAGTCTGCAAATGATATGAAAGGGTTCCATGAGTTTAGAAAGTTTAAAAAAAACCACTTTCTTAGGATACATTCTCTCCTGCTCTGGCAACATGAACACAGCCAGCTTCTTTAAGTCAGTGTAAGTTCATACACTTTTAGCAGGTATGCCACAAATCTCCCTACCTCCCCCAAGTACACACTGGTCTCCTTCCCGTGCCCAATCCAGTGCTCTGCTACTCTGCTTTTTGCTCCCTGTCCTATCTGCTGTTTTGTTCCCTGCTTCCTCCCTAGTCTGTTTGGTGGAGGATGCCTGTGACACTTGGGGCATGTTTGCTGCAGCTTAGCCTCTGCTGCTCTAAGTCTATTCTTCCACTACTCTAGGTTGCTTATTTCCTGTTCTATCTTTGCTGCCAAGTGCACTCACCATCTGATAACTTTCCTGATTCTTGAAGATTGAAATTAAAAAGGCATTATATACTTCAGCCTTGTTTGCATCAGCTGTAATAAATTCCCCTCTGTAAGGAATATACTTTGTGTTCATAAAGGATCTGGTGCGCTGGCCAGCTTTGACTTTCTATCTGGGCAAGTTCCATGTCCTTATCTCCAGCTAGGCTAACCAGCTGAGAAAAACTCCCTCCTCACTGCCTCGAGTAGCTGTGAAACCTGGGAATCAAACTGAGCCCAAATCCAAATATCTAATTTCCTTAGAAGCCTTTTGGTACATAGATGCCTAATTTTTGGCTAATAAAGTTCCTTAGGTCAAAGTTCCAACATCTACTGGTCCAGAACTGCTTTCATTTTTTCAGGGCTCAGACTGGGTATTTATCCACCTAGGTTCCCTGAAGGGCCTTAGTAGGTTCAGAATTCCCAGAGTAGAAGTAATACATATAGTCAGGATTGGGGTTTGCACAAAATGTAGTGTTATGGTGACACAAAAATCTTTAAAAAAACTTTCACAACATATAGTATTACCTCCCTTTTATATAAAATATTAGCGATTATTGGAACAAGTTAACAATTATGCTGGTGGAACAATCTAACACTGGAAATCTTTCAAACCATGGTTGAATTTTATCCCCCCAAAACAAAACTAAACAAACAAAATAAAAACCCAGATGTTCCAGTTGAAACTGTAATTAATTCAGGGAAGTACTACGGCCTGTGCAAAGCAAGAAGTCAGACTAGATTATCTCAGCGGTCCCTTATGGCTTTAAAATCTATGAATAAATTTTAACATTTGCACTTATCATTGATTCAGGATGCATAATCAGAGGATTCTTTTGAGTATCTGCCATTAAAAGTTGGTGTTATGTCATTAAGGGCAGAAGTAGTTCACTGTAGTTTGATGTAGCAAGATGAGCTGTGTAAATGGTTTTTAATTTTTTTTCAACTTCCAGTTGTAAAATAAGAACAAAATATAGACCTAGAGTCAAAATTGGACTTGTGGAAAAATACATTCTATTTTTAGTTTAAGTTTTGTTGGGGCTATATATTTATTGACCTGACCCTGAAGACAAAAGGGCTCAAAGTTTATCCTGTGAATTAAGATGCTGCAAGCATTTCCATTAAAAAAAAAACAAACTTTGAGAAAAGAGAATATTCACTGGTGTACATATAAAATAAATATACTGTCTATGCCATATTAGTAAAAACTGAGTTGGAAACAAAATGTTAAATGTAGGCTTTCTAAAGACTGTTTTTGTGCATATACAATGGCTGTAATATTTTAATGTAATCTTTACTTGTTACATACCATGCATAAGTCTGGATACGCTCAGTACTTGAGCTAAATACATTACATATGCAGAACTTAAACACACCTACAATAACAAAACAAACAAAAAATCCCCAGAAGCCTAATTGACTAAAGCTACAATATTGATTGAAATTCTAACATCCACAGATGTTAACCAATCTGTTATTCTACTTCAGGGAATATTTCAGTCTACTAAAAAGCATTTAAGGAATACATCTTTTTATTAATAATACCCTCCCATCCCCACATTTTGCTATATTGCTTAAATAAGCCTTTAAAATCTTTGATAAAACATATTCTAATTTCACCTTATCAATTGCGTCATATCTGCAAAGGTTGAATTTAGATCTCATAGGTAATGTAAGCTTTTCAGTGAGAGACTGAAATAGAGAGAGAATGTTCTCGCTAATAAAATTAATTATATTTAATTCATTGCTATATTTTATTCTCAAATTAATTCAAGAATTAAAAACATTTTATTATAATCTGAAAATAATTTCCTTGTCGAGTTTATTTCCCTCCCAGCCAAATATTTCTTATTCTGTAACTGTTTCAAAACAAAGTTATAACACTGAATTTCATGTATCAGTCCTTAAAACCAGTAAAGCAAGGGTTTAAACAATGTAAAGGAGTGCAATGCTCAGCATGCTGAGCGACATAATGATCCTTCTTTGCAATGCTAAGAAGCTCCACAGAAATTTCATTTTCCATCTTCCTTTAGAAACCTAAGATTCCAACACTTAATCTTTGTTATTTTCCTATGTCTGTCCCTAGCGTGTAGTATGGATGTTCCATTAGCCAACAGATAGTATGCTGTGTTTTTACCTGGTAAAACCCCTAACCCTCCTAAACCCACTCCCTTTCCTTCCTGATTTCTGTCCATGTGGAATCAACCCAGAATTTCCTATTTCCCACAGGAGCTTAAACTGTTTACTGCTCCTGGCCTGCTCTGCCCTGGGCTCTGGGTGGTGGCGCAGGGTAGCAGGGGCGCTGGTTGGGACATGAGGGTGCTGAAAGTGGAGAGCTATGTGACTAGGTGGCAGGAAGGAGCATGGTCTCCTACTGGCTGGAACCAGGCACAATTTATGCCTATAGTCAATGTCTATAATTGCTAATAAGTTTACTGCAGCTTAATACCATTGCACATGTAGACAGCAATGCTTTACTCCACAGCTAATTGATCTACTCAATAGTAAAGTGAACATTTAGATGTGATGAGTTTGCAGCAGTACACATTATAGTACACTATGGGTGGGTATACATGATCCTGACTAGAACATAACAAAGTTACCACAAAGGCATGTTCCATAGCCAGGAGATGATAGCGATGATTCTTTGCTCCCCCTGCCACCAGGGGAACCAGCCAGTGAGACAGGTCATTGACATGGTTTCCTGATCAGCTGTTTATGCTGGGGCGACAGCTGATTCAGACCAGAGACCACTGCAGCAAACACGGGGGCTAATCCACAGGTTTCCAGTCTGAGGCTGCCTGCCATCCAGGGGCTTTACAATGCTCACAGTGCTCAGGCCCTGCCACCACTGCAGCTGTCAGGGAAGCCCCCTCACTTACAGTGGAGAGCATTGTGATATAGCAGGGGGTGGGAAATAAATGATGTGTTTAAGACCTGGTCATATATTAAATTTGTCCTGTCAAGACAAAGAAATGGCTATTTGTTACAGACCCAGCATTTTGTTGTGAATAAACCATATTTATAGCACAACAAATAGTCCAGACACATCACTTCATATTTTGTCATTCTAACCTTGCATACAAAGTGGGACAAATGTAATGTCTGGCAGAGCCCAGATAACATCTAGGTGCAGTTGAACAAACTAGCCTCAGACTCTTGTTTTTCTTCTTTCCTTCCCTCCAAGCTGCCAAAATGTGTATTGGGATATATTATCCCATCTTTTCTTGTAACTATGGGTATATACAGACATTTGGGCAGGTTAGAATGAGTTAAAAATGGCCATGTGATCTAAGGTAAGTCAGGATATAAAGGGTTAGTGGGAGGGCTTGAGGGGGCAAGTGAGGTCCACAGGGTGGATAAGGAGGAAACAGGGTCTGCAGGAGGATTAAGAGGATTGAAAGGGCAAGATGGGTCCATAGGGAGGATCGTGGGACTAGTGGGGTTCATGGGGGTGGAGAGTGGGTAGGCTTGACAGGATCATGGGGACATGGGGGGACTCTCTCCGCCACAAACCAGGGGCAATTCTTGGCCCCTCAAATCCCTCTCCATCCCCAAGTGAACAACCTCTCTCTGGTGAACCTACCCCTTGATTCCATCTGCCTCTCCCCTTGACTTGATTTGCTTTGACAGAGCCATCCCTTGAGTAGGGGCTAATTGCGGTGACTACCCTGGGCCCTGCACTTTGGGTAGCCCTGTGAACCGCACCTTTGGCATGTACTTAGGGCACCACCACTCCATGTAGCTGCCGCCCACTGATGGCTCTGCTCTCTGGTGCTAGCCATGCCCCGCCCCAGCTGCACAGTCCCCGCACAGGCTGATCCTACACACCCCTAGGGTCAGCTCTATACTTCAATACACTACCTGCACCAGGAGAAACTTTTGGGATGGGGGATTTGGCAGGCTTGCTGGTGGGGGCGGGGGTTCTTCTGCAGAAAGGGTGAGGGACTGGGGGACTAAAAATAGTCCAGCGCCAGGAGGGTGGGTAGGAAAAGTGCAGCTCTGGTTCTTGGGCCAGTGGCTGGGCTTTCCCAGCCCCAGGGTTGTCTGGGACCTGTATAGAAGTTCAGTTAGATCAGTCTCACCAGATCTGATCTAAGTTAGACTGCCTCCAAGGTGTAGTTAACTTATATAGTGTTGGTCATTTTTAGACTGATCTAAACTTCTTGAACTTCTGTATAGCTCACCCTTACATCCCTAATCTAAGTGTAAGGTCTATACTTTGGCAAGCTAAATTATATTGGTTTGCTATTTTTAGAGCAAGCTGACCTCACTCTATGCTTCCCTAAATATTGGTACCTAGCCTTAACTTGTGTTTTGATGCATGTGAGATTTATATGCACCATTCTTATTAACTTGATAACATTCCTTTACATATTTATGAAAACAGAAAAATCAACAAGCAGAAAATTGACAAGTACAAAGTAAGAAAAATAAAATTTCTCAAAGTATAGCTAATTAAAAAGAAAAACAAATAAAGTTCCCATGCACAATGATTTTGCTCTATGCTTTAAATTTAAGAGGCAAGATCACAAATGAATTTACTTAAAAAAAATCAATTATATTTTGAAACACCAAGACGGAGCAGAACTAAATCCTGAGACAGCAAATTATTTTTCACGCAGATAATTATCTTTAGACCAAATGTAGCAAGCACTTTAAAGTTTCTCTCTTTTTTTGCATTATTTGCTATGGCAAATATGTAGCAGGAGAATGTATAGTGAAAACATGCAGAGAGAGAAATCTGTGTGTACACTTTTAAGGAAAGTAGACATGCTATGTAAGTCTCTGTCAGCAGACCTTGGATAGAGATGGCATAGGTGACTGCAAGAAAAAAGCAAATGTAACTCCAGCTACTGGACCTTTGTGGTCATGTGTGAAGAACTCAGCCCACTTTGTTCTGATTCAAGAACAAGGTGAATAGAGTAGGTTAACAGGTGCAATGCCCTCTACTGTACTCAATTGTTCTTTGGTTCCTCTGGACTCCCCATATTCTAAACGGTTGAATTATTCTGGCTCAAGCTGATTCTATTCTTGGGCTTCAGGATGACCAGGGTTAGGCCCAGAGTATTCCTGATGAATATTCAGGTAGACTTTTCTGGCAGACAGTCCTCCCAAACAACTACAAAACTCTCCTCAAACCAAGAGAGATAAAAGACAATATCTATATCTTAATTTACTTCAACATAAGAGGTCAAAACCCCTAGCAGTTCCACTGGCCTCTACTTTAAACACACAGCTATCCTTCCTCCTAAATGAGGACTTAAAAATAGTACTGTAACTACAAAAGTCTAGTGAAGAGATGAAAATATGCTGTAGGGGAAGGCAATATGCACAAAGAGATATTCAAAGAGCCAGATATGTTTTGCTTGGGGAAAAAGAGATTAAGGGAGGAACATGACTGTGGTGTTCAAATATTTGAAAGATTGCCATAAAGGAAAAGGAAAGGTGTAAAGCAATGGCTTTAACTTGCAACAAACTAGTTGTAAATTAGATAGCAGAAAAAAAAATCACCGTTAGAATACTAAGATACTCAGAACGTTGAGGGATCTCTTCACTGGAGGTTTTCAGAGGCTGAATAAACTTTGGATGATTTAAGAGTAGCTTTCTGAATTTTGTAAAGGGGTAGAAGAGGTGACCCTTCAGGGCCCCTCCAAGCCTATGGTTTTGGACTGGTAAGCAAGCCCAATCAGGGGCTGAGGTAAAGAACAACAGATGAGAAATAACATTGCGCCTGCCTGGCTTCAAACACCCGCTCATGTACCCCCTTGGTCTGAACTGTAAAGGACGTACGATCCCTGGCTTCATGGATTCCCTGAGGTGGGCCTCAGTTGTCCCTCTGGCCTCCCCTGAACTCATCTGCCATGTCTTTGAATGTTACATCGGGGGGTAGCCTTGAAAGTCCCCTCAAGGATGACCACTCTGCTTGCAGGATGTTCATGGGGCTCCACCTCCCTTACACCCCAGCCTTCTACCAACCGCTGGCAGTATGCCAGCTCTTGACACAGATGCCTCTCCAGTGTGGATATTCCTCATGCCCTATACTGTATCTGCCTTTGCTCTTTGGGGAAGGATAGTCAGCCAGTTCAGGCCCTAAGCCTGGAACCCCATTGAGCTGGTTGGCTCTATTCCTGGGGTTGGTATGGGTGCCCCTGTAGAGCAGGGGTAAAGGAAACAAATTAAAGAAAAGAAGAAAAAAAAAAAAGAAACCTAATAGGGTCTTCCCATCCAGTGTCCTACCAGCCATCTTTCCCAGCCCTCCTGCCCATGCTTGGCAGCTCTCGCTCAATGCTAATCCTATGGCGTACCCCTTTCCTTTCCATCCCCAGCCCAGCTCCCTGACCTGATACCTGGAAGCGACAGGGTGGGAAAAATTCTGTTTCCCAAGGGTTGGCCTCAGCCTCTTCCTCCGGGTCACCGTTCCTATTGCACCGCTGTTTGGCATCTACACCACCGAACCTCCTCAGCGGTATTAGGGGGGAGTCACCCCTGCTGCTCCTTCCCTCCTGGGGCTCAACTTCAGCACCCCTAGTGTGAGGTCCAATGCTGGCACGGAGAGCCTCTGCCTCGTCATTTGCTCTCCCCGCCTTTCTGCCAGCAGCCGCTTTTATCCCTGCCAGCCAGTGCGTCCTTGTGACGTCATCCGCTGGCTTTAATTGTATAAAGGCATGACTTGCAAACCACACAGGCTCTTCTCCTTGCACTCAGCCTGCAGATAAATGACCATTTTGTGTTTTCTTCTCTATTTTCTTGGTTTTTTTTCCTGTGCTTTGCCCGGTGGGTGGGGCTTCCTGGTCCATCTTCTCTGTCCCCAGGGCAAACATGTATGTCAGAAAAGGAGTTATAATAGCTGAAATTATAGATCAAAGGGGATGACTAGAAAAGATAGCTAATTAAGGGAGGATAGAATTCATTGATGGAAAACATTACTGATATTTTTGGGTGAATTGTGTATATATTAACTGGGAATTCAGTTGAAGGTTGAATGACAACTCTATGGCGATAGATTGAATGTGGTAAAGTAGGATACGCATGCTATATTGAGAACCGAATGAGGTAGTTTGCAACCAGTAAAACAGACAGATTGATAAGCATCTATGATAAAAACAAAGTAAAATATATTGAAAGTAGTATGAAACATGAAAGGGAAAAGTATTGAAGTGTTGAGGCCATTGACTGTTATATTTAATAGAACAGTATACATTTAATAGAATCATAGGCAGACAATGTTTTTTGGGTAAATGTGATATATTTTATTAGACCAACTAAATAGTTGGAAAAATTGTTCTTTGAAAACTTTTGGGCACAAACACCCTTCTTCAGGCATAGGGAAAGTCAGTTGGTGTTTTGTGTGCTCTTCTGGGTGCAATAGAAGCCAAAATGCAGGTCTGTGAAAATGCAAATGTGGCAGTGAGGAACAGAGGGAATGGGAGACAATAGGTGACAGATAGGTAGGTATGGGGCGAGAGGAAGGTGGAATGCTGAACTAGTGATAGAATGTAGCTGGTAAAATGCAGATGTGTTATGGGGGGTTATCAGGTGACAGATGGGGTATAATGAGCCATAAATCCAATGTCTATATTTAGTCCATGATATTTGTATACAGTAGATTTATAAAGTGAAGTGTGTAGGTGTTTTCTAAATTCCATCTCAGGATTTAAACTGAGAGATTGGAGAGAGAGTAGTTGTCCTGTGAGAACTGTGTACCCACAAGTAATTGGATATTCCCTGAAACAGTCAATATAGCAATCAAGGTTTGAATTTTGTCCACTGTGAGGTGTCTGATTTTTTTTATTATTATTATTAGGTATTAATTTTTCTTCTTGTTGTCACATGATGAAGTGTTGCTGAAAGTGGATTAATTTTGGTTGTGCAAATATTCTTTGAGATGGAAGTATTGGAAAATTCCTTATAGTTCTTTACATTGTAGTATTTTTTTAGGGTATTTTTCCAGACAGAAATTAAGGCCTTTAGAAAGGACAGATTTTTCAATGAAGAACTTTACAGAGGACAAACAAGGGAACCCAGGCAAACCTATAGTATCCAACCATGGAGCCCTCAATGAGATAATATCAGCTTTTATCGAATCCATCCTAAAACCTCGTCACCCAAAGACTAAGTGTTGTCCAGCACACAACAGAATTTCTCCAAAAACTTAAAAATATAAACCAACTTCCCAGCAACACCCTCCTAGCCATCATGGATGTTTACCAGGTTATAAACCAACATCCCACACCAGGATGGCATCCAAACCCGCCTTAAATATCTACAAGAACAAGATTACAACTCAGAATACAGAACTAAAGATATTACTGAACTTGTTCACTTCATCTTCACACACAACAACTTCCATTTCAATAACCAACACTTCCCCCAGACCATGAGCACAGCTATGGGTACTAAAATGGCCCCATAATATGCCAAACTTATGGCCCACCTGAAACAGCAATTCCTCAAGAACATCAAACCCAAAATCCTCACCCTTCCATCAGACTACTTATTTCATGGACGTTAGAGCTTGAAGGGACCTCAGATGATCATAGAGTCCAGCCCCTGCCCCAGGGGCAGGAAGTGACCTGGGGTCATAAGATTTCAGCAAGATAAACATACAAATTTCTCTTGAAGGAGTTCAAAGTACGTGCTTGAACTACCTCCAAAGACAAGCTACTCCAGACCTTGGGGACTTAGACAGTAAAGAAATTTTTTCCTTATGTCCAGCCTGAAATGGTCTTGCAGTTTATAACCATTCAACTTTGTCATCCCTTGGGGTGCTTCGGTGAACAAA
>JAGPOW010000261.1:129434972-129455727 GCA_030014935.1 Caiman crocodilus
TCCCCAGATCCCGGTGAACACCCCTGATAAACTTATAGGTGGCCATCAGATCACCCCTGAGCCTGCACTTGTCCAGGCTAAAGAGTCCTATAACTCTCAGCCTCTTATCATAAGGTCTGTTTTACTGACCTCTGATCATGCATGTGGCTCTTCTCTGGACTCTCTCAAGCTTTTCCACACATTTTTTTTGAATTGTGGAGCCCAAAACTGGACACAATGCTCCAGCTGCAGCCTCACCAAGGCTGAATACAATGGGAGAATGACATCCTGAGATTTGCTTGAGAAGCATCTATGGATGCATGCCAGTGTTTTGCTCAATTTACTAGCTGCAGCATCACATTGAAGGCTTATGTTCATCTTGTGGTCAATCATGACCCCCAGACCCCTTTAGTTTGTAGTGCTAGCCAGTGTAGCACTGCTGAGCCTATAGGGATGCTGCTGGTTTTTCTTCCCAAGGTGAAGAACCTTGCATTTTTCAGTGTTAAACACCATCAGGTTCTCATCTGCCCATTTTCAGAGCCTGTCAAGGTCAGCTTGGATTGCCCTCCTATACTCAGGTGTGGATGCTTTACCCCTGAGTTTGGTGTCATTGGCAAACTTGGCCAGTCTGCTTTTTACTCCAATGTCCACATCATTAATGAAGCTGTTGAACAATACAGGTCCAAGGACAGAGCCTTGAGGGACCCCAATGGTCACAGGGCCCTGTGACAATTGATTTTCATCAACCACCACTCTCTGGAAACCATAGGGCCAATTCCCCAGCCAGCAGGTCATGGTGGACCCGAGGTTGCAGTTGGCCAGTTCTGCTAAGAGGTAATCATGGGATGCCAGATCAAAGGCTTTTCTGAAGTCAAGATATATAACATCAATCTTCTCTCCCTTGTCAGGTGATAGGTCACCTGGTTGTAAAAGGAAATAAGATTGGTAAAGCAAGATCTACTCACAACAAACCCAGGCTGGCTATCCCTCAGGATGTTGCCATCAGCCAGCCCATTAAGAATAGTCTCTTTGATAATCTTTTCTATGACCTTCCCTGTGATAGATGTCAGGCTGATGAGCCTGTAGTTTGCCAAATCCACTTTCCTCCCTTTCTTGAAGAAACACAGAACATTGGACTTCTTCCAGTCCTTGGGCACTTCACCGAAATGCCAGGAGTTCTTGAAGATCAATGCCAGGTGCTGGGCTATGATGGAGGCCAACTCCTTGAGTACCCTGGAGTGAAGACTGTCAGGGCTGACTCACTTGAAGGTGTCCAGCCTCTCAAGGTGTTCCTTCACAAGGTCAGCATTGAAGAGGGCAGGGAATCTCCTTCACCCAGGCCTCCGTGTCCTGTAATGGGCAGAGGCATCCCATGGGACTGGTGAAAGACCGATGCAAAGTACCTATTTAGTAAGTTGGCTTTTTCTTGGGCATCGGTCATCAGTTGTCCCTTCTTGTTTAGTCAGGGATCCAATGTTGCCCTTGCTTTTCCTCTGGCTCCCCACATATCTAAAAGGAGACTTTTTATTATCCTTGATACTGGTAGCCAGTTGGAGTTGTCTCAGCCTTGGCTGTCCTGGTTCACTCCCTGCAGGTCTGGACCAGTGTGGAATATTCCTCCTTGGAGATGGATCCCATCCTCCATCCTTTGTAGGTCTTTTTTATCTTTAGATGCAGGAGATCCTGTAGTTCCTTGCTGAACCAAGAGGGCTGCTGTGCCCTTTTACTGCCTTTTCTCTGGGATGGAAAAGCCTTAACTTGTGCATTGAGGATTGCTCCCTTGAGGAGCAACCACTCTTCCTGAACTCCCCTCCCTTTGGGGTCATGGACCCACCCTTAGGGCCTCATCAACAGGCCTCAAGCTTGTCACAGTCAGCTTTCCTGAAGTTGAGGACTTCTGCATTGCTGACTGACTTGCCAGCTTTACAGCTAATGGTGAAGGTGATCAGCTCGTGGTAACTGTCACCCAGCTTCCCTTCAATTGTTAGGTCACTGATTAGGTTGTCCCTGGTTGCCAGTACCAGGTCAAGCAGCACTTTACCTCTCATTCGCCTGTAGACTTCTTGTGTGAGACAGACGTCATCCACCCATGTGAGGAAGCTTTACAACTGCTCAGATTTGGCCAAGCACTCTTCCCATGAGATATCTAGGTAGCTGAAGTATCCTATGACAACCATGCACCAGGAGCATGCGTCCTCAACCAATTTCCTGGTAAGCTCCTGGTCAAGCTTTTGACTTTGGGTGGGAGATCTGTAGTAGACTCCTACCATTGTGTCCTCTGAGCCATGTTCCCCATGGATTTAAACCCAGAGGGTCTCCACCTGTATACCCTGGTTGCCAATATTAGCTTGCAGGGACACATAGCTCTCCTTGACATAGAGAGCTACACCCCGACCCCTTTTGTTAAATACTACAGCCCAACATTTCCTTTTTAGATACTATGAATGGTAAAATACAAACTTTCATATACAAGAAACCCACAGATACATACCTGCACAGAAGCAAAATTACCCTACATATACCACGAAAGCTGTGTGCCTGCATGTATGTGCATGTTTTTGTGTGTGTCTGTGTGTGGCTTGGGAAACCCCCCTGGCCAGGGGAGACTGAAAAAATGGCCCTGTAGCTCACAACAACTCTCAGGGGAGCTCTAAAAATTCAGCAGCCCATCCTGCAGCTGGGTTAGGGTGCTCAGGAAACTTCCCCATCCCAGGTGATCCTACCCCATTTGTACCTTTTTCTGGCAGAGCTGACAGAACCCCTACCACTCTTTCCCCTATGGAAAAGAACACAAACATAATACTATTGTATATTAAGACAAAAACATTGTTTTCTTTAGATATTAAAAACAGTGAATGAATGGTGGTAAAAAGTACAGTTTGAGTCAGGCATGAGTCCCTGTTGTTCCCTGGCTTACATGAGTATCCAGAGCCCCCTGCTGTCTCTACTGCAGACATGAAGAAATGTATGAAAACTCCATGATGGCCAATGATAGTCTATTAGCTCTTAATTTGAATTGAATTTTGATTTAAACTATGTGATGCGAATCAGTTACTATGGTTTAGAAAATGGTGAGCACAGCTACAAATGGCTTAATTCACCTGGACAAATGAGTAACTTCTAATATATCTTAAGCATTTACATATCCTGCCTCTTTTCTTCTTTTAAAGGAACAAATTATATATTGTTTCCTTAACTATGTGTGTGTGTGTGTGTGCACAGAACAATGCACATATTGTTTATTTAAGTGTGTGTATACACATATACACACACACACAAAGGAACAAACATATATTTGTTCCTTTACCGTAACATAAGAGCCAGGATTTAGATATATAGATACCTATATAAAGTGAGGAGTGGTAGTTGGAATCAAACATAAGATAGGCTAGTATGGTTGGAATTAGTGAATGACAGAAAAAACTACATTAATACAGTCCTTTACCAGAGATGCAACAGTCCTCACCATTCTTTTCTTTTTTTAGCCAGTAGTCTTGGTTATTGATGAACAGGCCTTCCTAGCTCACTTGTAGGGCCAGGGTTTTCATTCTGTGTGCACATATAGGGTTCATCCAATTATAGTGCACTACCAATGTTTGTCCACTGGTCCTGTTCACCAGCTCTTATAGAACCTCCAACAATTTTTTGACAATCATTTCTTGTATAGGAGCCATTGAACTTCTTGCATCACCAATACAACCCCAAATACATCAAAAAATGTGTTGCCCTGAGGATGTTCCTAGGTCCCAGATAGCTGGGTGGGACTCATGGTCTGTAGAGGGGATAGTGAAGAGAAGTGGGTGCAAAGGGGAAGGTCAGACCTGGGTATGAATTAAAGTTCCCACAACCCACTAGAGCCAGTGGGTGCTTCTGCCCCTGAATGCTCAGACAGACCACAGAAGAAGGAGAGAAGACTCCTCCCCCCCAGGTGGCATAGTGACTACACGACCTGACCCAAGTAGGATGTGGTGGCCCATCCAGTTAAAAGTGGGGGGAGGGTGGAATGTATGCATTGTGTAATGCAATGCATTCTGTACAATGAAAATATGTTATTAGTGTGTGACAGAAGGTGAGCAACCTTGTAGAGGCTTGCTGACCAACCAAGACTACAAATCTCAGAGGCACCTGAAAGCAGGAAGTAAGCGATGAGAATTCCTGTTGAGCCCTGCTGCTGGACTGCAAATCCTAGAAAACCTTGGGGGCACCGGAAGAGGTAGAGGATCTCTGAGCCAGGGCTGGCTATGTGCAAGAGCTCCTGGAGCTAATGGTGATACTGTGGGCTGAACTGAAAGGGAGAGAAACCACAGCACGGGGACTCTATACGCAGAATGTATGTCCCCCAGTGGAACTGAACACTACCTGTTCATTTGCCCTTTAAATGTATGTTGTTATACTTTGGATGTCTATATACTTGTATTTGTCCTTTCCTGTTAGCCTGCAACCCTAACTCATGAAATACTTAATATAAAGTAAACCCCTCACTGGCTATAGTGATTGTGCCTGACACTGCAGCAGTTTGTTACACTGGTGGCAGAGGTGGTTACAGGCCATAATGCCTCTGCAGAAGTCCTGGTGGGAACTGCAATGGGTAAGAGCCACTGGTGTGAAATTTCAGCATGTGTAGCCTTGTGGACAAACTTCACCAAGCTCTGCAAAGTTGGGGTCCAAACAGATGTGGCATCATAAATCACATATCAGTTATCACCAGGTGGGCAGAACGGTTGAAAGACTCGTTAATGGCTACCTCTCACTGGAAGGGGAAGAGGGAGCTGCGAAAGAGTGGGAAGTACAGCTTCATCCTGGGGCGTTCGGATGTGTGATGAGTAGTGAACGGGTTCTATTCAGACCCCGAGAGAAAGAGGGCACCGTATCCTTTGTCGGAGTCAAACCGAAGGAAGTAAGCCCGACCCTCAGCCACGAGTTCACCCGCTATATGTGATGCATGCAGGAGGGTGGAGTGCCAGCGCTGATTGATCTCCCAACCCTGGCGTCTGAGTTGAAAGACCACGAGTTTCTTTCCAAGCTCCGTGAAAATTTGGAGGCTGAAAGCCACACCACGACTAAGTGGACCGGCCCAAAGTGCAAAAAGGGGAGAATGTTGAATGTGATGTTGCACACAATCACAACTTTGTTGCGGGAAAAGGCAAATTTAGAAGTCCAACTGCTCACAGACATCCAGGCGGCTAAGCAGGCAGCAGCGAAAGAAAAACCCGGTCCACTGCCATTTCAAGATAGCACCGAGAAAGAAGGGAGCTGCCCAGAGGACCCGGAAAAGAAGGGCAGAGCTTCTGACGAATGGGCAGGAGTCCAGCCGATGACTCCGCCCCGAAATGATGTCGCTCTCAGCGATCCCGCCTCCTCACTATGAGAAGGGGGCAACGAGTGGAGAACTGTATCTGACTCTCCCACCAGATACAGCGATAGTCACTCATCCTGTGGCAATGGTCAACCGAGTACTCGACGTGCTAGGTGCAGTCTATGCCACTGCCATCACCTATCACATTCATACCTGGACTGAGTTACAAGAATTGTGCAAGAAATTAAAGATAAAACCTGAGGAAACTCTGGCCATGTGGTTAGGATGCCTGGTCATGGAGTTTGGGCCCGACTTGCTAGACCTGGAAGAGGCAAGCTTCCCAACCAGACAAGCCTCGTGAAGTGCAGGGCACACCACTGATATAGATATAGTGACGTGCAACGTTCACTGGCCCATCCCACTTCCAGCACTCGTTGCGGGCCAAGTCAGCCATAAGTCCCATGCATTGCACAACATCCATCCATCAAGGGTCGATGCAGAACAGATTTTGTTAGCGGTGATAGGCATTTCATACTGTTCCTGGAACTCCAGAACACACACACTGAGGCTGACAACACCGCAGCAGAGAGGACCGGGGCCCCACCATCACCTGCAAAACCCTGGGGCTGTTCCGGTGACTCTCAATGGCGTAGAAGCCTGCATTGAGGTTTATAGAAGAAGGAATGCCATCATCCTTCAAATTCTCCTTAACCTACTAGCTGGCCAATCTGCAAGCAATCTTTTATGTCAACTCCCGTGATTACAAGCCCTTATAAAGCTGGACATAAGAACTTCCAGTAACTTAGAGTGTCGATCCACTACATGCCCGTGTGACTCTGACTCTCGACGAATGCCACAATTGTTGCCGCAGAGAACACCAGAGGAGTGGATCATGTTCGGATTCCTCCTACATCACTCTAGGCTCACTGAATGGCAGCTATGAATTTTGGGAGATGCGGGCCAATGGCAACTAGCATATGAAGTAGGCTTCCGATATCCAACAAAGCCAGAAGATAAGTCATCTTGCTAAGCATGGAATGCAGTCACATCCACAAGTGTGCGAGAGAAATTGTCCAGAGCGGAGCTGTGTTCGAACTTCAGAAAAGCGAGAAGCAGCGGGAAATCTAACTGGTTGTCCCATCACGCGCACAGCTCCATGCGAACACTGTAATATAAGGTAGTTAATTGTTCACAGAATTTTTTTTCCACCGGTCCAAGACTCAGAATACGTCCTGGAGCCAGACCTAGAGAGAGAGAGAGGGAAAGAACATCACCCGAGAAGCAAGGGCTCGATGTGTGACGTCACCGTGACACCCACCGAAGTCCTTATAGTTGAAATTTTTGTAACTAATTATGTGTGTTTGTGTTTTCATTGGTTACTGTTTAATCCATTCCATTGAGAATTAACTTGTTTTGTTATCTGCATTTGTATACCCATTTACCAAATGAACCCCTCGGGCAAAACGACAACAACTTGACCGATTTGCATGTGCTCCAATTCCAGCTGTGCCATCGACAAGGGGGCATGTCAGTACTCAGTAGTTAAAAATGCCTCAGCACAGCGGCATTTCTCAGCACAATAAGATTCCTCAGCGCGACAGAATTCCTTGGTACGGTGAGAAAAACCCTGGTGCAGTGAACAGTTCCTGCCAAGCCTAACAATTACATTGTTTGAGTGAGTGCCACCCATTGGCTTGTTGTAAATTATTCCTACTCCCCGTCACCAACCGTCCCAACGTACCCCATGCCCTGCATCCTCAAAAATATCCTGTGTGTTGTTCAGAACTCTACCCGGTGCAACTATAATGGAAGTGCCTATGCTGTGTACATCGACAGTGCGAGTCTGTGTACGTCGACAGTGTAAGTAAAGCCATTTCAATTTAACCAATACGTGTCTGTGCCTAATTCTTCTCCATCAGTCAAAAGTACCCACTTGCCATCTGGGTTCTTGGTCACAGCCCTGCCAACCGTACTCAACACCCACAAAGCTGTCATAAATCACCATATTTACTACACAGTTTGGGCAAGCACGTGTAGATGTGCATCTGTACTACAGAATAATTTTGGTTGTGTAGTAAAAGCGCACGTGTAGATGTTCCCATGGGGAAAGATTAAGGGCTGGATCACCATGGGACTAAAATACTCTTTCATGCTTAGTGGTCCCCTCAACATGCTGTATTTCAGGTTTGTTTTGGAGAGGTGACCTCTTGTCATGGGTGGGGTCCTACCAGAGGGCCGTGATCTCCTCATAGCCCCCTTCCTGTGCCAAGTTGGCCTAGGGGCACCCTCGAATTCTCTCCTGCCATGTCTTTGATGTTTAAATAAGTTTGGGAGGTTGCCTTACACCCTCTTGGTCACTTTTTGGTGTTGATTCAGACCCCATGGTTTCCTGGACTCTTCGTGGGTCTCATTCTATGATGGGTGCTTCCCGGGCACCCTAGCCTTATAGGCTATATGTGACTCCAACCACCCCTTATATCACGCCCCAAGCCTCACAGGTGAAACAGACATTGGTCTGTCAGGTCTACACTTGCTCTCTCTCAGGGCCCTCTCTGTAGCATTGCCCTCTCTCAGGGCTCCTCTGCAGTGAAGCCCTCTCTCTAGGGCCTTCTCAATAACGCTGCCCTTCTCTCCAGGGCCTTCTCTACAACACTGCCCCTTTTCGGTAACACTGCCCCCTTCTCTGGGGCTCCTCAGTACTTTGACCCCCTCTTTGGGCCTTCTCAGTACTGCTACCCCCTCCTGGAGCTCTCCGTGCCTACACTGGGCCTTCTCAGGAATGCCGCCCCTCTCCTGGGGCTCTCCTATAATGCCACCCCCTCTCGGGGCTCTCCTATAATGCCACCCCCTCTCGGGGCTCACCAGTCAGCTGTCCCCTTCTCTGGAGGCTTGCCACACCCGCTCTGGGGCTTTTCCACAATGCCCCCTTCTCTGGGGCTTCTCAACTGCCCCTCTCTGGGTCTGGGTTCTATGCATCCCATACGCAGCACCCTTACTGGTGCTGGGGTCCCCATGCTGCTGTGGGTCCCCTATGAGGCCTCCTCCAACACCTAATAGCCTCACTCATACCACCAGTGTTACAACAACAAAGCAAAACACAAGCCCCTAGGCTATAACTTAACTTAAAGCCACACGATTGAAACCACATTGCTCAAACGTCCCAGAACTGCCATCCTTTACCTGGCATAGGCTGTATCTGTGGTTCTCGCATCTTTGCTCAAGGAGCTCCTTTCTATCCGGCTGCTGGCAGGGAACTACCCCTGGCCTCCTGCCTGTGATTTATATGGGAGCCAGGCCCTGCCCCTTCTGGTCAGCTGACCTCTTGGTTGCCCTGGCAACCCACAGCTGGGCTCCTTACATCCTGCTAGGGCTCCTTCCCCAGCAGTTTCCCCTCTATAGGAACAGGGCACCTTAGTGTCCTGTGACATCTATGCTACAAGGAAGCATAACAGAAATCTTTATATGGAAATGAAAGGATTATTTTTTCTTTATCTCCATCCTCATCTAGTCATTATTCTTCTCTTAATATGGTTGACGACTCAGAGTACTAGCATTAGGATATACGTTAGAGATCCATGTTCACTAAAAACTCTGAGACCTGAAAATAGCAGCAGAAATACTTAACAGTTTAGTTTTTTTTTTCATTCTAACATATGTTTTTATTATTTGTTTTTCATCCAGGTACAGAAAAAGGATGCCCCAGGAATTCCAAATGGGACAAAAAGAAAACTAATACATACTAGATGATGAATCACAAATTTTATCTTTCCTGAGGTTCTTGGTGAACTTGGAACTTCTTCTGTGAGTCTCTAGAAATTCAGAAGAACCTTAAATGATCAATACCATTTTCATTCAGTCTGTCAGTTGTGGATCTTTTTTCTCTAATAATTTGTATAAAGTATCTTGCAGCCTGTGATATTCTTCTTTGATGTTACATCAAGTGAAAAAGATTAAAGCCTAGGTTAAATTTATCACTGATGACATTTCTGTGACTTTGGCCCATCAATCCTTCATGATGGGTAGATGTCAGAACAAAGCCATCACAAATTATGTAATGTCATTCCACCTTAGTTGGAATGCCAAATGAGCTGATAAAACATATACTGCTGTGGAGACTCTATCTATCTTCAAGGTATATTGAAGAATGTGTACCTGTGATTTATAATCTAGTGGGATGATTAGATTCACCAGGACCAAACAACATAGACTAATCTTTACATATGGTGCCTGATAGTCAGATCCTGTGAATAACCTCAGCTTCTAAAGTATTATATCTACAGTGAGATTTGAAGGTGGAACTCACTATCCTGTTATATCAGGCCTTTAAATGAAGGCCTGATTATGAATTAAACTGATCCCCATCCACCTGACACCCGAGTATCACTTGTAGAATTTGATTTTCTTTGGCTAAAAGTTTCAACACATTTTTACTGACAGTCCAGAAGGGGTAAAGAATATCTCTGACTGCTTAAGACATATCTAAGTCTCATTATATGACATAAGCTGGGGTGATTGGTTTTTGTGGCAACTAGAGTTATGTCTACACCGCACAGTCCAGTGCCTTGCAAAGGGAGGTTGGACTGCTATAGAGGTAACAATCCAGGAAATGTATGAGAGGTGAGGATTTAGACCTGAAGAAGCATGACTGACAACCTGAAAGCTTGGCCAGCAGCTTGGCCAACTGTAGAGGTGGTGAAAAAAAGACATCACAAAAAATCCTTCCCTCATGTCCTACAGAGATACTCAAGCTTGAGCTGAACAAGCTAGCTCAAATACTGAAAGAAGTATAATTGAACTAGCCAAGGTAAAACATTTAGTTAACTATACTTGCACCAACTAAGTTAGTTCAGGTTTTTCTGCATACTCTTGCTCTGTAATATGCAGACTTACCTTGTGTTCCTGTCCCAGTCTATCCTCCTATTCTGTAAATTAACTATTGTCTTTCAATTTAGTCTATGTTGTGCAAAGTCTATTTTTAATATGCAACTCAATGTTGTTCTGCTGTTCCTTGGACCAGAGTCTTAAGAAGTATCTAAATTAGATAATAATAGTTTTCTTTATTTATTGTTCCCCACTGAGATACATTTTTGCCTTCACTCTGTCTTTTATGCACACCTGACTAATTTCCATCATAGCTAATTGCTTGTATTGCTAGACACTGACTGATCATTGATTAACTCTATAAGCAGCCATTTTTACAAAGTCATCACATGTCAACTTTGGTACATATAACTTTGGGAGGAACTCAGGTAAGTGCAGGTTACACAGTATTTACTACTAGGAAATCCTGATTTTATTCTTGTCATTGGGCAAGAAAGCATATTCCAGACACATTCTCTTGTTCAATACCTTTCTTGGTTCATTATTACCTTCTGTGTTTTCTTTAAAAAGCAAAAACAGAATATACAATTTGTGTGTAGGGAGAGGTTTTGCTTCTATGTTGTCACGATGATTTTATATGCACAAAACAATTCTCAATCCATATACTTTTCATGAGAACTATGCACTTTCTCACTATTATCCATGTCCAATAATCACATATAATAGTTCATCTGTTTGTCACCTGTCCTCTATTTCTAGCTGAATATATTTGCTTTTTTTTCTCTAAGTCAAATTGTTAAAAAACACAATCCTCAATTATCTAGTAGAAGTACAGGTGCAGCATAACATGAATACATAAAAAAAGGCAATTTTGGATGAATAAATCCAAAGTCTGACATTGTTAAGAGTATTTTATAATAAAAATAACCTTCACTCATATTGAGACCATAACCTATAACAAATTTTGCTTGACAACCTGTAAGCAATTAGGCCTTGGGTACAATATTGTTGTTGCTTTTAGTCTGCTTAATTTAAAATTGGTTAAATATTGGAAATTGTTTTAGTGCCAATATTGAACTAAAATAACATGCTGAATTCTCTGGTCTTTTAAAATGCTAATTTGTCTGCATGAAAACTGTAATTATAAATAGCCCATTTCATTCTAATCAATGCCATAAATAAAGATTATTATCTCTCCTGCTATGTCCCACCTCAAATGTGTATATTTTTTATAAGATGCCAGATGTTTAAGTTAGTAGAGAAACCATCAAGGTTCCATTCAAGTCAATACCAAACGTGACTGGTATATACATTCTTATCATATTCACATGTATTAATTTTTCTCCTTGTTAGTTACCCTCATAAGAGAATATTTTTCCCCTGCCTACCTTTGGACATGATCTCTTAGCTTTTTTTCTGTTTAGCCTTCCCATTCCTCTTGTAGAAGGTTAATGTTGTATACTGCAGAATGAAAACAGATCAAGAGCTAGGTAAAAGAGTTCAGAAAATCCAAACCTTTGTCAAAAATTCAAACGAATATGAACCAGGGTTGCCAACCATATGTAAATTTACAGGGAGTAGACAGCTAAACATGGCTCCCTTTGGAAAGTCCTCTCTCATGTAACAGGCAGCTGAGCATATGCTTCTCTCACCAGCTGTGAAGGCAGATGGCAAGAGCTATGTGGACAATATAGGGCACCAGTTCAAGTGCAGCAGGGCCTGATGGTCATTTACTGCATCCAGACTTGTCTCTTGAGATCTCAACACTGTTGAGCCACTGGATTCAGATAGGCCTGGATGAGATAGAGAAAGTGACTCTGAGCAATGTTCCCTCACTTAAATCCAACTCAAGCATGAGTCATGATATCATCTATATCCCACCGTAGACACATTCAGATCCTGTGGTGATGGGCAAGTAGCAAAGCAGCAGGTGTGGATACAATGGGAGCTGTAGCTGCAGGCCTGCAAACAGGTGGTTCAGGCTATAGGGTCACTTTTCATTGGACTGAAGCAGCAGTGGGATTTGGCAGCCCCTGTGCGACTCAGCAGCCCTATTTAGGATTATCCTGCTCACCTCTGTAGCATGAGGAAGGGGCTAGAAAAGGTACCCTAAACATTGGGTAAACATGTTTCACCTTAACCCTGGTCAGCATGCCACAACTAATGGGAATCCCACTATAGCAGATGAAAAATAAGACAAAAAGGCATAAAAAGGAAAAAGGTGACACTATTCACCAGTGCTCGGAATGTGCACATGCTAATGTACCACAGCAGATAGACCAGAGAAAAGAACAGGTCTAGTTGCTAAAAAACTGGCCAGATTCAACATTTAGCTAGTGGCTTTGAGTGGAAAAGGAGCTGGCTACAGCTTCATATGGCATGGCCATAGTAAAGAAAAGCAATGTGAAACTGGTGTTGGGTTTGCCATCAAAACACAGCTAGTCAGCAAGTTTAGCAATTTCCCAAAGGGAGTGAATAACAGACTCATGCTAATGAGACTTCTACTGTCTGGGCAAAAATTTGTCACTATCATCAACGCCTAGGCAGCCACCATGACCAAACCAGATCTGATAAAGAACAAAGTTTACAAAGACCTCAAATCTTTTATCGCAGAAGTGTTAAAGGCAGACAAGCTCATCATCCTTGGTGACTAATGCTAGAGTTGGTGCAAATCACCAGGAATGGCCAGGTATAATCAGAAAAGCAATGACCTTGGGAAATGCAACAGCAATAGGCTTCTCCTGTTGATGAAATGTACTGAACATGACCGTCTTATCACCAGCAGTATTTTACCTGTCAAACTGCAACAAGGTGTCTTGGATGCACCCACACTCCAAGCATTGTCATGTCACTGATTATGTCAACATCAGAAGAAAAGACAGTTAGGAAATCAGAGTGACAAAGGCCATTATTAAAAGTGCTGAATGCTGGACTGACCTCAGGCTCATAATCTCCAATTTTAATAATCTACATACATCCTGGTAGGCAAAAAGCATCCAAAAAGCTCAGTGTCTTCAGATTGAAACAGGAGAATGAGAAACAGGCATTTGTTGAAGAACTGTACAGACAGCTAGGAACAATTGATGTTTACTCCAATAACATCAAGGAAAATTGGGCATCCTTCAGACAGATTGTGTACTTAACTGCATCCAATACCCTCAGTCCCACCACACACAAACCTCAAGATTGGTTTGATGAAAATGATGCTGACATAGGGAGACTACTGAATGAGAAACATCAGTTCCATAAGGCCTGCTTACAAGACATCACTGCAGCAACTTAGAAAGCAGCCTTCAACAACATCAAGAGGATTGTCAAACACAAACTCTAAGAGATGTAAAACTAATGGCTGAGCAACAGGGCAGATAAGATTCAGTCCTATGCAAACAGGAATGATATGAAGAACTTCTATAATGCTCTGAGGACAATCTAAAGGCCACAGTCATCAGGAACATCTCCAATACTGAGTGCTGATGGCACTGTACTGCTCATTGACAATGGAAGATACTGCAAAGACGCGCAGAACACTTCAACAACATTCTCAATCAACAATCATCTACTAGTGAGGAGGCAATTGATTGACTGCCCCAAACAGAGTTCAATATATCTCTTGATGATCCTCTAATGCTGACCGAGACTATGAAAGCAATTTACCTGCCATCAAATGGTAAAGCACCTGGACGAGATGCTATACCAGCAAAGGTCTATAAGGCCAGAGACTGGCACATAGTTGCAACTGAACTCTTCAAGTCAATGTGCACTCAAGGAACTATACCCCAGGACTACAAGGATATCCAATGTCCACTTGTACAAGCAGAAAGGAAATAGACAATGCTATGACAACCATTGGGACATCTCCTTGCTTCAGTAGCAGGCAAAATCTTTGCTAGAATTCTGCTGAATAGTATCGTGCAACTCACTGAACTCAGTGTAGATTGAGGAAAGGATGCGGGACCATAGACATGGTGTTTGCAGCTCGCAAACTTAAGGAGAAATGCCAGAAATAGAACTCCAACCTGTACATGACTTTCATTGATCTGACAAAAGCATCTGATACAGTCAGGCAGGAGGGCCTTTGGAAGATCATGGCAAAAAATGGTTTCCTAGGGAAATTAACCACAATGGTTCAGCAATTCCATGATACCATGCTCACTCACTCTGTGGATGATGGTGTCATTTGAACCATCACCAGTGGAGTCGAGCAAAGCTGTGTGTTGGCCCAAACACTCTTCAGTATGATGTCCTTTGCCATGCTTACAAATGCCTTTTGTGACTGTGATGCTGGGATTGATATCAGAAACCAGACGTCTGGCAAACTTTTCAATTTGAGGAGGCTATAGGTGAACACAGTTACAGGAAGTGACTGTTCATAATCTTCTGTTTACTGATGACTGTTCCCTGAATGCCAAATCTGAGTCTGACATATAGCAGAGTATGGATCATTTCTCTTCAGCTTGTGATTTCACAATTAACACTAAGAAGACAGAAGTGATGCACCAGCTTGCACCAGGAAAATCTTATGTAGAGACTATCTGTGCATAATGGTTAAGAGATGCCTTGGCGCAGCTTGTGTTGAGCACATTATGAGCACGGGAGCAGGGAGTTTCCCTTGTAGCGTGGGAAAAGTTTCGGTGCAAGATCAGAGCCCGCCAAAACCTTGCAGCTGCACCAGCAAGTGCATGCTTGTGATTGGCTCACGTTAAATTATGCATACGTGTCAGTCAGTAATTGGCCACTGACCGAATAAAAGGCTTGGGCAGTGCCCGCCAAGACAGAGGAGGAGAGCTGGGACGCGCATGAGGAGACACCCACGTGTGTTTCCGACCCACATGCAAGGCCTGATCAACCAACAACGACTCCCCGCCGGATTCATTCGATGCCCCATACCCTGCGTGAGCTTCTGTGTGCCTGAGTTCCTGTTTTGAGTTTTGTAACTTCAAGGGACTTGCCTACAGCCTAAGGACTGTAAGTAAAGTTTTTCTTCTTCTGAAAACCCGCGTGTCTAGCTCTCTAATTCCACACTCCATCAGCGGCCCCGTTCCGCCAGCGTTTCTCAGCCCCCACAGAGACTACCATTACAGTAAATAGGCAAACCCTCCAGGCAGCGAACAAGCTCACCTATCTCAACAATACACTGTCACGTGCAGTTCACATCAATGATGAAACCAATGCCAGAATTGCCAAAGCAAGTATAGCCTTCAACAGACTCTGTCCAAATGTGTGGAAGTGCAGAGACATCAGTCAACAAACAAAACCAATAGACTACGAAGCCATTGTGTTGCCAATCCTGATGTATGCATTCAAAACCTGGATCGTGTACAGAAGTCATGTTAAGCTGAACCACTTTCCCATGGGCTGTCTGAAGAAATGGTTGAGCATAAGATGGCGAGACAAGGTCCCAGATACTGAGGTTCTCACATAGGCAGGCTTTCCAAGCATCCACACTGTTGATGAAATCACAGATGAGATGGGCAGGCCACGTCACCAGGACGTCAGATGGAGTGACTCCCAAAGAAATTCTTCTATGGTGAGCTAAAGGAGAGAAAGTACTCTCAGCGAGGCAGGAAGAAATGTTTCAAGGACTCCCTCCAGTCATTCTTGAAACAGTCCAACATTGATCCGAAGTCTTGGGAAGATCTCGTTCATGATCGTTCCACCTGAAGAATCCTCATCCATGAGGATGAACAGAGAATTGCTGAGGCAGAGCAGAAGCAAAAACAGCCTAAATCTTGCAACAGCAGCACAGCCACAGTTGACTGAGCAAGAGATGCTGCTTTGGGTTGTTCGGTGTGCCACAGACACCTCAAAACACAAATTGGCCTGATCAGCCTGTCACATGCTTACAGAAACCAAACCAACCAGTGATGTCATGGCCATCTTTGAATTCAAAGGACAAACAACAACAATATATTTATTGTTAAGTTTTAGCCTGAAATAATCACAGATAAGAGAGGAACATGTGGGATTTGGCAGGGGGAGGAAGGCAAAGCAAATGCTTGGGGTTCCAGCTGACAATTTTTTAAACTTTGGAGACTGATAAGTCAGTATTTTTGATTGGCTACATGCAATCTCACATAGCGCTGGGATAAGCTTAATAACTTTCCCTATTTATCACTTGCAAAAGTCTGCATTGGTTCCATTTCCTACACAGAGACTGCTGCGGACCGTAAGAAAGTTTGTCAATGTGTTTTAATGAGCTCCAGAAATCCAATACATACAATAACGGACCAGATCCTGTCCTTCTGGCAAGAGGATACAATATAGAAAGGATGCAATTGATGTTAAAACCTTGTCATGCAGTCCATTTAAGGAACCTGAGATAAGGCAAGAAAAGGATGGTCAGAGACCTCCCTTCTGCACTAAGAGAATATGGGTTGACACGCAAAAGCAGGCTAATGCAACTGTTAGGCTACAATAGCAGCCATGCAACAACTATTGTTTTCCAGACAACCAACCAGCTCTCTTGTCATCTTATGCCAAGTTTCAATAAATCAGTCCAGCTTAGCTTGAGTGCTCAGGCCACATTCAGGAATATGGATTTTACCCTTGTCCAATAAGACTTTGAAAGAAACAACAGAGGGAATGCAGAAGAGGGTAGAGTCTGACAGGGATAATTTTGTGCACCATTATTCATTACTTTCTTTTGAAACAAACCACCTATCAGAGCTGCCAGGAAAAAGAAAAAAAACCTTCCGGGGACAGGGGAAACTTCTATTTCAAAACGAGCAATCAAATTATCACAGTCTCTCCAGTGGAAAGCTGCAGTGGATGACTAACTGCTGCCTCCTGCTCATTGCTTCTATCAAAAGATGAATTGAGAGCCTTTGTATTCTCTGGTAACTGAAGCTTCCGTTTTGCCTTTTCTATTTTTAAGAAGTAGTTACAGATGAAGAGAAAATGTGCTACAGTAATAGAGCCACATCAGGAAATATCCTCCTCAGCTGCTGCTCAGAAACATTTGAAATGCTGTGTAAAAGAATGCTGCTTGTTCCATAATATTTCTAAGTGACTGTGCTTCAAATGCAAATTTCTTCATTACTTTGAATCACATTACATTTCCCAAATATTGTGCTGCATATAAACCCCTTCAAAACAAGTTGCTGGGAAAATAAAATGATGTGGAATGATGCTGTGCATCCATTAGATAATACCTGAAAATAGCTTTATAAACATATTTCATTTTAGTTGCTACTTACTGATTTAGTTTTAGCGGTTAGCTTATGGATTCAGCCATTCCCGTGCAATGAACTAGAATAGTCTTCAGAGCTGGAAACATTGTTAGTTTGATTATTATGCCAGATATGATGGGGGTATGTAGATTTATAAAACAAGGAAAAAGCTACAGTCCATTGATTATTCTTTTTTCCAGCATTTTAAAACACTGAGCAGAATGAAGCCTCAGCACAAACTGCAGTTCCCCGTGAATAATGTTTTTTTCAATTTATATTTTTGGTACAGGATAAGAAGTAGATAATCTTTTTTGACAACATTGGGAATGATATATTTGGGATGAGACAAAAATGAAGGCCTTACTCACTTACTTGTGCTTATTAATGTTCCTTTAATACCAGGCCCAAGGGCAAAGGTGCTAACCACAAGGTGATGGAAAAGTCCTCATGCAGGTACTGGTAATTACTGCCAGATGAAGGAAGTTCCCCTATCATCCAAATGAATATTTGTCAATTGTTCTTCTTGTTTTGTACTGATGTTGGCTACTAAGTTGCATGGCAAAGATAGCTAACATAAATATTGATGGTGTGACCTGTGTAATACATTTCTAACTATAGGCAAAAATGTTTCTCACATAAACCTAGGAAACTTATTATCATCGTTGCACACAGTACAATATAAATCTCAGCCCAAAGAGCCTTAGCAGAGCCTGAAAAGATTCACAAGGAGAAATGGAAAACTGCGTTCTCCAGACTATAAGGTGATTCTTTGGAAGCTACCATAGTCCACTGGGAATTGTAACAGAATATAGGCCCCAGAATGGAGTAAATTGTTTAGCAGCATAAAGAAAATAACAAAAGAATCTTATGTAGGAGCCATCTTTTCCACTGCTGCCTCCAGTCAACTGATGAGAAAGGACATAAAATGAAGGAATTTATTGCCTCTGCCATGTGAAAACAACTCTTTCTGCTGGAAAAGACAGTAAAATCCATAGAGAAGCCTACTACATTTGCATCAGAGAACATAAACGAGGCCCACAACAACAATCAGTTGAGCGTAAGGTGTCAATGGAACAAACCAAGGCACCTCTATATTAGAATTTTTAATAAAAAACATCAGTGTGCTGGTGTTTTATTTTCCTTTACGTTTTTGCTTTTCTAACTTCAAATATAATTAAAGTTGTATTAATGGGACTTACAAACATATAGCAGCAAAAGAAATAGAAGTTTTCTTTCAGTTGCACCGTGGAAAAGTTCCTACTAATAGAAATGTCATGAAAGAACTAAGTACTTGATGTGAATTAACAGATGCTAGTAAGTGGTACACTAAATGGAGTCACATAAAATATGCATTTAGCTTGATAAATGTGGATTAATTGGACAGGTACCATGATTAAATCACCAAGATGAAATCAGAAAAAATTAGGGGAAAGAAATAACATGTTTATTGCATCTATCATGACAAACTAAAAATTTTGACAGATCAATGGGACTATATATACATAATTAAAAAAAACCTGTTTGACTCAGCTTTTTCTAAAGAGAAGTCAGCTTCTAGGTAAAGAATCATAGAAATATATGACTAGAACAGAGGTGGGCAAAACATGGCCTGCAGGCTGCATCTGGCCCACCAACTGATTTGATCTGGTCCACAGCTCTGCATGAAGCCAAGCCCCATCGTTGCTGCTTGAGGCAGCTCACACCTCACTCCCTCCCTGGACCTGGCCAGCATGCACAGCTTCCCCATGAGGCTGATTCTGGTGCAGATGCATCCTCCCAGGTACTGTTCAGCTCCCCCTGCCTCCAGTTGCTTCTACTCTTCCTCCTGCCATTTCAGTGCCACTTGGGGCAGCAAGCAGCATGGGGAAGTTGTGGAAATGCGGGCCAGGCACCACACACCCAGCCGTGTGGGAGGTGGCAGGAGCTGCAGGACCCCAGCGCATAGGGATTCAGTTCCAGCTCCTGACTGCCTTTCATCCACTCGGATGCCTGCAAGTGGCTGCTCATCATATCAGGCAGGTTGGAGTACGTAGAAGGTGGGTAGGACCTGGAGCTGGAGTTGCAGCCCCATGTACTGGATCAGAAACCACCTGGCTTCAGCTTCTGCCTGCACCTGGCTGAGTGTGGTGCCCAGCCTGCATTTCCACAGCTTCCCCACACTACCAGCTGCCTGGAGCTGAGAAGCAGAGCCAGAGGAGACTAAGCAGTACCTGGGAGGCTGCAGCCTCACTGGAAGCAGCTTCTCTGGGAATCTGTATGTGATGGCTGGGGCTGGGAAAAACAGGAGTGCAGCGTGGGCTGCCCTGGGCAGGGCTCAGCCCCATAAAAAGCACCGCAGGGGAAGATGTGATCCAGATGAGGAAGGGGCTGAAGACTACACCTGCACTGTACTGCCCTGCCTGCCTGGGTGAGTTCTGGTGCAAGCACCCCCTGCCCCTCTCTGCCCCAACCCACAGCTAACCTCCAGGAACAGGGCATGCAGGCAGCCCCTCATACACCCTCCTCTCCCCCCACCCCATTTCACCCACCCAGCATTACGAGCCACCACTTGTGGACGGTCGAGTGGCTAGAAGGTAGCCAGAAACTGGAGCTGGATCTGGAGCACTGAGTGCTAGGGCAAGAGCTACCCAGCTGCAGCTTCCCCCCGGCCTGGCTGGGTAGGTGTCTGCTACCCAGTGCTCATCCCCTTTGCTGCATGCTACCTATTACCTGAAGTGCTACTGCAAGGGCAGGAGGAGGAGCTGCTGGAGGCAGGGGGAGCTGAGAAGTGGGGCTGTGCAAAACTTTGGCAGCCATTTCATTTCAGAGATGTTTGGGGCCATCTGGGCACCTGAAACACCTAATCTGAATTGAAAGGGGAAGCTCTGAAACATCTCCAAAATGAAATGAGGCATCCAAAACATTTCAGAAATGTTTTGGAATATTTCAGCTTTTTGGAGGCAGGTTTGCAGCGAAACAGCTGCAGGGATCTTAGTTCCCCAGGCAGCTGAGATCCACACGGGCTCTCCTTGCCACTACTGCCTACCTCATGCTACCCCAGCGATGCAGGGATGCATGCAGTGGGCAGTGGTGGCGAGGAGACCCGGGAGCGGATCTATGCTCTCTGCAGAGGCAGGTCACAAGGCATGGCAGTCCTGGTCTCTGCAGTGCAACCTGACTTCACACCAAGAAGAGATCTGGGGCAGCGCAGAGCAGGTTGTGGTGGCAAAAAGACCATATCTTTCCATATCTTTTCTCCCTGTAGAGCCAGGCTGCACAGCAGGGCAGTGCCAGTCCCTGCAGCATAACCTGGCTCCACAGGGAGCAGCGATCTGGGGCAGCACAGGACAGGAAGCAGTGGGAAGGAGACTCCCAGTGCAGATCTCTGCTCTATGTGGAACCAGGTCATGCATCAGAGCAGTGCGAGGCCATGCCACATGACCTGGCTCTGCACAGAGCAGAAATCTGGGGCAGTATGGGGTGGGCAGCAGCAGTAAGCAGACCCCCCCCC
>JAGPOW010000261.1:129455827-129470861 GCA_030014935.1 Caiman crocodilus
CCCCCCCCCATCACAGATTTCTGCTCCCTTCAGAGCCAAGTTGCACAGCAGGGCAGTGCTGGTCCCTGCAGCATGACCTAGCTCCACAGGGAGCAGAGATCCAGGGCAGTGTGGGGTGGGCAGCAGCAGCAAGGAGACCCCCCGGCATGAATCTCTGCTCCCTATGGAGCCAGGTTGCGCAGCAAGGCAGTGCTGGTTCCTGCCATGCAATCTGGCTCCACAGGGAGCAGAGGTCCAGGGCAGCACGGGGTGGGCAGAGGTGGCAAGGAGACCCTGGGGTGGATCTCTGTTCCCTGCAGAGCTGAGTCATGCAGCAGGAACCAACTGGCTTGCTCGCCACTCTTTGCTGTTTCCCTGCCCTGTGACCCAGGGTGACAGGGATCAGAGATCCACAGGGGGTTCTTCTCGCCTGCATGGAGGGCAGAAGCTCTCCCCCTCCCCCAGACAAGCCACCCATGGCCCCATCTTACTCCCTGCTTGGGCCCCAAGCTCCGCCCAGCTGGGCAGGAGGGCTGGCTGAAGTTTGCAGCCAACTTGAAACAGATTTGGAGGAGATTCGGCAAAGCAGAATCTCCAAACAGATTTGGCTGAAATGAAACGGGACAGTGACCCGAAACACCAAAAAGAATCACAGTCTTCCAAAACAGTCAAATGTGAACCCGAATTGAAATACAGCCCTATGGTATGTTTATCTCGCTGAGATCCTTCGACCCCAGCTGACTTCCTTCCCCTGGGGTAGGGGATGGACTCAATGATCTTTTGAGGTCCCTTCCAGCCCTAATGTCTATGAAATCTATGGAAATCTAGTACCTGGAGAGCTGCAGGCAAACCAGAAGTAGCCCCAATAGGAAGTTCTATGTGTTGGTCTAAGCAAGGGCAGGCAGGAGCATTGCACGCGCTGCCCTGAGTGGCAGTGATAAAGCTTGGCCCCACGTAGAGCCACAGGCCAGATCCAAACAGTTGATGGGCCAGATCCAGTCCCTAGGCCATATTTTACCCACCCCTGCCCTAACTGCTGTGGCTTTCTAAATAAAAACGGGAACTCCCCATTTTTTAGTTCCAGTTTCTGAGGCTGCAGGGTTGATATAAATCAGTCCCCCATTCCCTATCAGCCTCTTCAGCCTTGGATCACTGCTCTGCTGCCCCAATCAGCTGAGAGTAGCACAGATGCAGGTGGTGGGCGGGGGAGTTCTCTCTCCCTACCTGCTTCTGGAGTCCCTGTAGACCATGCTGTCCCTGCATGCCCAGATACAGCCTGTGCCAAGCCTTGCAGCTGAGTGTGGGGAGGGGGAGAGGAGCTACCAGGCAGTTGTAGGGCCCAGTAGGAGCTGGATCCAGGTGCACAGGGTTGACACTGGTTGAAGAGAGCCTGGGAGCAAGCAGGGAGGGGGAAACTACTGATCTATTTGTCCACATTCCTCCAACTCTTCCTAATATGTCATGTTTTTAAAACCTTGATTAATCATTATTTTCCTCTGGATCCTTTCCTTTTGTGTACATTTTTCTTGGAGTGTAGTAGCCAAAACTGAGTGGGTGAATAAAGTGCAAGTATCTCTTCCTGTAACTTTCATGTGCCACTTTAGTAAACAGGTCTTTGTATGCTAATACTTCACCAACCTTTTTTAAGAAAGCCTCCAAATATTGTCAAACTTATCATTTTCTATAAGATCCACTTGGACAGTACTGCAGTGTATTCAGTCCTTCCCCATTTTATATTTCTACATTTGAATTTTCCTTCCTAACTGTAGTGCATTTTCTTATTCATTTTATCCTATTTATTTTAACCATCTCCCCCCAATTTATCAAAGTTATTTGAATACTGGCTTCTAAAGTGTTCTTTAAACCCAGCTTGGCATTCTCCCAATGGGATATTGAATTACTGATGGCTATTCTTTGGGCATAATTAACCAAAAAGTTATGCAACCACTGCATAGGAATTCTTATTAAGAATATAGTGAGTGTCTGTCAAAAAGCCTTACTAAAATCCAAGAGATTCACATATACTGCTTTCCCCGTCATCAAGACTCATAACCTTGTCATAGAATTAAGTCAGGTTAGTTAGGCATGGCTTGCTTTTGAAACCTTCATGTTAATTATTAATTACCAGCTTTTTTTATTGTCTGGGTGCTTAAAACTCAATTATTTGAGCATATGCTCCAGAATCTTTCCAAGTCTTGGGGTTAGATTCACCACTCTGTAACTCCCCATATCTTCTTTTCTCCACTTTCAAAAATTAGTATTATATTTGTCTTTTCCATTCTTTTGTGAGTTTACCTGACCCTTATGAATTCCCAAAGATAATAGCCCGTGGCAATGCAATTACTTTAGCCAGTTTCTTGAGTATTCTCAGATCAGTCTCATGAGGCTTTGCTGATTTGAAAACACTCAGCTTATCTAAAATAATTTTGTACCTGTTTTTTTCACTATTCTATGTTGAGTATCTGTTCCTTAGTCATCAAGCTAAATGTACTCATCATTTGAGAGCTGACCTTTTCTCCCCGAAGACTGAAGTAAAAAAAGCATTAAATACTTCAGTCTTCTCCACATCAGCTGATATTCTCTCTCTCCACTGACTAGAGGACTGATACTTCCCTTGATCTTTCTCTTACTTCTAATTCATTTCTAGAATACCTTGTTACTTTTTATGTCCTTTGATAGCCAAATCCTAATATGTGCCTTTCCTTTTCTGTTTTTGTATGCTTACCCTTGTTTAATGTCTTACAATAATCTTTAATAATATGGAAACGTTTCTGTTTTGACTAAAAATCCTTTTTAATTTTCAAATAATTGAAAAGGTGACCTCTTAAGCAAGCTGAATTCTTGCTTTGCTCCTAATTTTCCTTTTTCTTGGGTTTGCATGCTGTTATGTCCTACATATGGTCTTTTTTAATGAACAGCTACCTATCCTGGATTCCTTTCCCTGTT
Source organism: Caiman crocodilus (assembly GCA_030014935.1). Classification (NCBI taxonomy): domain Eukaryota; kingdom Metazoa; phylum Chordata; order Crocodylia; family Alligatoridae; genus Caiman; species Caiman crocodilus. The sequence continues at coordinate 129,458,753 of JAGPOW010000261.1, forward strand.
AGAGTTGTCTAGAATGGGATCCTGCCGACTAGCTTTCTGAGTTTATGTATTAAATTATGATTGTATGAAGTCCAGTGTTTTCATTTTCCTGCGTTACTTTCCTCCATCTCTTAGAGTCAGAGACTTGAGCATTCCAGGGTCACATCACCCAAGTTGTCTTTCACCTTCAGAATTACCAAACTGTAAAGTTCTCAATTCCATTAGCAAAATGAAAAAAGAAAAAAAGAAAAACAAAATGATGCTCCTTTGAAGACTTACAACAAGTAGGGCTGTGCAAAATTTTGCCAAGTATTTAATTTTGAATCTGTTTCAATGTGTTTCGAGCTCAAAACAGCAACATTGAAATGAAATGAAAAGCATCAAAACAGGTTCAAAATGAAATGCAGGCACTCAAAATGTTGTGAAAGTTTCAAAATGTTTCGAGTTGCAAAGCAGCTTGGTGGTGAGAGGCAGGGAAGAGCTAGGGCTGTGCTCTGAGCAGCTCCACAGCTCCATGTAGCTCAGCCCAATGCAGCCCTGGCTCTCCCTGCCTCCTGCTGCTGGGCTGGGCTATGTGGGGCTCATAGAGGCCAGTGGTGGGAGGCAGGCAGAGCCGGCACTGTGCACCTTGGGACTGGCACAGCCAAATGAGCGCAGCCCAGTGGTGGGAGGTGGGCAGAACCAACACTGCACTCCAATCAGCTCCACCAGTCCCACGGAGCACAGCCCAGTGGTGGGAGGTGGGCAGAGCCGGGGCTGAGCTCCACCTCCTGTCACTGGGCTGAGCTCCACAGAGCCCAGCACAGGGCAAGGGATATGCCCTGTGCTGGTTCCAGGTGGCAGCGGCAGCCTACTGTCATCTGAATGCAGATCCAGGGGCCCACATCCCTGGAAGGAGTCCAGCACCACCCTGCAGCCCTCCCAGGGGTGCAGGCCCCCAGATCTGTTCCTGGATAACAGGGGGATGCTGCTGTACCTGGGGCCAATGGCAGCATCTGCCTTCCCTGGCACTGTGTGCAGGCTGAGCCCAGCACTGATCCCAGGCATCAGTGCTTCTATAGCAAAATCCCCAATTTTTTCATAGATTTTATAGACATTAGGGCTAGAAGGGACTTCAGAAGATCATGGAGTCCAGCCCCCCGCCCCAGAGGCAGGAAGTCAGCAGGGGTCATAGGATCCCAGTAAGATAAATGTCCAAATTTATCTTGAAAGCTTTCAAAGCAGCAGCAGTCTATTCCAGACCGTGGGGGCTCAGACAGTAAAGAAGTTCTTCCTTATGTACAGCCTGAAATGGTCCTGCAGGAATTTGTGACCTCTTGACCTTGTCATACCTTGGGGCACTCTAGTGAACAAACATTCCCCCAGATCATGGTGAATATCTCTTATAAACTTATAGGTGGCCACCAGACCACCCCTGACCCTGTGCTTTTCCAGGCTGAAGAGTCCCATAGCTCTCAGCCTGTCATCATAAGGCCCGTTTTCCTGACCTCTGATCATACACATGGCTCTCCTCTGGACTCTCTCAAGATTCTCCACATCCTTTTTGAATTTGTGGAGCCCAGAATTGGACGCAGTACTCCAGCTGTGGCCTTACCAAGGCCAAGCACAATGGGAGAAATACATCCTGGGATTTACTTGAGGAGCATCTATGGATACAATCCAGCAATTTGCTCACTTTACTAGCCGCAGCATCACACTGATGGCTGATGTTCATCTTGTGGTCAATCATAACCCTCAAGTCCCTTTCGTCCATAGTGCTGTCAAGCCTATAAGCATGCTGTAGGTTTTTTCTTCCCAAGGTGGAGAACCTTGCATTTTTTGGTGTTAAACACCATCAGATTATCATCCACCCATTTCCTGAGCCTGTCAAGGTCAGCCTGGATCACCCTCCTGTCCTCAGGTGTGGATACTTTACCCCAAAGTTTGGTGTCATCATTGAACTTGGCCAATCCTCTTCTGACTGTAATAGCACTCTAGTGAACAAACATTCCTCCAGATCATGGTGAATATCTCTGCTGCCTTTCCTCCAAGATGGAATAGACTTTGCTTGTGCATCCACTTTCTTGAGGAGCAACCACTCATCCTGAACTCCCCTCCCTTAGGGCCTCAGTGACAAGCCTTCTGAACTTGGCAGTCAGCTTTCCTGAAGTTGAGGACTTCTGTATTGCTGACTGACTTGCCAGCTTTACAGCGGATGGTGAAGGTGATCAGCTCATGGTCACTGTCACCCAGTTTCCCTTTGATTGTTCTTTTTTTTATTATTGGAAAATACATTCCCTCCCATCCCCAAAACCACTTCTGACTGCTTCTCTCCCTCTCTATTGCCTATAGATAAGTGTAAGTGAGCTAAGATATAGAAACGCTTTAGCATTTTATTCTGGTATCAAATTATTTTTGTTTTATATTTTTCCCTCTTCATTCCAAATAAGTGCCCCATTATGAATATCCACTGTTTTATAGTGTATAATTATTATGTTTATATTGATTTTCACTGTTCTATATTACTGTTTTGCTGATACTATATGATTTAGGCCTACATATGTAAGTTAGCATAAGTTATGTTGTTTCCATTTTGTTTGACAAATCTCCATCTTGTGTCCCCTGCCCGATCATAACCTGTTGTAACTCTGTTGTAATTGCTTGACTCATACCTGTCCCTCCTATGTAATGGGTTCCTGAATGAATGGGGATGAATGAGGGTGCTTGAGGGACAATGGCAGTAGGTCTAAAAATAGCTCCCTTTGAATGACCGAACCATCAACTTGATGACCCAACAATCACCCTACATTGACCTTCTGTGGCTCAAGATTTGGAAGACTGCTGCAGAAATCAGTCAACCCACCATTACAGACACCTGAAATTGCATGTCCTTACCTAGGAGTGCACATGCTCAGTACACCAGGTGCTGATTCTTGCCTGGGCATGGTCTTGCCGCTAGGGTCATAGAGGGTCTACCCCTATAAAAGGGGGCAGTGAATACAGACCCAGTGGGACACCCTCTTCATCTGGACCAGCACCATGCCACACCAGCTATCCACCCAGTGGCCCTGCCTGTGACCCTGCTCTGGATAACACCTTGCTGGAGAAGACCCTGACTGGCTATTGAGGATCACCTCACAGCCAAGGATAGGTAGCTATAAGCCTCCTTGCTTCCCTAAGCAAAAGAGTTAGGCTTCATTTCTCTTCCCTACCTGGACTCCAACCCTTTCACTGAATCTTTCTCCTGCTACCATTGTGAGTGCCTCTGTGTGTGTGTTTGTGTGTGTGTAGAAATCAAAAACTTCATGAGACTGTGTGGTGTGTTGTCTGTTTAATAAACCTGTTATTGTGAAACCCCGAGTTGGGTTTTTGTTAGTTTCCTAAATGTTTCCTCCTTGCCACCAATTATCTGCCCTGTGATTTCCCAGCTTTCAGCCTCAGTTTCCAGTCCCAATCTCCCACTCTTCTACCTTTTTCTTTCCTGGTTGTCTCCTTCTTGCCGCCAGATTTTTTTCCCATGCTTCCACCTCCATGCTTCCACCCCAGCACCAGTGACCTTGAGTAACCCTGGGGCCAATTGACCTTAAGTAGCCTCAAGCTTTAGTTCCTCAGCCCAACTTCTCTCTAGTCTACTGGTCCAAATCATGGTCCCAGCAACTTTAATTCCTTATAGTTTTGTTCCCTCTCCCAACAAGTACCCCAAAAACACACATACACACACCGTACCATCCAAGTTAGGAATTCACTTGTGTGTACAGGTGAATTAGGCAGGTATGTGTGTGAACTGATGAATATCTCTCTCTGTTTCTATCTGTGTATCTCTCTCTCTCTTATATATATATATATGTAGAGAGAGAGAGAGAGAGAGAGAGAGATGATATATATAGAGAGATATATAGATATATATGTATAGATAGATAGAAAGAGAGAGAGAGATGTCATCATGTACATGGCATATGAATTAGTGATCTGTGTATGTGTACTGAGTGTGTAGTTACTGACAACTGATTGTTGCCTAATTTTTTGTGTGTGTGCTTGAATTGGTGATAGGTATGCATGTGCCTAGGTTGGTAATCTTGGATGTGTATGTGCCTGAGTTGGTAGTCTGTGTGTGTGTATGCACCTAATTGATTTTTGAGTGTATGCATGTGCAATTATGTCACACCTTCCCATCTAACAGTGAAATTTTCAGATCCTGAGAGCTAGACTGACTCCAAAAGACAACACATCCTCCTGTCATCTGGTGCGGATCTGGTGGCCTGCACTCCCAGGAGGAGTCCAGCACAGCCCTGCATCCCTCCCAGGGGTGCGGACCCCTGGATCTTCACCCAGATGATGGGGGGCTGCCACTGTTGCCTGAAGGCAGTGGCAGCATCTGTCTTTCCCAGCTTTCAGTGTGGGCTGCACCCAGCATTGGTCCCAGGCAGGAGCAGCAGCTTCCTGTCATTCAGCATAGATCTGGGGACCCGTACCCCCTGGATCTGTGTGCCAGATGACAGGAAGCTGCCACTGCCAGCAAATTTTGCTTTCAAGACTTTGAAATGCAGTTTCTGAAAACACTTTGCATTTATCTCCTTGACACTTGGCAGGCTTCTTGGCCTCAGAAGGGGCTACCATTCCAGCAATTTGCATCCAGATCAGGCAACAAATGACAACATCTTAGACATTTTCATGATTCCCCATCATAGCCTATGGGCAAAACATTGAAATGAGTCAAAGCAGTGAAACAGTTTTGATGAAATTAAATAGGACAGTGCTTTGAAACAAAAGGAAATGACAAAAAGAAACACTACCTCTTTGAAATGGTGAAATGGACATCAAAACAAAATGATGGTGTTTTGCACAGCCCTAACAACAGGTCTACTTCTGACTTTATTCTAGACTTCAGAACAAGTGTGTTCTTAGGCCTAGAAGAAAGTGGGAAGTGTTCTATATATACACATACCTCAACCCTTTTTCCTTTCTTCGATTTCCACAACAAACAGTGCCCACTTGGCCAATATTCCATAATAACCAATAGACCAAGTCTCAGTTATCCCCTTTAGACTGTAATTTGTGCGTGTGTTCTAGGATTTGCAGCTCTTATTACAATTCTTCTTACATTAATACGTTAATATAGTATCAATTTCTCCAGTTACATTTAGACAAACTTTCTAAAAAGAATGAATGAGCATTTGTTCCTGTTAAGTGCAATCCTGCAGGTTGTTGAACATCTTCTTCAAGGTCTTGAATGCCCACAAAATCCAGTGAAATCATGGGAGAAATGTGCATTAAACACTCTAAAAGGAACTTAACATTCTGTGGGGTCATACTTCAACTGGCTAATAACTCATTGAAATACAATAATGCTAATCCAACCGTGGTTTATAAATACTCATTTCACAAGACTGGCAGGAACTCTTGGACATTTCAGACAAAGGAGAACCTATTAGTTCATAGAACATAAAATAAGATGCTACATTTAATCCCACTTTAATTAAGATAATTTCACTCAGTGGAGCCAGAAGTATGTGTCTTCTGTGTAAATTCAAATACAACTAGAATAATATTTAACTGAAGCATGATAATAATCCTTATTGTATGCTAAAAGAGACTGTACTGAATTAGCAATTTGGAATATCTAATGCTGTATTAATCCTTTTCGCCTCTAGGCCAAGCATTAAATTTGTTTTATAGAAGATGTAAAAAAGCCTGACATATTACATGCTGTAATATGTTTCAATTGAGTCACTTATTAAACAAGATGTCTATTAAAGCTAGAGCATAAAACAGGAGCACTAGTTAGTTGCCAATACATTCCCGCTGTTAAGACCACAAAAGTAGTTACACTAGATTAGATTACTAATCTTTCTAGTCCAGTGTCTGAGTGTGGCCAGAACAGATTGCTTCAAAAATGTTTCATTGAGCTTCTTGCCATAGTCATTTATACATCCAGGGTGGGCACATCACCATGTAGAATGGCAAAAAAGATTTTATCAACCTGAATTTGGGATGGCAACCTTGAGTAGCAGGACCAGCCCTGAAAGAAGGCTGTGATGTCCCATGCTGACCAAAATAATCCTGCTCAACTATGGCTTCTTAGGGTATGTCCCTCACTGCTTTGCCTGTCATTCCTTGAAAGAATTTGTATGCAGCCTAGGGAAGCTTTCCCTAGAGTCTCTAAGTGAGCCTCCTGGATGTGTACTCAGTTTAGCTCAATCTGCTTAACTGGATACCCCCGTATGCATGCCCGATAGCAGGGGCTGACCCATCCTATCTTGCAAAGCCTATGGACACAGGGAGCCCTGCAGCTAAGGGGCTCACTGCATCTGGTTGCTTGCCTCCCACCCTACTGCCAGCTTCATGTCCAGCCGCTCACACACCACCCCCCGCTGCCAATGCTGATAGCTTCTTTGGGACAGGGGACACCAAGACTATTATTTGCAGAGGATCCCAAAAAATTAGCTCTGCCCATAGCTATGCCAGTGCCTCAGGGGTCTTTCTCTAATGCCATTCACAGGAGCCTCCTAACTCTGGTTTTGGCCCTGTCCTTACTCTGGTTTCAGCCCACAGGTCCCTGATACTTGCAGATCTGCTGTCACTCTACCTTCAGCCCAAGGGCTTGATGGCTCCAAGCACAGAGTGCCTGCCAGGCAACCCCTTTGGCTTCCAACTGTCCACCTAGCCACCCCCAAACCTCTGGTCAAACCAAAAATAATGATAAACCCATTTCTCTCTTAACTTAAATTCAGCCCCACTGTGAGAAATAACTTTTCCTATGTGCTGGCCCTCCCCGAACCTCACAGATACTTCTCTATGTCCTCAAATTCGCCTCTGTAGTAGCGCATGCTGGCAACAGATCCTTTCCTTCAGGAGTTGGAACCAGATCGACTGTTCAGGACCTGAGCTCCACCACCTTTGGTTGTGTGGCTTGCCAACCATGCATAGAGGCTTCCCTTGAAGCTCAAAAATCAGCCTGCCCTCTTTGCACTACCTATCTGAAGATCTGCCCTATGCACCTATTGCCAGGTAGCTCACTCAAATAGCTACATGAAGCCTAATAGTTCCTGGGTGTGCGTAGACAAAATGAGGGGCATGTGTGTACGGCACTTTCAAGTGGGCTAAATGCTTTTCCACTGCTTTAATGGCATTGGTGCTGACACACGTCGGCAGCGTATTGTATATTAAGTACAACTGCTGTAGCATGTTCAGTGGTGTAATGTGCCTTAAATGACTTCGGAGCACAGCAAACTAAAATATCTCCAAGGAGTTTTAGTTTGCTGCCCTATGGCTTCAGAGCAAAGCACCAGGCTCCATGTGGCTCAGCGGCTGTGCAAGCAGCCCACACAGGCAGCCTGGGAAGGCAGGCTCCACTGAAGGGGAAAAAAAAAAGGAGTGAGTCTGATCTCCACTTCCACTTCCAGAAGGAAGCATAAGCCCCATCCCGCCTCAGCCCAGGGACCGTTCTGCCCTCTGGCATCTCGCCCTCCACCGCCTGCAGCCAGAGGGGCAGGTAAGACAGGTGTACATGACATGGGGGTTTACTTAGCCTTAAATTGAAATGGTATAAAAAAAAAAAACCCAAAACTTCAATTTAGGGTGAAGTAAATCCCAGTTTCATCTACAAACGCCCCTGTCTCCAGCTTCCCCTAGCTGCTTGCTCTCCGGCAACTAGCCCTTGCTCACTTTCTGCCTTTGACTGCAGGCTTCACTTTTTCACTTAAAGTAACAGGATCTCTTGACCCTTGTTACAATTAGTCACAAGCAGCATTTATAGATGTGTTTGAGGCGTGTGAGGGGTACTTTAATTACATTAAATTTAATTAAAACACCCAGAGTGTCATGTGAACCAGCAGCCCCATGCTGGAAAATGGCAGTGGGGGTACTTTAACTAAAGCCCTGCTTTACTCAAGTGAGCTTTAGTTAAAATGCCCCTGCCACCATTTTCCTGCATGGGGATGCTGATACATTTGACACTGGACTCTGATGGAGCATGGCAGTTACCATGATTTACTGAGTCTTCTCCAATGACTTGTAATTACAATGCGGCAGAGCATACTCTCTGTAAGTGTAGTGTCTTGGCCTTTCAAGAGTTAATGCAGATCACTGTTTTTGTTTTCTTTAAAAAGAGTTCAGCTAAACCTTTCAGCTGATACTATACTATTTTCGTTATAAGAACACTATTGATTTTTTCATTCATTTTATTGAAATAAATTATTTTAATCCCTCCATTTGTAAAACCCTGGGCATAGCTCACTAACTTACAGGTCCCTAAAAGAGCCATAAGATAATTCTTAACAATAATTAAAAAGAAAACCAGTGTATAAATGTAACAAAGTTACTGGAGCAGCTATATAATTGTTTCTTGACAAGCACCGGGGCAGTTCCTAAGGACTCGGGTTCTGGTCAAGAAGTAATTCTGAGCGTAAGTCAGGTTGCATCCAGTCAGGAAGATGGTATAAACATAGTGGTAATAGTTGCAAAAATAATTGTTTTGTCTTCCAGAAACTGATAAATGTGCTTCTTTTTTTGTTTGTTTATTTAACGAACTTCCATCTGTCCTCATTTTTGCCGCAATTTATTTGGTTGTACCAAATCCACTATATCTAACTATTTAAATTTTGCTTTGATGCCACCCTCCCCTATAGGATAGCATGCAGGAATGATTTTACAAAGACATCAAGTTTTAATGGTATCAAATGATAGTTGACATCCTTCCTTAATTCCCCAGAGTTATCACAGATTTCTAATTCACATCTGTACCACCTCTCTGCTGACTCCAGGCCCACTGCTTCAAAAAAAAGCCCCATGCATTCACTCCTACTCCTGAGCATTGGTGATGAGCAAACAGTTTAGGTCCCTCTTACTCTTTCACTGCTGCTTTCAGACTCTCCCACAATAGGAGCAAATAAAAGCAGCTTATTTTCTTGGCAGCAGGCCCAATGTCAGTAAAGAGGCCATGTAGAAATGGCTTTAGGAATTGGATTAGAGTTTGAACATTCAATTCCTTTGCTATAGTTCTTAGAAAAAAACAATGTAATGTTAGCTACAGTCTGACACTATTTCCCTTACTTCTCCCTGCACACTAGGTATTTTTAATATTTATGGTGATAATTACAAGAAACATTAAGTGGCTCACCATGAAATCTAAAAAAAAGATCGACTCATTTATAAGAGTGACAAGGAAAAAAAAGGCAGTTACATCTAAAGGGACAACTATTTGTTTATTAGCACATGCTGAGCTCTGATCATGGTATGGAAATATTATTTTGTTTTCAGGAAACCATTAGCACTTTCTTACAGACAGCTGTTGCTTCATTTCTGTGCAATTTCTTTTAAATACAATTTACCTTCACAAAGACTTATTTATACTTCAAAATTTCAAATTGTAATGTGCATCTTAAGAATTCAACAGTTCATTTTCTTTAGGGCTTGTTCAGACCAAGATATCTGTAGCTTCCTAATGTAGCACCAATGCACAGAATGTTGATAAATTGTAGGAATTACTTATCTGGTTATTGGTGGAAAGCAGTACCTTTCGAGAAATTGCTTTTAAAAGTGCTGGGCCCTAGCTGACTGACAAACTCACCATGGCAAGAGATTTATGAAGAAATATTCATCAACTCAATGCTAGAGGAGACCTCTCAGACTTCAGAGGAAGGACTGCCAGAGGCAGCACTGCAGAATGAAGCTGACAAGTACACCCAGGAAGGCAGCAACAGCAGAGAAAGGACGCATTCCACGAGCAGAAGAGGCCAGGTGAGCCCTCCCCGGTGTTAGCACAATCAAGACCACTGCCACCTAGAGGAAGCAATGGGTGGCAGTGGTGTTGGAGACCCCTTTTGCAATGGATGGAGGCTTTCATTTGCCATTTTGACAACTCTTCCATGGGAGCAACAACCATACACTGCTGCGGTGACCCTGAGGAGATCAGAAGTGACTACATGGTTCTGGGAGCAAGGATGAAGGGGACAAGGGCTCACTTGATATTCTCCTCAATCCTTCTAGTCAAATGGAAGTGCCCAAGGAGAAGCAGACACACCCTGCAGATAAATGAATGGCTGTTCAGATGTTGTCGCCAGCAGGGCTTTGCCTTCTTTAACTATGGAATATTCTTCCAAGAAGAAAGATTGCTAGGACAAGATGGAAGAGCATCTTGTAAACAGGCTCACTAACTTAGTAAGGGGAGCTTTAAACTAGGTTCATGGAGGATGGAGAACAAAGCCCTGTGGAAAATGGGGAAGTGGGTAACCTGAAGGAATAGCAAGCAGGAGGGGGAAAGAGTGGAGGGCTTCTCATTCTTGCTGAGGAAATAGGGCAATTGGCTAGTTATCTCAGATGCCTGTGTATGAATACATGAATAAATGGACCCTGGGAAACAAGCAGGAAGAACTGACCATCCTCACTCAGTCATGGAACTATGATGTGATTGGAATAACAGAGACTTGGTGGGATAGCTCTCATGACTGGAGTACTGTTATGGATGGGTCTGAACTGTTCAGGAAGCACAGGGAGGGAAGAAGAGGAGGAGGAGTTGCCCTTTACGTAAAAGATCTGTATGGTTCCTCAGACCTCTAGTATGAAACTAGAGATAGGCCTGTTGAAAGTTAGGGTCAGAGGGGAACGCAACAAGGGTGAGGTCATGGTGGGGGTCTGCTATAGACCAGCAGACCAGGAGGATGAAGTGAATAAGATTTTCTTAAAACAGTTATTGGAAGTTTCCCAATCACAGACCCTGCTTCTCATGGGGTCTTCAATAACCCTGACATCTGCTGGGAGAGTAATACAGAAGTACATAGGTTATCCAGGGAGTTTTCTGTATAATGTTGGGGACAACTTCCTGGTGAAAGTGTTGGAGAGACAAACACCCAGTTTTTCTTTTTTTATTTAAAAATACATTTCCTCCCCTTCTCCAGCCATGTCTGACTTTCTCTCTGCCCTCTCTATCTCTTATCAGTGAATACAAGCAATACAAGGTAAGCTATGTTCTTGTATATTATTATTGTAATAAGCCCCTTTTTATATTGTAAGTAGTGTTCTGTTATATTTGTATTGATTTTTACTATTTTATATTGTATTATATTGTATTTCTATAATTTGTGCAATGATTTTTATTGTTTCATATTAGCATTGTATGATTTCGGCCTGCAATGTGGGTTGGCACGAGTGATTTCAAGTATCTATTTTGTGTATCAGGTTCCCATCTTGTTTCCATGATGTCCCCATGCCCTGTTGTGTATGTTGCAACCGATGACTCATAGCTACCCCTCCTATGTAAATTGGTTCCTAAATGAATGGGGATGAATGAGGGTGTTTGAGAGATAATGGTAGTAGGTCTAGGGTCATAGAGAGTCTGCACCTATAAAATGGGGCACTGAAGACAGATCTAGTGGGATATCCTCTCCATCTGCACCAGCACCATGCCACAACACCTATCCACTCAGAGGCCCTGCTGGCAACTCCCTCTGGACAACACCTGCTGGACAAAGGCCCTTTTCCAGCCTGGAAGGTAGCTATCACCCCCACCCTCTCTTCAACCAAGGACTTAGACTCTGTTTTTCTTCCCTACATGGACTTCAACACTTCCACTAAATCTCTTTCTGCTGTTACCATTGTGAGTGCTTTTGTGTGTGTGTGTGTGTGTGCCCCTTGATTGCCCAGCTTTCTGCCTCAGTTTCCAGCCCTGATCTCCCAGCTTTCTGCCTCTCTCTCTTTCCTGGCTGTCTCCTCCTGGCAGCCAGGCTTTTTGCCTTGCACCAGTGAGCTCAAGTCACCCTGAGGCCACTTGACCTTAAGTAACCCCATCTCCACTCCAGTCTGCCAGTTCTGATCCTAGCCCCAGCAACTTTCACTCCTGGCACGGTCACTGTGTCACTTTAACCCCCATCCATCTCCCTCCTTCCTCTCCTTCTGGAGATCTTTAACCCTTGATTTCCCCCTCCTACAGTCATCAAGCACCCTAGGTATCCCAAGTACCCTAAGCACACGCATACAAGCCACACCACCCAAGTTAGGAACTCATCTGTGTGTATGTGTAGGTGGGTAGTATATGCATGAACTGGCATATATCTATAGATAGATAGATAAAAGTGTGTGTATGATATATGAATGAGTGATCTGTGCATATGTATTGGATGTGCATACACTCTGTGTGTGTGTGTGTGTGTGTGTG
>JAGPOW010000261.1:129478754-129509826 GCA_030014935.1 Caiman crocodilus
CCCGGTGGAGCTCCAGCCTGCAGTGACAGCCCGCCCCACCCCACACATATCTGGGGTGTGCATCCCCCCATGCCATCCCAGGGTGTGCACAGTGGTGGGAGTTGCTACCCTTTTCCGTGCCCCCCAGATGAGATGTGGCTGTATCTCATGCCCTACTCCATCTGGGCAACACCTCTCCCAGCCTGACACCTTCCCTCACTGTGGGGTCTTGATCTGAACCCTCCTACACCCCTTCCCTCCTCCCTCCCCTTCCAGCACAACAGACTTACCAGTTGGACACAGCTCTCCAAGATGCCAGGCTAAGCTCCTCACTGCCAGATGTTGCACTGTGGCTGTGCACACATCAGGTAAAAAAAGCTGATTTCTGATAAAGTCAATTTTCTTTATATTGGTTCCATATCCAATATTGAACCAATGTATCAGTGCACCTCTTATGCACCTCTAATGATCACAGTTTATTTGTTTCCAATGTCCCTCTCTCACTTGTAGCCTCTAGAATTTAAGTTTTAGGAAGTTCCAGTTCAAAGGCTGTGCCCCTAACTCCCATGCTCAATAGCTAGTGATGCCCCTTTCCTCCGAGAATTAGACCAAACCTTTTTAAAAAAGATTAATCTGTCAACTTCACAAAATGGTTAAACTGTTAACTTCCACATCAAGTGGCATACTTGAATTACACAGTGTGTAAAAGAATTTCCTTTTGTTAGTTTTAAGCTTATTACCTACTAATTTCATTTTGAGCACCCTAGTTCTTGTATTCTGATAGAGTACTCCATTCTGAGGGGTAATAATAAATTCCTCTTTACTTTCTCTTCCCCATTTAGGACTTCCTAAACCCTTATCTTGTTTCCCCTCAAGCATATGTTTTCTAAACTGAATAGGTTTAGCTTCTTTAATCTCTTCTCACATGGAAGTCACTTTATACCTCTAATCATCTTTTTTGACTTTCTCTGCCTCTTCTCTAGCTCTTCTCTATCCTTTTTTTCAGGTGTGGGGACCAGAACTGGGTAAATTGTTCAGGGTGTGGATGCAATATGCATTTATAAAAAGGGCATAATGATATTTGCTGTTTTGTTTACAATTCCTTTCTTAATAATCCCTAACATTTTGTTTGCCTTTTTGACAGCCACTAAGCATTGAACTAATATTTTTAGTGAATTACTTACAATGTCAGCCAGATCTCTTTTCTGTGTTTTAATAGTTTGTGTAGAGCCTGTCATAGTGTAGATTTAGTTTGGGTTATTTTTGCCCAGGTGCACCACTTTACACTTATATACATTGAATTTCATCTGCCTTTTAGTTTTCCATTTGCTTAATTGAGCCATACCCTTCTGTAGTTTCTCACAGTCCACCTTGGACATTATCACTGAATAATTTTGTGTCATCCATAACTATGGCCGCTTTGTTTCTCACCCACTTTTCCAGATCATATTAAATACCACTGGCAGATGAGTGCAGATGTTTGGTTCCCTGGAGACAAGTAGCAGTGGCACACCTTGCACTACAGCTACTTGTCCCTGGGGAATGCCCATACCACATATGCTTTGACATGCGGCAAGTTATCTTGGGTTGGGTATGGGAGGTTGGGGCCAGCATTGTGCTGGTCCCAGCAGCCTTACCTGGGGTCCTGTGGACCTCTCAGGGCTGCAGTTGCGGTGATCCTACTGGGCAGAGCCTGGTTGGCAGCCACACTGTGGCTCCAGGTAGCCCAGTTCTGCTGTTCAGTGGTGCACACTACCCATGCGAGTGCTGCTCCATGTTTTTTTCCCTCATGGGTTTTTAGACCCCTGGATATCTATGGGGGATCCTGCTTTTAGTATTCTAAATTAGGTACATTTCTAGCTCACATCTACCCCCAAATTTGTGACCCCCCACGTTATTAAGTATAACTATTTCTACTTTTTTTTTTTTAACCAGCAAATTCATTGTCATTTTATTACGTTTAGGCGTTACATTAATTCTTCAAGACTGCAAAGATGCTACACAGATACATATTGATTTATGAATGTAACATGTTTTCCTAATTTATATTAAACACAGTCAAGCTGCCCATCTCAAATCAAACAGATCAAGAGTTCAGTTGGCTTTGCAAAGATAATTGACACTTACTTTCAATGTTTGTTGAACCTGTCGTATACTGCTTGCTTGGACATTTTTTCCTGTGTGTTATTTTACTGAGTTAGTCTTTGATACTTACAAAAAATGTTGTTGTGTTTTTTTTTAATGATAACAATGAAGTGTTTATATTTTTATCACTGATGATTTGAAATTGTGGAAAATGCTTTTCTCGAGAAAGAATGACAAGAAACAATAGGATTTCGAGAAGTGAGAATTTACAAATCAAATGATGGATTAAAATATTGAGAATTGCAATTAGTAAAAGGTGATGCAAAACGGACAGAAAAAAGTCACATACTTTTTACATGTGGACTGATATTCAGTTGTATCTATTGGCATAAGAAAGAAGTAAGGAAGGGCTTAACGATCTGAATTAAAACTAGGGCATCAATCTAGAATTTGCTGTTATTCATGTGACAGAGCGGGCCTTTCCAGGGCCGCCACACGCTACGGCCCACCCGCCTGTCTCGGTGGGCCAACTGCCCACCTGTTCTCGTCTGCCACAACTTGATCTAATAGGTTCACTGATTGATGTTAATAAGCAGGAGGCTGCCCACTCATGCCCCGATGCCAGGGAGCGCTATCTGCGGCTCTTATCCATCCCCAATACCGCAGCCAAGCCTTGCAGATGGCACCTTGGTGTTCCTCTAGTTACCAGCCCCACGCTGGGCCCCAGAATCATCCATACAGGACCCTTCTATGATCCCTCCAATCCAGCGGCCTCTCCGCTGTCACCCGGGCTACCTAACCCCGAAGATATCTTCCCCTTTTGGGTGTGGTCCCCCTGAGACCTCCAGCACCTAGCCCTGGCCAACTTCCAGGCTAGTCAGGACCCCAGGCCCCTGGCTCTTGGGCATCCCTCGTGGTGGGCCCCCGGCCCTTTTGGCTCCCTTAGCCCTGGCCCCAGCTTGGGCCAGTTGAGGGTACTCTCTCGCTCAGGCTGGGTCTCTAGCCCCTCACTCTCTCTCACAGGGTCCGCCCTCTGGGCTCTTCAAAAACACAAGGTTACCCACCTGGCGGTGGGAGCAAAGGGGTTATGGCGCCCCGACTTCCCTTTCACCCGGGTGGTAACTGGCCCAGCATTTCCTGGGGGCTCCTGTGCCACTGAGAGCCCCACCAGGCCATCCACTCCTGGCAGGATGCAGTTTCAGGTCATGCCCAGGACCATGGAGCCTCCTTGCCAACCCCTACAGCTCCCCAGGTGATCTTCTCAGCAGGTCTCTGGCCAGGCGATGTTGCTGCCTGGCCTCCCAGCAGCCAAACTGCCTGTGTTTATATCGGCAGACTCAGTCTCAAAATGGTTGCCCTCATCGGGCACCTGGAGGCTGCCCTCTCCAGGGCCTTAAAGGGGCAGGTACCCCCAATGCCCTGCCACGATCTTCACCAGCGGTAGGCACGCTCAGTGCCCCGCCATGATCTCCTCACCAGCGGCAGCAGGCTCAGCTCCCCGCCGCAATCTCCACCAGTGGCAGCGGGCTCAGTGCCCCGCCATGATCTCCACCAGCAGCAGGCAAGCTCAGTGCCCTGCCGTGATCCTCACCAGCGGCAGGCGGGCTCAACGCCCTGCTGCACTCTCTACCCATGGCAGCCGGGCTGAACGCCCTGCTGTGATCTCCACAAGTGGCAGGCATGCACAGTTCCCAGCCACATGCCTTACCTCCTCAGGGAGTGGTGAGTATGCACAGTGTCCAGCCACACCGCCCCCTCTCTGGGGCTCCCCATCACTGCCCTGCTCTCTGGGGCTCTCATCATCACCCTGCTCTCTCTCTGGAGCTCTCATCATACTGCCCCTCACAGGCCTCTCTCCACTGTAGCCCCTCGCAGGCCTCTCCAATGCAGCCCTTCTCTGGGCCTCTCCAATGCTGGCCCTCTATGGACCATTCCAATGCTGCCCCTTGTGGGCCTTGGAAAGTGGCAGGCCTGGCCAGTGCCCCACCATAATTCATATCTAGAGAAGGAAGAAAATGGAATTCTCGTTCAGTAGGAAATTTCAGCATTTCATATTGAAACAAAGCATAACATTTAGAAATTACTTGTATAACATAATCCTGAACACACATACACACACACATGCATGCACGCATTTGGAGCTATCAAAACATTTAATTTAGAATGTCAAAACATTCTGTAAAATAGCATAATAAATTGTAATAATCAGCATGCTACTAAAATAACTTTCACTGTAATAACATTTCATACTTTCAGTGTAAAAGGATAGTTTTCTTTAATAGTGGTGGAGCAACAATAAAGTTAGACAAGTTTTCAAATGCAGTTTTTTCTTAATTATGCTATATGAAAAAAAGGAAAACACTTATTTTCACTTCTTCCTATTGAAAATTCAACTGAAAATACAAATTATCCTGAAATATTTAAATTTGAATGAGCATGTGTTTTTACATGGAAATGTATTCTGTTAAAATGTGTTGACCCAGATCTACCCAAAGTGGGAGAAAAATCTGGGTACAATTTCCTTGTACTTTACTAAGGCAGAAAAATTTAGAAAGGTTATTTTTATAACTAGTTACATTTACCTATATCTACCTACCTACTCACAGAAAGTGTCAGAACATCAGACAAAAAAGCTAACCAATAAGGGAGTGCTAACCAGTAAAAACAGCCCCTATATACTTTTTTCCTATATTACCTTATGAACACATTTCTTTTCTCACACAGAAAGGCCACTTTTGGGGAATAACAGAAAGAGGAGCTCATTTTACAGTCATCCCTTCTTTTGACAGTTGAGAAATCCAACCAGTGTGACTATTTGGACTCAATGTGTTGGTAGGTGATAAAAGTTCTTCTATGGGAGAACCCCAAACCCTCAGACTGACCATGACCATTCCATTGGATAATAGGTGAATTGTATTGATACACAGTAATAATAGCTAAGAATAACTAAAACAATTCTATATCTACTAGTCCTAGAGATGCACAGAGTCAAGATATGTCAGGCCAGTATGTGAGCTTCACTCTGATGTTCTCTCTTGAATGTCAGCAGCCTGGAGATCAGAAGCCGAGGCCCACCCCCCTCAGTAATGGGGTGGGTAAGGTGGGCTGGTGGTGTGCCCTCTGTCCATGGTGGCCTCAGGGACCCTTTGCTGCTCTGAAATTCCTCCCTTTTTATTCTTTCTTCCCCTTTGGTGACTCTTCATCTCTGTGCATCTTTGACTAGTTTGCCTGTGTGGTTGTCATATTGTCCACATTCTGTCCTGCAACATATTCCTTTGTTTCACAAACTCATCACATGCATATATCCTAATCTGGACTTCTACCAGCCTCCTCTTAATTTGGTCCATCTACCAAAACTGGAAATCCCAAGGGCAGTTTGGCACTGTGACCTGGCACCAATGTTGCAGAGTCACTTATCTCATGGTATGGAAAACTGTGGTACATGTGGTATGTCTTCAGTTTCCCAGCCTTTATGTCTTCCTGCTGCTTGCCTGTGTCAGACACGGTGGGCCTTGAAGGAAACTGTCACAGACAGGCTTTTAGAAACCAATTAATCTTTGTTGTTGGCCTGGACCATTATTCTAATGCACTATTTTACTTACAAAATAATTCCCAAAAGCAAACCTCTAAATATAATTTTCTAGCCATCAAACATATCTGCTGAATGTCTCACATGCAATCAAGTAGTAATATACATAAACAAACAGAAAGACAATCATACAAAAAAACAATTCTCTTTAAACCTTCACTGCTACCAATGCACCACCACCTTACTATTTGACAATTCCTTTTTACTAGAACAGCAAATATCCCCCCCAAGGTGTGTGCCCTCACATGTGCTTCAGCTGCGGAGTCATAATTAGCCACTCAAGCTGAGCCACATGACAAAACACCCAGTTCCATCTGTGAGCAGCCACAGGTCAACATACAATCCATTTGGACACCAAAGAACAAAAATCATCAAAATATTTGTAATCTTGAAATGTTAATATCTTATGTTGGAATACAGTCCAATGTTCTTTAGGGCCCCTCTAGATGGTTAGGCAAGTGCACAATAGGATCTAGTGCACATGGTAGGAGGCACAATAATGGGATCCAGCCTCAGATCCTATCTCACCCTACTGCTAGTATAGGGAGAGCCAGGATTATTTCCAGTGGTATGAGCCCCACAGTAGATCCCCACCTGTGGCAGCCCATGGGACAGTGCCATGGTTGGGAGTCCCCTTAGCTGCATGACTCTCAGCTACTAGAGTATATGGTGCACCCCTGCAGCTGGGAGTCCTGTCAGCTGATGGGATGCCCAGCTGAAGGGGCATAGCTATGCTACACATGCAAATTAAAGCTGGACAGAAACCAGCTATAAAGTTATTGCACCTTTTCCAACTCAATGTTCATAGCTGGATGAGTCTTTTTATGGAGAGACAGGTATCTTGCATGTGTAACCAGTCTAAATGAATTGCTCAATTAACCAGGTAATTGCACAGTACATGTACCATGTAGAGAAGTCCTTTAGCAGCAATGCTTCCTGATCACATTATCTCCCAACCTTCTCCTTCCTATAATAACTCTCTATATGTAGTTTCTCTGCTGATTTTTAAAACTGCAATGTATCAGTTATAACTATCTGAGAGAGGACTTAGATGACCTCTTTTTCCTCATATGCACCTTTACTCAGTTGGGCCAAAAATGAACTTGTAGACAAAATAGAGACTCTTGACTTGGAAGAGGTAATAGTACTTTCATAGGAACTGGGCCAAAATCCACAACTGCCACAGACTAAATGCAAAGCCTATGTCACTGACTTAATCTTCCTTCTAATGCTCAATTTCACATTTATACAACAACACTTCACAGCCTTAAATTTCCTTTTGCTAGTTTGGGTGGAAAAAAAAAGTTTTACTTATCTGCTTGCTTTCTCTGGAAGGATGGATAGAAAGCGATTGATCAGACTTGTAGTACTTGGGTTATACCAGAAGACAAAAATCTGAGTGCGAGAAATCAAATTTATAGCAGCTTTTCAGCCAGTCTGGTACAGGCCTTCAAAAATGTAGCAAGGCAATTGCGAACTGCAAGTCTAAAAAGTAATCAACTGTACATAGTAATGGCTCTATGGAAATTTGAGTCCATAAATCAATGACAAGATTCCATATATACATACTCCAAGTAAATTTCTCATTTGAAACAACTACACTATGACTAATATTCTTAAGTATTTCAAGCCTAAAATTTAATACAGATTTCTAGATAGAATTGAACAGAATCTTCATTTTATTTAACTGCTGCTCAGGATGCTATGTGGGACTGAAATGACAGATGAGTTGACAGTGCTGAATAAAACTTAAATAAAATTTGAGGCGAGCTGTAGTATTTCATATAACATGGAATACTGTTCTCAGGGCCTCTGTCTATGAGGAAATTGTTCTTAAATTTCTAACTTGTTATAAAACTAGTTTAGCTAACAAAAGACCATGTTAAAGATTCTTATAGTTGGTGCCATAAATTATAGCTACAAACAATTTTAAAGGTAGTTTAGCTATACCAATGTAAAAAGTAGTAAGATTTTTCAGTGATACTTCCTCAGGACCAGTACTAAGGATTGATTTATCAAGAGTATTCAGAAGACTAGTACTTTCTGACACAAATGAGAATAACTATCTGTCTCCTAAATTAATATAATAATGCTGTCTACTATCCTTTGATTTGTGGTTAAAATTTCAAGATTACAAAATTGTCTATGGATAGATTACACTTTATTCCTGACTGAGCTCGCAATGATTTTAAGTCTAAGGCCCTTGTTACACATTCATTTTAGACAGCTCATGGATCTCTTAACTTCCTGGATTGTCTGCACAATAATACCTGAAAATAATTTTAACCACACTTTAGGTAATTTAAATTATGTCGCTCCAGAGCAGGTTAATTTCTAATTCATGTTACCTAGCTCATGTTCCATTAATATGTAGTCACTCCCTACAGATGAGCTGCCTAAATTGCAGTGTCCCCTCCTTCACCCTCCAGCTCTTTGTGGACAGACTTTCCACCTCCTAATTTACTTCCCAAGGGGCAGTTCTGGCACTAAGTGAACTACCCCTCCTACTTCTGGGGTTTGATGTTCCTTGTCACAGGGGGAGAACTCCTGGGGGCACTCCAAAGCTCCCCGAAGGAGCTGCGGAGGCAGAAGTGAGCGACAGAGGGTAAAAAAAAAGGAAAAAAAATGTCAGTTACTCACCACAGGAGCCACAGGATTGCCAGAGAAACCTGCACGCGGCCGGGACGACAGCGTTAAACACCTGCGAACGGTGGGTGACATCAGCACAGGGCACTGGCCGGCAAGGATAAAAGAAGAGGCCATGGCAGGGAGCGGGGGAAGCATGTGGCTGCCGGGAGTGGGCCACGGCAGAAGCGGCTGGAGACGCGGAGCACCAGATCTGGCTGCTGGAGTGGGCTCTGGGCGGGAGATCAAGCCTGGGAGGCGCGGCTCACTGGAGCCGGCTGCCGACGTATGTCCTGGGCCAGAGAGCAAGCCCGGAAGGCGCAGGACACCAGAGCCAGCTGCCGGCACATACGCTGGCCAGGAGAGAGAGCCCGGAGGACACAGAGCACTGGGACCAGAAGCAGACGGGCCACCCAGAGGCCGTGAAGATACCCAAGAGGGACGGAGGCCGGAGAACGGCACAACCAGGATGGGTGAGCTGGGGAAAAGCGGGGAGCGAGCCACAGACGCATGGAGGGACCCACGGACTGTAGAAGACCCAGAGAGAGGACTGCAGCCAGAGACAGATCCAGGTGGGAAAGGGAAACCCTGGGACAGCCCGGAGAGGGAACGTCCGGACCAGTGGGAGCTGGAGAGAGGGATCTACAGCAGGGAGAACCCTGAGAGGGTGTCGCTCCCAGGGGAGTATGATAAAGAACGGTGGGTAGCCGGCCTGGAGAGTGAGGGCTAGCAAGTGGAGTTGCGGATAGCGGCTCGATGTATGGGCCAAGAACCCGTTAGGTGAATAGCAGTGTTTAAGTTTGTTAGAGTGTTCCTTTGTTTGTGTTACCTCGGGTAAGAAGGGGCTGCGGTATGGGAGTAGGTAGGGAGGAAAGCCTTCCCCGTCGGTGGCGGCCATAGAGAGCAGCGACAAGAACACCTAGAACTGCCGGGCAGGGTAAGGGTGAGGTGAAAGGCATGGAGGAGCCTCGCAGAAGATCTTGACTGCAGGTAGCCAAAAGGGACATCCGCCCAGACGGAATCTCCACCCACTGGAAGATCAAAGTCGTGGCAGACGAGAAAGGGGCAGACCCCAGCGCGGAAAGAGACCTGCTCCAAGGCTTCCTGCAACGGCCAGCCGGATATCTACAAATCCTCAGGGCAAAGAGGC
Organism: Caiman crocodilus; assembly: GCA_030014935.1. NCBI lineage: Eukaryota > Metazoa > Chordata > Crocodylia > Alligatoridae > Caiman > Caiman crocodilus. The sequence continues at coordinate 129,488,183 of JAGPOW010000261.1, forward strand.
CTGAGGTAAGATGTTCGACACCCGGTGGCTACATTCCTACCCCAGGATGGTGGTAACCTCATGCAAACAGCCTGCAGACAACATGCCAGCTAGCCAAGTCACAGAGCAGGGATGGGTCCAAGAGTTGGGTCTGGAGAGAAGGGAGAACAAGAAGGTCCCCATGGACCCATGGGTGTCCCCATGGACTGGGGTTTCCTTCATGGCACAGGGCAGTAGCTCCCCCAAAGCTACTTTTCCTCACTGCTCTCACCTCCCAGCCACCCCAGGAAGCATAAGCAGTACCCCCAATACCTAATTACCATTATACTAAAACATGAGGCCTTCGTTAATTTACTTCTTCTTCCCCTTCTTTTTAAAATCTTTTTTTAAAAAAAAGTTTAAAAAAAAATTATTTTATCCTTCAGTGCATGACTTTCATTTCATTTCCTTCCCCAACCTGCTTTTTGTTTTCACCTCCCATTTCATTACCTACCCTCCATTCATTAATTCTCCACCTCCCAATTTAATGTGTTCACCCTGCCCCCACCCAAGCCATCTCTCCCAGACCCCCACCTAGAATAGGGATAGAAGTCTGTCCTGGCTCACTATCCCTATAGTGGCAATTTGCATCTGTAGCTCCTAATCATAGCCATGCTTGCCACCCTTCTAGTGGCAAGTCACAGCTGTGCAGATGGGGCACAGTCAAAGAAGGTTTTTACTCTTACGGTGTGACTGCACCAAACATGAGCTAGCACTAACACTGATCAACATTTGAGCAGTTCAAAGTACAATGTATACCAAGAACCTAAGATGATCACTTACTGGCATTTGAATTGAATCTTCCCCTTGTCCATACCTCAAATGTTTAGTGTTAGCCTTTCAGGTTCATATGAAATTACCACAACAGTTACAAATGGCTTACAAATATAAACCTCGGGGGAAGAGTGAGGAGTGCGAGGGAGGGAAGGAAAGAAAAAAGAGATGCTATCAAGTGAATTTCTAGGTACATTAACTCTATTACTCAATATTGTCAGATAGGGAGGCCATAAATTTGTAACAAACATACAAATGTCAAATGAAAACTCCAAGATACGATCAAGAAAAAGAAAAAAGTGTGTTAATACTTGGAACGTTTGCTAATCCCTCAATTTCACCTTTTAATCTTTCAGTGACAATTACATGTGGAAAAGTTGCTGCCAGAAGACTAGCAAAGTAGACTTTATAGATATGCTGTCCTTGATCTGAAGGTTTTTTTCAGAAGCGATTATGGTCCTAATGTGGAAAGTATACTTGCTGAATTCACATATTTCTCCTCTAGAATAGGGAGAGGCAACCTAGGGTCCATGGGCCAGATCCATCCCGCAAAGCTTTTTTATTGGGCCCATGGACATGGGACTTCAGGTGAAATGGGATGGCAAGGGGACTTTGGCAGAAGTTGCCTTCTCTGTGCCAATGTGGGGAAAAGTGGCAGTGGCACGTGCTGAAAGAAGCAGGAGCAGCAGGTGTTCTCCCCACAATAGCAGTAGAGAAAAGTGGTCCTGGTGGTTGGGTTCCAAACTGGATCAGTCCAGCCCACCAGCTTAAAAGGTTGCTGATCTCTGCTCTAGAATGCCTTTAGTCATCCTGATCGTCTTCATCCTTGCTTTTTTTTAAATGTGCTTGGCCACTTTGATGCCTGGAACCAACTGTTCCCTATGCACTCTATTCAGAAGTTCATTGTTACACTCTCATTTCTTGTTTGTTTCTTTTCTGATCGAGTGAGTGTGTTATCATGTTTCCACATGGACAGTAACAGGGACATAGTCTTAAACTTGAGTATAATATTTCCATCACTTCACGTTAAATACCTCATAGAAAGGACATAGAGGGTGCAGACAGAAGTGCAGCTCCCTGCTGTAAATCGAAATACTTTACAGGAAGGATTCTGAATTACAACAACCCCCAAATCAAACAGAAGTTCACTGTTCGTCCCAGAGGAGAGAGGACTCTAGCCGCTGGCTTCAGCCTTCAGCCATTTTCTCCTAGCAACAGCGCACCATCCCCGCCAGCTCAGCTCCCTGCCAGTCTGTGTTTTCAGAATGGGAGGAGGGGAAGGGAGAAGAGGGAGCCCGTCCTGGGGGGCTGCATGTACACGCACAGCACACGGAACAGTTGTTACTTTAATGACTGTGCAGTACATGGTGTTACTGCACAGTACCTGGACTGGATTCCAACACACTAGACATTAACATTTCAAGATTACAAATATTTTGATGATTTTTGTTCCTTGGTGTCCAAATGGATTGTATGTTGACCTGTGGCTGCTCACAGATGGAACTAGGTGTTTTGCATTGTGGCTCAGTTTGAGTGGCTAATCATGACTCTGCAGCTGAAGCACATGTGAGGGCACACACCTTTGGGGGATATTTGTGTGTTTTTTCCCAGTAGCAATGAGCTATTGTGCAGTAGCTTGTTACTACAGCACAGTAGCATCATTGCATAGTTAGTACCTGGCAAGGCAACTGCATAATAGCACTGAGCTTGTTGCTACTGTGCTGTAGCGACTTTTGTAGATGAGCTCAGGGTTCCCCAGCTGCTCCAATACACACACAGCACCCTCCAGCAGGGGCTGAAAACCCTCCTGTCTAACCTTCCTCTGCTCCCTTTCCCACCCTCCCATTATAAAAACACTGACAAGCTGGGAGGCAGAAGTTGCTATGTTTTGAAACATCTTCATCTGACACCTCATGCAAAGAAGGTGCCGAGTTTCATTCGATTGTTCATTTTTGAAGTGGTCTGCAGCCATGCAGTTGTATTTGTTCATGGCTATAGACCACATTCTGTGTCCAGATTGGGCAAAAATTGTCGCTTCTGCCTGCCCCCAGAAAAAAGCACATCTAAACTGTCAGAAAACGCTCAGGAAAAGTAGCAGAGAAAACAGGTCAAGTAAGATTCGTAATGCTTTTTTCCTACTCTCATTGTGTCTTCTGAAAAATCAGAAGGCTTATCTGAGGGAATGATTACAGTTTCTGGGGCTGTTAATTTCATTCCCTTTACACCTCTGCTTTCAATGGAATTGACATGCTCTTTCCTTAATAAGGCTTTTGAGAGGTAAAAGATGCAGCTACTCATGCCTAGTCTCAGAGTTAGATTAAAATCTCCTGCATGTGCTGAGTCTAAGGTTTTGTCCATGTTAACCAAGTTCTGCTGCTGGCAGAAGTTCTAGCAGGAGACAGCAACCACTGCTACCAACCCACCACAGGACATGCACATCCATGTGCCCTAAGAAGACACCAGTTTCTGAAAGGACTGATAAAACCAGCGGATGGGATGGGATGGGAGTGTATGCACTTGTGATCTCCCTTCTGACAGACAGCAAAAGCAGCTGTATTTTGTTCATAAGGCATGTACTATAACTCTGTACATTGAAAGGAGGGATTGGATGTTTTTTTTCCCCTGCAGACATGCTTTGAGGGTAGATATTAGCAAGATTCTGTTAGCGTGCCTACACTTCTTCTGGTTTTTTGCACAATAGCCTATTTTACTGCACATTAAAGTGTCCCATAAAAAAAAATATGCTTATGCTAATGCTCAGTAAAATAGGCTACTGCTCATTGTCACTTAAAAAAAAGTGCTCTTTCAGTACTGTACATTAGGGCAGCCTAATGCACATTCATTTCATAACTGAAATTTGAGGTACTCTAATGCTCATTAGGAAAAGCACGTTTAGCACATGTAGATGTGTCTGGGATGCTGTCTTGTAGACTAGGCCAGAGGGATACCCAAAAGATATGGGTTATGTGAGCAATCAAAATTCTTCCAAGTCTTAAACTTACAATCTCATTTCACTTATAAATTTATAAACCCAAACATCTAAATCAGAATGGAAGGGCTATTTTCACTAACCTGACAACAGACTTCTCATTCCACCCCCCTCCCCGCCCATCATACTGATTTCATCATGTCTTAGTTAAGTAATGATATCAAAATACAATTATTCTTTTTTGTACAATTTATTATTATTATAATAAATTATTATTTGTATTGTACAAAAACATAATGAGATCCTAGTAAGAATAGAGCAAATAATATTTAACTAGATAATGGCTCTCTCATGCTGGAGAAATAAAGCAGAGTTCACAATCATTTCATTTCTCTTCATTTTTCACCTTGAGTAGGCTTAGGATAATACATTATGATAAACTAAAGCTAGTTATGGAAATATACTTTTTGTTCATAAATGAGAGTGACTAACATCCTGAGTACTGCTGGGGTCCTCTGCATGTCCAGGTAAAGGCACAATGGACTCTAATGCATGATCCACACAATCACACTTCCTGCCATGCCACACCTGCATGGTAGGAAGAGTGGTTGTGGGATCACAAATCAGATCCCATTGCATCTTATCGTTGGTTCAGGGGGAGACTAATCCCAGGCTCCCCCTGCACCAGCAAGAAACAAATTCCCGTGGCTGGGAGCCCTTAGGTGCTGTGATCTCTCAGCCACGGGGGTACCCCATACATCACATGGCTGGCACACCAGCTTCTGTGGTCTCCCAGCAGTGGAGGTACAGCACTCACTCCTGAAGCTGGGGAATCAACAAGGCTAGGAGAATGGACTGAGAAGAGTCAGGTCTCAAAGCCAAAGGCCTGCCCCTTAGAAGCCATACCAGGAATGGTGTAGGAAAAGGAGATTGAATAAGGTTGCTTCTTGTGAAATCCAAAGGAAAAGCTTCCCCCTCAAAAGCAGCACTTAGCTAAAAAAAAAAAAAAAATTCAAACAAAAACCAAAACAAACAAGTTAATTATGAAGGCCACACTCATTCCTCAGCTTCTCCCCAATATTGTAAATTGACTACAGTTAAATCACTCCAAGATTATAACAATTTGACTGATAAGAAGTTATACTGGTGTGCGTATATGTGTGTACATGAGCTTTTATATTAAAAAGAAGATAAAATAATAAAGGTCATATAAAAGTCAAGTGTAAATAGGTATATAGTAATAATTTATTAGCAAGAAAAATGTGAAAATAATTAAAACATTGATCACTGGAAGAATTGTAAAAGCAGGCTTTGTGTTTTTATTTTTTCCCCCGGTAAATTAAAATCAAGATAGCACTAGCCACATCTTTCCTAAATATTTTGAGATTTGTTCTTGACATGACAGTCTTAAGTCCTTACGATGCTTGATTTGATATATAATCAAACAACACATTATATAAATCCCCAAACCAAACTTGAATACCTGATTCAGAGAACCATCAGCATCACGTGCATAACTAGGAAAACAGCCTGCATAATCAAATCCCTTGCTGTCTCTTATATACCAAGAAAAAATGCAGTGAGGACATCATATCAGCATTAATGACAAAACCATCATTCTATTAGCTGTAATATTAACTGTAACCTGTCATCAGAGGAATTCCACCTAGCCAGCCATTACCTGAATATTTTTATAATCATACTAATATGAAGATAACAAACACTAAAGTTCCCAGAGGTTGGAAAGAAACCAAATTATAATGGATTCTCTAATTAATTAATGAGCTCAACTGGACTTGGACAGGAATAGTGTTACATGATTGAAAACTTGTAGAAGGTCTGTAAATGATAAATGATATTGGCCTGGTAACTATAAATGAATCAAATAGATGAATTAAACTGGGGTAAGGTTTACAGACAACTAATACAAAGATTATTGTCAGCCTTTTTTTCCCCTAATATCTTACAGCTCAGAACTCCAACACCCCCAGCCCCGGCCCCGTCAGTAAACAGCATATTATTTAACCACACTATCAGTGTGGTCTAAATTTGAGGGGGTTTCAAATACTGAAGAAGTAAAGAAGGAGGAAGGACAACTACATGTTCTTCAGTAATCTTTAAGATGTTGAAACCAGTTTGGATTGAATTGCAATTGCACAGGTAACTCATGCAGAAGTTTGGACTTGTTTCTGAATAGCAGCATCTCATGGGCTTTGTGCATGTCCTGTGATTACTCATTCTTCCACAAGAGAGCATAAAGTTCCAACTAAAGGCAGAATTGGACATCAGGACATATCTAAGGTCACATGCAGATGTTCCTGGGACTCAGTCTACAATTCCACCTGGGACTCAGTCTACAATACAAGGGACTCATGTCACTTACATTTACTGTAAGTGACATGATTGTAGATTGAGTCCTGATTGTGCAGATGTTTCACAGTGCTGGGAGCCTGACCTAAGTAAGTTGGGGTGGCAGAAGGACAGGGCAGGTTCACAGACAGGTTTGGTGGGATCAAAGGGAATATTGGGTCCACGGTGTGGGGAGGAGTTGTCCATGCAGGTGTGGATGGGCCAGTGGGCTAAAGATAGCTTGGTCATGGTGTGGGAGGTGGGTAGGAAAAGCAGTCCCAGGATGTTCTAAACTCTAGGGCTGTACTTTGAATATTTGTGCAGACATTCCCAGAACCCTATCTCCAATCATTCAAGCGACACGACAGTAGATTGGGTCCTGCTTGTATACACAGGGAATAGATAGCATTCACTAGTCCTGGGAGCTTCACCCGGAACCTAAGTTGCAGTGACGGGGGCTATTGGGTTCATGAGGGGTGATTGGTGAGATTGGGTGCAAGTGGCAAGTTCACAGGAGGAGTAGCAGGTCTGTGGTGAGGAGGGGCTAGTAGGTCCATGGGGGAGATAGGAAAAGAAAAACCTAAGGAATGGGGTTAGTGACAAGACTTTCCCAGGCCCAGGGCTGCTGAATCACCCTGAAGACAAATTTTCCATGGCTTTGTATTTCAGCCTTTTCCTTATAAACTGTCGTGAGTGTCTCAAGCCTATTTTCTCTTTTGATAGAGGTTCCATAATTGCCCTATGTGGCTGCATAGAGTGGAGTTATCCAAGTAGGGTTGTGTTTGTGCCCAGTTAGACAGAAATAATATTTTAGAAGTAGAACTTCAGAGGATTATGTAAGAAATGAAGACTACGTCAGAGCACCAAATAAGGCACTGTCTAGTTACTTGATTTCACAGGCAGCAAGAGGGAACTGAGAGAGGTTTGTAGCTCCTACACACTCTCTGGCTTTACATGGGAGCATGATGAGTTACCAACGTCCCTTGTATAGCTTCTCCAAAAAGATTCCCAATTCAGAGATGAGATACCTATGAACCTATAATGAAATCTACACTGATAAATATGCAAAGAAGAAAAATATGATGACACAGATTTCATAACACATAGGAAGAATATAAGAATAAGATTCAAGCTGGAAAATTGCAAGTTAACATGTCAATACACAAAGTATTTACATTGAAATTTATGATTTTCCAGATTTTTTCCAATGAAAGAAAAACTGAGTTTAAAATGGGCAAAAAATTGGATGGTAAAATTGCATGCAGCCTGATACAGTGAAAAAAGGATAGCCCAACACAGTGTTTCTTAGATACATATAAAGTTACCTTAAAGGTGGACTGATTTAGAGGCGTATTCTCTGAATGAACGTCTGAACTTTTCTTTATGTCAGTACACAATCTCTGGATACTTTATAATACTATTTCCTTGGGGCAGTGGTCTTGTCACTAGGCAGGAAGTTCAAGATCCAGTCAGAAACTGATGGGTTCCATCTCCTTGGGCAAGAACCTCACTTTTTTTGTTTTTAATTCCCTTACTTGTATTAGTGTTTATTCTGTACTCCACTCTTTACTGCTTCTCCTTTAGGAACCAGTTAGATTTTTCTTTTGGTATTTACTTTTTCTTTCCTAAGCATTTGTGAGTACATTTATGTATGTTAATCACAGGACACTTCAGATTTGTTCGCATACATTCATTAATACAAATGCAAAGGTACCAGAGGCATAACTAGCTAGTTTCGTATCCTGGGCAAAATTTGTACGTTTGATCATCTGGGTACTCTTGAGTTTCTAAAATATTTTCAAGAGGAACATTTCTTCTGTAAATGGTTAAATAGTTCTACAGTATAAAATCTGAAAAGAAAGAGTATGCCTTATTTACAGGTTTCCATTCTTTGACATAACTGGGTGATAGATTTAACATGATTAAATATTCAAATTTTCCTCCACATTGAGGTAAGCAGCATCCAGAATATGCATTAAACAGCTAAAAACACAGATTTCAAAAAGAACACAGATAGAATTTTATATCAAAGAATTAAGTGGGTGTTTTTCCCCCCCACAAAATTTTCCAGGATGAAAAGAGTATATAATAAGTAGTTGATTATTTTGTAATTGGCAAAATAATTTAAGCAACACAAACACTGAAAAAATGTTGAGTGTTATTAAAATAATTCTGATAAAGCAAGCTGCTGTACTGCCCAGATGTGTGTTCAACCTGCAAAACTAAAAAAAAAAAATCCCCCAACATACATTTTATAAGTGATTATTTTCAGTTCACGTCACCAAGGACTCTTAAGTTTTTAAAGACTTATATTTTATCTCTGCTTTAGCCAAAGATAACATATGTTGTTAAATCAGCCTTAATGAGAAATATATTACTTTAGCCTGGAAGCATAATTGGTAAGATTTGCACCTTGAGCACATTAGTTTTACACCTCCCAATCATAGGTGCTTCCCCTGGTGTGGAGGAAGCAATCAATACAACCAGAATCCAGGGAGCAACTGTCTCAAAGCTCCCTACAATTGCTTCCATTGCCACCAAATCCTTCATTACCAAGATGCAGCAACAGCAAGAGCAGTGATGTCTCCCATGGGGCCAATCCCTTGAGGTGGCCCTGACTCTTGCTCGGACTTCTACCTGACCCTTAATTCTTGTCTTTGCTGCTCCAAATCAATACCTATAGTTTATTCCCTGGTTGCTCACTGCTAGTTAATGATACTGCATCAATCATTAATCATAAAAGGGATGTTTAGTATATATAGTTTCCTGACACCTACAGCCCCAAACGTTGATGGTCCTATACAGCTTTCCTATTCTATTCCACATGCCCTGAAAGCTTATCTACCTTTCCCCCAACCACAGTAACAAAGTGTCATGAGAAATATTTTAAATAGATACTCTTCACACCTGTTTCTTTTCCTGGGGGGTATGCACAGACTATGTGAAGCTCTGTGGCTCATTTCTTGAATTCTCTGTAGTGACCAATGCAAAACAAAACCCCATATCTGATTATCCAGTTTAGCTGTGGGGAGTTCCCTGTGGTTCAGTGGTAGAATTCTTGTCTATCACAAAGGATACCAGAATTAAATTTCTGGGTATGTATATAACTACAGCCAAGGAGGTACCAAATGTCTGTCCTCAGTCGGGCCTTTAGATTCTGTCTCAATGACCTAAAGCAGGGATGGAAGGTCTGGGAAGCTTCCACTCCTCCATACACCTGCCTACGCATATGTCAAAGGTCTGAGTACGTTCTCACACATACACCATGATCTGGAAGAAATCATGGATGTCAAATGAATTAATCTGTGGTGAAATATGAATTTGGTTTATACAGCTAACTCTATTATACGGTAATGTAAAAACTTTGACTTGAATGTTTCTGATCTCCATGGAAAAATTATATTTGTATCAAAGGCAAAATTTTCAACCTGGACCTTGCACTAATTTTATGGTAAGCATTTCGCCCATGACTCCCATTAACATGAATACCTAAGGAGTTGCAGAACCAGTCAAATATGGGCCAACCCAGCTTAAAGCTCAATGTTCTGCTGATAAACAGGAGGAACCAAGAGCAGATGTTTGAAGAGCGTTAGTGTTAGAGCTGGCAAGCCTGCTAAGTTGATTGTTGTGGGCCTAGATTTTGGCAGCCTTTTTAACAGATGGGCATGATAGATCAGAGACCTATCAAAAATAATGCAGTTCTGGGCAGGATGTGGATTGCGTTTCATCAGGCACACACTGAGGAAGACCTTGAGTCACAGAGGTGTTATGGCATAGGAAACAGATAACAAACAAACAACTGATTTTGAAGCATTCAGCTGCAAAGTTACAGCAACTAAAACTGGGTATAACTTACAAATCAAAATTCAAGCTGTCAACAAAGACAGAAAAGACAAGATTCAGTGACTAAACAAACTTCAACAGCATGTATGAATTACCAGGATAGAATCTCAGGGCTATAAATTCTACACTGACACGCAGCCCACACATAATATTTTGGGGTAGAAATCCAAGCTTGATCTGTGCATTTTGAATATTTACAACTCAATGCAATTAGGGGACCAAATCAGGTGAAGCCAGTGGCGAGGAGGCAGAATGCAGAAATTAATCTAGTCTTTAAGATCTTCTTTATTCTTCACTCTTCCACTGGGGAAATATGAAAAAAAAAAAAAATCTGTGATACCAAGTATTATGGCTCTCCTGTTTATGCAAGCATATGTTGAATTATAATTTTTTTTTAAAGATGTCTACATTCTTTGGTATATATATTATCAGCAAAACTAAAGAATAAAGTGTTTTATCATCTTCTTGACAAATATAAACATCTCTGTATCTCCAGACCTCTCTGGAATAGACGTTTACCATTTATGCATGGTATAGTAAATATTCTGACACTCAAAATAACATTTCCCTATATGACTGAAAGAGTTCGTTTTAACTAGGAAAAGTATTATCTAGCAAGGTGAAAGTGAGAAGATGAGTTTAAAATAAGATAAATTTGGACAACCTGCTTATCTAAGTTAACAATTATGGAATCTAAATTGTCTCACATGGTTCAACATCTATATTAGAGATTTTTGACAGACATCCAAAAGTTCCTTATTAGCTGATTGTGAAGTTAATCATTTTAATATGCATTGCATTACAATCTGTTGTTTTTTACCAGTTTCCTTGTCTGAAATTTCTTCAATGATATTTTAATCATCTGGGACCCAACTGTCCCATCTGGTGAAGTGCACGCATTTGACAAAAATGGTGCAAGCTACATCTAAATCATTTTAAAACGAGTATGTTATGCCAAAACACATGCTGCTTTAAGGATCTACAGGGAGTAAAGGGCTGCCAGTGAAGGGAAAGATGGTAAATTGTAGAGAAAAATGCCACAGCTTTCCATAAAGAATGTGCACCGACCACCAAATCCATTATACCATGCTACTATTTGTTTCATGACTAGCAAAAAAAAAAAAAGAGGAACAAGGGAAACATGCTCAAAACATGTATAATGTCTTCCTTTCCCACTCTGCATATGGGACTTATGAATATAATTTTAAAGTAACTTTTAAATAACAGAATAGTTAATATACAAAATAAGTTTACATATTTGTTAATAGTAAACAATGCATAAATAGCTCAGCTGAGGCTATATTGATCTCCTGTTGGTAAGAAATCAAGTCAAAAGGTAATATTGCCATCACTTTGTTCTTTGTAAATGTTTCTATACCATGATGCTGGATCAATTTAAAGATCCACTCTTAGCATGGCAAAATTGTGTGCTACCCTGACTTAAGGACTGGGAGCAAATATTCAGTCTAGTCCATGCTGTTTAACTATATGTACTGGTAAAAATTGCAAGAGTTCACCCTGGGTACTATCTTTAACATGGCATTTTCACAATGTGTGAATAGAAGTATAAGATATATATTCCTGAAATAATTCTTGCATAAACCAATATATCAGATTAGAACCCATTAAAGATGGTGTAAGTGCCAAAAATATGAAGGTCATTCCACATACTGTAGCACTTCTCCCAGGATATTGCTGTGAACATTATTATATTATATTATATTATATTATATTATATTATATTATATTATATTATATTATATTATATTAAGGTTAGCCACCTTGTCTGCCCTCCAGCTGAGTCCCCAGTGCTGGCCCTGGACATGCCCCTCTGCCTGGGTCTCACCATTTGTCTCACCAGCAGAAATCCTGGTGTTCTCTATTTAAAAATTGCAAATTTTCTGGTAAGAAACCAAAATTCTCTCATTAAAATACCCACGATAGTGTTCTTCCCCTATTAAAAGAAAATGCCACTATATAGAGAGGGATCAGTTGGGTAATGTTTTATTGATATATTTACAAGTTTAAAGCAATTTTGGAAGTCTATCAGTGTCTCTATCATCATAATAAAATACATTCTAAATATCTATATGCTCTGGCAATTACTTCTGGGGTTTTTGTCATAGACAAATCAGAGCTGCCTCTTCCTCCTTTATTCATGGACTGCCCCCCACCCAACCCACAGCTCCCCATTGCAGGGCCACTGCCCTCCCTGTAGAGCCCACAGACCTCATTCCCACAAAGTCCACAACCTGCCCCTTCCTACAGCAGCAACAGCTCTTGGGCGCTCAGAGCCTGCTGTGGCCAGAGCCTGCAGTGGTACAGTGTGGCCCCAGCTGCCTCAGACCCAGTGTTGTCTGTGCCACTTGTCATAGGGCTGTGCACCTTCAGGTGGCCCTGGGCTGCTCAGGCTGTTACACCACTCAAAGGAACCGGATCTCATGCCAGGTATGAGCCCCTACACTGCTGCCCAACTTACAGTGTGTGCGAAGAGAAGAACAAAGCAGGACCCAGCCTGGCATGGTCCACTAGCACACCTTTGCACATCTCCTGTGCAAATGTATGCTTGCTATGTGGCGTGAGCCAGGTTGCATTGGGTCAGCCAGGTGCATTTTCCAGGAGGCTCAGGCGGTGATGCAGTCATGGCACTGTGCCTAAAATGGGCCATGGCACATTGCTGTCTGAGCCTCATGCAGAATGTGCCTGGTTGGTGTTAGGGTGACAATAATTTGGATTTCAGGGAACATTGGATCTGCTGCTGGAACAAGGCTTTTAATCTGTGTCTCAGCAAAGCTGCTGGTCACAAGGCAGGATAATAATATAAGACTAACCTTGCAAATGTTTAGGCAAGCAGTTTTCTAAACAAAGTCATAGGGTTATAGCCCATTATGTAGGAAGAACAAAATGCAGCCCACCAGCTATCATCACGAGATAAAACAGAAGGAAGACCTTGGAGATGGTGTTGAAATCAGCAAAGAACAAGAAAGAATCAGCAAGTGACTGAGAGTGCCCGAGTTCATGGCCTTACACATGTGCTCTTGTAGCAACACCCGTTTTTCTTTATTTTAAAATGCATTCCCTCCCCTTCCTCAACCATTTCTGACTTTTTCCTCTCCCTCTCTATATCCTAGATAAGTATATGTAAGCTAAGATGTAGGATAAGCTTTAATATTTTATTTTAGGTAGTAAGTTTTATTTTTCTCTCCCCTTTTTGCAAATAAGTGCCCTGCTATTTTGATATCAATATACACTGTTTTATAAGTGATAATTATTATGTTTGTACTGCTTTTATATGGTGTGATTATTGTTTTAGTCCTATATATGTAAGTTAGCATAAATCATATCAAGTTTCCATCTTGTAATGTCAAGCCTCCATTTTTGTTCCATGCCTCATTGTGTAACCCATGACTCACACCTTCCCCTCCTATGCAACTTGGTTCCTGAATGAATAGGGGTGAATGAGGGTGCTTGAGAGACAATGACAGTAGGTTTAAAAAAAGTTCCCTCTGAATGACCAAACCATCAACACCAATACCTGAACCAATGACCCAGCCCTTGGAAGCACCCTCAGCATTCAAGAAATAAAAGATGAGGCAACCCACCATTGTGCCAGGCTGCACATTCTCAGTAAGAACACCTTTTAGCCCTCTTCAACAGGACTGACTTTGCCTGGACAGGCCATCTCCATAGGAGATCAGAGGTAGTCTGCCCCATAAAAAGTGGTAGTGAAGACTGACACCTTGGGACACCCTCTCCATCTGGACCAGCACCAAGCCACACCACCTATGCACCCAGAAGCCCTTCCAGTGACACCCCTCTAGACAACATCCCCTTTTCAGCCTGGATAGGTAGCTATCACCCCCACCCTCTCTTCAACCAAGGACTTTGACTCTGCTTCTCTTCCCTGCCTGGACTCCAACCCTTCCACTGAGTCTCTTTCTCCTGCTGCCATTGTAAGTGTGTGTGTGTGTCTGTGTGTGTACCAATAACTTCATGGGGCTGTGTAGCATGTTGTCTGTTTAATAAACCTGTTAGTTAGACCCCTGAGTTGGGTTTGCTTTACTATAGTCCAGCCCTGCTACAATCTCTGCTCCTCACCCCTCTAACTTCTGTCTCGTTCTCCCTCTCCTGATTCTGGCTCACTGCCACCTCCAACACCTGTCCTGAGCTCCTCTCTGCCTTGAAAACCCCTGTTTCTTTGCCACTGTCTTATCCCCACTTTCTTTTCCCCTAAGCAATGAGGTTTCTGCCTCATATTCTTTCCTGGCTGTCTCCTCCTTACCACCAGGCTTTTTTTTTTTCTCTCCTCTCCCCATGTACCAGTGACCTTGAGTAACCCTGGGGACACTTGATCTTAAGTAAACCTAAGCCTCAGTATCTCAGCCAGCTTCTCTCTAGTCCACTGGTTCTAATCCTGGTTGTGGCAACTTTCACTCCCTACACTTTAACATTCCCTCAAGTATCCCAGGTACCCCAAGCACATACATACACACTGTACCATCCAAGTTAGGAACTTACCTGTGTGTATGTGTTGGTGGGTTGTATGTGTGTGAACTGGTGAGTGTGTATGTGTATATATTATTACTGTGTGTAATTATATATATATATATATATATATATATAAATTGTGTGCATGATATATGAATTAGTGATCTATGTGTACTGAGTGTGTGGGTATAGAGAATTGATTTTTGTCTAATTTTTAGTGTGTAGTGTGTATGTGCTTGAATTGGTGATAGATATGCATGTGCCTAGGCTGGTTTGGATGTGTATGTGCCTGAGAGCTGGTAGTGTGTGTGTGTGTGTGTGCGTGCGTGCGCGCACCTAATTGATTTGTGTATTTGTATATGTGCAATTGTGTCATACCTTCCTGTCTAACAGTGAAATATTGAGATCCTGAGAGTTGGCCTGACCCTACAGGGCAACACTTTTAGCAGAGAAGCACGTAAATGAATGAAATGCATAGGAAAGTCTATGCTAATGAGTAAACAGTAAACTGAGTTGGAGCTTGAGATGGAAGGAGAAATGGGTGGAACCCTTCAAGGGACTTAGGTGAAGTAAATGTTAGTATAAATCAAGGTGTATAAAATGTGAAAAAAACTAATGTTCAGGGTGGCTTCCCGATTTGTTGGAGCAGAGAGACATGCTGGACAGAAAGAGCATCTCTCTGGAGGTCTGGCTTCTGGGTTATCTGAGGGCATGGTTTGGGACTGTGCCTTGTCCTGCTTCCCCTTCCCCTCACCCCCATGTTGGTTTGTTTGGGGGGGGGGGGTTGATACCTGAATTTCCCAGTATCAAATTTTGAGACTGCCTTGTAAATATGCAGCACAGGGAACATTTTTTCATTCTCAGCATGCCTCTTGTAATGTCTCAAAATGGCAAGAGGAATGTATGTGCTCACCTGGATACACCCTTAGGTATCCCAGTCCCCTCTGGTTTCACTTACAATTTCCCACAATTACATTATTTTCTCATTTCCTGATGTCTAGAATGATAGCTTGTACTTTTATGTAATTTATTTTATAGCCAGAAATTGAAGCATATTCCTGTAGTGTTCTCAATAGCTCTAAGATTGATACTGAGACATCTGAAATATACAATAAAACCTGATCATCCAATATACACAGGGAGGTAATCACAGCCCTACATTGCATTCTCCCATCACTCCTATGGCCTTTTAGAGGTAAATCATTTGGTTCATGGTATGCACAGGATAACAAAAAAATCATGGTGAGGCCAAGTAGAATAAGCATGACGTCTCTGGTTCTGGAGTGCTTAAGCTTAAAAAAGTACGAAAAAATCCTGAAGTTGCATTTTTTTTTTTTTAAGAACCCTTCATTGAAGGAAATGGGACACCAAGAATACAGGTACAGGATGAAATTGTGGTCTGCTCCACAGCAAAAAATTATAGTTCAACGAGTCACACTTTCTTAGTCATTATGATCTAATTTTTAAAAGATAATAACAGAAAGGGTAATAAAGCACCACTGTAAATATACTTCAGTGAAGGGAAATCACTTTAATATAGGGTGTTATCATATATTCCACATGCAAGGAAATCTGAGATTTAGGCAATAGGTAGTAGTAGCAGTAATCAATAGGTAGTGAAGGACATGGACTCAGGAATTTTGCTTGCATAAAAATTGCAGTATCCTGTACATTAGACACACTATTAATGATCTCAGTGCAGTTAAGAAGGTATAGCTTTTTAAGGCCTGTTTTCATGTTGGAGTCTCTGTTATAAACGTGCAAGTACTTTGCAGAAAGACAGAAGTTCATTGTTGTACATTGCACAAGGAATTCTGATTATCACTATAAACTGAGCACATCGATTATTTATTCATGTAATAGTAATACTGCTATATTCTAGTATGTTAAAATATGACAAAACCTAAATCAAATGCAAGTTTGTTTTGCATCTGAAGGGTTGCTCGTTCAATTTTCTATTGTTTCTATTGTAATATTTCTACAGAAATATTGTTCAATATTTCTGTAGAAATATTCTATTTCTAAGTGCATGAGACATATCTCTTCCTGAAAAAGTACTATAACAAGACTAAAAATTGGAAAATATAAAGTAGGACCTTTGGAAATGACTTTTCAGAGGTGACAGTCTACCACACCAAGAGCCACATCCTAAATGAGGTCTAAAAGATACAGCAAATTTTTATGCTTGCTTAGTTTTCTGTCTACATATTTCCAAGTATGCTGAAGTTGTATATATGCTACTTTTCCCAAAGCTTCATTGCTTCCTTGTTCTGGTCACGCACCATTAAGCTGACCTCCAAGGATGGCAATTCCACAACCTCTCTGGGTAGCCTGTTCTCACACTTTACTACCTGCCAGTGAGAATTTTTTTCCTAATATCTAACCTAAACTTCCCTTGCAGCAACTTGAGATCATTTTTCCATGTTCTGTCATCTGCTACCATTGAGAACAGTCTAGCTCCATCTTTTTTGTAACTGCCCTTCAGGTAGTTGAAGGTTTCTATTAAATTCAATCTGGGTCTTCTCTTCTCAGGACTAAATACTCCCAGTTTCCTCAGTCTTTCCTCAGAAGTTATGTGCCCCAGGTCCCTAATCATTTTCACTGACCTCTCTTGGAGTGTCTCCAATTATCCACATCCTTTCTGTGATGGAGGGCCCAAAACTGGACATAGCACTCCACACTTGGCCTCACCAGTGCTGAATAGAGGGGAATAATCACTTCCCTCAACCTTCTGGCACTCATGCTAATGCAGACCAGTATGCCATTAGCCTGCTTTGCAACAAGAGCACACTGTTGGCTCATATTAAGCTTATTGTCCACTGTAAACCTTGGCTCCTTTACTGCAGAGCTGCTGCTTAGCCAGTTGGTCTCCAGACTGTACCAGTGCATGGGATTGTTCTGTTCTAAGTGCAGGACTTTGCATTTGTCCTTATTGAACCTCATGAGATTTATTTTAGTCGAATCCTCCAATTGGTCTAGGTCTCACTGAATCCTAACCCAACTCTCTAGCATATTTATTACTTCCCTAGTTTGGTGTACACTTCAAACTTGCTGAGGATGCACTCCATCCTATCTTCCAGTTTGTTGATGAAGATATTGAACAAAACCAGCCCCAGATCCACCCTTGGGGGCACTCTACTTAATACTGGCTGCCTACTGATATTATATATTAAGCCATTGATTACTACCATCTGAGCCTGATGATCCAGTCATTTTTTTCTACCTTGGAGTCCATTCATCCAACTTATACTTAGCTTGCTTGCAAAAGTGCTGTGAGAGACCGTATCAAAAGCCTTGCTAAAATCAAGGACTTAGATTTATCTGAAATCGTATATCGTTTCTATCGCATACCAAGACAATGCCTGGCCAATTTCCTGTTAAGCCAGATCAAGATGGTGGCTCTGAAAAACCACAGAAACCAGCTCACAGGGTGGCTCCAGTGATGCTTTCCGACTATTCCACTCCCTGGCCCAGTGTATGTCAATTAGAATTCGAACACTTCATTTTGTAACAAAACACTAGTCTGTTTGTGTTGTGTTGGGCCACCAAGGCAACCTTCTGCAAGATTGAAGATGGGCAACTGCTACTACATATATAGCTCCATGAGGGGTATGTGGGATGGGTTTCAATACCCAGTGACATGGGTTTTTTTTGTTATTAGCAAGTGTTTCATGAACATCTCCTGAAAGGTCCGCATACTTTCAGTTTGTTTTAATATCTGTATACTAAAGATTTAAAAAGTTAAAAAACAAAATAGCTTATCTTAATGCCCTATGTACTTTAAATGCACCAACCCAAATAATATCCAGTTTAAAAATGTCTAAGTATAAAAATATGATTGAAAAATAAATAAATTAAAAAAAACACTTCAAGTTACCATGATTTAAATAAATATAAAAGAAGGGGAGGGGCAGGAGAAGGGTGGGAGAGAAGGAAGGAAGGAGAGAGAGCGAGAACGGGGTACTTTGACAGATATTACTATCAAGGCACTCGCCTTCCCATTTTGACTTTCTATTTCATTTGTCCCCTTTTATTGGCTGGGTATTAATGGAATTAGTAAAGTAATTTAAAGTTTCATTCACTGGTCTTTTTCAGGCATCATTGAAAAGAATGAGTTTTAATATTTTAAGTGATATTTCTGGCAGAATAATATTCTCGAATTTGAGCAAATAAAACTGCAGTGTTAATCTTGGCATTTTTGAAGAAAAGGAGTAAAATTTTGCTCCCAGTTACATCAGAGAATTCCAAGGAAACTACATTAGTTTCAGCATAGTTACATTGGTATGAAAAAGCACAATTTGTCCAAAGACATTATGAGATAAAAAAAGGGGGAGGAGAAGAGAGAGAAAAAAAAGGGGGAAAAAAGAAAGGAAGACTGGATGTTTGGAAAGACTTTCTAATAATAAAACTAAATTCTATGTAAATTTACTACCGACTTAATAAATCTGACCCTTACATTTAAGGAACATAAAGGAACATCTACACTGTCTGTTTTAAGGAGCTTTACATTTCTGTAGATATTTTTTTTCATACTGAACACTAAAATTTGTATTATATAATGACAAGGTACATTACAATGTATCCTAGAGTGTGACTGAACTGATTTATACATT
Source organism: Caiman crocodilus (assembly GCA_030014935.1). NCBI lineage: Eukaryota > Metazoa > Chordata > Crocodylia > Alligatoridae > Caiman > Caiman crocodilus. The sequence continues at coordinate 129,507,197 of JAGPOW010000261.1, forward strand.
TACTAAAAATATTTTTCCTGTCCTAGAATTTACATAAACTCCTCAAGCTATTTTTCTTCCCATTTATAATTTAGCTTGCTGGGTCACCAAACTAAATACAATTGTGTTCAGTAGGGGTTTATTATTATTATTATTAGATCACTCCTTGCTAAATCAGTTCACCAACTAATCAATGTTAAAAAGAACCTGCCAGTTTCTTTCTGTTCTTTCCTTTCCTTTTCTCTTTTTCCCTTTTTTTTTTGAGCTATGAAAATATAACAAATTATGATGCACTCATCACAAAGGTTTTTCTTATTTAAGGTGACTATATTTTATACAAGATAGGCTTCTTATTATGCAAAAAGAGACACAAAACTGTCATAGGATGAAGGAGTCTGAGTGCCAGACTAATATTTCAGAATTTATGGAGATCTTGTAGAAATTTCAGCCTTGAATAGAATCTGTGATAAACATTTTTTTTTCTATTTTTTGTTTTCTTTCTTTCCTTTTTCTGTTTTGCCATTCAATTTTGTTTATACAATGTGGAATGATATGTCACTATTTTCACAGCCCCTTTAAATGATTACACTGGATATTTGCTCTAATGTGTGGGCTGTGGGACCTAAAAATTCACAGTTTGCTTCCACTATAAGCAGAACTTAACCTTTGGTGGTCTGCCAGTTTTATCATCTAACAGTGAGTAGCACTGGCCACAAGAAAGAATTGTTGTTGCTGTTTTCCCCCATGTTGTCTATCACAACATGCAAAAACAAAAATACAACAAGAACAAAACAAAGCAAAACCAAAAACCCTGTCTCAAATCAAGGGATGCAGCTGGTATCTATGATAACTGGCTATTAACATTAAATTTTGTCTCCTGTTTACTAACTTGTGGTTCTGCAATGGATCATCTGTAAAAGCTGATTGAAGTGCTGACTGCCTTTGATGTAACTTGCTCACCTGCTCACCCACCAGGCTGCTTTCCAGACAAGAGCTCCAGCTGTCTTCTGAACCCATCTCTAAGGAAGACATTTTCATCTGAAACAAAGACCCATGATCCCCACACCTTTCCACGAGATGCAGGTTTGAATAGTTTCAACACATAAATTTTGCCAGAGACCAACTTTGCCAGAGACCAAAAAGTGGTTCTTCTCATGAGTTTGGTCTCCATGTATGAGAGACCAAACTCATGAGAACTGCATCACTGCATCAGGAAGTTTCTATTGTTCTGTCTTGAACTTTTACATAATTAATCTATATTCAATTACATTTTTTGCTTTGAAGTAATTTTTGATAATTTCTCTTCATTCTTAATTTACAGACTGCCTACACTCTGTTAAGTGCCTGGTCCCTCTGTGTCCCAGAGGGACACAAGTGGAGGCCCCAGAGCACCCTCCTGTAGCAGGACTTAAGGCAGGGCTGACCTGCCCAAAGAAGAAAGGGAAAAGCCCTGAAAGCAGGGCATGCTTACCATTTTCAGGAAAAGTGGAGACACATGAGTCACCCTGAGATGAACTGCCTGTGTGGCTGGGCCAAGGAGAATGGTGTCAAGGGACCCTGGGAGTCACAGACGCCAGGGCTGTGAGTGGGATCGGCTGAGGTCCCATGCCCTAATTATTATTTTTTTCTTTCTTTCTTAATGTGTTTTGAGTTGCACAGAGCTCCAAAGCAGGGAGAGGGGCCATGAGTGACCTTTTGGGTCAAAGGGAGCCGAGGCAGCTCAGTGGACTGTGATGGTTCAGAGGAAGACTCGACATGTTGACAAGGATGGTCTCATGTCCCATAGTTATCCTGTGTGGAGAGATGCCAAGAGATGGGCAGGGAGAAGACAGGGAAGGTGATGACATCAGGGGATGGGCCGATACATCATCTGGCCATCCTGAGGGCTGGCATATGGCTGAGGTGTAGGGGAGGTGGAGTCCCAACAATGCCCACTAAGGGCAGGACCCGGTCCGCAAGGAGCTGTGAGGAGCTCCACCACTGAAAAGGAAGATCAAGTCATGGCAGATGAGTATCAAGGCCTCTCTCAGGATGAACATGACCCAAGACCTAGACCTCAAGGCAAACCCTGTGGCCAGGACCAGGTGCACACTCCAAGGTGGTTAGGGAGTACCTACATGAGGCCACACAGGTGCAGTATGTTTGTTTTTTATTTTTGTATTTTTACATATTGAGTTAAACACAAACCTTTGTTTTATTTAGTATTTGACTTCAATTGCACTGCTCATCTTTTCTAGACTTGAGGAAGGGTACTTTGTGCACAAAAGTTTGTGTAATCACTTTCCTAATTACACACTTGATCCAATGAAGATAACACTAAATTAAACACATACACATAATGCAGTAACAATAAAATAACAACAAAAACAACAATATCTTTCTTCTTTCAACTGGATCAGACAGCCAGTAATGAGAATTCCCATCTGTAACACAAGTGGTAGACATGTAAGCAACATGAAGGAAATCTAAAGAGCTGTCTTTGAGCTCCTTCCATTTTCTGATGTCCACTGAGGGAGTGAAAAACTTTTACACTCTGAAATATTCATACTCTTTGTGACTGCTGCCAGTCCCCTGGTCGTAGGTAACTCCTGCAGGTTGCCCCTTAACCCTTTGTCTCGCCCGCCACGACTTTGATGATTCCAGATATGTAA
>JAGPOW010000261.1:129509926-129525017 GCA_030014935.1 Caiman crocodilus
GGTGCAGTTCGTCGTCCCCCTGCTCACCCGTCTCAGGTGAGTTTCCTGCACCTCCTTTCGACCCCAGGGGTCCCTCTCGGGTCCCTAGGGACGGCCCGATGCCGTCACACTCTTAAATACTTCCCTGTAGAGTTTTTGAGATGTTAGATTACAGGATCAGAATACAGTTATGATAAAACTGTCCCTGATAATTGCATACTGCATTTGGAAGGAACACATAAGTCATAAGTACCTCCATCTTGTACCTATTTTGCCACAAGTGCCTCCATCTTGTATATAACCCTCATTATATAAAAGAGAGGAACAATATGTTCTCACTGTGAAGGTAAAACTTACAAAATAACAAACTTAAAAAAACCCAAATAATCTTGTCAGGCCAGCTAACATGTTTTTTGTTGTTTTAAATAAGCAAGCACTGCCTACTAGGGCTGTGCAAAATGGCACTGTTCTGCTCCAACTTCAGTTTTGAGGTCTGGATGGAACAGTGTTTTGTATAAAATATAATTTTGAGTTGAAACAGCCTCACTGCTTCGTCAAAAGAGTGAGACTGTTCTCACTCTGTTTCAAATGGTTTGCCAGACCATGGGGCTGGGGAAATGAACTCAGCCCAGAGCAAGAAGTCAGCTCACCTGGGATGACTTCCCTGATTGCACTGGGAGTGCGGGGGCAGCGCATCTGGGCTGCGTCTCCATCTCCAATACTAGATTGTGCAGGGGGCAGGAAAGCAGCCCAGCTGGACTGCCTTGCCATCCCCCATGCTAGACCACATGGTGGGGTGGAGAGTCAGTCCAACTTGGGTGACTCACTATCCCCCACACTGCCTCCCCGCCTCCTGCTGGATCTTGCACTGGGGATGGAAAGTCAGCCCAGCTGGACTGACTTCCCAACTTCCCATCCAAGATGGAGCACTATGGTGGAATCCTTTCAACTAGCCTCAATTTGTTTCAAGGCTATTTCAATGACCTTTATTTCATTTTGATTTTGCTGTTTTGACCTTGAATTGAATCAAAACAGTGTAAAAATGAAGTAACTGTTGAATTTTTGCACAGCCCTACTGCCTATATGTTTGACAATAGTAACTCAGACAAAGTACTGTTTTACGTTTGAGTCATAAGCGATCACGAATGAAGGGACTTGCACTCTTTGTGAGACTAAACCAGAACGATAATCTCTGATAGGCTATCCTAGTTAAAAAACAGTTTTTAAGCAATGACTGTGATACCTTCCCTTAGCTGCAGGAGGTCTTCATGATCAAACCTTTCATTAACATGTACCCAGTCAAACTGCAGATAGATACATGTATGTCATTAATGATTGGCTATTTGTGACCATAGTCCTGGAAAGGAAAAGGAGGAACATGAAACCTGAGTTGTTATGGAAATTGAACAACTAACAAGAACATAGAGATTCTGGGATCCAGCTTACATGCATCCTCCCAGGTGCGAGTATTTTTTCGAACACTTCCATTTCCCAATCTGAATACTAGCTAAACTTTTGTTAAACTTTCCAATAAATTCATTTAAGAAGAAACAGATGTTTTTCATCTTTATTCCAGGGAGCCGAACAACAAAGTAAGTTTCCTTTGTCCCATTTGGGTGATAGAGAGCTTCCCTTCAGGTTCAGTAATATAAATAGAGTTGGGCAAGCAGGACACTGGCCCAGAGCATTGACCTAGAGGGAGGGAGAGTCCAAACGATAGAGCACCAGGGACTCTGTGCTGGGGCAGCAGCAGTCTCATGCCAGACCAGCAGCAGCTAGGTGCAGGGACACCATCCTGCTGCAGAAACTACCGCTGGGATCTTGGAGACATCAGGTCAGATAAGGTTGACTGTTGTGTGTCTGTGCTGCTGAATGTGAAGGAGCCCTTGTGAAGCAGCTTTTAATCCCTTGCTTAAAAATCATTGTTCCAAGACTGAAACTACAATTAACAAATCATGCAGGCAGGATTCAAAGGGGGTGGGGGGATTCCCTTTCATGATAACACTGTAAGCTTAATTCAAAAGTGCCTGTTTAAGTTGCAGGCTCCTTGGAAAGTGAGTTTTTCTGACTGTTTTAAATGGTTAAACACAGTATTGGTTGTAAACAAATCAGACTAAATGTCCAATTCTTGTTTATTTCACTAGCAAAACTTTATTGTAAGCTGGAACACCTTCACAGATAAGACCACAGCAGTTTAGTATTAAAGTAAGAACTTCTTTTCTTTCCCAAAATAAAGATTAAATATTACATTTCTGATTAATTGGCAGCCCTGTCATGTTCTCAGTTATGGGAATTTATCTCTAATTGAATTAAAAAGGAATTACACTTATGTAATGGAAAGCTGAATGACGCCATTAATTGTGAATTAAATCAGTGAGAGCCAGAGTAGAAGTCCTAATAAAGTCAATTGAATGTATTAAGCATTGGATAAATGGGACAAAGATACAAAAGACACCCACCAAGCAAACAAAACAAAGAAAAGAAAATTATGGGTATAGACAGATATACCAACTGTACTGATTGCAAAGGATACCTATAAAGCTGTCACATTCAAAACGTTACAACTGCTTGATTATGTACTAATATAAATGGGGCAAAATCATTATACCAATGCATTTTCATTCAGGGCCAAAGTAAAGGTGATTCAAGTAACTTTTTATCACTACAGGATTATGGAGACATAACAGATAGACGATACTAGCTGATGTATGCTTTCTCCCCTTGCAAAGCAGACAATAGGACAGTTTGTCCCTAGAGTAAATCAGCAGTTGGCAATGTATCCTGGCAGTGGCCCAGAATGGTCCAGTCCAGCCCAGACCTCAGGCAAACCAGCACTAGGACCAGTCACTTCTGGTACTGCTTCTTCTTGCTACTGAATGCCATTGAGCCCCCTCCCCTACCTTTACCCCAACACCACCACCAAAGCCCAAGATTTCTAGGCTGTGGCCCATGAGCTATGGACTGCTGACCCCTGTCCTAAGTGAACAAAGCAATGAAGGAAAAGAAACCCTGGTATTTGTGTGGTGCAGATGGAATGACGGAAACGTTTTTTAAAGAACATAGGGAAGGAAGGAGATAAGCAAGCAGAGGAGAATGAAAAATGGGAACACAATGCATAAAGTAAAATTGGCAGAAAGAAATAAATCAAATTGTGTAGCAGAATCTGCAATTAGTGACTTAAAAGGAAAAATAGTGAGACCTAAGATGGATGTACCCAAAAGGGAGTTGGGGGAAGGGGCAGGCCCAGCCTTAGGAGAAAGCAATATGAGTGAATTCCCAGGGCACTGTGGTCAGATGGATGGCAAACACCCCCACCACACACATGCACACCCACACACTTCTAAACAGCAAGCACTCATACTAGCACTCTTCCCCACCCCACCCCACCCCTGCTGATCCGCATCCCCAGGCAGGAGGAGTGGTTCCCAGCCCAGCCTACTCCCCAGCTCCAGCCACTGTTCAGGAGTAGCCAGGCCAGGCAGTGAAGGTGGGAGCGGCAGGGCCTGCCCATCCATCTGCCTGGTGTACCATGCCACTTTGTCTCCCTACCAGACTGTTCCCCATGCCTCTGCCTGCCTGCCTCTACTTGCAACAGCACCACTAACTTGGGGAGGGGAGCACTGGGGCAGGTGCCACTGTGGGTGTGCCAAAATACAAGTGTGCCATTTTCCCTAAGGCCGGTTCTTGGGTCAGAAGTGTTGCACCACAGACAAAAAAAAAGAAGGAAAGAAAAAAAAGTCCATGTAGCTATGAAACAGAAGCACAGATTAAGGAAAGGGAAGATGAAAGAGAAAGATCATGATTAAACCTGTAATATCTCCTTGCACGCTTGAGTTTAGCATCCAAATATTAAGGACATAATCTGGTTCAAAATGAACTGCAAATGATAGAAAGTGGTTTGGTAAACTCTTTGCTCTCAGCTCACTTTTGTATTTAAAAAAAAATAAGGAAAACCTTTTCTGACTGGCAATGCATAACCCTCAGGCTGCAGAATTGCTAACTGAAATCATCAACTGGAGTTTTTCATCTAATTTGCAGCAAATAATTATAGGTTTTTTTCAATTAATTATTAAATGCATGTTTCCTACTATAAGGCATTAGGCTTCTTTGGTAAAAGTCTGCATGGCCCAGCACTATTCCATACCTTAAAACAATATATTTTGTGTTTTGCCAATTTTTACTTTGCAAATCATTTAAAAAACTCATCCAATCATTACAATATTTTTTACAAAGGAGAAACTGCACTATGAACTGCAGTGTGATTCTAACCTTCTTCTCAAATACTGGGCCATAATTTGGGTCCATATGCCTTATCCAGAAACCATCATAAACTACTATAAATCTGAAGCCATACAGAAAGTAGGGCAGGATTGCAAATTTCTACCCTTAATAGGCATTATCTTTCAAGAGTGATTAATGTGCTTTCAGATCAATAAATTGTAATATGCCACACATTCCAGCAATTTATTCATCAAAAATAAAATGTAAAAATGGAGACCCAGCCTCAAAGATGTTACTTGTCATATGTAGAATATCTTTGCAGCTCATTTTTATCACACTTTAATTTGAATGTGTAGCACATTACACATAGGAAGACAGTGCTGGGCTAGGTTCTTCAGCATTTTGGGGTGTACTGCTCTCTCCCTAGTTATTTCAATCCTCTAAGAGCTCTCTCTGAGATTTACGTTGAACTCTTCTGCAAAAGGATGCCTCTGCAAGATATGTCAACAGCACTCCAGCTCCCCTTGTTGGGAAATATTGCCAGAGTAAGTTCCAAGAGATCTTTTCCCTTCTGGATAGCCTTAGTTAAAGAACACCCACCACTATTTTTCTTTGTGGGGGCACTGATACACATGAGGCTCCAGGAACTTTAATGAGAGTCTCTCAGAGCTGCTCTAATTAAAGTTCACCTTCCCACGCTCCCAGAGTATGTGTATAAATGCTCTAGGGGCCTGATTCATAGCTATGTCCCTGCTTACCAACCCTCTAGTGGCAAGTCAGAGTCATGCAGGCAAGAAATATGCAACTGCTCAAATGTTCTAACTTTTACACTGTTTAACACTCCACAGATATAGTATGGCCAAAAAGTAACATGTAACTTCATCCTTAGATAAAATGGTACCTTACTTTGGTAACTTACAAGTCCCAGCTCCCTCCCCTGCAATGGTTACTTGTAAGTTATAGGGTCATAGAAAAGTAGGCCTAGAAGGGACCTCCGGAGGTCATATAGTCCATCCCCCTGCCCAAGGCAGATCATCCCTGTCCAAACCATCCCACTGAAACTGTAATGACACCACAACTCTTTGAGTAGTGATGTCTCCTCTCCCCTGCCCCCAAATATGGTGACCAATCTGATCCTAAGTGGAGAGCAAAACCCTCTATCCAGGAAACTCTGGCTTTGGTCCCAACAGAAGCATTGGGATACCATAGTCAAAGTCCCCAGACTTGGCTGTAGCTGATGCCCAATGCCTCTGAGGAAGGCTGGAAAACACCCTGACACATGCAGCAAAAAGTGGAGGTCAAGGGCAACCAGCAAACCCCAGAAGTATGATAAATAGCCATAGTAGAATATAGGCATAGCTATGCCTAGATCACCCCCAATCAGTTCAATCTCTTCTTGAACACCTCCAGTGATGGAGAGTTCACAACTTTCCTAGGGAGTCTATTCCAAAAGTGAAGAAGTATTTTTTTTGACTATCCAATCTAAACTTACTTTACTGAAACGTCATTCCATTAATCCATGTCCTTCTCTATCAGCAAAAGAGAAAAGTAACTTTCCCTCTTCTTTATGACAGGCCTTCAAGTATTTGAAGCCTAATATTTTTCCCCTCTTAAGCTCCTTTTCCTTGATCATCTTTGTTGCTTGCCTCTGGACCCTCTCTAACTTCTCCATAGCCTTTTAAAAATGTAGAACCCAGAACTGCACAAGGTACCCCTGATGATGCCTAACCAGTGTCACATAGAGAAGCACTATCTCCCTTGAGTAGCATGAACGCTTTTAACATAGATTTTGATAATATTTAGGGGATTTGTAACCATGTTATCCTTGTTTTTATATCCTATAAGTTCACTAAAAAGTCCATTTTGTGTATTCTTGCTTGACATGAGTTGCTTGCTTGACATAAGTGAATGAACATTATATAAACTTTTTGTGTGCGAGTGTATGTGAAAGGGTGAATCATAGGAGAATGGCATAGAGATGGGAAAAGAAAGATTGAACTACTTATGTAGGCAAGAAGGCACCAAATATGTAAGTTACCAGTCAGTAAATTAAGTAATGGATGGCTGAAGAATTTCTTTGAGGCCTAGGGCACAAAGGAGATAACTAGGAGAAGGAATGCAGCACATCCTGCCAGAGGGGCAGTGTGGCAGAAGCCCATCTCTGTCTCTCCCCAAAAACTCTGCTCTGTGACAATTTGGTTAATATGGGCCCTGCAGAGGGCAGACATCCTATCTTTTTAGGTAATCTGAGTTGGATACATTTCTGGGGGAGTGGGGAAAGCTGCTCCCTCGACCTACGTGACTGGCATCACGTACCTGGGTGAGGGGCTTTTGCTCCCTATTGTTCTAAGCAATGCCAACCTGACTGGGAGAGGGCTAGAGACTCTGCCAGTCTGCCCAGCAACCAGTGCTGCATTTCAAATTGGTTGGCCACCAGCCAGCAGGTCTGGTCTCAGTTGGACCAGGTAAATGAGGTCATAAGGTGTATATAAGTTAAGGACTGCTCAGGAGGAGAAGCAGTAGCCATGATGAAAACTCAAAGAGAAAGAGATGGACCATCTGAAACTTGCTTTCTCTCTTAAAACTCATGATCAATAATCTGCCTGTCTCTAGAAGGAATCGCCACCTGCCTCTGGATGAGTAAGCTACCTGAGATCTAACTATATAGTGTGCAGTAACCCAGATGTGTGATCAAAGGCTACCCAGCCATGCCAGTTTGCTCTGTGGGATTTCTCTGATATTGCTCTATCCTATAGTCTATTCTGAACCCACTCCTTGTAACCTATACATTTCTCCTTTGTACTTAGCATGGGAGACTTACTGGGAGTGGGTCTGGATTATACCTTGGGGTCCCATTGGTTCAGCTGACTAAGGGAGACCACTAGTTGTGCTTCAGACTGAGGGAAGCACCCCAAGTTCTTGAAGTGGGTTGAGTACCCTCAAGGGCTACTAAGCCTGTATTTCCCAGGGGGCACAGTGCCAGGATCAGGCTAGATCCTGAGTGGTGGCTGCACTACCCCCAGGCTAGCAGGTGTGTTCCAGGAAGGAGATTGGCCAGGCATGAGGCACCCCCAGGGAGGTACTTGGAGCCTGGAAGCTGGTTGGGTGAAGTGACATAGGTGGCTTAGTGCAGGAGTACCCCCTACTGGCCTGCCACAGGCAGCAAGGACACTTCAAGGCTGAGATACCAGCTTTTAGGAACAAACTGACCTCAAACTAAGGTAAGAAAAAGACAGAGGAGAAACAGCTGTAACAACAGAAATTGGGCATGGAAAACTCCAAAGTGCTGAATGAAGGATGCCAATCCCTATAAAAGAAAAACTATGAAAATGCCAGGGCGGGTAAGCCTCTATCTCAACTGCTGCTTTCTTCAGAGCACGGACATGTTTGTTTACCCTGCTCCAGCTTCTATCTTCATCTTCTCTCAATGGGCCTGGGCTAGCCACCCAGTGCTTCTATTGAACAACTGCTGTTGGTAACTATAATATCTCAATGGAATGGTTGTTTTGTGTTTGTGTATGTCTGCGTGTAATGATGTGTATGTTGATTTGTGTGCGTCTGTATGAGTGGTGGGTCCGAACCTCTACGTCTGATTCATGTAATCAACAAACCCCTCTTGCTCCTGATTTGAAATATTGGATTTACAGTAGCATTTGTACCTAATGCTTCTATTGATGCATCCAAAAACTACGTTCAATTTTTGTGCAGCTGCAACACACTTAAATTGAATTATGTTGGACCTTGTCAAAAGCCTTGCTGAAATCCACATAAATTTTATCCAGCATTCTCTTTATCCACCCAAGTAGATACTTTTCAAAGAGGGAGATCAAGCTTGTTTGACATGATTTGTTTTTAATAAATCCATGCCAGCTGCTTGTGATCAGTCTTTCTTCCTTCGTATGTTTGCAAATGCCCTTCCCAGTACTTCCAAGGTATTCAGGAGAGACTAACCAGTCTATAGTTCCCTGCTCTTCCTTTTTGCGTTTTTTAAAGAAGGACACTATGTTGGCTGTTTTCCAGTCCTTTGGTACCCGATCTGTCTCCCACAATTTCATTAAGTTACCAAAGTAAGCAATATATGCCTATTTTCAAAGTAAACAGACTTGCTGCTCTCTCCCTAGAAAGCCCTGTGACAGGACCTCTACTAATGTGAATAAAGAAAGTGTGTGCTTTTCCACTGCCTTTAATAGGTTCAGAATCAAACCCATAACAAACACAATAAAAAATACTAACCTTCTCTTCTTCACCTTCATTTAATGATGCATGAAGTGTATTGAAGTATTTGATATTAAGCAACAGAGAGTGCATGAGAGAAAGAAACAAAACCCCCAGCATTTTCCTACTTTCCAAGCAATTAATTTATTAGAAATTATTATTCTCTGACTTCAAAAATCCTTTTAATATTTTCCTGATTATGTGCTATAACTTCAGTTTTGAATTATTTCCCCATTATGATATTCAGGCAGAAAGAAAGGATTTTTTTCTAGTTCTTTATATCCTCTTTAACTGCTTGATCTTACATCTAGATGATACATATGGTAAGATCCGCGCCGTAGTTCATGGTATTAATAATTCAAAATGCTATCAACTGAAGTAAAGTGTTTGGGGAAATGTAACTTACAATAAGTTACAAACTCTCAAAAAACCCTGGAAAAGATGAAAACAAAACCAAAAGAAACACCTTTAAAAATATTTTCAAGGTATCTATTTCAGTGCTTAAACAGAATGGGGATAGCAATATGGCTCCAAGTCCTATTTCACAAGATGATACTTTACAAATCAATGTTCCTTTACTCAGTGAGCTACTAAAATTCTTTAAAAGGCTTTAGAGATTGACTCCTAATTAAGATTGGAGACTCTGTTTACCTGTTTCTACATGGATGATAGGCACATTATTACACTCAAGACAGTATTAAAGAAGTAAAGCAAATGCTGAACAACAAATCCTCAGTATCATCCCTCCTAGCTGCTAGCATGGGATTTCATATACAAATAGTCCATGTAGGTGCTGAGAGAAAGCTTCCAACATCACCATCCACATGCTCCTACACGATCCGTTCCAGCCCATGAATCTGTGAGGCCTCCCTGTCTAGCTCTGAATCCTGCAGCTGCAAGCACAAACTATTAGGGATAAAGCATCTGGTACTGCATTCCACATATCATCAATTCTAGGGAAAAGGCAGCAGCAAATGTATGTATAAACAGAATGTATGTTCTGTTCTATCCTTGTTTGAAAGAAGGTGCTCTCAAGGATGCCTAGGTTAGATGGGAGTTAGAAAGTCAAAAATACATGAAATATACCATTAGTACAGAAGCTTTTCTTGGGATGTTCTTACCCATTACCCTTAGGCCATACTACAGGCACTTAAAATGTGAGTGCCCATGTACTAAAGCAGGAAAACATGTACAAATTGTCCTTTGATAGTCTCAAAGTTACACCATGTCTGGCAAAGAGTATCTTTGGGTTGTATTACTAAGCTCATGTTATGGTAATATCATTCTGGATATATAAAGAACAATTTGAAATCCTCCAGGATCCCAGGATAAACTGTTCTGAATTCCCCCTCCCTCCCACAACTCCTGCCCCACGGACAAACTTTCCATGCTCCTGAACTGCACTGCTCATGATATAATGCTGACTCCAAAGCAATATCCCCACCAATGCTGATGGCCCTCATGGCACCACACTGAACACCCACTGGCATCCTTACAGTTTGTCACTGGTACTCAAGTGACCTGTATAAACAACCATAATCTAATTTAGTGAACCAAACTGAGCCAGAGGACATCTCCTTTGGATGCCATAAAGCAGGCCTCAAACCGGTCTTGTGCTGAGATGCTGGACCATCATGATCTGAGGATGAGGAGAGAACCACCACCAAGAGTACCAATGGCAAAAATAGCAAAGACAGAACCAGGCAGTCTACATGCACACCAAGGTTTAGATGGTACCTTGGGGGCATCAGTGGTACTGGCTGCAGATCTGCACTAAAATAAAGTGCTTGAGGTTCCAGTATGTTTGATACAGGCAGACCAAAAAGCCTTGGGTGCAGTGAGGACTGTGGCTCCTTAGTGCAACCAGCTGTTCCAGATCCTCAAGGATAACCATACTGTTGCTCTTTGCCACACTAAGCACTACACACTTGCAGGCCTGGTGTGGCTGTGGAATGACAATGAGAACAAAGATGATAACAAAGTCACTACCATGCTACTGCCTACTAGGGCTGTGCAAAATTTTGGCAGCTGTTTTGTTTCAGAGGTGTTTTGGACCATTTTAGCACCTGAAACACAAAATCTGAATTGAAACAGAGAGCTCTGAAACAGTTCTAAAATAATCGGAAGTCTCTAAAATGTTTTGGAAATATTTCAGAGAATTTCGGCGTTTTGGTGCCAGGCTTGCAGGAAAACAAAACTAAGAAGAGGGAGCGGAGGACTACTCTGATATTGACATCTAGATCCCAGTTTGATTCCACAACTCTCTGATCATTTCCCCAGCGCTTCCTGGGGGGTGCAGGCCCCTGATCTGTGTGTGGGATTTCAGCAGATTGAGGGGCACACACGTCCAAGAAGAGCTGGGGAACCAAACCAGGAGCTAGGGAACAGAACAGGGGGCTCAGGAATTGAAATGGGAGCTAGGGAATCCCTGCCGCATGACCTGGCTCTGTAATCATATGGCAGGGACCAGCAGGATTGCTCGTCACTCTTCACTGCTTCCCTACCCTGTGATACAGCATGATGGGGATCAGAGATCTGTGCACAGCTTTCCTCACCTGCACAGAGGTCAGTAGCCCCACCTCTCCCCTGGGTGAGCCACCTATATACCTGTACTGCTCCTGGGGCCCTGCAGCCCCTGGCCATGCAGCCCTGCCTGGCTGGGTAGGGCTGTGCAAAACTTCCCTTCCAGCCCATTCAAAACAGATTTGGAGGAGATTCGGTGGAGCCAAGTCTCTGAAACAGATTCGGCCAAAATGAAATAGGACAGTGATCTGAAATACTGAAGCAAATCCTTCAAAATGGCTGAATCTGAAACTGAATTGAAACACACCTGTTTTGCACAGCTCTACTGACTACTACCAAAACAGTTGCAAAGGAGTATGAGGATGACTGCTCCATGGGCTTATCATAGAATTATAGGACATTAGAATTGGAAGGGACCTGAAGAGGTCATTTGGTTCAGCCCCACGCTCAAAACAGGACTATCCCAACTCGATCCTCCCAGCCAAAGATTTGTCTAGCTGGATATTAAAAACCTCCAAGGATGAATATTCCACAATCTTTCTGGGTAACCTGTTTCAGTGCTTTACTACCCTCCTTGTGAGAAAGTTTTTCCTAATATCTAATCCAAACTTCCCTTGCTGCAACTTGAAATTATTGTTCCTTGTTCTGCTCTCTGCCACCACTGAGAAGAGTCTAGATCCTTCCTCTTTGTAAACACCTTTCAACTATCTGAATATCCAGTGGAGACAGATAACGGGAAGCAATGGTCTCAGATTCTTCAGTCAGGCTCCCACCCTGACCCTGGTAACTCAAGTCTGACAAACTCAAACCCAGGACAATGCAGAAGATGGGGAAGCTCAGAGATCCTCTTCAATCAGATGGATATGAACAACCAAGTATCAAGGGTTGGCAAGTCCATTTCTTCATTGTCACTGGTTCTACCCTGGCCAGGTAGCCCTATGGGGGTCATAGTTTCCCCCTACAACTCCCACTGCCAGAACACCTTTTGGGGCATAAGCATTCCAGAATACAAAAGTAAAAGGTTTTATTATACATGAGACCCTACATTCCCACCCCAAAAAGGCACTCCCTACCTGGCCAGCCTAATTGCAAAGAACATTGTTCTTTTAGAACAGTAATCACTTCCCTCAACACAGGGGGATGCATGGCACAGCTGATTTGAATGGCAGTGAAAGGTGCTGTTCTTTGGGATTCCACATAGCTTGGGGTTACTTGGGATGAACCTTTGTTGTGCAAAAGACATCTTTTGGGATGTCAGGATGACTGCTATGTGGGGAAGGGAGTGAGTTCCTCTGTAGGACATTGTTGATCATTGCTTTCACTGCCAAGTAGTCTGCCAGAGCCTGGAAGATGTAACTCAAGCATAAGAAGTTTTCCATGCCATCACATACATTTCATGGGATGGTCAACCCATGAGCTGCCATAACAAATGGCTCCCCTCCATCCTTCCAGGACATGCATTGGCACAGTAGCTTGCAGAAGCCATAAAGCATTTCTTATGGGGTCAATACCTGCAAGCTCAAAGAACTGTGCTTCATGCTAGTGGGATACTCTTGCCAAACAGATATCAGACAGAGAAGTATTAACCTGAAACAGGGATGGGAGAGGGATGTTCTTAGGGGGGCTTCTCTTATCAGGGAGGGAAGGCAGGGGCAACAGATAGCTGCGAGTAGGTGGCCAAGAGTACACTTACCATGATGACATTATGTATGGATCTTTATATCTTGTTAAAATGCCCACAAAGATGGAGACAAACTTAATTTACCCTCATAAAATCTTAAAAGTTCAGTACAATTTCAAAGTCTGTTATCTGTGCATCACTGTCTGTGGACCTTTCAGTTTTTGTGCGGAAATGAAGGCAGGATCCACACACATTTTATCCCTCAGAAGCAATCTTAAGGACATTTCTGCTTGTTTCACTCCCCAGAAATTGCCCTGGAATGCGATTGCTTGGGAGGCTCCAGGACATAGAGAGACACTTCCCCACAGAAGATAGTCCATGGCCAAAAATGGGACCACTATAATGAAGTCCTGGAGGACCTCATAGAGCCAACTGCATGCCAATCAGACTGCACTGAGAGCTGGATTTCTGCTTATGACCTTGGAAGGACCTGCCAGAGGAGCTGCCTAAAGCTCTTCAGTTGACCTCTGTGGTTCAGGACCTCCAGCTGACATCCTTGGTGTGTACTGCCATAGACTCATGGAAGTCCTTCCTGGCCAAGGAGGGGAACACTGCAGAAAGAGTGAGTACTGCTGCAGTGGTGCATGTCTGTATGCCTGCAGTGAGGTAGCAGGAAACTCTAGCCACTGAGCATCCCCCAGCTGAAAAAAGGCAGCAACACTAGCCTCAAACTGATGTGGGCTGCCACATGGTAGTTGTCAGATGGTCAGTGGGAGTATGGGGAATTTGTTTATCTGTGCCATGTGCACACCTTCCCATACTCCAGCTATCCAACTGTCCAGGACCTGGCACCCCCCAGTGTGGCTAATGCCAAACAAGGAACAGAAGTCTAAGTGGTACATCATCTGCAGAGCACCCCAGTAGGGGCAGCCCTTCCCTTCTCTGGGGTGGCTGGAAATGCCAGCAGCTTCCCAGGTACCTTCATCCCAACAGCAGGGTGACAGTACCACAGAAAGGAACCTAAATGGCAATGATAAGATGGGAGGGTGGACTATGGTGCTACTGGCCCCGCAACCAGCTCCCTATGAGTACAAAGTTAGACCTGCTAATGAAGATTCAGCTATCAAGCTGCTTGGAACAATCCAGCTCAGACGTGGGAGGCATGCCCCCAGGTCACAGCACTCCCAGAGACCATCCTAGCCACCAAGGAAAAAACAGGCAAGGGTCTCCACAAAGGCTGTGGAGAAGTTCACTTAAGAACAGTTATTAGTAGTTAATTGAAATCTTCCCATACTGCTGGACTGTGTTTCTCTAAAGCAGTACTGGCTTTCCCCTGAACAAGGGACCCCCAAAATCTATCCTTCTCCCCCCCACCCTTCAAGGGTGTTGGTCCCCTTTGAGGGTTCTGGCCAGGGCAGAGCTTGAGATGCTTATAGGAAAAAGGGCAGAAAGCATGGGCAAAATTCAGTTAACCAGAGTTACTATTCTTAGGTGAACTGTCCCACAGCTTTTTCTTAGGTCTAGGGGAAACTGAGGCATGGTGAGCAAGTGGGGAAGGCACAGACTACCTCAGCTGGCTGAGATGGAAAAACTGAGTATAAAGCACCATGGTATGGAAGTGTGCAGGCTTGCTGAGATAGATGGGACAGGAAAACTGATTTGCACTCAAATGACCCCACAGGAGTTTGCAACTTGAATAAGTGTGGTTTTATTTGAAGAAATAACATGTTTACACTGTTATGAAATGAGCTCCTTATGTAGAAATGGATTTTGTAGGATTTTCCTGTTGTCTTCCATGCCTTGGTTACCCCATCCCAGCCAGTCTAGACAATCTGAACCCTTTCCCACCATGGCTTCCCATGCCTCGGTTTCTCCATTTCATCCAACTGAGCCAGTCTCCATCTTTCCCCAACGCTATCCTCTATGCCTCAGTTTTCTTGTCCCAGCCAGCCTGCATCTTTCCCTCCCACAGCACCCCCATGTCTCAGTTTCCCCCAGAGCTGGGCAAAAACTATAGGAAAGTTGACCTAAGCATCACTACTTTTGCCGATCCCTGGTTGACCAAAGCATGGATAATTTAATTTTACCAATGCTACCTTGCCTTGTTTCCTATAAGCCCTGTTAGGTCTACACTGCCCAGATGCCTTGAAAGGGACCAGATGCCTGGGATGGGGTTAGGAAAAGGCAAGGTTTCCATGGCCTCTGAGCCAGAGGAAAGTCAGTAATGCTTTAAGGCAACACAGCTTGGCAGCATGGGAAAATGTCCATTAACCACTAATACATGCAGTTAAGTGAATTTTTCTGCAGCTTTTGCCAACATCTGAATGAAAGACATAGCACACCCCCGGGAAGGTAGAGATTGGTTTGGGGGAGGGGGGTGGGGAGTTCTGATTGCAGATTGGCTGGGTTTGGCAGCACTGCCTTGTGTGGTGCTGTTATGAATAACCCCGAGCCATTTCTTTGAAGGCCTAATAAATGGCCTCGAGCCATCCTCCCAAGACAGAATACACAGCGAGACTGGAAGGTTGTTTT
>JAGPOW010000261.1:129525117-129535991 GCA_030014935.1 Caiman crocodilus
CTAGAAAATAGGTGAAAGGGCTCATTAGGGGCTCATTATAATACTAAAAAACACACCCCTAGGAGGGGAGAAAGTATACTAATGAAACATACATGTATGAAAATAAAGTACATAGAAAAGAGACATGCTCAGTAAAAAACTCTTTACATCATTTACCTGTAACCAATCACTGAATATTATGCTTGTAGATTTTAATATAAAGGATACTTAGAAATCTTATTTAGTGTGCTTGCTACCTTACACCTTTATTGCTAGCAATAAAAACTTTTTTCCTTTCAAACTTCCAACTAGCATTCATATATTGGCACTCATGCATGCCGGGCAACGAATTCGGACTTGAGCTGAAGCATAACAGTGCCAGCCTCCTGGGCTTGGCTCAGTGGCTCTGTGTAGTTCTGCCCCATTCAGCCCAATCCCCTGCCCTAGGACTGGAACACTGTGGGTGAGGAGGACTCCAGAGGAAAGCTGCAGCCCCCATGAAGCCTTCTGGCCACAGGAGAGCTGGCAGTGCTTTGGGAAACATAGCCAGATGGTGTGGGGATATTTCAATTAACTACTGGTAACCACATTTCATTTCATTTAGCCCACGATTTCCACCCAGCTTTGGGCAAAAGACTCACCCTATTCCCAGGAAGATTGAGGGGTTGCTAGGTTGTTGTTACGGGGTGGGGAAAGTGAGTCAGCTTTTAAATGATCCAATTAACTTTTAATTAGGTCACTGAATGTCCTGAATGCCCATCAAGCCATACAAAATCCTTACCGCCTAGACCTCACCTGCTACCTTCCCCCAACTCAGAGGGAGAATAGGACCCAGTAATCCTGGCTCCTGTCCATGTCCCTGATCATCAGTCCTCTAGTGGCAAATCAGAACAGCGCAGCTCAAAAACGGTATGAAGCTTTAACATGCAACTGCTCAGAACTTATTCTTTCATACTGAAGAACACTCCATAGATTTTGTATAGCCTAGGGGTAAAGTGTAAGAATACCCTTGCATTAGCATTCCCCAGCACATGCATGCGATTCTGTGCTAGGTGCAGAAGGAATCATCAACATAGAAGTCCCATGAAAAAAAGCTAGCACACGTTTTATAAAAGATAAACACAACCCAGCCCTTTTTAGAAAGCCGTCCTTTCATCTATGTGAATCTCAATATCTTCAGTCGGCTCTGATTTGTTCTTTTTCATGTTTCCCTCACCTTCTTTCACTCATCCTAGTATCTTATTTGAGTGAGAATTGGTTAAGAAAAAAAGAACGAGAAACAACAGTTTTTTTAAAAACTGATTTTCACATGGTTGTCTTATGAAACTTGCAGCTTTGTCTGAGGGAAAGAGTGGAACCACCCTAAAAAAGCGTAAGGTTAAATTCTATTGTAAGGGTTATGTAAGAGCTACTACATTATTCAAAATTGAACTACATTTGATGTTTATAACAATATTTGAAGACAAAGCTTCTCCTGGCTTCAGGCTTCACTGTGAACATTTCACCTTTCTTTTTCTGTGCTTTATAGCATCATTCACTGGTAGACAGTTATCACCAAGAGAAATGTGGAAAACTGTGGTTCCTTTTGGCGTCAATTACTCCAAGCTACCACCATCACATTTTGACTGATGCCTGAAAGCAGGAGAGAACAAATACAATGTGATACTGATTTGGAAAGCCATGAGAAATTGATATATCAGAAGTCTCTTCTTGGCACTGAAAAGCAAAGAGAAATGTGTAGTGTTCAATGCACGTTTTGCCTTGACAACTCTGTGCTTCTTTTTGGATTGCATTAATTCTTTTTGCTAAACAGCATGCCCAACTAGCATGTCTGTCCCAGAACCCTTGCTGGGTTAAGTTAAATGAGAGTGCCCCAGCACCCGGGCATTCTCGCTGGGCTGGGCTGGGCTGGGCTGGGCAGAGCTCTCTGCTCCACAGCACGGCTGGCCCCTCCCCTCTGTTCCTTGGCCAGAACTCTGGCAGAAACTTGCAGGCACAGCAGTCTGATGGCTTCCTCATGCCCCCTTCCCCGTGCCCTCTCACCACTTGTTACTTAAGCAGGGATCCTCTCCTTCTCTCTGCCACAGCACAGACCATAGCCAGCATGTGGTATGCCAGCTAGTGCTCCAGCAGAGACTGCAGACACAGCAGGGCTTACCTGACTTCCCCTTTCCCTAACCAGCCCCCCTGCCACCACTGCTTAAGCAGGAAATCCCACCCCCATCTTGCTCAGCACGGGCCCCAGCCCCATGGACCATAGGCATGTGGTATGCTAGCTAATGCCAAGAGGTGTGTGTGTCTCTCTCCAGTTTCAGTGGGGCAGGCAGACAGAGTTGTGACTGCTTCCGACTGTTTGGAGTGAATCAATAGGTCAGCTGGTAAGCTGTTTAAGAAGTTCAAAGTAATGGAGAGAGGCCATTGTGTTGCTAATTGGATGATAAAGATTGTTATCACTATCAGTCCCCAGTTGGCTTGCTTGCCTGTCAGTTTGCTGCAGACAGGATGATGAAGCAGGGAGGAAGAATGAAGAGCTCTGTATCACCAACAGATGCATACACAGCTCCCCCCACCCCACCTTGCCTCACAGTGCTAGCCCAGGGCTGGGGGCTCGCAACACTCCCGTCCCTTGAGCAGCCAGTAGGGAAAAGTCTGGGACTTTGCAGGAAGACCTCCCTAATGAGAGAGTCCTGCCAGGGCCTGGCCACATCCTCCTCAGCTCAGCTGCCTGCAGAAGTGAAGGGAAGGCTGCTTTAGTGCTTCTGCCCTAGATTCTAGCCTGACCCACTGCAGACATGTATCTGAATTTCCTCAGTCCACAGAACTGTCTGTCCAGTTTCAATCCAGTTCAGCCTAGTCAGGTTAGACTAACCTACAAAGATTGAATCAATTCAGCTCAGGCTTTTTGACTGTCTCTCCCTAGCCTTTAAGTCTGGAATGATTCAATTTATTTTGTAGTTATACACAATTTGTAATTCTGTAACTGAGAAAAGAATTTGGTTCATGATGTGCACATTGTCCATGTTTTGGATCATCACCAATGTTCCCTCTAAGAAGTAGCGGTCCATGAGCACACTGCCTTAGTCCATGAGCATGCTGCCTCAGTCCATGACTGAGCTTCAACGGTCTGGCATGGGACACTTATTGAAAGGGGCTGGAGGCTGGGTCCTGGAGGCCGGGGGCTGGGGAGCAGAGGCTGGGGGCCAGAGGCTGGAGACTGGGGCTGGGGGCCAGGGGCTGGAGCTGGGGGGCTGGAGCTGGGGCTACAGCTGAGAGGCTGGGGCTGGCGGGGCTCCGTCGACTCCAGAGAAATGCTCCACTCCTCTGCATCAGACTGGCTCTGCCAGCTCTTGGACACTGCTCAGCTCCCCCAACCCTGATGCCATGTACCTTCTCACTCCCCGAGGCCATGCTGGGGAGTGGAGCAGCGTCTCAAAGCCAGCAGAGCCTCACTGGGGCAGGCAGCGGCTCCTCCTTGAGGTGAGGCTAGGCAGAGATGGAGGCTGGAGCAAGGGGTTGGCATGGGCTCTGCCGGCTCTGGAAAAGCGCTCCACTCCCCAGCCCTGATGCAGGGGAGCAGAGCACTTCCCCAGAGCCAGTGGAGCCCCTGCCAGGTTCCTGCCTCAGCCTCTCCTGGTATGCAGACTTGAAAAGACTGTGTATGGCCACACTTTTAGTTGTGTGCGGCAGCACACACGTGCACCTTAGAGGGAAACTTGATCATCACTAGACAGAAGTTCAAGCAGATGAGTTAAATGAATCATGTCTGCACCACTTAGGGCCAGAGTAAACTTTAAGGTCTTGTATACTGTACCATGAACATACCTAGAAATGTTCATTCTTATCTGCTGATTACAGGGTATTATTATTCTGAACGGGTATGAAAGATCCAGACTACATTTTAAAATTTTTAGATAGAAGAGACATGTGACCTGTAAAAATGTAGGCTGTTACACAGTATACAGAAGTATACTGTATGGGTGCATCAAAATGAGATGCTTAGTGTGCATTAGCCATACAACACTGTGCAGAAGTGTGTCATGGCAAAAACCATTCTAATAACCTACTGTGCAGTGTTATTAAGTTAAAGCACAGTGAGCATTTAACCATAACTAAATAACCATTTGCCACCACTGCTGTGCCGTAACAATAGGTACTGTGCATAGTTAGTACTTTATTAAGCAAGTACTAAACTAAATGTGCAGTATTTAAGGTACATTAATGAACATATAGACACATTTTATATGTCCATAAGGTAGTCACTGAACATAACTTCTTTTTTTTTTTCAGTCTTACAATAAAAAGCTAGCGTTGCCCAGACTATCTGCTACCATGATGATTCTCAAGCGGGCAAGTCTACACATGATGATATGTCACTTCAGCAATACATTACAGTGATATAGCATCAGTGGTCACAAATTGTGACACCACAGCTACGGTGCCATGGCAGCGCACTCCTTTGTTGTACCATGTTGCTACAGCAACATAGCAACTAAAAATAATCATGTACAGTGTACACAATGCTGTGTGAGCTGTTTGTTTTTCCAAAAGGAAATCCTAAATGACAGTGCAGTAACAAAGGCACCATTGGTAAACGTGCCCAGTTATGATGTTGTAATGTGCCAGTGTCATTGACTCTAAATTCCCTAAGAATTCTGTGTCCTGCTCAATGACAGGGATTACTACTGTCCTGACTGTCTGTAAGTTTTGTAGTGATGTTTATAATGTTACACCTTCGCTATTAGTCTACGTTCAGTGCAAGCACACAACTACATTACTAACAGAACTCCAGAAGGAAGAAGCTGCATAGAAAAATTAAGACCACAGAACAATGATACCAAAAAATCAGGAAAAGATAACTGATATAGTAACTTAGAGTACGGCCAATCAATCAGACAGTTAGGACATGGCCAACTTAGAACATGGCCAATGCTGCACATCTAAGGGCACCTATACACATGCAGTGAGGCTGCTTCGACGTGCTGTAACTATAGTGTGTTGGAGCAGACACAATTAAGTGAGTCTGCTGGAGCATGATAATTACCACATTCCAGCAGACTCCAGCATCACATGCATCAGCATCTCCACACTGAAAAATGGTGGTGGGGGCACTTAAAATGGAGCTTGTTGAATGGGCTTTAGTTAAAGGGCCCCCACAACCCTTTTTCAGGGAGGTGACAGTGATACCCATAACGCTCAAGGTGCTTTAATTAGAGCAGCTCTTGCAGATACTCTAATTAAAGCATCCGCCTTCCACCCCTGGAGCATGTGTATAAATGCCCCATAGTTTCTTACTCCTTACAAAGACAGAACTCAAAGTGTAAGCTGTTTGTCAATGGAAAATTCTTCCCCTCTTCAGCATGCACTTGCAGAGAGCCGTTAAAATGTCCTCCTCGTCTTACATACCCCGTTGAGAATACCACTATGATTAGAAGCCAGAAGATCTGCTCCTGTCAGCGCCATCAAACTCTTTGGGCAAATCATTTTCTCTCTTTCGATCCCCATTTCTCCAGTTGTAAAATGATAGAACAATACTTTACTTCTTAGGAACATGGCTTTGAGATCCATCAGTGAAGTACTTTATAAGGTAGATGTAGATGTTTATATATTTTAGAGACTATCAGACCTAACACATATCCAGTATTTGTCCCATATCTATTGGTACCAATGGAGGTCTGTAAACAGCCTACAAACACAGCAAAAACCAAGATGGAATACAAATGAGCAGATAAACTGCGGGAATTCTTTCAACATTCCTTGGGTTTCTGCATTACAGTCTATACTTAATAACATATATTCTTGTTTGCTTAACAAAATCTAATAAATA
Organism: Caiman crocodilus; assembly: GCA_030014935.1. NCBI lineage: Eukaryota > Metazoa > Chordata > Crocodylia > Alligatoridae > Caiman > Caiman crocodilus. Next base: position 129,530,921 of record JAGPOW010000261.1, read on the forward strand.
ACCCTTGTTATATTAAATTGTCACCTTGAATTTATTTCAATAACAGTAGGTAAAATAATAATGATGGACCATATTGTGCCATCAATTTTTAAATAGAAATCATCCTGCAAGCAATAGGGAGTTCTGCTTAAAGCTCAGGGCCTTCATCTGGTAAAAAGTGGTTTTGATCTCTTTGCTTCTCTTCAAGAAACTGAAGGCTATTAAGTGGGAGCAAATAGCAGTATTTACCACACTTTGAGGTTAGCTCAAATGTCAAGTGAGGCATCAGGAATTGTATTGTAATATGTTAAGGCAAACTAAGTGAAGGCACACCTCATTGAATGAATACAGTATCGTCAGTTTACAATTCAAAACCTCAAGCCTTCCTTTTCTCTGGATAAAAAGTTTGATCCGGACATATAAGATACTAAAATAAATAAAATCAGTTACTAATTTAAAATCAAGTTTTGAAAAATTAAAGTATCTTTAAATTTATTAGCTATTTAAACATCTCTACTTTAAAAAAACAACAAACTTTAATGATTATATTGATTTTGGATCGTTTTCCTTAGTTGTCGAACATTTATCACTTTTAACATCTCAGTGATCTCTCTTGTTCTCCAATTATATGATATATATTACCTTCCTCTCCATTTTACTTCCATTTCCAAGATAATTGTCTTATGATTCACCAGCACTGAAATTAGAAGCTCTACTAATGGCAAAGCACAGCTGAATCATAAATGACAGCTTTGGCATTTACAGTAAAGAAAGTTGTTTTAGATTTAAATGCAACCGTCTGCATTCATTCTGTATGCTAACCTATAAAGGCTACTGCATCCAAAAATCCTGCATTAAAAGAATATTATGCCTTTTAAATAAAACAGTCAAAACTTAGAAAACACCAACATTAAATCTATCTGTATCATCTTAATTTGATCTCCTAATATGTATGTGTTGTGCTATACTTTTTAATTATGTAATCACATGCCCTTTTTCTCTAGGACTCCATGGAGAAAGCATCCACTGCTGGCATGGACAAAGCCTGTGCTACTACTGCTTTTCATAATGCCGGCTACCGCCACTTTTCCCTGCTTTTATCCCAAATTCTTTTTCCTACCCCATCAGGGGTTAAGTGCCTACTGACAACACAGGGGAAACATCTGTCACAGCTGCTTCTCTCTGCATTGATACAAGGAGAGCAATTGCCACGGGCATAGAGAAAACAGCCACCACTGTTTTATTCTACACCCATTGTATCTACTTTTCCATGCACTAGCACAGGGAAAGGGACTGTTGCCAAAGCTCCCAACTGCGGGATGGCACAGAAGCCACGTTTGCGGGCCAGATCATCTCCCCAGGCAGTAGGTCAGCAACCTACAGGGTTGCTGACCCCTGTACTAGAAAAATCAAACTGTCATTCAACAGAAGGAAGTAGGAATACAGGAAATAATATTTTCACAGGATCTCTGTCTACTCTATGGAATTTCCTCCTCCAAAATCCATTTCTACAATTAGACAAGCACTAATATAATACATCTAATTAAGGAAACAAAGCCTCTCATTAATCAGTCAGACAGTTTCTCCTATGTGCTTGGAAGAAGAGAGAAAGCATTTTTATTTCTAATTTTAATTACTTTGGAGGCACTCAATTATGGTTATGGGAACCAAATTAGTACCTAGGACTGATAAGGTAGACAGTTTAGAGTTTTATTATTTAAAAGCCTACTTCCTTTGGAAGTAGGAAGGGATTTGGTGGAATCAACCATGTTTCCAGACACATACAGAGAAACGAGTAAGGACACTATGAAGCCAGTATGGAAGTCACTATTAACAGGAAATACACTTACATGTCTTCACAGGTTCCTAACCAGGAGCTGAGCCAATCTGAGCTTGTGCAAGAGACTTGGGCAGATGACAGAAAATAGCATTAAATACCATAGCAACTATTATTCCTTCTATTGCTCCCCAAATGTATAACATATAGGCAACAGGCAAATGGTATTTGACTTGAGATTGAGACATTCCACAATTTTCTTCTAGTTTCTAAAGACCAAAGTGATACACTTTACTTGCAACAGACTTAGAAAACCATCTCTAGAAAAAATGAGATTGCATGAATATCCTTGTCAAAACATCCCATTAGAACAGTACAGACAAAGCCAATATCAAGGCTCAAAAGTAGAAGAAAGACTAAAAAAACTATAGGCCCCTTACAGAATGCACAAAGCAATCTAGCTACAGATGATGCAGAACAGGCTGAGGTATTTAATGTCTTGTTTTAACTTCAATCTTCACAAATAGGGGCAGCTACCAAATGATGAATGCAGTTGGAAGCAAAAACAGAGGTGAAAGCTAACAGCTTAGAATAATGGTGGAACACATTAGTGATGTGTAGAAAAACTAGATTATTTCAAGTTGGTAGGACTGGTGCTCAACACCCAGCCTGCAGGCCAGATATGGCCCCTGGTGTCATACCATTGGTCAATGGTCCTGCATGCTACATGGAGTGCTCAGGATGGTATGCGGCCTGATCACGGCATGTAAGGCTGAACAGAAACTGTGTGGGATCTTGGGGCCCCAATCTCAGCATAAGGGATCAAACAGAAGTGATACTGGCCCTGGAGCCCGAATACCATTTCATAGGGCAAGAAAGAGTCAGTGAAGGGCACCAGGCCCCAATCCCAGGACAGGGGACTGAGAAAAGTTTGTGCAGGGCCCAAGAGCCTGATCCTGATATGTAGGACTGGGTGGAGGTAGCATGAGGCCTCAGAGCCCAATCCTAAAGAGACGGTGTGGGGTCCACCCACAGCTGTCTGGGGCCCAATCCAGGCTTTCAGAGCTGATCCTAGTGCCTGGGGGGTCTTATCTGGCCCGTGAACTAGACACACACCAGTGATCTGGGCCTTGGGGCCAAAAGTTGAGCATCACTATTATTGGGAAGGAGCAAAAAAAATGCCCATCTTTAGGAAAGGGAAAAAGGATCTGAGAAACTACAAACTAGTTAGCCTGACCTTGATATCTAGAAAGAGTATGGAGCAGGTTCTCAAGGAATCCACTGTGAAGCACCTAGAGGAGAACAAGGTGATCAGAAACATCCAGCATGGATTAATCAAGAGTAAATGAAGGCATGCCTGACCAGCCTGATTTCCTTCTATCTTAAAGTGAAAGGCTCTGTGGACGGAGGGAGAACCCTGGATGTAATATACTTTGAATTTAGCAAGGCTTTTGATACTGTCTCTCAAGTGACACTCGCTAACTGCCTAAGGAAATATTGATTAGATGAAATGACTGTAATGTGGATACATAACTCATTAGGTCATCATGCTCAATGAATAGCCATCAATAGCTAAATATCTAACTGGTAACAGATATCAGGTAGGGTTTCCTAGGGGTCTGTCTTAGGTCTGGTATTGTTTAATATCTGCATTAATGATTTGGACAATGGGATGCTTAGCGAATTTGTAGGCAGCATCAAGTTAGGTGAAGCTGAAGATACTTTGGAGGTTGGGCTAGCATCCAGAATGACCTGGGTGTGCTGGAAAAATGATCCACAATTAATCAGAAGTGATTTAATAAGGAATGCATGATCCTGCCTACTGAACAAGATGAGGCACTTTCCAGTCCTACTTTCATATATTCTTATAATCCTATGAAATACTACAAATCGTACTTGAAAATGTCATATATAAACAGTCAAAAATATGAAAATATATGGAAGATGAATTTCACTGCCAATCTCCCTGCCCAATTCAGTTCTTTTTTAAGTATCTCAATTACCATTTTAAAGATGCTTTGTTTTCTGAATTGCATTTAATTCAGGATCTGCTCCGCGGCACAAGTGGGGGGCCTGATGCTGGGTGGCGAGTGGCTGCCAAGGAGCAGGCATGGCTGAGGTTGGGGGTCAGGCACTGGTTATCATGAAGGTGACTGCCGTAATGGTGTCCAGCGCCCAGTGGCCATCATTTGTGGTTTGCACTGCCCTGCCCTGCCCAGGACCACCACCTGCTGCTGTAGTACTTACACCTGCTCACATCCCAGTGCCAGGAGCTACAATAAGAACTCCTGGTCTGGCCAATCCAATGTGTCCTTGCAGGCCATATACTTTGCCCACCTCCTGTCCTGGTGTGCCACATACTTTGCCCAACTGAGTGCCCACCACCTGGTCCTCTGATGCTGTTACCAGGAGGTTCAGAAGGAGGGTTCTCTTCAGCAGGGATGTGCTAAATTTCACCAGCTGTTTCATTTTAATAATTTTGACTTGTTTCAGGCTTGAAACAATGAAATCAAAATTAAATGAAGGGTTTCAAAACAGCCTCAAAAAAAATGAGGACAGTCAAAATGTTTTGAAAGTTTTGAAATGTTTTGAGTTTCAAAGCTGAATCTGGGCTTGCCTGCAGAGAAACAGAAAATAAGGAGAGAAAGGGGGGAGAGTGAAGGAAAGACTTCTCTGATATTGACTGTGACCGTTTGGCTGCCTGAGACACTGCTGGTGCTACTGTGCTGGTTACTAAGTTATTACCTGTTGTCATTTAAAGTGGTGGACTGGACTGAGTCTGTAGGGAGCATTGGGGAACACTACCATGTCGTGAAGAAGCCCCAGTGCCAGTGAGGGTGCACCTTAACATGCTCACACAGTCACATGTCACAAGTTTTGCTTGTCAGCAACCTGAGGTGCAGTTTCCCAGAAACCCCTGTACCCATCTCCTTGAAATCTGGAAGGTTTCATGGCCTCAGCAGGGGCTACTATGCCTGCAGCTTTCACCCTGCTGTGCCTTAACGCACACATGGACATGTGTTTTACTTGTCAGCAGATTGAGGTGCAGTTTCCCAGACATCCATACACCTATCTCCTTGAAACTTGTCAGGTGTTGTGGCCTCAGCATGGGATATCAGACCTGCCATTTTCACTCCACTGTGCCTTAACACATATATGTGACATAAATTTTGCTTCCAAGACTTTGAAGTGCAGTAACCCAGAACCACCTGCATCTATCTATTGGAGCACTGTATTCGCACTCGGGAATCGCTGCTGGGCCAAGGGTGAGGGTTGACCTAGTGGAAGGGCTGGATGTCTTTAAGTCGGTAGGTC
>JAGPOW010000261.1:129536091-129580533 GCA_030014935.1 Caiman crocodilus
GGTCCTGTGACCCCAGCACTCGTTCCTGCCATTGGCAGGGGGTCAGACTAGATGGCCTGCTCTAGGCCCCTTCTGACCCTAGTTACTATGAAACTATCTCCTTGAAACTTTGCAGACATTATGGCCTAAGAATGGGTCTATCATCCCTGTAAATTTAATCTGGATCATGAAAGAAATGACAAAGTTATAGGCAGTTTTGTGCTTCCCCATTGTAGCCTACAGACGAAATGTCAAAACAGTGAAAGACGTTCAATGAAACTAAATGGAACAGTGCTTTCAAAATTAAACAAAACTCAAAATGAAACATTGTCTTCTTGAAATGGAAAAACAGAAGTTGAAATGAAATGTCTAGCTTCCGCTGGCAGAGCCAGCGAATCTGCAGGGCCCCAGCTGTGGATTTTGGAGACCCTGAGGTTTACATCTTGGCTTCCAGGTGCAGCCTCTCCCCCGTGTGCAGCTGCATGCCCTATAGAGTCACAAGAAAGAAGCTATTTGTATGAATTTGCAATATTTCAGAGATAAGATGTTCCATACCAGGGGCTGTAAGCTTCACGGCCTCAGTTTGGGGGTTGGGCATACACGGGTGCATAGGGACCACAGTAAATCAGGCAGACAGGCAGGCCCAGGCCTAGGCAGCTGCCAGCCAAGGCTCCAGTCCCTTCTTGCTCCCCTGCGGCTGTAGGAAGCCTGCCTCCCCCACCCTCTTCCCAGGGCAAGACAGGGCAGGCACTTGGCAGCACTTGCTGCCATGGCTCCAGACCCTGCTGCTCCCCCTCCTCTTGCTGGCCAACTGCTCTGCCGTGCTGCCACCCAGTCCATAGCACCTGGGCTCAGGAGGCATGGAGCTCCCAGATGACTGGGATGAGAAGCCGTCCACTCTCTTGCCCTCCCCACAGAGGTTTTCTCCAGGGAGGCACCTTAGGCCAGACCCCCTCACCACCACTGAGTCCCAAGTGTACCCTTGCTACACATGCCCAGGGCACTGCATGAGGAGCTGTTTCTGGGGACTGTGGGGTGTTCAATCCACTTATACCCTGCTGCTGGTGGCCATCATGCCCCAGGTGCACTTGCACACCTGGCATGGGACTCTGAACTACAACAGTGCAGGGGGCAAGCCTGATCTTCCCCACAACTGCTACCACCACCTAGAGGGCTACCTGTGGCTGTGCTACATATACCTGCCCCCCACTGCTAAGAAGGACATTACTTCCAGCAACAATGTGTGTAAGAGGCCCATGCCCATAAAACGGTGGGGACACCAGCTGCTCATTAAAGTTTTGCACTGTCTCACACCTCCCTGTGTACTTTGTGGAGGGGGGAAACCCATGTTAAACGGAGTGCAGGTGTGCTAGGCAGGGAGGGAGGGCAGGAGTAGGGAATGCCCTCCCACCACAGTGGGCCTTACCACATGAGCAGAGCTGGCATAGCTGGTGGCTCCACATGGTCATGGCTGTTGGTGACAGCATGTGGTTCCAGGTAGTGTCCTTGGACAGTGGGGCATGGCAGATGGGTGCCTGTCCTGAAACTGCTGGTGGCTGCTGAGTCTCATGTCATGGCTGCCCATTCCTTGTGGTGGGGGCTGAAGCTGAGGTGTCATGGCAGGCAGTGGCCTGGGCTCCCCTGAGGTACTGATGGAGGGTGCAGCTTGGGATCTTAGAAGAATGGGCAGCTGGAGGCTGGAGGGGCCCTCCTCCAGTAATGTGTCATTGTGGGTACCAGGCCATCGGTGCTGCTGTACACACCACAGCTGTGGCATGGGTCCTGGGGTGTGAGAATGTTTGTCACTTCCTGCATAAAGGGCATGGACTTACAGGCAATCTCCAACAGACAGTTGTGGTCAGTGATGGTAACCCACTATGCCCTTGATGCCTTGATCTTTATGTGGCAATGCCATGCCAACTGATCATACCCGCTGTCCCAGATTGAGCATGACAATCCCTCATAGACATAGGCATTGGAGCATATGCCCTGCTCAAACTGACACTGCACCTCCACCTTACCCCACAGTGCCATAAGGTTGGCAGTCTCCTCCTGCAACCATTTGGAGCCCCGGGTGGCATGTGCAGATGTGGGCATGAGCATTGGTCAGGACATCACTGTCAGGGGCCCTGTGTTGGCTCTCTGGGCCCACACACAGCTGTCCTTGTGCTGCAGGGCCTGGGCAGCTGCCCGCAGTGCCCAGAGCAGGGGGCTGGTGTGGGACTGACATCCATGTGTTGAGGCAATGTCCCACAGCACTGGCAGGTTTACAACAGGCTGTTGGGTGGACTGCAGGCAACTGGAGCTGGCTCTAGCAGCCAAAAGCTTCCTATAGCTGTGCTTGGGTGCTGGCAAGACTGGCTGGAGCCTACAGCACCATGCATGCCTGGATGGCATGGGCCTGGATGACACAGGCCTGCCTGGCAGGTGTGCAGCAGTGAGATGCCAGGCATCAGCACTGGGGTGCAGGCAATCTGGCACAGTTAGGCTATGGCCGGCTCAGAGGGACACAGGGGCCTGGAGTGCCCTCAGGATTCCTGCTGGTGTGCCCCAGGGCTCAAAATGCCTTCAGGCTTAAGGTCCTGAGGTAGACCATAGAGGTAGACCATAGATGTATACCAGCCCTGCGGCAGGAGATGCCCTCATCCCAAACCACTGGAGCTAGCCTCAGGCCAGACCCCTAGTGGCAGGGCTGACCTAGTAGCAATTCTGCTTCTGGGTCACATCTACACATGCATTACTCCACAGTAACTAAACAGGAGTAAATTTGCTATCTGCATTTGGGGTTTTTACTGCACAGTAAATGTGTGTACTTGTAGATGCACACACTGTGCAGTAAACTACTTTAATACATAGTTGAGCAACTCATGTAGATGTACCATGGGAAATATATCTTTCTAAAGAACATTTTTAACATTAGCATGCAGTGAAATTTCTGAAGGATTTATTTCTCCAAGTATTCTGCAGCAAGATTCTTTTATCATCTTTAGCATTCGGTAAATTGGAATGTCCAAAGAAGAAGTTACTAACTCCCAAATGTGCTTTTGTGTGATAATATTTTATAGTCTACTTCATTCCATTTGTCTTCAGTTTATCACTTAAACTGTACACATTTAAAGAAAACTGAGGTATTTGAGCTACTGGTGGAAGACCAAACATAATTCATGAAGCGCTTTAATAAATACTAATTACAAAATATTTATTTTTCACGCATAGCCTAAGAACAAGTACTTCCCACTCATGCTAGAAAATGGGCTTTTACTGTAGTTATTATCTTAACCACCCAGATAATATGTATATCTTGTTGCCACCAAGAAATAATCAACCTTTGAACTAATTAATTTCATTTCACTGCCTAGAGTCAGTCTCCCACATCAATTACAGAGATTTATGAGAATTCTTCAAGTTTAAAGGGCTACCTTTAATTAACAAATGCAGAGAGCAACCAGATCACACCAGTCAATCTGGTCCTAGTTTAAATGATAGCCAGCTTTGGAAAATGCCCAAATTATTCATATTCTAAAATTAGATTAGGCTTTTTTGGCTTAATTAGACATCTAACTTTCCTAAGAAAACTATTTTAGTTAAAGCAATTATCATTTCCTACATATGTAATGCTACTCCCTGTCAATAACTGTATCTTGTTATTTTAATGGTAATAAAAATGTTCAAAATGACCCTCTCCTAGTTTTATTTTATGCAAACTCAGTTCTTGCAAAGAACTTCAGGAGTTAAAGGATTTTCTAGCCTCAAAACAAAACAATTATTTTAGCTAGAAAGATATGTTTGCTTTTCCACCTGGATCATTTAGGGGAGCAGAAATGAGTCTCCTCTCATTATACACAAGTGCATAAGAGGAGTAATTACACGAATTATCAGTGGAGTTCTACTGGTTTGACATTAACAGTGGAGAAAGAGGACCTAAGTGTCTACATTTTCTAATCCCAAAAGCCAGAAGGATAGTTCAAGAAGGCTGTTAAACATACATTGCCACAAGGTTCCATCCATTCTTGATATATTTTTACAAATGAATTATTTCAGATTGTAGGAATGTGGTTTGGAGAAGTATTAGGAAAATCAAGGCTTTGCTGGAAATTAATGTTTTTCAGTAAAAAGCAGATTTAGTAAAATGATTACAATAGTGACCTGACAATAAAATGGAAGTTAATCCTTCCAACTGGCAGTTCCTGTATGTTAAAATGTGAGTGTAAATCCAGAGGTTTAGCTCTACTTATTCAAGCCAAATTAGGGAAGATTATTTTCTTTAGTTTCCTTCCTCAAGTAATTATCATCTGTCTCCAGTCCTTTTAATATTGTTTCACTAACATACCACTTCAATTTTTCAAGACTCCTGTTATCAATCATGTCACCACTTTCTGACAGGTTTCTCATGTCTGGTCTCACATCTGGTTGGCTATGGTGCTCTGCTCAATTTAGTTTTCATATGGTGACACACTTCCCTCTAATACAAATCTGATATTCACATCTGACCCTTGGGAAATTCTGGGAAGAGTGGAAGCCCAGCTAGAGCAGCTGCAACTCTAAAAGACATTTATGGAGAAATAATTATATAATTGGTCATTCTAGTCCATGAACAATAACTTAAGAGACTGAGCCAGAATAAGGACCCAACTACCAGATGCTTATCTGAAGATACAAAACTTTCTCAGGGGCATCTGTCCTTGGTAACACTACCTTTTTGGGGAAGGCTGAGCAAATACTGGATACCAGCACAAGCAAGATGTGGGAGGGGAAAGCTTCAAAGTCCAACTCCAGGACACTGGGGTGCATATATTGCAAAGGAGTCTTTGTAACCAGTGTCCTGAAAGAGTCAATGTTTTCCCAAGAAAAGACCTCACTGTCCTCAGCACCATGCTGGCAATAGTGTTATCATCTATTATAAATATAGGGCAACTTTGGTGTTGCCCCACAGGTCACATAGTCATTCGTGACAATTTTAAAACAGTAAAAGCCTGTTATCCAGCCTGTTATGTTATTCTTATTTGGTAACAGTTACATCTCTTCTTTAAGTGTAAATGAAAACATAGTATAATGAGCAACAAAGGATAAGGTCAAAGATCTTCCCTGGCAGTTGCACTAAGGTGCATGATCCTAAAGAACGGTGGTCTGTACACAAATACCAAAGCACCATGGATTTAGGAAATGCATAGTTTCTTCCAAAGACATTAGCTTTCTCCATTTTCTTGTCTGTGACAATACTGCTCTGTGCATCCTCGACACAGAAGCAGTGCCAAAATGACTAACCATCTGTTAGGTCAATAGCTACTGTAATAAACCACCATGATGTTTCAGATAACTGGTCAAACTTAGACGCACATTGCTGTCTTTGGAAATTAACTCGGTTGTTCATGGCTGTTGTCATGTCTATTTTAATTATATACAATTTATATTACCCATGGGAACAGAATGTTTTAATAAGGACAGTTAGGTCTAATATAGGTCTAACATAATTAATAATTTAGTTTTCTATATAGTGAATAAATAAAATAACTAATTTACTAAATTACATTATACGGCAACTGAAATCTGATCTTGGAGCATTCATACATATAAGATAGAACAAACAATTCTATGTATTTAAGAAATGAAAGTAAATAGTGTATTATGGAAGTATAATATGTAGCATTTTTTGAAGGTATGCCAAGTCACAAGAACAAAACCTGATATATCTTAATTATCTGCACAATCTTGATGTCATTTTAGCTCCACACTTCAGAATTCACACATTCCATTTTACTCTCTAGCATCCTAGCCTCTCATAATACTCCCTCCCCATTTTTTTGCCTCAATTTTAGGCCAGGTACATAAAGCAGCTTGATCAACTGCACTCAAAATGCTATCTGGGTGTTCAGTACATAAGCAGTACGTTAGAGGTAGGTTGTTTGGGAGGACTTGATCCTATTGATTACAAAAGTAAATTGTGGATTGGAACTCATAGAACATTTCTAGTTCTGTCTGTGACTTGCAATGTAACATTAAGAGTCATTTTCCGTTATGTATTCCTATCTACAAAATGGAGACAATACTTACTTGCATCAGATGTTTGTAATCAGTACTATCATCTTGCTTGGATATCTCAAGGTAGAAGAAAATATAAAAATGCTAAATATTAGTGTTAATTTAGTGACAAAATTAAAAAAAAAGTTTAATTAAAAGAACAGAGATGAAACACTGAATTAAGACTGGAACATATGATGTACCAGAATGATCAAATGTGATGTTCTTAAAGAACCATGAAATGTATTTCTACAATGAGTTTAAACTAGAACTCACTAAATTACAAAAGGAAAAAAGTATGGGTTTATATACTGTTATATATATATAGTCATTATAAATACTTCATCCTTTAAGTACAGTATTATCATACCAATGACATTTATAAATACCCTGTCCAAAGGCTTCAGTATAGAAGAAGCAGATCTCTCTTACGTTAATTAATGGGGTTCCTCATGATTGTGATACACTGCATAGCACATTTTTATTTGTATACAGTGACTACAAAGTTAAACAGTTTTGTTTTGCTTAACCTAATATGTATTTTCACATTTCAGTGTTCTCGTGGCAGAAAATAACTGGGATTACTGCAACATATCAGGTTACAGTAATGTGAGATTACTGGAAAAATAGTACATTTTCTAATCTCTCATGTGGAAATGTTATGCAAATTATTTGTAAATGTGAAAGCCACAGGAGCAAGGCTGCATTAACAGTTCCTATTGCAGAGGTATCCTCAATGATTTACAACTCAAAGGTTGAATTGGATATAAATTGCTTTTATGCAGTATATAAATTCAGAAGAAATGTGAAGAGCACCATCTTCTGGACCAGGCAAAGCATTTTCAACTCTTTTGGAAAAAAATAGCCCATTCAACCTTAATATTGTTTTTTTATAGCATAAATACTAAGAACGTTTATAATATTAGTTTGTGATCAATTAAGCTTTGCATATTCAAAATTAAAGCTGATACTTCAGGCATACTTAAGTAATATACTGCATACATAACTTATAAAACGTTTTATCTCTAATGTCATATTGATTTGTGATACTTATAAAAACTAGACTGAAATCAAAGGTGAACACTAACACTTTGTGTGTTATAGCATCCTTCATACACTTTGCCAGTTTATTGATGACAGAAAAGGCCTAAATTCAACATTCAAATGAGAAACAGAAATCAGTTCTTCAGACCAATTTCTGAGACAACAGAGAATGAGCCCAAGAGAGATCCATCTCCTGGCAAGGGCCTTTAATCCTAACAACAAAACTACTAGCCATCCCAGGCTGAAAGACAGTAGTGTCATACCCTTGGACTTTGGCTTCATCTCCAAAACTGGTGACTGGATTACAGAGAGCAAGGCACTATCCTGTAATGATTCTTCTGGCTTCCAACCAAACTCCAGAATATACCTCTGAAATGAAATACCTACAGTAAGGGCTAGCCCATCACACTATGAAAGAAAAACAAGAGTTTAAAAGAACATTATCTAGGTATTCCTGATTCCTCTTCTGAGCTAACATTTCTTTTTATACATGTAGGGTTTGTCTATAGAACAGAATTCTGCTTAGATCTGGATTCTCTCATTTTGCACAGTATTTCACAGAGTTTGTCCTTCTACCCCCTTCTTAGCTAGTGACATATCCTGAATTAATAATATTTTTTCATCATTATCTTTATTTAGAGTAGTCATCAAATGTAGCAAAAATATCTACAACCACCTGAGGATACTATTGCTGTTCTTGTTCACACTAACCTACAATCATGCCATTTAGTACACACACTGATATTGGTGACTCAATGTAAAGGAACCTTGAATTTGACCTTTCTATTCAAGATCAGCAAAAGGCCATCTTTAAAGGCTTTGAACCATCCAAAGTTCCTTCAGAGCTACAATTGGGAACTTAGTCCCTCAGCCATGATGGGTGGCTGTAAGCAAATAAAGCAAATTTGACTTTTCTATGACATAATGAAAAGATCCATCCATTGGCTCACAACATGTACCTTCATGTCTTCCATAAATTTGGCATGTGTGTCCTCCAGTACAGAGGAATTAAGATGATCTGAGTAAAGTGCTGAATCCAACCACCATGTCACAGTTAACCACAGCCTTCTGAGGAGACTATTTCATATGAAACATGTAAATCAAACTGCCAAGTTCATTTATCCATTCATTTGCACAAAATCCAAACTGCCAATGAGAATCCTGAGTGCCACAGCCTCTCCTCACCCCCTTTGTCTTTGGGGGTTAAGATGATGTCCATCCAAACAAGACCAGTTTTGAAACAAGCCTAAACTCCTCCAAACTAGCTCCTCATCTCAAATTCTCAGAAGTACTAAAAGGATATCTTATTTTAAAGAAAACCTACTGAACTATCCTGATGTGCAGGAAGACTAGCAAATATGGAAGAAGAGCAGCAAATATGGAGGAAGACCAGCTTGACTTTTTTTCACCTCAGTCTTCACAGGCAAGGGTAGCTCCCAGACTACTGCAGTTTAGGGGGGAGGTGAGAATCCAACAGTGGTGAAAGAACAGATTAGGGAGACAATTTAGCAAACCTAGACATGTACAGGTCCGTGAGGCCAGACACAATGCACCTGCAGATGCTGAAGGAGTTGGCTGATGTGATTGCAGAGCCACTGGATATTATATTTGAAAAATCATGGCTACTGGGGAAGATCCTAAATGATTGGAAAAGGGCAAATAAACTGTCCATGTTTAAGAAAGGGAAGAAGGGATATCTGGAGAACTCACCTCCGTCTCTGGAAAAATTATGAAGCAGATCCTCAAGCAACCAATTACTATGCACTTGGGAGAGAAGGTGGTGATTAAGAACAGTTGGCATGGAGTCACCAACCTGATAACCTTCTATGAAAAGGTGACTGGCTCTCTAGATGCAGGGAGAGCAGTGGATTCTGCCTCTCCAATATGTATGTCTTTGGGAGTGATGCGATGATATGTCCAACCCTTACTTTACTTAAATAAAGCATATGTGAAAATTCCCTTATTTCAGCTCCCAGGCTGCCACATACTACAGAATCCTTACTGTAGTTGCTAAGGATCCCTCACAGGTTTCCTAGCAACCATGCATTTGGAATTACTGAGATTTTTCCTAGCTACTGATGTAAGGACTATGATATACCCCTGCCTCTGCATACTCTTGTTGCCACAACAGATGGAGTGGGGGTGGGGGGTTTGGAGAGGAGGATTGTTTTTGCTTTTGCCAGAATAAGAACAGTACAAAGTCTTACTCTAAAGACTTTGAGGGAAGTAATAGCGCAAAGAAGGCTTCTGTCTCAAAAATCCTGTTGAGGTGAGCAGCCAACATCCACTGAAGGCCAAGACAGCAATAAAAAAAAGCTTAGCCACTTCAAGCTGCCCAATCATTGCTCCCTAAAGATACCTATAAGGGCAGTGTAAAACAATTCATATTTCACTGGAGCTGCTCCTGCAGCATGCGGCATGTGGTGTTAGCAGCTCTGTCTCTAGCTCTGACTCTGACTCTGGTATAGGGAACGCAGGAGCCCTGTGGTTCAGATTCCGCCAGGAGCGCAAGCTGAGTTTGGCACCCCTGACCCGAATCAATGTTTCTCAATCTGGGAAGTAAATTCCCCTTGAGGGCCCCTGAGCTCATCCAGGAGGTCAACAGGAAAATGAAAAAGCATGAGGAGAAATGAGTGATAATGTGTTTTCACCAGAGAATCGTTTCATGTGTCTCCTGGGTCCATGGTTAGTACTTTGAAAGTCATCCCCCTCTTTCCCTCCCATCTCCCATAACAACTTATAATACATGGATATCACTTTCACATGTCTCATGAGAATTTACATAAAGCCACTGGTATTTATTGATCTACTATGAGGGTACTAAAACACTGCCTCCCATTTTTTTTTTCTGTTCACAACACCAATAGCCTGGGCAGGAGGAAAACTGGGCTCAAGTGACCCCAGCCAGGTAGGCATCAAGCCACTTCTTAAAGACCCCCAGGGTAGGAGCCAGCACCACTTCCCTAGGAAGTTGCTTCCAGTTCCTAGCCACCCTAACTGTGAAGTAGTTCTTATGGATGTCTAATCTAAACCTACTCTCCAACAATTTGTGGCCGCTATTCCTGGTAACCCTGGTGGCACTAGGGGAAAAAAGGTCTCCCCCAAACCCTTCTGGTCCCCCCAAGTGAGATTAAAAATGGTCACCAGGTCCCCCTCAGCCTTCTCTTGTGAAGGCTGAACAGGTTCCGGTCCCATAGCCTCTCACTGTAGGGTCTGCCCTGCTGTCCCCAGATTATGCAGGTGGCCTCCTCTGGACCCTCTCAATGTTGTCCACATCCCTCTTGAAGCAGGGTGCCCAGAACTGGACACAGTACTCCAGCTGTGGCCTGACCAGTGTCACGTAGAGGGGGAGGATCACCTCCTTGAACCTACTTGAGATGCACCTGTGGATGCATGAAAGGGTCCGGTTAACCTTGCCGACCGTGACCTTGCATTGTGGGCCCACGTTCATCTTGGAATCAATGATGACTCCAAGATCCCTTTCAGCCTCTGTGCTCTCAAGAAGGGAGTTTCCCATCTTATAAGTGTGCTGCTGGTTAATAGTGCCCAAGTGCAGCACCCTGCACTTGTCTGTATTGAAACGCATCCTGTTTTTGTTAGCCCACCCCTGCAACCTATCCAGGTCTCGCTGCAGTCTTTCCCTCCCTACTAGCGTGCCCACCTCACCCCAAATGTTGGTATCATCAGCAAATTTGAACAGGTTACTTTTCACCTGGTCGTCCAATTGCTGATAAAGAAATTGAACAGAGTGGGCCCAAGGACTGAGCCCTGGGGGACTCCACTGCCCACTTCCCCCCAGTTGAATATGACCTGTCCACCACCACCCTCTGAGTATGACTTTTCAGCCAATTAGCAATCCATCTGACCATGTAGGCATCAATGCCACAGTTGCCTAGTTTTTTTAATGAGGATGGGGTGGTCGGTCAACAGCATCAAAGGCCTTGCTGAAGTCCAGAAAGACTACACCCATGGCAACACCTGCATCCAGTGGTTTTGTGACCTGATCGTAAAAGGCAATCAGGTTGGTCTGACATGACCTGCCCCTAATAAAACCGTGCTGGTTGCCCTTGAGCATCATCCCCAATGCCAGCCCATCTGTTCCTTGATGATCTTCTCTCTTACTCTGTCTTAGCTTGTCTGTGGTACCTGTCTCTTTGCCAACTCTTACTTCACAATGGGTGCACCTGCCATTAAGGTGACAATAAACTCTGGTGTGAACTGTGCCGGAGTCAGCTGCTCCTGAGCACAGTGTCTACATGTGCACCTGGGATAGCAGAAAATTGAACCAGGGCAGAGCAGACCTGGGCTAGTAGGGAGACCAGCGGGGTCAGCCCTGGGCACCAGGTAGCATCATTGGGCAGTGCAGGAGCTAGATGTTGCAGAAGAGTCCTAAAGTGCAGGGCTAGGTGATAGGCAGCCCCCATAGTTTAGCCCCAGTCAACCACTGTCACCATCTATACATGCGTTTCAGCACGCATAATTACTCCACTGTGGGATAGTACCAACCCTGACAGTAGTATCCTGTAGTGGAGTTAATTATTTTACTGCACCCTAATACTGGTGCAAACATAAGCAATGGCACTTTATAGTGGAGCTAATTAGTGAACTCAGCAGTAAAGTGCACATGAAGATGGACAGAGTGAGCGCATCTACTCGAGGCATTTTCCTCCACAGTACACTAACCCAGGAGTGGAACAGTCCCAGTGAGCTCCCTGATGAGCAGGGAAGCCCAGCTAGACACAGGGCTCACTGACAGCTGTGTCCCAATGAGCACGAGGATGGAAGAGCTTTTCTGGTTGCAGTGGCAGTTGTCTCCTGCCCCATGCACATCCGGATCCCTCCTGATGTGCACCAGCCTACAGGACAGCTATCACTGCAGCCAGCAGAGCTCTCATGGCCCAGCCCCTGTGTCTTCTGCCAGCCCCTATGCTAGGACTCCAGGGGGGAGGAGAGGGAGCTTGGGACTCCAGCTAGCTGTTGCAGGAGAGGTAGAACAGGGCAGGAACAGCACTATACCGGGCTGCTCCCAACAGGGCACACATGTAGACAGGATCCCAGGGAAGGCTTACTGTGAAGTATTTTACTGCACAATAAACCTATACTGAATTAACAGCATGTGTAGATGTGCTCAGTGAAAGCTAAACCAGGGCAGCTTACCCCTGAATGAAACAATACTAAAATTGTTTCATTTCAGCTTTCATTTACTTGCATGTAATTGCACTCACAGGGAGAGTTATTGTAGAAAAAGATGAAACAGAATCGACTTATTACTCCCTATTAATTTAAGGCACCCAGGCTTGTAGAAATCTAAACCAGAAGTTGAACAAAATGTAGGAAGCTGCTGTATTAAGGACAGGTTTAATTCTGAATACATGTATAAAAAAATACACGTTAGTATGAGGGGTTGATAAACTAGAGATTTTGGCAAAATGAGATACAAATAGATTTCACCCTGTAGCAAAACTCCCAGTTTCTCTCTCTTTTTTTTATTTTAAAATGCATTCCCTCCCCTTGCCCAATCATTTCTGACTTTTTCTCTCCTTCTTTTCCCTGTAGATAAGTAAGCTAAGAGGTAGGATAAGCTTTAAACATTTTTATTTTGGTAGCAAGTTTTTGGTTTTGGATATCCACTATTTTATACTGTATTATTATTAGGTTTGTACTGATTTTTACTGTTATATATTGTATTATTATAATTTTCATATTGATTTTTATTATTTCATATGGATAGTGTCTGGTTTAGGCCTGTGTTTGTAAGTGAACCAAAGTCATGTCAAGTTTGTATTCTGTATGTGAAGGCCCCATCTTCTTTCTTCTCCCTGTGCATCCCATGTTGCAACTGTATGAGTCACGTACCCCTCCCATGTAAATTAGTTCCCCAATGAATGAATACAATTGGGAATGATTGAAATACAATGGTAACAGGCCTCTACTGAATAGCCTGCAATGACTGGGCCATCACCTCACATTAATTCACCTAGGAACCACAGACCTCACCCAGGAACAGAGACGAGACCAGCATTTGAAAGGCAAAGGATCCTGCAAAACCAGCAACTCTCACCATTGCAGACACCCAAAACTGCATATCCCTGCATGGAGCACACATGCTCAGTACGCCAGGGGCTGACCCTTGCCTGGGCATGTCCCTGTCATTTGGATCACAGAAGGTCTGCCTCTATTAAAAGGGGCAGTAAGACAGACCCAGTGGGAACACCATTTCCATCTGGACCAGCACCATGCCACACCACCTATCCACCCAGAGGCCTGCCGACAACCCCCGTCTGGACAACACCTACTAGACAAGGACCCCTTCCAGCCTGGCTAGGTAGATGTTACCTGCACACTTCCTCCTACAATTTGGACTCTCTCTTTCTCTCTCTGTCTCTCTCTCTCCTCATGGGCTTCAGCCCCTGCACCAAGCCTCTCTAACCCTGCTGCCATTGTGTGGGTGGGTGGGTGCAAGGGAACCAATTTGGCATTGTGTCACCATCTCCCCTCTTCAATAAAACCACTGTCATTTGCAACCCCGAGTTGGGTCATATTTTACTGAATCTCAGTACCTTCCTTATCTTAAATTCCAGCTTCCCTCTCTCTCTCTCTCAGCTCCAGCCCTCACCTCTCTCATCTAGTTTCCTGATCTCCTCTCAATTCCTACTGCCTTTTCCGTCACTTTCTGCTGCTCTTCTCTGCTTTCCCACTGCCCCTGCTGCCTCTCAGTCTCTTCTGCCACTTTTCCTATGATTTTCTGCTGTGCTCCTGCTGCCTTTTCCCTCTGACTTTCTGATTCCCTGCTGTCTTTCAGTCTCTCCTGCTGCTTTTTCTGTGATTTTCTGCTCTGTCTCCCTGTTTTCAGGCTCCGCCCAGCTTCCCAGCTCCTGCTGTTTTCTCCAGCAGCTGGAGCCTTTCTCCAGCTTCCAGCACCTACTACTTCTCTAGTTGTTCCAGAGACATCCTCTGGCTCCCCACACCCAGAGCCCCTCTTTAACACCCACACTTTCCCTTAGTCCCACTGTCCATGTCCCCATCTACCTTTTCAGCTTCCCCATAGCTCTGGCACCAGATCCAGCCTCTGCGCCAGCATGCTTCCCTGTTCTGCAGGTTTTGGGCGTTGTCTTTTAATCAATTAAGATCAATTAACCTAAAGTTACCCCCGAGGCTCAGTTCTTCAGTCCAGGCCCCTCCAGTCTACCAGTTCTAATCCCAGCGCTGGTGACTTTTATTTCCAGTAACTTTCACTCCTTACACTTCTATTTTCTTACCTTAACCTTTCCCCAGGTATCCCAAGTACACCAAGCATATACATACATACACATCACAACACCCAACTGAGGAACTCACTTATGTGTATGTGTAGGTGGGTGCTATGTGTGTGGGTTAGTGAATACAAATATATATATACATATATGGATATCATTGTGTGTGTGGTATATGAATTAGCAATCCATGTATGTGTATTGGATGTGCAGGTGTTGGCAACTGATTCTGTCTAAATGTTGTGCGTGTAGTGTGTATGGGCTTAAACTGGCAATAGGTGTGCATGAGCCTAGACTGGTTATTTTGAATGTGTGTGTATTTGAGTTGCTAGTGTGAGTGTGTGCATGTGTATGGCATTGTATGGATGATATACGAATTAGTGATCTGTGTCTAACTTGTGGTGTTGATTGATTTGTGTGTGTTTTGTATATGTGCAATTGTGCCACACCCTCCTGTCTAACAGCCTATTGAGATCCTGAGAGTTGGCCTGACCCCCTAAGGCAACAACTCCATTAGTTACTACTAATAAAAAATACAGACATAGGTAACTATAGAAATGCATCTAGATATCTGACTATATGTGAAGCCTTTATCTATTTATTTCAAAAACAAAGCACTCTGGTTGATGTAGAAAATGACCAATATTTTATTGCTATATTTTGGAGACACCTAATTTATAACCAATGAAGCACATGGGAGTGACATATTTATTTTTTTCTATCACTTTGATCAACTTTCAGAAAAACTGAAATAATTGTGATACAAAAATGCAAAAATGACATTGAGGAAAATCAGTAGGGAAACTACAGCATCAACACTGCTTGGCCCTATACCTACTTAAAAGCTCAGTAGACTGGGAGGCCAAAGATAAGCTTAGAACACCACCATGATGTAAGATCTCTATAACTTCGAGGGCATTTTTTTAATCATATTTTTTGTTGTTGTGCTATAGTACATTGCTTTATCATATCTCTTAACTCAATCACAGTTTATAAAAATGCGCTTAAAAAAAACTTTATCAAATTATGGACAAAATAAATTTAAAAAAAAAACCCTTCTTCCCCTTGCCACTTTTCCCCTCTCCAAATCTCCCTCCATAATTTACTGTAACTGAAAAACATTTTGGAGGAAGGAATGGAAAAGAAAAAGAAAAACTCCAAGTACCACCACACACATAAATATTGAAAACAAAGAAAATCCCTGAGGCAGAATTACCAGTACTGAAATATGTTCAATATATCAGCAAACACTATGATCTTAAAAATCTGCAAAAATCATTAGCCTCTTCAGATTGTGCATCTGTACTTAAAAAAAATAGAAGCAGTGTAGGGAAAGCACTGATTAGAATTGATTTCCTGTCAAATGTGATGCCTTGACAGAATAAGGGCTTACTGTGTAACTGCTGCCCTCATTTACTCTTCTTTAGTTCCAGTGAATAACCTTGTTCAGGCCATGAGAGAGGCAGTTTGGTTTCCAAAAGGGTAAATATTGTATCTTCTCACATACAATATGCCCCAGAATAAGTACGCACTTTGTTTTTGAAGGACAGGAAGAAAGAAAAAGTTCTTTCCTTGTAATAAGTAACTAAGTAACAGCAGTCAGTAATGCAACTAGAATGGGGTGACCAAGGCAGCTGCCCTCAGTGCCAACTTGGTGGGCCACAGAAAAAAACTGCAGCATGGTGACAACTATAAGAGGCTGCTGCCCCTAGGTGTTGCAGCTACCTTTGGTGCCTGGCTGCATTGTCATGCCTCTGGCAGTAGTGAGGGAAATCAATCTTCCTTCTACCATCCATTCTGTATGATGTTGACACAGGACCAAATATCTGCTATAGCTGACTGAAGCTATACAGCTGTGAAAAAGTGAACTATTCACAGGACTTTTCACTAATTATAGAACAGGGAGGCTTATAATTACATTGTAGGCCTCTTAGGTATCGTTTATAATGAAGCCTGTCTTGACAGTAAAATTCCTACCCTAATTGCAACACTTTTATTCAAAACTACAAAGTATTTGACTTGTTTCCCCCTGTGCATTGTTCTCTTTGGGACTAAAATTCTCTTTTGTTAAGATACAAATACCCAAATATGTAACCCTCTAATCAGGAAAACGTGAGTAAAAAATGAAAGTGTTTAGACTAACTAGTGTTTCAGACTTATTATCAGGCTGACCCATTTACAGATATACTACATGGACATGTCCAACCATGCAGTGCGTGTGCTTACAGCAGCTCAAATAGAATTGATGCAAATTTGAACTGGGGCTTTTTGCCTCATCACACGTGCTTGGACATGCACTTTTTTGTGAAGCAAGTTGTGCCACTTGGGCCAATACAACCCTGCCTGGCTCCTCCAGGATCTGCAGCCAGGGGGAGCTAGAACCCAGGGCCAGCACCTGTGCTGTCCCCAGCATTATAAAAAGCTGCCCTGTTCTGGCCCCAGCAGGACAAAAAGCTGGTCTGGCATGTAGCTCAGGGCTACTGGCTCTGGAGCTTCTGGGCCTCAGCCAATTGGTACCTGGGGACACTACCCCTTGTGCTAGCTGGACTGCTGAAGCAGCCCTGAGACCTCCCTTCACCCTCTACCCACTGCAGTAGTGTGGCAGTGGGGGATACTGCCTAGCTGTGACCTGCTGAACACCTGCCAGACCCAGATGGGGATTGCACACCCAGTAGAGGCATCTGCCCCTCTGGGCCAGCTACCAGTGGGTGTGGCTGCAGAGTTGGCCTCCGTGTGGCACTGCTGCCACGTGTGCCCCTTGCCCGGCCATCTGGGCAGCTATCACCTGGAAGATGTTTGGGGTGTGGTGGCCCGCTTTGAAGTGTCAAAGCATATCCTCCAGGCCCCATTTGGCCAGGAGGTCAGCCACAGCCAGCTGGGTCCAAGGTGCCAGTTCTGGGCAGGCAGGGTCTTGCCACTGGACCCTTAGCAGCAATTCTGGTGTTCCATCTTGAAAAACTGAAAAATACCTGATAAAGAAACCCCCCAAAACCAAAGTCACTCTGTAAAATACTGAAAAATCCAGGCAGAGCAGGAATCAGGGGGGTCTGAGGGGTCAGGCAGGGGGTGGGACCAGGCAGCGTAGGGCTAGGGTAGTAGGCGGGGCCAGCGGGGGTCCCCCCATGGTCAACACTTCCCTCCTCAAGCCCCCTCAAGCCCCTACTTACCGAAACTGGAGCCCTGGTGCTGCAGCACCTGTTTCAGCACCAGGAGGAGGGCCAACCACAGAGGCACTCTGGCAGCCAGAATGTCTCTGGAGGACCCAGCCTCCGGTCACCTCAGGGCATTGTCCAGGACTGTTCCCTGCCCTGCTTCTTTAAACTCTAGTGTTTTTAGACCCCTCATTTTCTCCCTGTGCTGCAACATTTTTTTGTTTCTGCACATGCCTTTTGCCCCATCTCAAAGGGGTTTGAAACAGGACAAGAGGCACATGCCCGCTTGTCTGGATGTGCTCCATGTGTCTATAGACCATGAAAGGGTCTTGTGGTGCTAGAAAGCACCACAAGAAAGCATAGCACACCTTCGCTACCATCCTGCACCCTAAAAGGGATGCAATTCACCCAACATCTTACTGTGGCACTGAGCATATAACAGGGATCACAGCTAAATTACCTTCTTGACACATGAACCAAAATAAGATACTTTACATCCATTCTGGAGTATATTCCATAGTGAGCAAGAATGACATTTTTCCATGTGTTGCTCTCCAGCATGGTCCTGTGATTTTATAGGCATGTCCACAGACATATCAAATGATATGAGACAGCCCCTCTCTGCTAAAACTTTCTCTTACTGCATAGACATTTTTGGTTGTCCTAAAATCCCATTCTTTTCCTTTGAGCATTACATGTTGTAATGAAATATAGTTGAAATCTAGGAATTCTGGCACATAATTTAAACTAATTTAATGGTAAATCTTTCACTTAGTAGAATGCCTGATATCTTCTTCTACCTGTAGATAGCAGCATAATACTATCAACAGATAATTATTAAGTTTATCTCTCTGCAAATTTCCTAACTACATATTTATAGACTAAAAGTATAAGAAGCCATGTTCATGTGCATGTGTGTGCTAGAGAGAGTGTATGGTGATATCATATGCATCATGCACCTGCAAAAGCCTTGTCTATGCCACATCAATCATGCTGTCTGACTGTGAGTGACTTTGTGAATTTGGTTTTTAATTCCCCCAAGATTGTTTCCTTCTCCTCCTCAGTTTTTGACCATTTGAGATGAATCTCTCCACAATTTCTTTTTTTTTCTTTGAAGAAAAAAAATACACATGGGGATATCCAAATGAGTATACACTTAGAAGGGTCTGCATTTCCCATGGAACAAATAACAGTAGCACAACCCTGCATGCGTGTTCCAGCGCACAGCAAAGTGAGCCAGGTGGGGTAGGGGAGGCTGGGGCCCCAGCCTTGTCTGGGTCCTGGGAGTTAAGCAGCAGCATGGATCTGGCTGGAGAGGCTCTGGTTTCCGGTGTTGCACAATGCTACTGCACACTCTGCGCCATGTTTTTTAGTGCAGATTTTTTTTTTTTACACTGGGGTCTTCCAGTGTCAAAAACCCCACTGTGCTGCAATTAGTAGCATGGTGAATAGATACATGTGTGCCCCATGTAGTTAGTCATGCCTCAAATGGATTTGAGACACCACAAACTGTGCATGCTTGTCAGGATGTCCCCATTGAATATACAGAAAAAAAAATTGGCAGTATAAAGGTTTCGTTGGCAATTATTTGGGAAAATACACAGAAAAACATATTTTCCAATGTCCCTGGTTAGGAAAGATTTTTTAACCCTTAACATCAACCTCTATAGAACAAAGAATGAGCAGTAGGAGTCATCGTGGACTTCAGTGGCATGTGAAGTTTATGGAAATGATCCTATTTTTGCGTGTCATGCAGTCTAGCTAGCAGCCACATCAGACATCAGGTAGCAGCCACCATAGCTATGACTATTAAACACTTTCATTGCACAGTCTGATTCTAAAATAAGTTTTTACATCGCCGAATTATAAGAAACGTTGAATAAAATTAAGAGGTTTATCTTGTGTAATACCAATGTTGTGCTTTTTATTTATTTATTTTTTTGAGAAGAAGGAGGAGAAGGAGTGGCAGGGTTGAGGTAGTGGAGGTAGGGATATCAGGGTTTGTTTAACCTTAAGCTTTTTATATGTAAGGAACAATATACACAGTGCCTACTTACATGGTCACCTTATTATCAAGAAAAAAAATGTTCTCATGCTCAGCAAGACACAATTCTCAAATACAGAAGCACTCTCAGGATCTGGGAAAAATTGTTTTTCATGTACATCATTCAGCAAATAGCCTCCAAACTTAAGGGTAACTCTTCTGTGCTGCAAGCCAGGATGTTTTAAATTCTATTATCACTGTTAACCTTGAAAGGTCTCAATCATTCTGCATAGTTCACAGGCTTTATTTAGCAAGATGGCATGCCATTCCTACCTGTACAAGGTTGGGCAAATAACAGTGTGACAGGTGGGGTACTGAATCATAGAAATTAGACATACTTCAGTATTGGCCATAAAAGTATTGCTTTGGATCTCTATGCTTATTCTTACCTATTGTCTTCCCTAATCAGAGTTACTATCATGTCTTCCTATGTCAAGCACTTTGAGATCTATAAATAAAGTTTATATGGGTGCAAGACCCAATGGCTGGTTATAACAATGTAGTCCTCAACTACCTTTAATCCAAGCCTGTGTTTTAAATCATTTAGTGGTACAGTACAAAATCATGTATACAGGACTAATTGTGCCAACCACATGGAGACAGTATTTGTATAATCTAGATAAACTTTATTCAGATAACCTCATTTGCCTATAGAATGCAATATTTTAGACACATCTGTGCATTATGTGCCTATAGTTACCTTTGAACACATTTGTGAACTGAAGAAGATGCATTGTTTTTCAGAGGAGAAACTTTGATTTTGATGCCCACAGTGGAAAGGTGGGGGTACCAAATGTTTACTTCTTTGCATAAGAGTCCATGCCACTGTGGCAGCAAAAAATGCTAGGGCCCGGTGCTCCACTTGCCCAACCCAAATTAGGCTTGATTAGCAGGACTAGGACCCTACATGCAGCAAACTATGACCCAGAAAATTAATTAGCAAAACAGGTTAAATCAATATTAAAAATTAGATATTTGCAATCCATTCTGAAACTTGTAGAATAAAGATATTTAAAAATATGATTCCTTTACACTTTGTTGTATGTAAACCAGCTACAAAATTTCAAAATTATGAAGAAACACAAAACATTGCAAAGACCAACTTTGTATACACTTATTTTACTCTTGGCATGAGAAATTCCTGGATAATTATGAGTGAACTCTGTCAGTTAAAGAATTGGAGGGAATGATAATGGACACAAATTAGGTGGGAAGAGAGGTGTTCATATATTTTATTTGCCTGAATAAAGGGAAAATTAATTGAGGGTCTTTAAGTCCAAAAGTTCCTCCTTTTGGAGGAAGAGCTAAAGCCACTTCTTGGATAAAGATGAGGTAACTTTTTTTTTCTTAATTTAAAACACAGAACATTTTTTTACTGTTGGATCTATATTGATACCTTTCTGGTAAGTCAAATAGTAGATCTGAATGTGCAGAACAGCTTTGTTTATGAATCATACATGAAATTATTAATATTACATATTTTGTTTTCTTAAGTATTGGGAAAGAACAAAGGACATTAAATACAAATAGAGGGTATTTGTTTAATATTGTATTTATTTACCATAATTTGAACAAATTTTAAGTGTGTGGTATTAATTTGGGCACATTTATATGGCTCATGAAATCATAATAACAACATATAAAACACCCAGTTGGGTATTGTATGTTAATATCGAGGTGAACTATAAAAATAAATGGTTGAGAAGTGTACCCAAGAGATATAAACAAAACTTCCAAGTTCTTTAGACAGAACAAGTAGTCCAGTGTTGAAACGATCTGCCTCAGAAAACTACAAGCAAATATTTTCATGCATGAAGCCAGAAACCTTTTGCATTAGCAGGATAAGGTTTATTAGAGGAATCCTTCCTGTAAATTTTTTGAACAACACTTTGGTATTTTCAACATACATTCAGTAACCGTGCTGACAGATATAGGGTGGATGGGGTGGAACTATAAGGATGGTTTCTTCATGCTGACATGACAGACCTAGGATAAATACAAGTACATCTGAGGCATGACTTGAAATTGCACCAGCTCCAGATAACAACACTGCATCAGCCAGGCCAGGACAACAGGAATGACTCTAGCTGCATTTTGTTTGATCTTTCTATGTATCCCCAGGAGGAAGAGAGCTGGAATAATTGTATTTATCAACATACATCACAGGGATGGTAGAAAAGCCTAGACTTTCTTATTCCTGTCCATTCCAAAGAAATCCCTTAATCTCTTATTGTCCTTATTCTTCAGTTCACTAATTCAGGCATGTTTTGTGAACCGTCAGTTCATGCTTGGATGAGAGGTATTGGTGCAGATTGTCTGAAAGAGCATTCGGAGAGCCAGAAACAGAATGGCTGCGAGTAATATCTGATGCTGAATGCTCCAAAGGATAACTGCTTCCTGGCACAGAAGTAATCATTAAACTCCTGATACCTTGTGAGTTCAGCAACAGCACTCTGGACACTCCAGTACTGAACTAACATTTATTATTATATCTCTCTGGCATCGTATCCAGGGTGGATCTTAAACAATAGCCCTCTGTATATGTACACAAAACGTATACACGTTCTGTCTCTGACCTTGGCCCAGCCTGGTCCAGTCTTGATAAGTGAAAGGAACCTGGCTCCTCCATGAACAAGGCATCACCAGTGCTGCAAAACTGTTACAAAGCAAACTGAACCCTGCAGTGCTGAAAATGAGGGCTTTCGCCTAAAAGGGACAGAACAAATAAAGTACAATAAGATGCAACACTGCTCCCCCATGCATATTCATAAAAAATGGAATGGTAATGGTCACATTGTCTGTCATCATTTTACTGCACAAAAGCTTTCTGCACTGACTGAGTTCTAGTATATTTATATACAAATGAATTGCCTTAAGAATATAATTGTCTTGATCCCAGTAGTGGTTGAGAGGAGTTCCTGAGTTCACTAGTGAGGTCTCTAAAACTAGAGCCTGGGGAAAGTCGGGAGAAAAGGACCTTTCTGTACTTTCTTGGAGTTTTTCCAGCAATTCAAAGAGGAGCTAGCAAGTGTCGGATGGAAACCTTCTGAGTTTTCACGTCCTACAATCATCGTAGACTAGAATTATGAACATGTAGGGCTGGAAGGAACCTCAGGAGACCATCTAATCCAAATCCAACCCCCTGCTGAAGGCAAGATCATTCCCAATTAAACTGTGCTAGAAAAAAACCAAAACAAAACAGGGTAGAAATGTACCGTATAGGCTAAACTGATCCTAGACAACTGTATGTCTAAGCCACTTAAAACAATTTCCAAGGTAGCCTGTTTTAGTATTTAACCATTCCTATAATTTAACCTTCCTCAGATGCACATTTCCCTTTCTGCAGTTTAAGATCATTACACCTTATCCTGTGCCCTACAGCACACACCAGTCTATCACAATCCTCTATAATCCCTTTGGGCATTTGAAGATTATTAACTCCTCCTGAGATGAGGGGCCGCTCAGTGAGCAGAGTCAGCCTGCTAAAAGGGGCCGGCTGGGAAACGGCTCAGGGTGTGAAAGTCTGTCTCAAGAAGCTCACAGGGAGCAATCTGCTTACAAGGAACTAAACTTTTTTTTTTCCTCCTGCTCAAATGAAAGCCACCTGAAATGGATAGAGATTTGCCTGCTGCAGCTGTGAGGTCCAGTATATGGGCAGGGGAGCTAAGACTTGAGTTATTCCAGGGCAAACTTGTGTTATCTCAGGGAAAAACTTTGATTTGTTTCATGGGACACACAGCAGAAAGAAACTTCAGGCTCCAGGGGTGCTCCACATTTGGGTTTGTGCCTATGATTCCACTTGCTTCATTGGAATGTGTGGTACTGAACAATGGAAACTGAGGTAGGAATATACCACCATTGAATTTTGTACAAGTTAGAATAAAAAATTGCTCCATGGCCCAACTATGACGTCACCCTTAACTGCCGAGCAATTTACATGCAGGTCAAAAGAGCATTCTTGTTTTTTAATTTATTCAGTTTAGTTATTCTAAACATTAGCATACTGAATTCCTTCTAGTCTCTCCATAGACTTCCACAGTACCTGCCAGTATAAAAATCTGTTGTTATGAGGGCTAAATAATCGTATAAACTCTTCTGAAGCAACCCATCCCTGAGTCAACATTTTATGGGATTCATTTAGCTTAATTGCATCTTACAGTATATCTCAACGATTAGGTAGTGATCCTAATATTTTAAAAGAAAGATAATTTTTTTTCCCTTCTAGAAAGTGTACCACTTGTCATTTAAATGAACAAAATAATGAATTGCAAATGGAGAGGAGGCAGTGAAGCATGAGACCATTTAGCAAAATATTTATATATCCATACAGAATCTTGTTTCCTTGGAAAGGTTATTTGAGTGTAAATGTGACATTTTGAAATATGCGACTATGGTGAAAACTAAATCAATCTTAAGTCATTTATCACTTTGTAATGAAATGCCATGTTTATCTTCATTCTCATTCTCATTTAAAGAGGTCATGTCCCTGTAATTATTAGCTTAGAATCTGACCTTCCTCTTTGTTTCCTAGGCAATTAACTTTTTTTCTGTTTACACATGACCTAGATAGGGGTCTCTACTTCTTCAATTATTTATATTTTTATAAAATTAACACCTAATTTTTGGCCACTGATATGATAATGCCATGCATTCTTGCTAGAAGTCTGTATTTCATGCCATTATTATATCTAACATCCATATATAAGATATATTTGAATATAGTGGATTTGCATAGGTGGAAATGAAACCACAGTATGTCTTTACATAATAATTCAAAACCTGCTTTTAGCTGAGCCCCTGTTTGAATACAAAAAGCCCTGAAATCTGGGTTCAAACTTAGTGGGAGGGGCAGAAGAGTCTGCCCAGAGGAGCACCCTCTGCTCTCCTCTTGAGATTCACTATTGCTCTACTTGAGATTCACTATTGCTCTACTCTTAGCAGATACCGGTAACAGCCACTGGTACAGCATCTCACCCACCACAAGTTCTAGTCTACACAGAGGACCCGCTACTATCGCCACACTTATCCCTAATGCAGAGGCTTTTGTACTGGATCAACAATGCTGATAAGGTGTGTATATATTGCCATAATATGGCAGCTAGGGAAGAGGGTATCACTTAAAAAAACCAAACAGCTTAGGAAATGTCAGTCTTTACAAACAAATAGGTTACAACGGGGGGAGGGGGGGGGAGGAAACCGAATTTGATCACATCGTTAAAGATTGTATCAGAATGCTGCATGCACACAGGGGCTGAACTAAAGCTGCCCAGGCAACTTTAATTCTGATATTTCCTAACTTTTGAAGGTGTAGTATTGCATCACTAACAATGCTCTTTTAATGAAGGTTTTCAGGAGTTTCTGTAGTAGAAGATTTTGAATTCCCAAGATTTTATTGCAGGGATGTTTATTGTAGCCGTATTGATCTAAGGGCATAGGTTGGAAAGGTTCTTTGGATAGATCTTTTATTAGACCAACTAAATAGTTGGAAAAAAGTTCATTGAAAGGTTTTAGGGACAAACATACTTCTTCAAGCATTGGGAGACTCTGCTGTTGTTCTGAGTTCTCCAAGGCAGAAAAGAAGCTAAAAATGTGACAAGAAGTCTGTGAAAACGTAAATGAATGAGAGTTTGGAAGACAATGGGTAGAGATGGAGAGGGAAGGAATGCAAATGGTAAGTTTCACTTGGTGAATTAGATACCAGGCAGGTTGTAATGTGACAAAAATCCAGTACCTCTATTAAGTTTATGATTTTTTGTATCCAGTAGATTTATGAAGTGAAGTTTGTAGGCTCATCTACAAAAGGTGTTTTGTAAGCTTCTTTTGAGGACTGGAAATGAGAGATCAGATGGGGAGTGATTGTCTTGTTAGAAGTGGGCACCTACAGATTATTGCATATTTTTGTCCTTGATGTATTTTCAGTGTGTGTTCATACTGGTATGCAGTTGTTGTTCGGTTTCTTCTACATATTTTCCATCAGGACACTTGGTGCACTAGATGAGATATATAACTTTTCTGGGGGTGCACGTGTAAGATCCAGGGATGGTGATGCTTCCATTATGTGGTGTAGTAATTGTGGAACTGATGCAGATGTGTTGGCAGGTTTCACATTTCCTGTCTTGGCATGGTCTGGATCCATATGGTATGGTTTGAGTCGCAGAGAGTTTGCTTCTGGTGATGAGGTTAGCAAGTTTTGGTGCTTGTTTAAAGACTAGGATGGGTGTTTTTGGAAAGATCTCTTTAAGACTTGGTCTTTTAGTATGGGTTGCAGTTGTTTGAGGATTTCTGTATAGGTTCCAGGGAAGGGTGGTATTTCATAATTAATGGTGTGCAATTAGTGGGGATTTTCTTTTTGTACTAAAGCAATGCCTCACATGGTACCCAGGTGGCTCTTTCAAAAGTGTGATCTATCTC
This sequence comes from Caiman crocodilus, assembly GCA_030014935.1. Classification (NCBI taxonomy): domain Eukaryota; kingdom Metazoa; phylum Chordata; order Crocodylia; family Alligatoridae; genus Caiman; species Caiman crocodilus. Next base: position 129,561,993 of record JAGPOW010000261.1, read on the forward strand.
TGGAGAAGTGTCCTCGCTGAGTGAAAGCCCTTTTGACACTTGTGAGCTGACAATTGTGGGTATTCTCCTTAATGCAAATTCAATGGTATCAGAGAGCTTGGCCATAAATTGCAGCTTTTTGGGGGTGTTTAGAGTTATTGCTGGTTCTGTGTAGATATGTATTTTGGTCCGTGGTTTTCTTGTACATGGTTATTTGTATTTTATCATTTGGGATGTTGATTGTGAAGATTATTGCACTTTTGAAATCTTTATAACACAGTCTTAACAAACTTTAATCTTAGAAGAGAGCATTAGATAGCTGGGAGTGGTAGTTCAGGGAGCCTGTTTTGGCCAGGGAAAGCAGCAGCAACAGTACAGGCAATCCTTGCCTTACAATGTTTCAAGTTACTAGGCTGTGTACTTACAACACTTATAAATTAGCACCCTGTTTCAACTTTCCGATGTCAGTTTCAACTTTACAATGCTTGATCCAGTGAGACGTCATGCCAGCCACAACAAGCTCACTGTGTCACCCACGTCCCTGGAGAACGTCTGTCCAAACTTCCTTGGGCACTTTCTTTAAGAAAGCAGCCAAGATTCCAGAAAAAACTGCTGTCAAAACTCCTGAGAAGACTCCAGCCAAGAACCTTCAAAAAGTCCAACCAAGAGCCCAAGTCCAACCAAAAAGTCCAGCAAAGTCATCTCAAAGAAGTCCTTCCAAATCAATTGATATTTACAATATAAATTCACCTATAATTGATTAAGAACAACATTTTGGGCTATTTTTTGTTGAAAATAGGGTATCAGGCCTTGGTTCAGGAACCAATCCCCATTTATAATATTGTTTCCTATGGGAAAAATGGTTCCAAGTTGCAACATTTCAGCTTAAGACACAGTTTTCAGGAACCGATTATGTCATAAGTACAAGAACTGCCTGTACGCAGGTTCCTTTTACCAACTCCCTCCCTCCTCTGCCCCCCACTGTGTCTCCAAAAGCAGATGCTGAAAGGAGAAAACCGTGTATTGCCACAACTGTCCCTGGCTCATGTAGGCAGGGAGAGGAGTCCTAGAGCCATTCCTTACCCACATGGCAGGAAGCAGCTATGTGAGGAGCCCAACTCAACCAGAGACAGCAGCAATGGCACACAGGTTGCTCCTTCCAGCACCTGCTCCCAGCTGGTGGGGGACACAGTGGGAAAGGGATACTCTAAGTCTTGCCTGAGGTTTTTATATGCAACAGCAACATAAAGACAAAGGGGTGACAACCTTACTCAGCCAGTTAGTATGGCATTTAGAATCTGGAGAACGTGAACATCAGCATGTTAGTGAATTGGCTGCACAGATACCTTTCTTCGTATTACAAATTGCAGTTTTCAGTGCATAGTATCTGGTGATAGTGCATTTTCTTAGAATCGGAAATGATGAACCTATACCAGAGACTTTTGTGCACCCCCTGTTGGTGTTTGTTTGCTTAACCAAAACTTAACCAAAATCAAAGTGCTTTACATAAATTAAGGCTCTTGCAGTACAGGCAGAAGCAAACTCTATTCTCTTCTGATCTGCTACAGTTTTCTTTTTTTTGTACTTGTCTCTAAGTGTTAGCTGAAACAGGTTGTGAGGTTGTTAAGCCAACTTTTATCCCTTTGGTGGGAGACTGGATGACTTGTGTGCTTTAAAGGTTTTCTACTGCTCTCTGTGTTTGAGTAGGAAGGGAATGGAGAAGCTGCTGATGCAATGGGGTGGCTATTTTGTATTCATTTTTTTTCCCCCCCCCCACATAACCTGTACTTGAATGGAACTGAATAACATAGCACCTCCTGATGCTTTGAAAGCAAAATATGCTGGTGTAAGATGGTTAGATCAAGTAAAAAAATGACCACACAATTTAACGCAGTTCACCTACAGATGGATCTTACCCTTAGATCCCTAGTCAGGTCAATCTAAGTGCTAAACTGTACAGCTGTTCCCCCAAAATTTAGATTGGTCAAAAAATGCCGGGCCCAATCTAACATTAGTTCACCTGAGAGGTGCACTATATTATAATCGGACACAGTTAGAGCAATTTAACCAAACATGTGTCCATGTTTAAGCTCAGCCCCACAGCTGGGAAAGCCCAGATGTTCACTCCAGTTCTGAGGCTGTGGGGGTTTTTTTGGGTTTTTTTCTACCTCTCCATCACCCTGACTGGGTTATTTTTAGTCCCTGACCTTTTACCCCATCCCACCCCCTTTCTGGACAACTTCCCCCATTGATCAGCTAGCTTCTTCAAGCCTGCAAAACTCCTCAGTGCCACTTTTACGGGCATTTGCACAATCAAAGCAAGTTACGGTGGGGAGAAGGGCAGGTGGTTCATGGGGGCAAAGGATGTTCGTTTGGGGGTGGAGAGGGATGTTGGGGGCTAACAATGGGGGTATAAGAGCCCCCTGATTCCACCAAACCCTCCCTCAGACACCACCACCACCCTCCCTACTGAGCTGCTAGCACCTGATCCTGCCAAATCCTCCTGGACTCCACCAACCCCCTGGTCCTCCCTACTCCTCTGGACCCCACTAGGTCCCCATCACCCCTAGTCCTCTGTGGACCCCACTAGCCCCTTAATTCTACCAAACCTGCATAGTTCCTCCAGTCCCTTGTTCCCACATACACCACCCTGCCCTGACTTACCTTAGATTTGTCTGCTGGCACCTATCTAATCAGTGGGATAGGTCAGGCAGCCATTTTCACCTGATCTAACCTCCTGAATTTCTTCATATGAGATTCAGACAGAAGTGCAGCTCCCAGCTGTAACCCAGAATGATTTTTGCAAGGTGTTCCGAGTTATGTTACCCCAGACCAAACAGAAGTTCACTGCTGGTTCCAGAGGGGAGGGGAATCTAGTAGCAGACTGGGAAACTGCAGCCAGGTTTCCATAGCAAGGGCCACGGCACGCTCCCAGTGCTTGCTGGTTTCAGAATGGGAGTGGGGAAAGGCAGTGGAAGGAGCTCATTCAGCTGCTGCTGCTGAAGGGCAGTTGGGTGAAATGCAGCCTCCCCACCTTGGCGGGGGGAGAGGGCTGTAGTACACCCACCCCACCCTCTGGGGGTGCTGAAAAACACCCAGACTGAACTCCTTCTCCTCTCTTTCTCCACTCCTTTTCTGAAACCAGTGACAGGCTGGGAGCTCTGCAGACAAAAGTTACAAAAGACATGACATTTTATAACACCTTTTTTTTTTTCTGATACCTCATGCCGTAAGCTGCTTCCTGTGGCCAGATCAAGTGAAAATTGTCACTTCTCTCTGAATCTATTTTTGTAACCCACCCTCAGTTAGCAGCAGTCACAGGGTCAGGAGTCATCTGAAACTGAGGTTACATTGCTGACTGTTATGCTTAATAGTGCCCTCCCTCCCCCATATGGGTCCTATTCTGCATAAAATTTATCTACATTATTTTGGAGCTAGTTACTACATGCTACATACTACATGCCTACACAACATCTTACAGTAATCAGTTCCACAATTATAGAGTGTGTTAAGAAAGTACTTCCTCTTTATTTTAAACCTGCTTCATATTTACATAAAGTGTTAAAAAACAAAAACAACCCCCCAAGCACATATTTTAAGAAACCCTTTCTAACTTCTGATTTAACATTTTATAATTCAAGAAGAACGTTCCAAGGTGCCTGGTGGTTTACAATGTCAGCATGCATATCAAGCTCAGTGCAGGCGAGATGTGTTAATATTATGCTTCAACAACACACCCTGGGGTGTCTTATTGCTTAAATACTGGAAAGGTCAAATATTTACAGCATATTATCATGTTTCACAGAATAATCATGCATTACCATTCAGTGTTACCTCACTCTTTTGGGAAAAGTGGTTTTAATGGAAAATAATAAAAAGGATTCAATTAAGGCAGCTTTATTAAATGTACTCTTATTAGTTCTCTTGGACAGGAAGAAAAGGTCAGGTCCCCTGTATATGGTTTTGACATAAATAGTACTGCAAGAAAAGGGCTGTAAGTAAGAAGATTTCAGTAGGTTATCCATAGATTAATAGTTTTTTAAACAGAGTGGGAAGGATGTCTGTAATTATTGGGGTGTTTATTTCCAAGTACATGGAGTATAACAAGGAACAAGCAACAGTGATTAAAAATGTTTTTGAAAGGTATTAGTGTTTTCTTTTACAGCCCAGTGCTATTGTCAGTACAGAGAGAACCTGGCTTCTGGTATACTACAACAAAGCAACTTTTGGCTGCTTCTGCAAAGGTCTACCTTGGAAATCTTCACTCAGACTTCGGATGTAGAGACTGCACCACAAGATGTGACTGTATCTGTACCAACAGCTGCCATCCCAGGAATTCAAAAGACTTCTTTCTAATTAAAAGAAACACCGTTCTTTCTTTAGGCTTACCCCACAGGCCACTTCCCTGACAATCAGATGTCCCACTGTCTTTCTTTGTACTGTCACTAGGCCATCAGGGGAAGCCAGGAACATCCCTGACATCTCTGGATTGGCCACCTGAACTCCTACCCATCTTGGATTTTCATGTGACATTCATGTGCTATACCAGGATTCTTTTCTGCTTTATTGAAAGATAACAAGTAACTGCTACTTGATCTACCAAAAATATACCACAGGGAAGTGGCCTTCCTTTTGCCACACTGTTCAGTACAATAATATAATTTGAAGCAGTCTACTGATTCCTACAGCTGCATAGATATTTATCTTGTTGTGGGCCCAAGTTCTGCACCAGAATTAATTTGCAGGAACTTCTGAATATTTCAGTCCATTCTGTGACATATAATTCCTATCAATGTAATATGTATACCAACATCTCCTGCTTCATGATTAAGGTGTGTTGGATACCTTAGTCCCATTAACTCATTTTGCAGCAAATGACATATCCTGGACTTGTGGATTTAAATATATTTCTAATTTGAATTTCAATTAATGAAAAAAAAATTAACAAGAAAATCTAGGTTTCCCCCACCCAAGATTAGTTTGAAAACAAAATCTTTAGAATAGATTTAGGGTCACCTCAGAAAAAAACAACAACAAAACAATTCTTTTCCATATTAGTTTGGAGACCAAAATGAAAAAGACACTTCTGGAAGATTATACGTATACCAGCAACAGCATTCTGAATAAATTCATGTTTCTTCCTGCTTCAAATCCTGAAAAATCCTCACTTACAATTTTTGACATTTCTTTAAAAGCATGTTTACAAAGTTTGATTATTCTAAGACACTTAAGACCTTTAAATGCCCTCAGTAGTAACTTCCTTAGTTGAGCTTTGAAAAGGAGTATGCCTTATCTGTCAATACGATTAGCACAACGGAAATGAAATCTGATTGGTAATGCATTTCTACTTTTTGTATCTTATTTTCGAGACTACATATTTCATTAAAATAATAACACAAATAGGCACTCAAAGGGTATTTAAATGCTTCAATATACTTGTTTTCCATTTGGTTTGACATAAGCATACACATTCTGACACATGTTAATTATATGTTCTACTCTGTTGTTTATGAAGAACTAAACATTTATTCAAATGTCTTAAAAATAATTGATTGCATGACTAAAAGGAATTTCAACATCAGGGTCTCAACAAGAAATCAAGTTTTGTAGGACTACAGTGTAGCTTAGAAGAGAACCAATTGATCACTAGCTATTTAACAACTGGCAGCATGCTGAATGCACTCCTTCTGATGAACAGAATTTTAAACAACTAGGGGACTGTTCAGACAACCTCTATGGACTTTTTATTAATATGGCACTAATCATTCAGCATTTTAACTGAACCAAAAGGAATTCTTGCCGAGCTTTTTTTCCTATTTTCCCTCCATAATTACTGGACACAGCGATCCATCTGTTCCCAGAATTTCTCCCAAAGTGTTGGAAGTTTTACATTCTCTCTCAGTGGTCAGCAACATTTTTAGGCTGTGCACACAAACGACCCAGTGCACACAGAAGTTCTGAGGGAGCTAGGACCTGGCTACTACCACTACCACTACCACTTCACCCTAGATCAGGGGTGAGCAAAATGAGGCCCGCGGGCCAGATGCGGCCTGCTAGACCATTCTATCAAGACCATGGGGCCCCTAAAACATTTAGAAAATTAATATTTATTTGCCGCTGGCTGCCTGTCATGTGGCCCTAGATGGTTTCCCAAAACTCAGTAAGTGGCCCTCCACTCGAAATAATTACCCATCCCTGCCCTAGATTGACATAGGAGCTTCCTGGATTGGAGGGTGCTTCTTCACCTATCTAACCATTTTCACATTTCATATAGTTCGTACTACCAAAGTTCAAAAGTTCATTGGCTCTTAGGTTCTTTTCTGCCAGCCTCAGAGGCTTATAACTTTATTATACTGGTATAATACAGTAATACAAAGTTATAGCAAATCAATAGTTCCACAAATGTTTATTACTGTACTGAAAAATAAAGTTGTAGAAAGCATTACAATATAAAACATAATACAGATCATCCAAATTTGATAAGAATTAATTTAATTTTCTGTAAATAGGTTTAAAATAGTTTGGTGCCAGCTAAAAAAAGTGAAATACTGTACTAATGAGCAAAATCAAAGGAAGTATAAATTAAATAGCTCGTTTCATAGGCAGACCTAAGATTTTGAAAAAGGGGGAATGTAGATGTGTGGTGCATTATCCCATAATGCAAAGCACTTCCTCCTCCCCATTAAAAAGAAAATAGCAGTTTTACCACCATGGTAAGGGACTAGGGCTCTATTATCCAGTTTATGATCCAAAGAAATTATAACAGAAGCAAAAAAAACATTTCTCTGTGTGTCTGTTGGGTCTAACTACCAGCTCCAGGGTGGAGCAAGCAGCTGATGCTGGTGGGAAGTGAAGCTATTACCATCCCAACCAGGCCATAGACAGTCCACTTCATCTTTACATGAGTCCCCCAAACATTTCACCACGGCCCCATAGTGCCCCTCACTTCCCTTTAAACATTTTCCCTGCCACATCAAATGCCCCTGGTTCTACTCTGTCCCTTATCTTGCATATCCCCATACTTGGTCCAACCCTATTGTGTCATAAGCCCATGAAATCTTGTGCTTCACTAAGTCCTACCTTGCTCCCCTGAACCCACTTCACCCTAGACAGACCCATCCACATCATACCGCAGCCCCACTTATCCCTCACACCCCACTGAGTCCTTCCCTCCCCTTGAGCGTTCAAACTTGACAATCCGTCTTGCTCCCAGCCCCCTTCTCATCCCATTTCACCCACACTGACCCAACTTTCCCCTCACCCTAAACTCCATCTGTCCTTCAGACTTCTCCATTCCTATAATGCTGCATTCCCTCCTTATTCCACAAGCCCATTAGGCCTCCCTCCCCCCAAAAACCTCTTAGTGTTTGTAACACCACATCCAGCCTCTGATGTCTGCCAGGAGGCCCTTCCTTTCAGACAGTTCCCCCCACCCCTCACAGCCTGGAGCACGGGGCAGGGCAATTATAGCATTTGTAGCACTTGGTTAAACTTTTTTTATGTAGTGTAGATGAATATACCACAAATGCAATGTTTTACTTTTTGTCTTTTAAAAGGTAGATACTTGATTCTATTCTATGATACTTCCATTTTGACACAAGTGAATGAACTTTGTATGACCTGGGCATGAGAGAGATACAGGCAAGGGGTAAGTGAAGAGTGAATGAGAGTTTGCTTGAGTAATGGAGAGGATGTAATTGTTTATGTAAGCAACAAGGTGCCAAATATAAGTTACCAGCCACTAACTAACTAACAAATGGCTGAAGGATCCCTGTGAAGCTCAAGGGCACAAAGGAGATAACAGAAGAAATTCTGCCAGACAGGCAACAAAAACACTCCAAGGCTAAAATAAGCTAAAGATAAAAGAAGAACAACCGCAAAAACAGAAGCTGGGTATGGAAAAATCCCAAAGCACCGACACAAAGGATGCCAATCCCTATAAAAGAACACTTTGAAAATGCCAAGTTGGGTGAGTCTCTTTCTCTACTGCTGTTTCATCGTAGCACAGATGCATCTGTCCACCTGCTCCAGCTGTTACCTTTATATCTGCTATCTTCAAATCATCATCATCATCTACTCAATAAGCCTGGGTGGACCACTCTGGGCATCAATTGAGCACAACTATTGCTGGTAACTATATCTGATGTGTGTGTGGATGAAATGGTTGTTTTGTATATGGGTATGTCTGTGTATAAAGATGTGTATGGTGATTTGTGTGTTTGTATGAATGGTGTGCCTGAACCTCTATGTCTAACTCGTGATCAATAAACACGGCACCTTGCCTCATCCCCCTTTATAAAATCTCACTCATGATTGAGCAATTAGCAATTTGTATAACACTATAACTTCCCTCCCACTGCCCCTTCCCTCCTCACAACAGGCCCATGGCTGGAATCCACTGCCTTCCACCCTCATCTTACAGAAACAAACAGTTGGGTTTGGAGAAGCACTCACGTCAGATGCTGGCGGCACCCCTATCCAGGAGACCAATCTTTGTCATCCACCCATGACTGGCTTCATACTGCCATATTTGTGTCACCTTCAGTCTCCCATGGCCTCATATGCTGTAATGAATACCCCAGAAAAGGGCCACTGCAGTGACTTTCCTCTTCACCTCACCTGTGCAAACCCTCCCTGCCTCTGACTGATGTACCACTGCACAGCTCAGTCTGCTTGTGCCCTGTTCCCTCCCTTTGTAACAAAAAGCCCCTTCTTGCTTAGAGCCCTATTTTATGCATTTCTTTTTCCTTCTGAGCATTGGCAGAGACCTAGCACAGTCATTGCATGGCTGTGGCAAGGCTCAGAGCAAGCCAGAAAGTGGAAGTGGCTTTCTCTAGGAGAAACCTACAAATTACATCTACATATCAATTAAGGTAAGTGTCACTAAAAACCCCCAAAAAACTAAAAACCCACTTTAAACCAAAGCCTACAAAAGACAAGACAAGCTGAGGTACAATGAAAACATGACTGTAAATATATCCTGATGAACACATTCCTTCTTTGATTAAAATTTATTTTCCAAAGCAAACTTCCCATAGCTATCTGAAGTTTATGCTAAATCAGTCTACTGCATCTAACCTAACTCACTTACTGTCCCCAATATTTGCTCCTCACTACCTCACAGTACACTTTAATATTTCGTTTGTCTCATCTTTCCCCTGGCGTTCAGTAGGTTATACCTTTTCACTTAACTTTTAACAAATGCATTTTTATTTAAAGTCATACCTTGTAGTACTAGAACTATTATTTTAAGAATACATTGAAATTGTAAGCACTGAAATTGTATTGTTGTATTGGACTGGTCACCCTGAGTGAATGCGAGGATGTATGAATCAGAAGACAACTGAAGACAAAGCAAAATCCTCTGGCTGTTAATTGACGATCGCCTAACCAGAAGAACTTACCATTACAAAACTCTACTCTACAAACCATTTTAGGCTACTCAAGCTGTGGAACTGATTCCTGGAACTGAGCACCCACCCCATTGATTATTCCTGCAACCCTTAATGATACCATTGTTAAATTATTCAAAAGCACAAAAACTGACACCTGAAACTGCACATACCGGCAGGTGGAAACCCCTGTGCCTAACAGCTGTCATGCGCTACTCAAGACCCATGTGGGACATCCGGGTTAGGAAGCCAAGTTGATGCTGGGGAATCACACAAGTCTGCCTTAAAGGGATAAAAGGCAGTGAAGTGTGATCCTCAGTGGCACCCTCTCATCCAGCACCTAGCTTACTGAGCCAGAAGGACAAGCAGGTGACCCCATTCTGGAGAAGATACCACCTTGGAGGAAGCTGACCATGGACCGCAGATGCCAGGGTCTTGGATACGTAGATACACTGTTCTCACAATCACTGCAGCAGCTACTATACATTGTACTACATGGTTTTAAATGACATGGGTTTGAATGAGTGAGTGCATGCAGGTGTGTGCTTGCTAAAGTGACCAGTACCCATCATAATCCCCAGAATTTTCATTTATAATTGTATTAAACTTCACATCCCATCTAATAAACTAAATTTATGACGATCATGTGAGTTGGTCCTTTGTAGCCAACACCTTCCCATCTCTAATGTGTGCAGTTTTGCATCACTCTAGGAACAAAGCCGTCTAGTACAGTTTCCTAGTTAGAAACACACCTTTATTGGACATACTTGAGAGTAAGGCAGCGAAATATTATGAGGAGTAGATAACCAACAGGATTATTGTAAAATAAAAACTAGCTTGTTTAGAAGAAGATCAAAGGTTGTTAACACCTGGAATGAAGGTATTAGCAAAAATCAAGTAGAAAATAATGAGCCATGAAGTCATTTGACTCCCACAGTTTCATATGAATAGGAATGTGGCTGTCCCTGCTGGGCAGTTCATTTTTACTTGTCAGTGGAACAGGAGACAAAAAGGCATGTTACTGCACCCCAAACACCCTCCTCCACCCCCACCCCCCGATCTTTCCCTGCTTTGCTTCACAGGTGAATTTAATGACTCACTTGGTTGTAATAATCGTAGTGCAAATGTTAGATAATGGGATGAGTCCTTTGTGATTTGTAGATTCTATTTTAAATTTTACTTAAAATCTGTTTTGAATTACTTTAAATATGTTACAGAAGTTTTCAGATAGACTATAAACAGGTTTATGTCTTTCAGATTTGTGAGGGAACTTCAGGAAGTCTAGGAAATATCTTCAATTGAATAGACAGCATAAATGTAAGGTTTTGTTTCCTTTACCTTTTGATATAGCCTCCTTCCCATTCACCTTTCTCCCCCCTTTTTTTTTCTTTTGACAGTAGATAGACAATGGGGAGGTATGTTGGGACTGAAGTGCTGTTGGGAGCTTTCTTTTCAGGAAGCAAATTACCAGTGCTAGTTTGAAATCAATTCATTAGTAAATGTTGATTGACTTCCCCATTTTTACACCTAAGGGAAAAAACACATCCTTTGCCTGACACACAGAGATAAGAAATGCCTTGCTAATTCTTGTCCTTTTAGTTCCCTATCTGAGGGTTAGCCAGACCTTCACTACCATCTCTTGAGCTCAACAGAAGCCATAAGCTTCTTTCTTTAAGCATGTGAACGTCCCAACTTCAATGTCTAAATAAACATGGAATTAAAAAAGTATGCCTAAACATCATTTTGATCACAGCAGTAAGCCAAGGGCATTTCAAATATTCTACAGATGGCAGAGCACGACAGGAGTTGAAGCAGAAACTTGGCAAATATTCTCCTTTAGCTTAAACACATATTGATGTCTGTCTGTATATTTACAGAACTTATCTTAAAATCTTTTGAAAAAGTAAAAAACAAAAGGCAGTGGAGTCTATATAACACAAAATGTAATACACCACTTTACACCTTATAAATCTCTCTCAATCCCTCTGAAGTATTAACATGTTTGGAGATGATCAGCTCCTACTACTGTATAACCCTCTACCCTGTCTGTAATATATACTGTCTACTGAACTACAACTCTCTCTCTCAAAATTACTAAACACAAAATGAAGAAGGTTGCATTGTATTTCCTATACAAGATAGTCACGTTCATTAGAGGGGGAGAAAAAAAACAAAACACTGAAAAAATCCACTGGTCAAGTTCCCCTCTGCCTCCTTCCCCCCAAAGGGAGGGTGAAAAATATATGTTTTTTGTATCACTACTTCCTTCAGCCTTTAGAATTTTAAAGAGCAAGTGATGTGGTTATACAAGGAAGGCAAGAGGAAGAAAAGAGAAGGCATTTTTTTCATTTTAAAAGACAACAGAGTTTTCCATTTTATATCGGGAAAGCAGTCTTTTTAATATTTAGAAATCAATTTTTTTTTTCTCTAAGCAGCTTTGTATAACTGACATGTGGAAAAAAGTAACAACAAAGGCAAGGAACAAGATACAAAATGATCATTCTACCACATGGAGGTGAACACAGCCATGCACAATATTTCTCGATTGCTCTTAACCTACAAGCAGAATGTGAAGCAGGTCTTTTTTCATTTAGTATCTTTAAACCGGTATGTTTATTTTCTCAATAACTCATTGTTTCTTGTCTTTGGTACAGAGGGAGGCAAAAGCACTGCTATTTTCCTTTTTCTCTGAGAGGCCTATTTTTAGTATTTCACTGACATTTTTTTATGAGCACGCTTTTTAAACCTGTTCCTACTACACCTGAGAGGAACCACAAACTTATATTTATGGAGTTGGTTACATACCTCTGAAATTTATTCATTAAAATAGTAATGGCAATTCTCAACAAGGCTCTTTACCCTACTATAGTCTTTTTCTGCCATACTGCTTTGGAAATGTTATAGAAAAACTAGAAATGAATTCAGATGTTAGCATTAATATGTACATTCTGGAGTGAAACTTCCAAATTCACGTGTGGTTTTCAGAATAAAAGCCCATCCTCAAACTATAGTGAGTAATAATGAAAACACTTATCTAGCTGTCCCCAAGCTGTTCCTTACATCAAGTGATGATATGCAATGAAACGGTGAAGGATTTAACTCCTTTGACATCTTATTCATATTCAATAACGATACTTCTGCACAGCCTTTTACTGAAGGCAGTTATACTTCATGTGCTGTGCACTAAGTATGTGCAAAACATGTACCTATGGTCTATTTTTTCACACTTTTCTGGCTAGGAGCTGACCCCCTTACTTTTTTTTGCTTCAGTTACTATTGTAATGCTCATCAAGAGCATGTAAAACATTTTAGGCCAAAGCCTGGTTCCATTAAAATTAATGGGATCTTACTATTTTCTTCCATGGAACCAGAATTTAATTAACCTATGTTTCCTTTTATATCAGTGGGACTTTTGGCACCAACTTCAATAAGAACACGATTAGTCTCTTAATGCCGAAGGTTGATATCTTCCTTACTTTCTTCCAGAATTAGCCTGGTTCTCTCTAGCTAATAGTTAGGCCCAAGATAGTTGTGTCACATACCTGAGGCACTTTTATGTCCTTGATTTAAATCTACCATTGAGTTATGACTCTTTAAAATACATTACAGCTGATTCTGAACTAAATTTTACTTATTTACACCTGTAAACAGGGGGCACATCTTGTTACGTCTCAGCTCTGCGTTCTTGGGAACCCTGGCACAGGATGCAGCCTTTCTGACTCATCCCCCCTCCTCCCCTTCTCTACATAAATGAAACTGATGAAGATGCAGTGAGAGACACACCTAAGACCCTCCAGATAAGGGTGACAAGAGTGAAACAACTGCCTTAGGCCTCATTTGCATCCAAGATGGAACCAGATGACCATTCATTTACATGAGAGATGGAGAACAGAAAGCCCGAATGAGAGACTGCACTGAATTCTGGGACCAGAGAAACAGGGGAGCACTGCATGATGGGGAATCTGTGCTCCAAATGTTAATCAAGTCACATTCACACACACCCAGCTCAGCATTTATCATACCAGTTCTACTCTGGATTTACAAGGACTACCCCTCACACACACACACACACACACCTCTAAGTTTAATTGGCATCTCGGGCCGTACGTTCCCCGGTCCCACTATGGGAGGCCTATTTAAACTGGATTGACTAAAACTCGGTTGCCGGGTTAGGGAATGCTGAGGCAAGAGACCAAGTCAGAGGGGGTCTGGGCAACATTTGAACAATGGTTAAGGGTCCATCACAGTGTTCAGTTTATTGAAGCCCTAATCACAGGTGTCGTCATACTTTCCCCAAGATGACTGGTGGGAATCCTCTCCACAAAAGATTATGAACACCCCAATAATTGCTTTAAGTCTGTTAAAAGACTATAGTAAGATCTGGAAAAGTCATGCTAAGCTGAGGCTTGTTCACAAGTAAAAATCCAAAATCCTGATGCTGCAAGCTATCTATTGTTTCTGAAGAAACCATGAGATATCCCATCAATATATCTGCCATCCACAGGAATTTCAAGCTGGATCCCAAGTATTTGGTTACTCCCTAATCTTAAGAGTTTCCTGACTATCAATCAGTTTCTCGAAATGTAATGAACATAATACCACCCATCTTTAAATGAAGTTTTATATTAATGGGATCTGTGTGACAGGTGATACAAGACATTACATTCTTTTGAACCACTACTGAAATCTGAGTAAAAGTTATTACAAATTCATATAATATTAACATGCAAGAGCTGAAACTTTAGATGACTTTTAAGCCTAAGATCCTTGCCATAAATAGACAAATATGGATTATTGTTCTAGTAAGATTTAGGACAAGGTTTTTCTCCTAACTGTAGTATTTCACAAGCTCTTTGAATAAGAATTCATGGATTTTTCACATTTAACTATTTTGTGTTCCATATTGTATTAGCATTAAGGACTATTCTTTGTGACAAAAAGTAATGCATAGATTATAAGTAGGTGTTGTCCTTATTAATGTATAGAACAAAACTGTCAGTGGCTTTAATACAGTGCTTAGAATCTTTGCTTTTAAATTATTCAATTCCTCGCTAAGAGACAAATACAATTAAACTTTAAAGTGCTCCTTGTGGAATTCAGGTGTCTGAAGAGAGTTTACAAATATACTGAAGTTTAATTTATAGCACTCATAAGAAATGATATTAAGATGGTTGCTGTACTAGAACAACAGGAAAATGATTTCTGCTACTCTTGGTGCAATCAGTCAATATGAAACATTTGTGCTAACATTTAAAAATCTATTTAAGCTAATTTTCCATTTCATTGCTATACCCATGCCACGTTATTCAGTGATTTCACTCTGTGCTTCTGTTTCTGATCTGTAATTAGCAATGCTGAAACAATTTTACTGTTTTGTAAGATCTATCATTTCACCAAATGCAATTCGACATTGAGCTTATAAGAATAAATTGTATAGCAGATTTTAAAAAAATGACATTTTGAACCTTTTGTTAAGAGGTAACCAATGTTTTCATTGGCATAAGAAAGACATACATATAGGCATGGTTTGAACCTATGCTCCTTTTGTGCAGGACAAAACCAATAGTGACCCTAGGGGAGATTAGCATTAAGCTGAAACTAATGTTCCAATAGGAAAGTTCCCTAGTTTTCATCTACACCCCTTGTCATCTAATCCTTCTGTCAGTTCTTGTAAGCATTTCAATTTATTTCTGATTGTGCAACATATGGCATAGCATAAAGATTAGAAATTTTCCTTAACTAATTTTATTTTCACAAAGAAAGAGACATCAAGCGATGCGATAATAGTAGGTGTGACTAGCCATCCTCATGCATGAAAGCAGGTAAAGTGAAGATGTTTGGATTACTCCATCTGGAGAAAGAGAACTGGTTCCTCAGCTGGTATAAATCTCCAAAGACATGAATGGAGTTTTGTCTATTTATACTCTATGGAGATCTGGACCAATATAGCCATAAAAAAAAAAGAATTTTTCTAAAACAGGAAGTTGAAAAAGAAATAATGAAAGTGTGTAACGGGCAAGGCAGAAAACCATTTTTCTGTGAATTTGATATCTTTTATTAGACCAACCCAAATGGTTGGAGAATAGTTATTAAGCAAGCTTTCAGGTTCAAAAACCCTTTGTCAGGCTAAGGAAGTTTCAGCAGTTGGCGTGTGCTCTTCCTGGATGGAATGAAAAGTAAAGACATCAGAGGCTGGGCTGGTATGTATACAAGACAGGTAGTCAGTGAAAATGTAGCTGGAAGAGTCAATGGGTGAGAGACAGGTGGAGGGTGGAGAGAGAAAGAGAAGGGAGATAAAGTGCAGAGATACCTGGGGACTCAGATGTCAGGCAGGTTATAATGTGCCATAAATCCAATGTGTAAATTTAGTCCATGATTTTTAGTATCCATGCGCCTTTTTCTACTCCCTCATAATGGAGATACTAAATTTAACGTGCATTAGAAAATGAACATGTAGAGACACCAAATACAGTTAACTTTGTTTTCTTGAATAAGCTATTAACCTTCAGAAACTCTTCTTCATATTCTTTTCATTCTAGCCAGGGAAGCCACTGGGAACTGAAGTCTCTTCTTCTGCTTGGAACGATGTGAGTATTTGATTCTGCAGTGGCAATGCATATGGGCACCCCCCTGAGAGTGCTGGTGCATTTCCTGTCAGGCCACTCTCCCTGTTTAGAGGGTGGGTGGGAGGGCAGGTGGGAACATTGTTGCTTTCCCTATGAGTGCCAACTGGGGAGCAGAGCTGCCAGCAAAAGCAGTTGTGCCACTTCCAGAAGTGGTTGTGGGACTTTCGGAAGCAGCATGGCTACTTTCTGGTGAAGGCAATCAGTCACCAGTCAGTGGGATTGGTTGCTGGGGGACCTCCACCCTGACCACTGACTCAAGAGGCACCAGTCGCCCATGTGCTTCTGGAAGCGTACAAAGTCCAACAAAGCTACCGTGTCATACCGTTACATGAATTGCTAATTGCTCAAAGCCACCATGCAAATTGCTCAAATCTTGTTTTGTCTTGTAACGTTTTTGGTGGAGAATGCGGGTGGGGGTGAATAAGGTTCTCTGTTGCGGTTACTGATCAGTTGTGTGTTATCTGTATAGTAGGTTTTGTCTGTATATGTGTTTGTCTGTTTATCTGAAGGTGTGCACACTGCCCAGTGGTAGAAGTGCCAGGTATAGTGGTCTTGGGTTAGACTGACCACTTTGAAAAATAGAGGAATTCAGTCTCAACAAAAATGGTGCATAAGTTACCAATTGCTCAAATCACAAGCAAAACTTTATAATGAGGGATAAGACAAGGTGCCATGTTTAGTAACCACACAAATTAAACATAAAGATTCAAGCACACCATTCATACAAACGCACACAAATCCTCAAACACATCATTATATACAGGCATATACATGCACAAAACAACTATTTCATCCACACATACACCAGATATAGTTACCAGCAATAGCTGTGCTCAATATCAGCCCAGGGTACCCAACCCAGGCTTATTAAGTAAATGATGATAATATGAAGATAACAGCTGGAGCAGGGTGGACAGATGCATCTGTGCTCCGATGAAACAGGAGTAGAGAAAGAGACTCACCCAACTCGGCATTTTCAAAGTGTTCTTTTTATAGGGATTGGCATCCTTTGTGTCAGTGCTTTGGGTTTTTTCCATACCCAACTTCGGTTTTTGCAGTTGTTCTTCTTTTGTCTTCAACTTATCTTAGCCTTAAAGTGTTTTTGCTGCCTGTCTGGCAGTATGAGTACATTCTTTCTCCTCATTATCTTCTTTGTGCCCTAGACCTAAAAGAAATTCTTCAGCCATTCATGAATTAGTTTACTGCCTGGTAACTTACATTTACTGCCTTGTTGCTTACACAAACAGTTAAATCTTCCCCTATCTCTATTCCATTTTCTCACCATTCACCCTTTTACACACACTCAGACATAAAGGCTATGCAGAGTTCACTCACTTATGTCAAGCAAAAGAATACAAAATAAATTTTTCAAGTTGCTTACAAGACAAAACTAATGTGGTTATATTTCACTATTATTACACTCTATGTTAACATTAGCTATGTTAATTCAGTTCATGCTACAGTACTATAAGGATATAGCTAATTTGCCTTACACTGACAAGGCCAGGGCTAATCCAAGTTCTATTAAAGTTGGGGACTCTGGCCTTTGTGATTCCCATCTCACCTATACATCTCAGTACATGGCACTCGACTCAAAACAGGTGAAAATGTATTACTGATAATGGCAAGAAGGAAGCCATAGCACCCTTACTAGTGGAACTTGTCTCACTGCAAAAATAATTCAGGATTCCATCATACAGACATCAAGTGATATCAGCAGCCTAACTGAATATCCTAAAACCGGTGGCCAAATCACAGGCACCAGTGAGAAAATGCCAGGAAGCCTATATTGATGCCACATGATAGCTATTGGCTCATTATCACTAGCTTTTAATTCCATTTAGAGTTTAACATTTTTTTATGAAGCCTACCATCCACTTTCTCAATGGGAAACACCAAATTCTATCTGAGATTGCCAATTTATTTCTACCACATTTTGGTACCAGAGATAATGACACCAATTTCAAAGTCAATGACATACACTTTGTTATAAGGACTTTTGTGAATGGCAGATACCTATTTTGGCCTCACTTGAGTATTATTCAGGGATGTTATTTTGGCTTGTGACCTTCTCCTAATGGTAGGAAGAGGGATCCAGTAATTATTCTAGCAAGTGAAACATTATATGATGTGTAAGACCTTCAAAAGAATGATTGGAATATCAAATATTTATAGATTATATGGCTCTTACTAGAGGTGTGCGAACCTGTCCCTATTTGACTTGGATTTGGATTTTGGATCACTGTCCCTGATTCAATTCAGCTGAATCCGAAGATTCAATACCAATTCAAAGAATCAGCGATTTGGACATAGACACAGCTTTAAATGTTTTTTCTACATACCTTGAGGTACCAGCACAGCTTAAGAATGTTATGATGCTGGGGTGGATGGAGCGTTCTACAGGAGCATGGGGGGTGGGGCTCCAAAAGCTCAGTGGCGATCCCAGAAGTGGACTGGAAGTACTTCCACTTATGGGTCCACCTGGGAGCACATGGGGGGGAAACCCACACCCTCCCCCAGCTCAATGATTGGTCATGGGGGGGG
>JAGPOW010000261.1:129601149-129625746 GCA_030014935.1 Caiman crocodilus
AAAAAAAAAAATCCTCAACTCACTGCTGGGCAGGGGGTGATTTCTGTTGCCCCCCACTGCATGGGGGGCTCTGCACAAGGCCCCCCCAACCCGTCCCTATTGTCCCAGCCCTCCCCATGGCTGGGGCAATCCCTGCTGCCCCCCACTGCCACACACCACATGGTGGGCTCTTCCACAAGCCCCCCAAAGCCCTGAGGCTGCTGCAAGAGTGGTTTTTATCTTTTTTTTTTCCTTAAAGGACAGGAGCTGGGCCGGGTGAGGGAGCTATGGGTGCTCTGAGAGAGTGAGAGGGGTATCAGGCGGCTTGTGCAGAGCCCCACCCCATGCAGCGTGGGGCTGTGGGGGGCTGCAAGGATCACCCCTCAGCTGGGCAGCACCCAATGAATTGGGGCTTTTTTGTAAAGCACCAGAAGCTGGGGCTGGGTGAGGCAGCCATGGTGGGAGCTGGGGAGTGGGTGGGGGCCAGGGTATAGGGGGCTGGGGGAGCAGGCAGGGGATGGGGCACAGCAAGAGCCCCCACATGGTCTCCCCCACTAGCCCTCCCTCTCCTGCCCGGGCCCTCCCCCTACTTAGCAGCTCCAAGTCCCATTGCAGCTCCCTGCTGCAGCCACCAGGGACTGTCCAAATTGATCTAAAGCTCTCTGAATCATTTCCAAAGATTCAGAGAGCTTTGAATTGATCTGGACCTTTTAATTGGTCCCCTAATTTGATGCAGATTTGGAGATTCAGTCAGTGAATCAGGCTGAATCTCCTCCAAATCAATTCACCACCCAAAGCTTTGCACAGCCATATTGCACATTAGATCTAATCCTACTTTATTGCCAGGGTAGGGGAGTCCAGTCCTGGTCTCTCCCTAAACTGGAAAGAAGCAAGCTTCCAGAGCTGGGAGCTGAAGGGTCTCCCAGTCACAGTGGCCATGCACAGGAAGCACAGCCTCATGCACAGTTGGGACCAAGATCCCATCACTTACAGTGTGATGTGCTGCTAGGATCAAAAGCCCATCAGTTGTGAAACTTTTGGTCCTGGCTTTTCATGAGCCACAGATGGGACTAGGAGCCCCATCAGTTGTAGGACTTTTGGTACTGGCTGTGTGCATGGCACATTGAGGACTGAGCCATATATGGGCCAGGGGTTTCATGCATCCCTCAGCCTTCGGGATCACGGTAACTTCAATCTCTGGGATTCAGGAGTTTTGTGCTGGGCACAGTGTAGTCCTGTAGCTAGGATCCTTGTCAGCTGGTCCTCCCAGCCACAGGGGAAACCCTCCTACACATTCAAATTAAAGTTTGCTAGCAATCCGCTATAACGTTAGCAGAAATTTTGAGGTCTAACTTCATAGCTGGTTAGAGCTTTTTACCATGTGACAGCTATTTTGCACATGTAGCTGGTCTTAAGGTAATTGAGCAATTAACCAGTTAATTGTATGATATTTGTAACATGTAAAGGGGACCTCATTCACTGATAAATTGATTATGCATTTTATTAACTTAGCTTTTGCATCCCCTTTATTTTATATAAATAGTCCACTTCCTGTAGACACAACAAAACAAAGCCTTCTAGGTCAGTATATTATAGTCAGAGTATGATACTTGTCCTACTTCCTTAAATGTGATAATTTTCAGAGTAGATTGGCATAAAGCATGGCTATCAAACTCAATCAATGCTCCAACCCAGATATAACCATTTTCCCAAATTCCTTGGTCTGCCAGTAGCCCAGTAGGTCAAATTGAGTACCTCTGCAGACCAGATCAATTTTGTGAGTTGTGTGTTTGACACCTCTGGTATACAGCATTTCTCTCTCTCACAGCATGGGGTTAGGGTTAGGGTTAGGTTTACACGAAAAAAATGTAGTATATAAGAATGGTAGACTTAGTTTTCACCTTTCTCAGCATTGTATCAAGCTTTATTTCTTTATCTGATCATGTTTCCCACATAGCAAAAGCAATATCAGAAAGAACAATAAAGCCACAAGCATGAAGGATAAAACTGAATAAAAAATAACACTTTTTAAACTGTATGACTTGTTAAAAGTTAGAAGTCAAAATGAACAATTTCTATAACACAAAATTAGAGTCCTGATTCAGCAGTTTAAAGCTTTTTATGAATGAATTGAGTCACAGCATTTGAACTTCCAGTTACTACCTTTTACACAACACATCTATATATCAGGTTACTAGTCTTTAGGTACCATCTACTGAAACCTGCATGTGATAAATTAGATACAAAGGGCTTCTTTATTGCCCCTTGACTTCATTTAAAATTATGGAGGTTAACATATTAAAATATTTCAAGTAAACAATGAAATATTCAATGAGATTTAGTAATTTCCTAATCTCCCTTTCCACACATACTGTAAGTGTAAGGGGAAGTACAGGATATTTGGAATGGCAATTTTCATGCTCTTAGCATAAAGATCTAACAAGCATGGTATTATGGGTAGCTGTTTTATCCAAGTATCTAGACAACTAGAAACAATCTGTGACGCTTGGTTAAAACTCTTTTACTATAAGGACCCTGGGGAACAGAAGTAAAATCCTTTGGCTTTATCAGATCTACCTGCATAAAAAGTGAAAATAAACCATGAGCCAATTCTATGCATTTAAATTTGCTTTCAGAAAAAAAAAGATGTTTTCATAATTAAGGTCAAGTAGAAAATATATGTATCTGTTAATTTAAATCAAAGAGCATATGGTCCAAATAACCAAACAAATGCTTACCAACCAATATAAAGGGGCTAGATCACTTACCAAGCTCACTCTTCCAAGAGCAGAATCGGATACCTGGCTCCCGTTCCTCTGTCCTCTTCCTCCTGCCCCTGGAGGACTGCTCACCAACTTTGTTGTTTGATCTCCCCCGTTTACTCACTCATTTCCCTGGTAGTTCAACTGCTTTTGTCTTTCTCCTTTTCTGACCATTCAGTAAGATAAAACAGACACTTCATCTAACGACTCTAATTTTGCACACCCCTCTAAATGTACATTGGCATATTGAGACAGATGTTCAGAGTCGATTTTAAGTGATTTGGCAAATACATAGTATTTACATACAAAACGTAACCCTCCCCCCACCTCAAACCCAGGCATTATGAAAATCTAAAGATGGTCATACCTTGATTAGTATATAATTTAGAGCGACGTAATATAATGCTGGTGATCACCTTAGACTCATTAATAATTCTCAGAAAGTATTGTATTTTTTTTCATATACAAAGTGTCCCAAAGGGCGTTATGGAAAGGCAAGATAGAGGAAATAATGATGTTTCCTTGAAAGTACTGGTAAGTAGCAGTAAGCAATTGAGGGTATGTACAAGCATTATATTTAAATCAACCTAACCAGAGTTAGATGGATCTTCGTACCCAATTATGAAAGCATACAAGCGACTTAAATTGCCCAAAAATGATGCACTTGATGTATGTTAGAGGTACCATTCTCAATCTAAATCTAAGTTTAGAAAGTTGAGATATCTCAATCTAAGGTTATCAGTGGAAATTTAGATTGAGATTAGGTTAACCTGATCTAAGAAAGGCTTAACTTGATGTCACAAATGCCCGTACACATTTACACCAGAGCCTGGGAGCGAGGAGCACCCTTCCCCCCCTCCCCCACTCCACAAACAAAATTAGGCTCTTTTTAGCTTCCTGCCCATCTAGAACTGGGTAATCCCCCCAACATGGATTCACCAGCCCCTCCCCACAGTCCTGCCAATCACTGCACACCTGCTCCACTCCCCGCCCCCCACAGTCTCAACCACCCTTCCCTTCACTCTGAGTTATTTATTCCAGGTTCTCCAAATGACTCCCTGGAGCAGTGAATCACTGCACACATGACTCCCAGTCTAAGTTTAGTTGGCTTGAAGGTAGATACATGTAAGTAGATTGCAAATGGGAAAGGCTGTATGCCTCCTGAGGAGCACCAGCTTGGGAGCTTAGTGTTTTCATTGTGCTGCTTGCTGTGTAGCACATTTTTTGCTTTTCCCTGGCAAAAGCTCAGTTTATGGAAATGATTATTACCATGTTTAATTGCTTATAATCTATGCCCTGATTTTCAGCAGGTGATTTTTAGAAATAAATTGCATGTTATATATAAGAGAATACATGTAGCATGTAGTGTAGGTGGCAGCTTAGGTAATGTATTTTGCACTTGTATAGAGAGCCTCTCTTATCTTAACTGTCTGGAACATAGGAGTTAAACTGACTGCTCAATTTTGATTTTCTACTTTATTTTCTCTCTTCTTTCACTTATTATAAAATCTGGATGCTTTAAACATATTAAACATACATTTCATATAGGGAAATTTAGATTTAATATGCTGAATACAAAAATAATCTTAGTAATAAAAACATGTTTCCCTTAACTAGAGATCTGCCATAAAACACCCCATCAAATTATGTGCTCTTCAGATTCCCCAGAAAAGCAGGGAGGTTCTGTGTAAGTCAAAAAATTAAGTTATCATGGTTGTGACAGACCTGAAATGGAAAGTGAGCTCTAAAGCTAATCACTCCTCATACATTTTTAGCAGCTTTCTCCCTTATACGGTGCTCTAACCCAAGTGCTTTGAAAGGTTACAATTTCAAAGGTACCATAAGGAGGGAGTTAGCAAATCATGGTACCAATTGCCTGGAAGCTGGAAACACATCTTTTATTTACATGAGTATCACCTTTACCAGTAATACAACTGTCAGTCAATTCAGGTCCCTGAGCCTCACTGTAAAGCACAGCCTATAAGACTTCACGTAGCCTCTGCTACATGAGGCAGGAGAAAAAATAGAGATTAACCCTTAGGGTGCGGACAGACATAACACTTAAAACTTTCTAAATAAACTTGAAGCCCGGAAAGTCTGGATGTATGTGCCACTTAAGACCCGATTACATTTCCTGTAACACTTCAAAAGTTCACTGGGAACAGTGAATAATATTTTGAACTATAAGTTGGTTCAATGGTACATGGAGGCACATGGCGTTAGGCGCGTACCATCTGGTCAGTACTCCAGATACCTCAAACTACATTGCTCCTCACTCTCTCCCCCACCCAAAGACATGCAGGGAAAGGGCTACTCTGAAATGCTGACAATACTGCTGTGCAAACAATAGGCCACAATCTGCATAAATAGAGATGGAAAGCACACATGTTGTTTGCAAAATCAATGCAAACATAACAGAACGCTATTTACGTTATAAAAAAGGAGCTTATTACAATAACAGTATATAAGAACTTATCTTAGCTTACCTCGTATTACTTGCAATCACGCAGAGAGAAAGTCAGAAATGGTTGGGGAAGGGGAGGGAATACATTATAAAATAAACCAAAAAAAAGAAAAAACGGGGGTATTGCTACAATGTCAGTTTGACTTCTCTGCTATGGACACTAGACCAAACATGAGCAAAATAAAGCCTGTGGGCCACATCTGGCCTGCTAGCTGATCCTATCTGGCCTCCTGGATGTCAGTGGGAGATTAAGGAGGGACAGCTGTGCCCGTTGCTGCAGCAGAAACCAAGCTGAGCCATGCAAAATGCAGACACCCCCCACTTCTGCACCCATTCCCCCTTTCTAGGTTCCTTTTGGTGTTGTGACAGTCCAGTCCTAGAATTGTGGCTGCCAGCAGCTGGGCCAGCTTGGGATGGCACATGACACAGTGCACTGAATAGTCATCCCACTCACCCACCTGTCCATTGCAATGAGTCACTTCCATCATGGTACCTCTAGTAGGAGAGACCTTGCTGGATGCATGTGGATCCAGCCCAAGACAGCTGCCCTGTTACCAGATTTGCCCATCACTTTGGGGTGTGCTCATTTATTAGGGGTATGTTTCTGATGTCTCTGTAATTCTATCAACGTGCTGCTTGTGTTACTTGTATTTCTATATGGAGCTATATCTCTCCCTTCTGCAAGTCCTCAGCCCCAGTGGAGCTATCTTGCAGGACTCAGTTTCAGTGGGGCTGGGTCCCCCCAACAACCAAACACATACACACATAGTCAAGCACATATGCACATACACACACAGATTAACAGGGCCTGAGCCAGGTAGGGTTATTCAGCATGTTGACAGCCTAGCACCCTCATATGCCTTGAACTCAGTTCATCCTGCATTTCAGCAGGACAATAATAAATGCAGTTAGACACGCATACATGTACGCTAACAAAGTACATCTGAGCTGGCTGGATCTGATCAGAAGTTTCAGACAATACCCTCACGCACCTCAAAACTCAGCACATCTCAATCTCCTGTTACAGTGGTCCTAGTAGTAACTCCCATGATGAGCAGACCCCACCATAGACTAGGGCATTACAGAGATCTTTGGCTTAGGTAAAAGCAAATGGGGAAGTCAAGGAGAAGAAAGTAAGTGAGGTTCAGAGAATGAATACAGCAACCAGCTTGCCCATAAAAGTTATTTATTGCCAGGTATATGAATTTATGATGATACCAGTCATAAAAGCCATACAAGAGAGACAAATAAAACAGTTACAATAGTATATAGTTTCAAATAGGTATTTGGGGAATTCTAGCTCAAGTGTGATCAGCAAACGTCAGGTTTAGAAAGCTGTACCTGGAGTAAAAAAAAATAAAAGTCAGGTTCCTGGAATCAGAGAGAGAGAGAGAGAGAAAAGAAAAAAAGAGTCGGGGTCTCACCACTCAGTAAAGCTTGAACCAGTTGAGGTTCCCAGGTGTTTTTTGGAGCTTGCAGACAGGCAGAGTCCTAAGCATGATTGGTGGAGGGATTCCAGCTCAAAAGGGAGTAGAACTGGTGCGGCTTTTAGATCCAAGCATCGGGACAGAAATTTGAGCTTGGGTAGGGGATTTTGTAGAGAACTGACAGTGGGTCCAGGGAGAACACTGGGTTTGTTTATGGGTAAAAGATGGCTTATATGCTGGATCTGATCACTCCTGACGAAGGGAGGCATTACCCCGAGGGAGCTCACAATGCAGACAGGCAGATCCAGTGTTTTGGGTACCAGTAAAGGAATCATTACTAGAACTGATCAGAAAAATGCTGAGCTGGGTGTGTTCAGTTGTGGGTTGACTAGGATTTGGAGCAGGAATCTCCCATCATGCAGTGCTCCCCTGCTTCTCTGGTCCCAGGGTTTGGTGTGGTCCCTGCCTTGGCATCTCTGTTCTCCGTGCTGAATGCTAGAGGAGGTGCTTTCCTGATCCGTTGCCCATTTAAATAAGCTGTCATCTGGCTCCATCTCTGATGTAAATGAGACCAAAGGAGTTGCTTCACTCCTATCACCCTTGTCTGGAGGGATTTAGGTGCGTCTCCCACTGCATCTTCATTGTCTTTTGTAAGTTCTTCCTCTAATCAGTTCTTGTTCAGGCAGAGGTGGGCAGGGTGAGCTCTCTGTGAATCAGACAGGCTGCATCCTGTGCTAAGGTTCCCCAAGAACACAGAGCTGACAGGTAACAATCCCAAATATTCCCAGTGCAGCATGGCGGCAGCAGCTCCTCGTGGTGGGCAAGCACGGTGGGATTGGTGTGCTGCGTCACACCCTGTTGTGTGTGGGTCTGACTCTCAGTGGCCGTGGTGCCAGGACTGCACACCACCAACAGGAAGCTGCATGAGTGCGTAGACAGGTGCAGGGGTGTGGTGGACTCTGTGTGCTGTGCAGCCCAGCCTGGCCCCTGCTGCGGCAGAGTGGAGCTATGTGGGGCGCAGCCCTTCCTCTTCAGGCTTCTGGTGGGGATCCGCAGGCTGGATAAGACTAATTAGTACCTCCACCCCCCTCAAGTGCTCATCATAACTCATTAAGCATCCTTCCAGCCCAAATAATTGCCCACCCTTTGGGCTCCAGGGTAATTTTGGTGAGGAGTGGAGGGGCTGCGAGATGCTGGCAAGGGCATTATGTGGCCCTCTGTTCGTGGTTCCCAGAGGCTGAGTGCTCTATCCTCCCATTTCCCCTCAAGATCTCAGTAGCTTTTCAATTCCTGCTTTGGAAAAGGGCAAAGCAGTTTCAGCTCCTTGCTAGAGCCTTGTGCTCAGGGAGTCGCAAGTTATTTCTGCATAGGAAAGGGACTGAAAGGGCTGCCAGGCACTGAGGGGTGAATGTGTGGCCCCCTACTTGTCATCACCAGGAGTCTGGGTGCTGTTGGGGAAAAGGGCATTATTAAGTTCAGCTCCCTGCTAGAGCTGTGTCCTGGGGTTCACAGGCTAAATAAACCCCTTTCCAGAGGAGGTGTTAAAAAGCTGCAGAGATCTTAGGGGGCCCTTGGAGATCCCAGCCCCCAGGGACTACAGCACGGGCTACCCCCACAGCACCTAGCAACTGCTCCACTCCTACTGCGATTTCAAACTACCCTGTGATTCTGTCAAATGGAGTCCAGGTTCTCCCCTTTCCCCAACAAGTCAAGATACTACCACACGGATTTTGTAAATTGTAATTCTGTTATTAAACTCAATTAGTGTTTTTTCAGTCTTCTGTTCTTTTTCTTTTTTAGAAGGGGAAGCAGAAATTGCAATTGCAGGCTATAATGCCTTCCTCTTCCTTGGCAAACAGTCAACCTGGGTCTTCATCTTCGGATACCGTGCTAGTGGAATCCTGATGAAATGCCAGGCAGTGGAAGTCTTGTTGGTTTGAGTACTCGACCAGCCTCAGTGGCATTTTGGCAGAAAAGTAACCCCTACAAGGTAACAGGTTTACATGGAGCCTTTGACAATATAAATACAGACACTTCTGACCAGAGACAAACATGAAGGGGTTCCCTATCAGTGACACTCTTGGAATGGGTTAAGCGCTTCGTTTGTCTGCACCCCTAACCTAACTCTAGCAGAGATGCATAAACTTTCATAAGCAAGAGCTCACTTCATCAGATGCTCTTGATCACAAAAGCTTATGCATCTCTGATTCAGTTACTCTATACAGGTCTACCCTGTCTTCTTCCTGACTTCAGACTAACACAGCTAATTACCTCCTGCTTTATGCATGGTTTCTATTCTTTTACTGAATGTTCAAAAGACAGATGCTCATGGACAGGATATAATTATCTTTAGATGGCAGGAACCTTGTGTATTACAATCTTAAGTTGATAAGGATGTGGATAAGGATTATTCCAACATCTTAAATTGGTAATTCCTGGTTGAAGCATTTCCTAATTGGAAGTCTTTAAATGAGAGAAACAGCTTTCTGTGATTTTGTTTTTTGTTTGTTTTTTTTTTCAATAACCTTTTCACTGTTTATTATCTGCAGATATGAAGAACGGTCCATTTTTTTCTTATTAGTGCAAATAAAGAAAAGACTAGCCACTGCAACTTCCAGGGAAATAAACCGTTTAGTTCCATGCATACAATGCAATTCATATGAACATTCAGAACGTGCACTCCCAGAGGTGCCCGTGTAGTCCATTCTAATTCTTCTGGCTGCTTTCCACCACCACTATATTTTGTTGGGACATACTTTCAGCCATATACCTTGTACCCAGAAATTAATTTTATGTAGACAATGTATAATCATTTCCTTTGTGCCAAGTAGTTGACATGAGGGTAAGACAGAGTTGCCCTTCAGCATCTTGACTAAACTGTGGTCTATGTCTTATCATCACCCAGTCTCCAGGCTCATATATGTACTGAACAAGTGTGATGAGAGGTTATGAGATTACTAAGACAGTCATAGCCATCAGTGCAGAAAAGCTCTCTCTCAAAGCTGACTTTTGAGACATGTCAGAGAAGAAAGAGCCCAGGTATTCAACAAGAGCTCCACCCAGCCCAGCTAATAAGCTTAAACAAAGAAATCAAACCAAATCTTGTGATCAATGGTACCAAAGGCAGCAGGCAACCTCAAAGAATCATTGCAGACACTTGAATAGTACAGTTACTTCTTCCTAGAATATAGTCTATTTATTAATATTTCTGGAATGCTTTCAAATAATTTATCAGACAACAAACTTGTGGGAGATGGGGAGGGGGCTGGGGAGCTATTAAGTAAATTGTCCTTTCATGCATTTATTGCTCAAAAAAGAAAGATTACTATAGCTTGCAGTTGCTCTAGGAGCCACTAGATGTCACTAAAGATCAATATTCCAAAAACTCTTTGTTTCATTTTAACTTTTAAAGATGTTGATCCCTTTGTTCATAGATGCATATTTAAGATGTTTTTATTTAATGTCCGATTAGTAGATAGCTGAGGAATATGTACATACATCAATTACTGTAATGAAGCAGAGGCAAAAGCTCAAACATTGCACTATCACAATTCATAAAACATGTTGAAAACATCACTCATAATAAAAACAAAATGTGACACAGACTTGTGAAGGATAACCCAAAATGATGGAAACATGTCAGAGTAAGTTAGTTATAACGTACGCTTGGCTCAAAATGAAGCTATCATTTTCTTTCAAAGACTGCAACAATCCTTTCCTTTTCCAGAGAGTAATTCTTCCACTTGTTTTCCAAGTTCATGCCAGTTTCTATAATAAAAAGCCCAATGTGTACAGTTGTGTCACCAATTTGTATGTAGACGCTAATGATTTAGTATAGGTACATTAGGCATTTCCATATTCCCAATACTTGGAATATACACAGATGCAACAACAACAGCAAAGGATTTACGACCGGACTGTCCAGCTTCTAAGTGGCTGGGTCTGCACACAGTACTGGCCACACTAGTGGAGGCCTCTCATGCCAGGGGCTATAGTAGTACAAGCCACAGTTCCCTGGGCTGCTCCAACCACTGCAGCACCATGTGTGTGGGTAGCATCCTGCCACATGCACATACAAACTGCTGCACTATGCATGAGAGCAGTGCTCTCTCTGCACCATGTATGCAGGCAATACCACCTTAGCTCTTACTGCATCGCACCACAGGCTCCCCGGTGCCATGGGCCGCACTACTGTACTCTTTGGGGTGGTAGCAGGTAGTGAAAACTGAGGATGGGAGAGAGAGCCTAGATACGTGGCTGCAGCAACAGCCAGAGTGAGAGGGGGAGCAGTAGACAAACAGGAGCCAGGGGGCCATATATTAACTCCTTACATATGGCTTGTAGCCTTCCAACTGAAAAGCCCTCATATAAGGCAATTACATCTGCATGATTCTTTAGTCATACAAGTATAATAAGATGTTTCTTTGGACCAGTCATTTGACTTGTTTTGGTCTTGTTTAAGCATCTTAGGCTGATAATTTACTTCCCTGCTTCCTCCTCTCCCATCTGGAAAGTATAATGAACAAGAAATCTTCTCTTGTCCATGAAAATAGAAGAAAAAACAAACAATTATTTTTCATCTTTATGTCAATGGAAAACTTTTTGCTATGCAAGGGCATGCCTTTCTCATAATCTCAATGTGAAAAGTTCAGAAAGAAGAAGTCCTTTAATCTAATTCCTAAGCGAGTGCAGAGGAAGTCTGCGGGAGGGAAGGGTGGGGGGTCTCTATAGCCATTCTTTTAGTACAGTTGAGGGGAGAGAATCATTTTTTTAACCCAGCACATTTGTAAAACGGAAAATAAAAACATCTGCATGTCAGCAAGAAGAATAATGTTCAGTGGATATGTGCATGCTATAGCATGTATAGCTATGACATTTAGGTCAATGTAGTAAGGGTTAGGTTGATCTAAATGACCACTCATGCAAGTGTTTGGAGGATTTAATTCAGCCAAAAAATGGTATATCCAATTTAAGTTAATGCACCTCAGAAAGTGTACTAACATATTAACCTGATCTTGCAAATGCCTGCATGAGTTCTCAGCATAGCCCTGGGGTTAGGAAAGCACAGCCACTCATCCCAGCCCCGGGGCCACACTATTCCTACCCTTTCCAACCCTGACCTGGCTCTTTTTAGCTCCCTCCTCCCACATCCTTACACCAGAGACCCACCAGCCCACCCTCCCACACCTGCCAACTCCCCCAGTCCTACCAGTCCTTCCCTCAGCTCAAGTCACTTACTTTGGGCTCCTCGTACTCGTATCGGCTTTGGTGAGCAGCTGTACACAACACTGTCAATCTGAGTGGCTTGGTGAGTTGAATGATTGTTCACACCCACAATGAACAGATAATATAGTTTGTTGCCTAGATTTAAACTGTTGTGTAGCTGGAGGACCTTGGAAATGGTGCAAAGTACAAAAGTTTAATTCTAAAAGGCCACAATGTTCAGCAGATCTCTCAAACTTACATGAGTCCGTAGTCATCTCTGATGTGCCTTGTTTGGGTTTTTTTTTTTCTCCTTCCACCTTTTTAGAAGATGGTAATCAGGAACAATGAAGTTTTTTGAGTCATACTGAACTGCGCTCAATGCCAATGTGTACGCTACGCTCAGTGTGAGGAATTTAAATCATGGGACTGGTTTTCACCACTAATAAGAAATAGTGAATCCAACTGAAATCAAATGAAATTACAAGAGTTTACTCACCAAAATTAAACTAAAACACCTCATGAAATTCATGTCTTGGTTCACGTCCAGTTTTTTTCCAAAAAAAAGTGAGTCAAAATTTGACACTAGTTTTTGTTCTTTGATCTAGACTTATGAACGAGAGAGAGAGAGGGGAAACCCCAAAGATTCAGATTGGGAAACATGGGCACACCATTATTTTTATTTATTATTTTATAATATCTCCATTGCACTTAACTTTTCAGCAGACAGCATCCAAGGTTGAGGCTAACTATTATAGAAACCTGTATTGTCTCCAAAATGGTCAATGCCACTAGAGTAATGATTCAGAGATTAAAATCCTGGTAATGTGTAAAGGTAGTACATTTTAGCATTCAATTATTCAGATATGAATTTTTAAAATCTAAAATACTAGAGTACACTAAGTTTTTTACATTTTTTTTTTAATTCATAAGTTATGAAAAAGCATTTCAAATCAGCTTTCATGGAATAGCTCAGTCACAAATATAAAGGAAAAAAAAGATGTTCAGTATCTCACTAGAGTTAACTAGGACTGGTTACAGACATGAATGTCACTTCCAAACAGATAAATCTTACTTCCTTTGAAATGGAAACCTTGGTTCCTTTCCTGAATGAATTATTTTTATTTGGTGGTAATATTTTTCTTCTAAAGTACTTTGACTCACATTATGGGGCACATTTAATATATTTATTGTTTAAAGATGAGTGTTAATCATTTAATTTAAATATGAACACAATAAAATAAATGTCCTGTAAAATAAATGTCATGGCTGTAGTACAGGTATTCCAGAAAGATCTAGTTTACCTAAAATCAAAATCCCAGCTACTTCCAATTCAGTTCTAAGTCAACCAAACCCCACATTGTGCAGTGTGGCTTATTTCCAGTTTCTTCAGATTTGAGCTCTAAGGTTGAATTCACTTAACCACAGATAAGAAAAATATAAGAAAAGAAAGTCAGTGATAAATCAGAAGAGAAGAAAAGGCATTAAGATTTCAATTATTTTCCTAGGCTTAGAGAAGACTTCCCAGAACTGTCCATTTGTTCTGAAGTTATTTGTTCTAAATGATTTGTTCCAAAGCTAGAGAAAATTCAACTTACTTTCTTCTTTCTCCTGTTTAATTCTAAATCTCAATCAACAATATTCATTTCAAAAGTATACTTTGACCAAGGAGACAAAACATTTCTTCACTGCTTCATTGACATGCATCTGTGACAGGCCTAGTCCATCTAATTGTGCCAGTCTAAGCATTCCCCCCTTACATATGATTTCTGTTTTAAGTTATAAACAGTTAATAATGAAATTTCTTTTTATTTCATTTTATTTTTGTAAATCAGTAGCTTGCTTAAGATTTCTTACCTGCTTTGAGTAGTCAGGGCTGGCAAAGGGGAATTTATATATATGCTATAAACTGCAAAAAATCAGGGCAAAGACACTATTATTTTAATTAAATAATAAAAGGCTTATTTTATAGTCATGTAAAATTGCTAGCATTCCTCAAAGAGCTGTACAACATTGCATCATCTATAGCAATTAGTTTCATCAGACAATAAACCCTTCATCAGCAATATGGTGAGCAGTAAATTATACTAGGAATGGAGCTTTGGAGTGTGACAGGTTGACAGATACGGTGTGAAATTGAAACCCATTAATGTTTTAAGCAGGGGTAAAGCTTTTGCTTCAACTTCATATACTTTGTTCTTATTTAACATTTTATATACGAGTAGTATTAGGTATGTACAATTAATATAACTTGACATGGCAATTTGGAAAAAGAAAAGATAAGAGACATTACATGAAGCTGATTTACTCCACTAGGTACACTAACATGGCTTGGCTTTCTGGGTGGCTGCTTGAATAGCACACAAAAGCAGCATTTAATAAATGTTACTGTCATCTCTCAGTTGCAGTGATGCAAATTGAGAATAAATCCATTAATATCAGTGGAATTATCCTGGTGCAACAAAAAGAAGTGGCCCAATTCCAAAAGTAATTTGCAAAGCAAAGTACTGCATTAGACTATGCAATGATGGTTGGCACACTTAGTTGTTGTTGAGTCTGAAAGATAAACTAAAGCACACACATTTCCTTCGTTATATGGGAAGTAGTTAGCTAATTAAGGTTTCATAACTGGTTCCATTCTAATGCCTTATTTTCAATTTTTACTTCCTGAAGCTGTCACTTTTAAGCCTGAATATTCTCCAAGTCTAGTATTTGTCTCTGTAAGTGAGCTTTTCTCTTCCTTTTTTTTTTTTTTTAATGAGTGCAAAGAATGGGCTTTAAAATATGTTTCCACAACCTTAAAGGAAGTGTGTGGCCTTTTTAAAGAGACATATTTGAAATGGCAGCATGAGAGTATGTTGTCTTGTTTAGTTCAATGATGCCTGCTTAAGGTATTTGCACGTCAATTTGTTTTATGTCAGAAAACCTTGAGAGTTCTGCTAAGAAAGTTCTTTTTTTATTTTTCTCCTCTAATTTTAAGTTCAAAACTAGAGGATTATATGCCAAGATAGGTTAAGAAAGCCTATGAGTGCTGAGCTGTGAAAACCTAAGTAAGAAAATATTAACATTAAGAATGGTTACAATCCACATTCCCCCTACCCCCAAAAAAACAACTGACTTATGTGTCCGTTAACCTAAAATACTAGAAATATTGAGATCTGCCACAAGTGCTGACAAGTTAGAAGAGTTCTGAGATTGAAAAGGTGCGAGTCCCTATATGGGAGGGACTAAATGCACATGACTAGTCAAGCGTCATGGCACAAACCAACCACTACCTGTTAGAAGTTTAATTGAAACTAGACCTATGCCCAATTTGTTCTCTAATAGTTAATTAAACATTTTTCCACCTTGTTCTAAAATAACTAGTACTGAACATTGTCAGAGATGAGATCTAGGTTTCAGCATGCACACAATCCATATCTTACTTCAATGTCCAGTATGTGAAAAAACTACTCTTTTTTATTATTTTTTTTTTAAATTTTTTCTACCATGACCAAATACCATTATTTTTTGTCTTTGTGCATTGGAAAGTAGATATTTATGATTTGTCTATATAGGAGTATCTGGGACAATCATAACATTGACATAAAAAAAACCCGAAGCATGCAATTGAAAAGGGAGTAGGATTTCCAGTTGGATTCATACAACTCAGATTCATTTAATTTTTTTTTATACCTATTATTATCTTCAAGTATTTAATTTCAACATCCAAAGGAAAGCTGGCTGAAAGTATCTTTGTTAAAGATTCAATACCTCTGCCTAGATAAGAGTTCACAGAAAAGTCTTCCAGCAAAACAGCTAAAAGATGGATGCAGCATTATTGGTATTGTAAAAGTTAAATCATACACAAATAAATAAATTAATGTAAATTGGCCTCTATCCTAAATGTTAACACAACTTTCATAAATCAAAGATAAGCAAAAATAGGTATAAAAACAAACAAAAAATCTGTGTAGATTACATTTAAGGTACAAGAAGATTTTTAAATATGATTTTCCCTACACATATAGTATGTTAAAATACAATTATAACAACATATACTTTAAAAAAAAAGTATCTATTTTTACTACAATATACAATATACAATATACCTCTAAATCTTACAGAACTATAAACTGGTCTCTTCAGGTTAGGTGTAGACAGTCCATGAAAAACAAGTACAGGATACATACAAAATAAGCAGCATTTATCCAGTATCCTAGGCTGAAGTTCAGATAATCAAACTGGTATAAATAAGTTTTGCTTTAGATATTTCAAGGAGGTTACACTGATTTATGTTAACTGAAAATTTGGATTCAAGTATACAATAAGAGGTGTTGGGGGTGGTGGGGACTGCTGCATCTGTTACATTTCCATCTGAGTTGGTTTCATAGCTAGCTCCTTAGATCGTAACTTCGGTCATAACCTTGATATGGATTTCCTTTGGCTACCAAGATTTGGTTTAATTTATCCTAAATCAACCATGCCTAATGGTACAATGTCTAATGCCCAATGGTTCAGTGTTACAGAACATCTCAGTCTGATGACAGACGCTATGTCTGTAAGTAATGTGTCTAGAAGTAATACTTTTTACTTTTTATATATTCTGTAAAACATAAAATAAATCATTCAAAAATCAGCCAAACAAACCAAAAGAAAAAAATAAGCGCTATTTGGCATCAACAGTGATGATTCATTTCTATCAGCATAAACACAAAGTTTCCACTAACATTTCTATAGTGTTTCATCAATACTTTGAGTGAACAGAGTGAACAGAATATTATTATCCAAATCACAGGCAAGAAAACTAATGTACAGTGAATTACATCATTTGCGAGAAAGCACTAATCTACATAACAATAAGCAATGAAGCTGATGGTCATCAAGAGCCATGATTCTGATATACCGAGAACAAACCCAATTGTCAGAAAAGTGAATCCACTGTTTTCTCCTACAATAAGGATCCTCCCCTTGCAAGACATCTTTTTATCAGTCAGTTACCCCATGGAAAGTTTTCTCCATCTATTTTGATGGATGGTGTTATATCTAGGCATTGTGTTGAGCTCTTCATTTGCTATACAATAAACACAAAACTCAGAGTTTTAGGATCTTTTTAGAACTCTTGGTCTCTTGTTACCCAAAGGTACAAATTCCCAAGTATGGATATGCCCAGTAATCTGATAATAGTGACTTCTGAAGCATAACATTTATGCCTCCTCTTTTCTGTTTGTCCATAATAAAACTATTACTTAACTTAGTGTAAGTGAT
The DNA here is from genome assembly GCA_030014935.1 of Caiman crocodilus. Taxonomy (NCBI): domain Eukaryota; kingdom Metazoa; phylum Chordata; order Crocodylia; family Alligatoridae; genus Caiman; species Caiman crocodilus. The sequence continues at coordinate 129,618,231 of JAGPOW010000261.1, forward strand.
GTATTTCAATGTGTGCTAACCATTTGCATTTCACTAATGCTGTGCTTGTATCACATGAACTCAAGTTTGGATTTTTGTTTTTTTTATTGGCCAGCAGTATGTGCTGGATGCCACATCTATGTCTGGAGTATACTCACAATCAAAGGCACAAACAGCGGCGTAATCACAGGCACTCCCTAGTTCCATTAGCAATGGATTGTCTGGGTTGCGTAAGTCTCCATCTTCATTAGGAAAGGAGTTGGAATATGGAATGTATACGGAACACAGACTTAATGAGCTCCTAACCAGTTCTTCTTCAGTTCCCCATTCATGTCTGTTCCATCAGTGATGTTGCTCAAGCAGTGGACCAAACTGATGTAGGGCAGCTATTAGGAGTGGACTCTGTTGTATGGAGACTTCCAGGTTGTTTCTATTTTTGTGTGTCAATGGAGTGCAAGAATAACTGCAAAATAAGGCAGAGAGTCTGCTTCAAATGTCAGCTGCAACTCTCTGAATTTTCTGAAAAAAATCTGTTCACACTTCATATTGAAAAGGTTGAAAACCACTGGCATTGATTTTTACAGGGTTTTCACTCTCTTTTGATATGTATTCCTCCAACTAGAGTTATGCACTGAGTGTTATGTGTGTGTGCACTCCTGCTAGATGGAGTTATTACACCTTGTGTTTGATTCCTGTTGCTGCCTGTTGTTATTCCTGAAGAGCATTCAGTTATGCCTTTTGTTTTTGTACACTAGAAATTTGTTGCCCTGTTGCTCCCTGTCTGCTCTCACTGGAAAAGAGAAACCCGTGCCAATACACAAAGCTGACATCAGGGATGGGATGCCAGCAATTACAATGCTTCCAGTGCTTCATCATGAGCTGTAAGTGCCAAAGGCTACAAGAAAGAAGCGGACCTAAACCACTTAAGGAGCTCAGGTCAGGAATTCTTTCCCACAGCACAGTCCTTGCAGCTCTTCTTCACTGTGGTTGTATTGGACCACATTAAAAAATTAGCGGTTGTGGGGCCATTGTCCTGGGGCTCCTATGCCAATTGGCTGGAGCTCTAGCTGGAAGCCAATCAGATTATTAAGGCTAACAAGAAACAGTCCACGTTACTGACTGTCATCAGTTCATAGACTTTTGACATTATTTCATTGTGTTTCCAACCAATTTTAAGTGACGAGTCATACACTACTAAAAAAAAAAAATAATTTTTCACCAACTCTACTGAAACAGAGAAACATTTCCATGTCAGCCAGCACAACTTGATGCCAAATGATTGCAGCATACATAGCCTATTTGCATTGATCTGAAAACTACAATTTTGGGTGCCTACAGGTGTTCAGAGCCCCACTCTAACTCATGGCGCTTTACATAATGCACCAGGAATTAGAGTACACCACCTGACCCAACAGATTTTTACCTGTTGTGTCAGGTGAGGGGGAGGAGGCTGAAGCCAACATGTACTGGTCCTAGCCAGCAGGCAGGGACATTCCAGCAAATGCTCCTTTTACCAGCCCTGCCACCCCCAGATTTCAGCAGGGGAGGAAGATGGATGGGGAAGGAGCAGCCAGCAGATTGATGCTAACTGCTTACTCTCCTTCCCCCTCTCTCCTCCACTGACATCCCTAGGGATGGGGATGGGCTGGTGCTGCTGGTGCAAGCACAAGCCCAATCCCAAAACCCACACACAAAATCCCAGCCCACACACAAAAAAACAAAAACGCTGGAGGGAACACAGCTGAAAAGCATTTCCAGGGGCTGATTGCATGCAAAATGTCACTTGTATAGACACTCAATAGCATCAGTCTTGAGACTTTACCAAGGGACTGACTTGGCTGGGGATCAAGATGAAGCTCTACCATGTAGGCTCCTCATGAGGCAAAACTGCAAATCACTGCTTTTGAGCACTTGCTCACAAGGCTGAGTCTCTCTGTTCAAAGGAGATCCAAGTGTTGTCTGAGAAAATGACGTCCATTGAAACTCAATTGGCAATTCTCCAAAAAAAGTCACTGGCAGTAAACAAGTAAATAGAGTCTTAATTCTGGGGAAGTAGCTGTAGCTGTGGCGGGAGCCACAGATGTGACACAAGCTGTTTCTGTGATGCTGAATGCCATCAGTGCAAACAAAAGGGTCACACTGAAAGTTTATGTTATCAAAAGTTCAAGCCACCCAGAAAGAAGTCAAATAATCAGTGTATGCCTCTGGAAAACACAAGTGTTGTTGCTGATTTGAATAAAATTTCATCCTGTGGCATGGCCACTGATGTTTACACTGCCAGGTTTGTTAACATTGTAGAACCAGAAGACAATCGACACCAGAGGTGTCAAACTTATTTGGCTCCATGGACTCCATGGGTGGTGTAGGGCCTGTCCCCAGGATGGATTGGGTCCTTACCCTCCCCTTTTCTCTCTCTCTCCCCCAATCCTCCCCCCATCACACACACACACACTGACTCCAGTGCACACAGGATTATACCCCATGCAGTGCTGATCTGATGCCATGCGTGGTGTCTGAACCAACTGGTGTGGGAAGTGTGCTGCATGCAGCACTCTTTCCAACTGGAATGGTATTGCACTGACTGTGGCAACTGCTTCTGCCTGTCAAGGGAGGGTGTCATGTGTAGCATGAGTCCTTGACTGTCTGGAATGGGCTCTATGGGGCGCATGAGTCCCAGGATGGCTGGGGGAGGTGTAGTATACTGCAAGCATCCTAAGCTGAGGTCAATCCAGTATGTGCTGCATACAGGTCAACTCTGAGAGGCAGAGGCAGTACTAGAAGCTGGATTATGGGGCTCTGTGGGCCAGATCCAACCTTTGAGTCATATCTTTGACATCCCTCACCTATACTACAGTGATGCTTTAAGGTGTCCTTCTAGTCTGTTTCACGAGACTCAGGATCCACATTTGCCTTAATTGCAAAAGAGGCATACAAATTGCCATGGCCTAGAATTGTTCTCCTATTGTTCCATGTGAAGCAAGGTAGCTTACATGAATTACCTTTTTTTTTTTTTTTTATGTAAATGGGTCCCTGAAAGCTCTTTAAGGCTATGCCATGCCATGCATACACAGCTGCAGAGCACTTTTAAAGTGGCTGAACATTTGAAAAATTAACTCTTCTCAAATGAACTATCAGATGAAAGCAGTGTGCTTTACAGAACTTTAGGGAACTTGTGTTCCCTAGGGCTATTTTTTCACATGTTGGCTGGGTCAGGGGGCTGGACCCAATGATCTTCTGAGATCCTTTCCAGCCCTTATATCTAACGTCTATGAACAGTTCCAGCTACTGGACAGTAGGCCTGTGCAAGTAGGCAGCTATTCGATCCAGTCACTTTGGATGCCAGCAATGCAATCTGGGGCTCCGGACCAGGTTCCCACTTCGATCCAGTTGAAGCTGCTCCGAAGCTTCGAACCCGCCTCGAAGATCCAGCCATAGGGTATAATGGGGAATCAATGAAATATCTAGAACTTTGTTGTTTTTGATCTGATTTGAATAAAACTTGCCGGAATGGTAGCCTTCACTGAGATCATAAAGTCTGCCAAGTTTTAAGAAGATTGGTGAAAGACTCGGGGGGAACTGCACCCCAAATTCTTGAAAGCAAAACTCATATCACGTGTATGTGTTACACCACAGGGGGGTGAAAATTGAAGGTTGGTAGCCCTTGGTGTGGCCACAAAGTCTGCAAAGTTTCAAGGTTATAGGTGCGAGGGTGGGGCTTGGTGGAGAAATGCACCTCAAGCTGCAGACAAGCAAAACTTGTGACATGGGTGACACTGTGTGTGTTAAGGCACAGCAGGATGAAAGCTGCAGGGATGGTAACTCCTATTGCAGCCATGAAGTCTGCCATCTGTTGAGGAGATCGGTGCAGGGCTTCTGGGGCCCTGCACCTCTAGCTGCTGACTGGCAAAACTTGTGACATGGGTGCTTGTGCAACTTCCTGGGGTGGGGAGGGGGGACACTACTGCAGGCCTGGCTGCTAAACTATTGTCTTACCAATTACCAATCAATCATGATTCATCAGGGACCAGCTCAATACACAGTAGCTAGCTAATGTGGCCAGTTAGTTAGTAATGATTAACACCTACAAACCCCCCCCCAAAAAAAACAGATGAAGAAGAGGAAATAATCAATAGAGAGAATCAACTGCCCCAAGACAGAGACAGTCACTCGCACAACCACCCATGTGACAAGTTTTGCCTGTCAGTACCTAGAGGTTCAGGCCCCCAGAACCCCCCTGTACCTATCTCCTTGACAGCTGGTAGGCTTTGTGGCCACAGCAGGGGCTACCATCCCTGAAGCTTTCAGCAGCTGTGGTATAACACATATATGTGACATGAGTTTTGCTTTCGAGAATTTGGTGTGCAGTTTCCCCCGAACTCCTGCATCAATCTTCTCAAAATGTGGCAAGCTTTGTGGCCTCACTGGGGGCCACCTTCCCTGCAGCTTTCACCCCCCTGTGGTGTAAGACATACACATGACATGAGTTTTGCTTTCATGAATTTAGGGTGCAGTTTCTCCTGAACTTCTGCACTGATCTTCCTGAAGCTTGGTAAACTTCATGCTCACAGCAGAGGCTATCATTCCTGAAAGGTTCATCCAAATCAGAAAGAAAACAACAAGGTTATAGATATTTCATTGATTCCCCATTATACCCTATCGCTGGATCTCTGAAGCAGTTCTGAAACGGTTTGGAAACTCTGAACCAATTCAGAAAGCCTAATGAAGCCACTGCTTCAATCTGGGCATGCTGCTTGGGATGCCAAAGTGTCCAAAGCTTCTCTGGATCTGAAGCATGGTCCAAAGCCTCACACAGCCCTACTGGACAGCATAGCTATGTGTAGGAATACATAGCACTGAGAGAGACCACATTAAAGATACCCTAAACAAATTCATCAAAGTATTTCAAGAAGATGTCTACACAAAAGACCACCATTTTCATTTGTACTAGTTCTCAAGGGAGGTGGTCCTCTCCCCTAGCTTACAGGTCTTCAAGAGGAGGCTGGGCAGATATTTGATTGGGGTGTTATGACCCCACACTCGTTCCTGCCCAGGCAGGGTGGCAGACCTGGTGATCTGTTTAGGTCTCTTCCAACCCTAAGAACTATGAAACTATGAAGCTCTCACCATGGCACTAATTTTAATGAAATATCATTATAGTGCATTCACCATGTATCCAAAAATTGATGAAGAGATCAATGATTTAGTAGAATAAGGTGTCCTAGAAACAGTTGTACATCCAACTTCATCCACACTCGCTCTACCCATCACAAAGGCCACGTGATGTTTGAATATATGCTGATTTCAAATGTCTGATAAACAAAGCACTACAGAAACATCTATAATAAATCCCAGCCATAAACCAGCTATCTGTAACACTTGCTGGAGGCAAGGTTTTTGTTAAAGTGAATCTGGCTCAAGCATATCAATATCCCCTTGTGGATAATTAAGCTGCTGGTGTCAGGGCCATGCCCAGGGGGACAAATTGGGGTGACCATCCCAGGCCCTGCACTTAGGGGGGTGGGGGCTGTGGAAGTGGACAGAGTAGCTCAGTGGCTCTGCACTGCTGCCAACTTCATGTCTGGCCACTTGTCCCCGTCCCCCCCCCCCAATCTACTGCCAAATCCAGCGCATCCAGCCACTTGCCATTCCTTCCCCAGCCATCATCTGAATCCATCATCAGTTTCCTTGGGTCTGGGGGCAGGGTCCCACACAGACTGATTTTCCCTGGGCCCCACATTGTGCTCAGTTCATCTCTGGCTCACGTACAGATACTCTTTATCTACCAAGGAGGACTCTGAGCCAAGTACCTACAATCTGAAGTCAGCACCGCACTAGGAATTTCCCACAAGTTCCTAGAAGACTTACTTACTGGCTTTGCCATGTTTTAATCATGTTCTCAGCAGATCACAGTCCAGGCCCAAATTAGTTATTTGATTGTAAGTACTATGCCACATCCTCAATGCCAGCCTAAAATTCAAGAAAAGTTTTCAGGGTAATCATCACTGAGTTCTTGAGATTAAAGATGACGCAAGGGCCAGGATCCTACTACTGGAAATATCTGCTGCTATAAGGGAAGATGTCAGAAGCCAGGTGGTTAATGCAGACACACTGGGCATATTAGACTTTCTCTCATCTCCCTACTTTAGCCTCCACTGCCAGTGACCCCTATCCCTGAATGCTGTCAATTCCTGTGGCCAGCACCAATGAGGGATGTTAAATCCAGTAGCAACTTCAGTAGAGACTTCGTGGACACCTCTCCTTGCAGCAGTGTGAGACTGATGAGAGACCCAGGCTTCTTTGAATGTAACTGGACATTCCTGCCTTAATCCTCAGTTCCAGCATCACCAGCAGTAACATGAAGCTCCACCATTGCAACCACTGCACAGGCAAATTCTTCAGTAAGAATCTCCAGGGGAAAAAAATGGCAGGCCAGATAACCCACCTCTGTGAGCTGTAAATTTGACATCCCTGGACTAAATTGACGGTGTACGCAAAACAAGTGTTTAAAATGGGAGCGTTCTGGACAAAACCAGATGAATGGTCACTCAAAATCCTCCCCATATACAAAGCTTTCAAAATGAAATAGAAAAACAAATCTGGTAGATTAACCAACACTTGCTCTCAGCAAACCTATGCATACTGTTGACTATATACACTTCAGGACCTTTCTGGGTATCAGGCTAAAAATCACTGGGCTTTCCTTTTATTACAGATAAGTACGATATTGCTTTTTCCAGTCTTCTGGGACCTAATCTGAACTCCATAAATTGTCCAAAATTAATAATCGATGATTCTGCAGTAAAATCAGCAAATTCCTATACCTGCTGATTTGAAAATATGCTGTTTATCTATGTAACCTCTAACCTATTCTTTCTCTATCATAGATTGGGTATTTATCCACCCATTCTTTCTGGTAAATGCCAATGTTCAGATGACAAGCACCTTTTCTGTGATGATGAGTGAAGTAAAACAAACACACAGACAAACAAACATAAATTATTAAATAAGTCAGACTCCTCCACATCCTGCATTATTAACTTCCTTTCCCCATTAAGTAAGGCACTGTGACAGGATCCAATCTCCAGGGCCCCACTTATCCTGCTTCTGTCTTTACTAACCACCTGCCTCCCACTTGCCATGGCTGGATATTCATATGATTACCTTTGGAAAGCTGCCTTCACCAGCTGAAGTAGCTGCTTTTGGTGCCTCTTTCCCCCAGAAGCAGTCTCTCGGGGTTCTCTGCCCCAAAACAGTCTCTCTCCAGCACTGAACCCTACTGGCCCCAATCATATCTACAGGCCACTATTGACTTAAGGAAAATATTTATGGTCTCTAGCTTCCCCTGTAGCCATGCCTCTGCTTCACAGACTCTCATACTCTGGGCTCCTGGCCCTGTCTCTTGTGCTCAGACCTCTGGCCGTATTCTGGGTGTAGCCCACTGAGTCACTGGCTTTTTTAGAGCTGCTATCTCCACCCTCTAACTACTAGCTCTAGCCTTATGCAGCCCACTGGGTCCTGGACCCTTGCAGGGCTTTCT
>JAGPOW010000261.1:129637442-129657701 GCA_030014935.1 Caiman crocodilus
AACTATGAAACATCAAGGTGTGGCAGGAGAGGATTGGTTAATCTCTGTTGAGTATAAGACTTGGGTGATGGCACAGTCACTCAGGGCACAGGGCTGTCAGGTCCCACAGCTCTAGCCTATACTACACCAACACTTTTATAGCAATAGGACATTGGCTGCTGTGGTCCCCATGCTTTACCTATAGTCAGTTAGGGTGTTATGTCTAGTGTTGTTTCAGGGTTCACTGCTTAGTGTTGCTAAGACTTTAGGGAAAGGATTTGTATAGGATGATTTGGATACAGAAATGGGTTAGATTAGATGGTCTCTCAAGGTCTCTCCCTTCCAGCCCCATTTCTCTATGATGCTCTGTGGTTCTATGATTGATTGTAGTGGGCTGCTTAAGTGCATATGAGAGTTCAACACCAATACTGTGCTGTGTAAATATAGCAGGGGTAAAAGAAGTGATACCATCTCTGGCAATTAAAAAAAATATTTTACTTTCCACAGACCATTATAATGAAAATATCTGGACCTAAATTCTACCTTGTGTTGCTGCCCTACAGCTACCAGAGCAATTTAGAGGGCTATTAAAGGGACATTAGTGACCCCAAGAAAGGAAATCTACATGGATTTTTTTTTTTTTTTTTTTACAGTTGACAGAGATATCAGAACTGGTTTCATCCAGCCTCCTGTCCATAGACAAATAATAAAGATGATGATTTTTCAGTTCTATAATACATAAAGAGAGAAGAAAGATATATATTGAGACAAAGACATGGGTAGATTATAAAATGATATCAAAGAAAAAGCAGTTACCTTACAAATAATGAAGTTTCTTGGCAGTATGGATCCAACATTTCTTAACTAGAAGCATCTATCTATCCAGCCACATGTTGCTTCTTCATGTCCCTCTAGAAGAAGAGGGCAGCTATCACCCTCATTCACTTTCTTCACAATGTGACACCCGTGTTCCTAAACATGAGAAGTGAAGCCAAGCCATTAAAACCACCCTGACCACAACTCTTTGAAGTATCAAAGCTATTCTAGGGTATATATAAATTATTCTTCCTTGAAGCATTGTAAACACACCATTAGCATGTAAATATAGTTTCCTGAATGGTGGGTATGAAAAGATCTGTATCAAAGGAAATACAATTACTCTACCAAATTTGCTATCCATCTGGGAAGTCCTGTTAATTGGTAATGTTTAACTAAGGTAAAGTTAGTTGTTCTGTATATCTATTATGCAGATCTCAGAAAGTAGCATCTTTCTAAAGCAGGAGGATGATGCTTGTTACCTAGTTGAGTGTCATTGAGTGTTATTTGGTGGGAGAAGCTGATTAGCCAGTTGCTAGTAAGTTGAAATACATTATACGATCCATTTGATATTCCCTGAATTTAAATAGTTTGGCCTTTTCTTAGTTTGGCAGGAGGAGAGAGAACTTTCAGCATCTCCTTATCTCTGTAAAAGGACACATAAGATGATCTGGCCATAGGAACTTGCAGATCACCAGTGGACCTTCCTGATGCAATAACTGCAAAATGCTGCCTTGATGTTAAGGAGATATGTAGAGCATTCTGATAGCAATTTTAAACAGGAGGTCCCATAGGGTTTAGATGGTGGTGTTGAAGACCACATGGGAGGCATGTCTCTAGCTGTAGGCCAAACATAAAGAAGACTCCAAGGAATTGTAGCACCACAGCATAGAGGAAGGTCAAATGCATCAGTAGTAGGGCAAAACAGGCTGTCACTGTGTTGAGGTAAACTTTAAAGGAGTTAAACAGTAATCCAACATAGTTCAGAAGTAAGATGGACTCTAAGATTTTTGGTATCAGGGTCTCCAGCAGGCCAATATTTTTAAGGTACCTATATGCATGTTATGTTCTATTTGGAGGAATCATATTGTTGATCTGGCAAAAGGTTCCCCGCGTGCATCTTTTATTATGTGTACCGTTGCATATAGCCGTAGGAGCAATTTCTACCACTATTGCTCACTCAGCCAATAACCAAATTATAAAATGGAAGACCTGTGGGGCCTGGATGCAGTTTTTGACTTGGTTCTGGGAATTATGTCCAGGTGTCACAAACCTAAGGGGTTGTGGGTTTTCTTACATGGATTCTTGACTTTGTTTTGCTGATGTGGCACATGTAGTCTCTACAGATAGATAGTATCAAACTCTGTTCAGCCTTATTGCTTTTATGCCTGCATAAATTGTGGCATTTGAAATAAATGTAAGTTTGATATATCTTTATGTTATAATGAAGGCTGTTTCGTGAGTGATTAACTTAAATGGTCCTCGCCTACTCACACTTTGAAGAGCAATAATGTCTTCGAATTAGAATATGACTCGAGTTGTTTAAGGTCTCCCTTGAATTTACATTTTGAAAGAAATAACAGCTGGCTAGTCAAACTACTGGAGGAAGAGAGACAAGAGATTAGTGAATCTCTATGATTGAAAGATGTGCATTTCCTCTTGGTCTTAATTAATTCAAGAAAGATTTCTGCACTGGTAAACATGCAGTTCTGGGGGGGAGAGGGGGAAGAAGGAGCAGGAACTTATATGCAAAGTATATAAGAATCCAAGAGGTAACATATGAGTTTGGTAAGATATGAAACTGTACTTCAGCCTCTTTTGAGAGCAGGGAGGGAGCTTCAGTTTTTCCTGCATATAGGAAGAAGCTGGGATCCCTAAGCTGGATGAAAACTGCATTGCTGAATTTAAGGTGTGGGATAAGAACAAGCTATTGTTCTGTTATTTTCTTTTATGTATTTATTCTCATATCATTCTGTGTATAGAGGCATGGCTATTAACTTCTTGTGCTTGTTCTTGGTTTTTATAATAACCAGTGAGTAAAAAAGATAATAAAAATGAATTATCAGTGATACTTGTGATTCTACAGTAATTGAGCACACAGGCTTATCTATTTACAGAAAGGGAGATGCATCTCTTCTGAGTCCATGACTGGGCAAAGGTGTGATCCTTTTAGCAGGCAAAATGCCCTCTCTTAAGGGTTAGCAATGCCTGAATGTGACAGGTAGGGCTGAGGTGTCACCGGTCAAGTAGTTGGCCTCTGGCTCATCTCAGTAGAAGCTGTTTCTCGGGAATCAAGCAGCGCACAACAGAATAGGGGTCAGGGCAGAAGGGCACCCCAGCGGTCTGGAAACACCTTGGCAGTGTGTTTCAGAGGTGTACCCACACTGCATCTGGGGCCAGGGTATGTCATAGAAGGTTAGTAAACAAGGGTACAAGAAGCCCCTTGAATATCTGCTGCAGCTATGTAGTCCTATAGTAGCTGAAAGCATTTCATTTACCATGATTAAAATCTCCAATTCAGGAAAAAATAATACACATAAAGGTCACAAAAACAGTTTTTAAATGGACAAATATGCATTGGAACTTTTAAATAATACAATCTATAATGTTAACACGATACAAGGATATGCACAGTTGAAATAACTGACTACTTACAATTTGATGAACAATTCTCATGAAAAATGGCTGCTGTATTTTCAATTTCATTTTTATTTGATGAAATATGTTATAGAGTAAGGCTGCCATGTCTGATTCCACATCTATCATCTTTGTCAGAAAATGATTTTCTAGTCTACACTTTTTAATGGGCACTGATCAACTTTTCAAAGCAGCAATAGGCAGTGTGGAATGGTGATTTTTAAAGTGGCACCAACATTAAACGATGTTAATTTGGATATTAAATATCTTGATCAGTGGGACATCCAATTTAGCTTTTAATAGTGTGGTGGTAGTAAAGTTGTAAAGGCAGAAGCCAGATCAAGGTGACAACATAGAACAGTGATTCTCAGCTAGGTTGCTACAAAACTCTCTGGTGCTTTGAGAGATTCACAATATATACTGCCCTGAAATTCCCCCAGTACTTGGAGCCCTTCTCCAGCTCCTGGCACCACTCCCTGCAGCTTCTCCAGCTGCCCTGGAGCCCTTCTCCTTCTCCCCGGCAGCCCCCACAATCTCCCCAGCAACCAGAGCCCTTCTCTGGCTCCCGGCACCTGGAGCCCCTCTCCACAGCGTAGTGATCTCCTCAGAACCCTTCTCCCACTCCCTGACCCAGCATCTGGCTTCCCTGGCACTCTCAGCAGTTTCCTCACTCCCCTGGAGCCCCTATCCAGCCCTTGCGGCTCCCTGCAGCTTTTCCCCGGTGCCTGGAGCCCTTCCCTGGCTCCAGCACCTGGGGCCCCTTTCCCCCAGTTTGCTGATCTCCCCAAAGTCTCTCTGGCAGCCGGGCGCAGGTTTTCCCCGGTGCAAAAAGCCCCAAGTCAGCTCCAGCTCCTGGAGCCCCTTCCCCCGCTTCCTAGTCTCTCCAGCAGCTTCCCAGCTCCCCCAGAAGCCCCACAGCTTTTCTCCAACTCCCAGCAATCAAAGCCCCTTCCCCCACCATCTACTGATCTCCCCGGCAGCCCCACTCCAGCACCTGTGACTCCCTGACCCAGCTCCCAGTTCTCCCCCAAACCTGTCCAGTTCCCTCCACTCCCAGTTTCCATCTCCCCACCTACCTTTTGGCTCCCCCGCAATTCCGGCTCCAGCTCCAGCCCTAGCCCTAGCCTCTCTGCCAGCTTTTCCCCAGCATAGCTCCTCTGTACCGCTGGCTTTGAGCATTGTCCTTTAATCAACTAACATCAATTAACCTAAAGTAACCCCAAGCCTCAGTTCCTCAGCCCAGCTTCTCTGTAGTCTCCTGGTTCTAATCCTGGTCCCAGAAACATCCACTCCCTACACTTTCACTCTCTCATCTTAACCTTCCCCCAGGTATCCCAAGTACCCCAAGCACACACATATACACTGTACCAGCCAAGTTAGGAACTCACCTGTGTGTATGTGTAGGTGGATGACTTGTGTGCGAACTGGTAAATATATATGTCATGTGCATGATATACAAATTAGCAATCTGTATGTGTGTGCAGGTGTTAGTAACTGATTTTATCTAATTTTTGGTGTGTGTAGTATGTAGGTGCTTGAATTGGTGATAGGTGTGCATGTACCTAGGCTGGTAATTTTGGATGTGCGCACGCCTGAGTTAGTATTGTGCGTGTGTGCAGTGAACTGCGGTTGCAGGGTTGGTCTCTGTGCAGCACTACTGCCATGTAGTAGTGCCCCCTGCCCCACCATCTGGGCAGCTATTGCCCAGAAGATGTTCCAGGTGTGGTGGTCTGCTTTGAACTATCAAAGCATGTCCTCCTGGCCCCATTTGGCCAAGAAGTCAGCCACAGCCAGCTTGGCCCAAGGTGCCAACTCTGAGCAGAAATACTTGCCAGGAATTCTGGCCTTGCTAGCAGGAATTCTCCCTATTGGAAAACTGAATAATCTCTGATAAAAAAAAAAAAAATAATCCAAAAGTCACTCTAAAAACACCCCCGAATCCATGTTCCTTCACAAATAAAACAAAAGACCACTATAATGAGATAGAATGAGCAAGACAGAGGCAGCAATCAGCTGGAAAATGCTTTATTGATATCTCTACAATGGTAAAGCAAGTCTCTTATCATATTTATAAAGTGACCTCTAAATACTTGTTTCACGAAGTCTTGAATACACATTCTGCTGCACTCCCACAGGGAGATGACCCCACACAAGGGGTTTGGCCCCCCAACAGGGGGTCTGACTCTCCAATATGGGGTTCAATCTTCAAACAAGTTGTTCACCCCCCAACAGGGGGTCTGCCCCCCAAACAAGGGGTCCAGCAACCAAACAAGGGTTTTTCCCCCCAACAGGGGTTTCAACCCCCAAACAAGTGGTACAGCCCTCAAACAAGGGGGTTTCCCCCCCAACAGAGGATTCAGACTCAAACAAGGGTTCAGCCCCCTAAACAGGAAGTTCAGCCCCCACACAAGGGGTATGCCCTGCCAATGGGTGCCAAATGGCCCCTGCAATGGCTACCAACCCATGTTTTTTAAGCCGTAGGGTAGGGGGCAGGGATGCGGGGGGGCTTGGGAGGATGGGGCCAGCCAGGGTAGGGGGAGGAGGGTTTGGGGGGGCTGGCAGGGGGAGGGACCAGCCCCAGCAGGTGTCAGGGGCCTCAGGGGGGCTGGCAGGGGGAGAGGCTGGCCCCAGCAGAGGGGCTGGGGCCATCTGGGGTCTGTCCATGGTCCTCCGCTCACTCCTTCAGCCCCCCGACCCATTACTCATCAGCACCAGAGTCCTGGTGCTGAAACAATTGGCCTGGCCGGCCGTGTGTTTCAGCACCAGGGCGAGAGCCAACCATAGAGATGCTCTGGCAGCCACAGCATCTCCATGGAGGACTCAGCCTCTGGTTGCCTCAAGACAAGCATGGTCTGGGACCGTGCCCTGCTCCACTTTTTTAAACTTTGATTTTTTAGACCCCTGGATATCCAGGAGTCTAATTTTCTCCCCGCGCTGCAAACTTGCGTTTTTTCATTCCCATACATGCCTGTTGCCCTTCCTTAAAGGGGTTTGAGGCAGGGCAAAAGGCATGTGCATGCTCGTCTGGACGTGCCCCTCAAGTCTAAAAAGGTTGTGAACAACCACCTTAGAGTCTAACTCATTAAGAGAGACATCAGCTTTTGTAGGCAACAGCCCAGTTTCTAGATGCTATGATAAAACTTTTACCTACAAAAACTTATGTGGCTCTGAACAATTTAGTCTCTAAGGTGCTACCCTGTGCTGCCTTCTTCCTGAATTCACACTAACATAGGAAAATAACTCAAGACATAATAATTTCATTTAAAAGATTTACTGATATCAAGTGAACGTGTCTGGCTTGATTAAAAACAAAACACAGTGTACTCTGAAAAAAATCGGCACTAGTTAATGCAGCAGTATCATATGGATTTAGATTTTCTCACTGCTTTCAGAAAAAGGATTTCTTGATTGTTAGTGATTTCACTGTTAGATGTAGTCTAACTGACAAACTTGGTCAAGCCATTTGCCACCTTTTGTGTTTGGATTTCTGTGGGTGGGGTGGGGGAGGGGTTCATAATATTCTATTGTTCAAGAATCTACATGTAATTCTGCAGACGGATATGCAGTGACCACATTATCAGCTACTCAAAAACAAATTGGTCACATTGTTCAAATAGTTCCATATAATCCTGAAGATGGATACTGCCAAAATAGACAGCTTCAAACTAACTGTTACACTTTGTGATTTCTGTGAAAGGCATAGAGGTACTTTCTTCTTTGTCTAGGGGTATTGATGAAACTGTTCAAAGCAGACTATAAAGTTCTGCTTTATACCAATACATTAATTAGTCTACAAAGATTTTTCCCCAAGAAATTAAGCACATGTGAAATGCTAGTCATATGTACTGATTGTACTCAGGTCTTTTGCCATGCATCCAGGATTTTTATTATCAAAGGGCTATATGAACCATATACCCGAAGAGTTTCCATCAGTACCTTACTAATCATTTTGGAGTGCTGTTTCTGGGGTTGCTCAATAAGGGAAAGCACAATCAAGTTCTAAACTCCCATTTTCCACCCCGGTAGACTGTCTATATAAAAATAATTCTTTCGACCCATTTTCATGCTTTTCAAAAAAGCTTTGGTAAATACTGCGATTCAAATAAGGTATGGCAGCATTTTTTTTCAAAGAGCCTTCCCAAGCAGCTTTACCTAAGCACAGTTTTCTAAAACATGAAGTGTAACATTAATAGTACAAAACTCCTCTGTAGTAAGTGAACCACTCTCCTAGGAGGCATTTGTTTGACTGTATAAAAAAAATGAAACAAACAAACAAAAAAACCCCACTCACCTACCTTTTATATACCTCAGTGTTTTGTCCTGCTGCAGATGCAGTTACTCACATCTTTCATTTATGCAAAGCAGTCTCAGGATGTTCGTCATAACTTGCTTTTTTGTTGAAACCCACTGGAACATAATGCATTGTACAAAACACAATGCTATTGCTTTCATGAAACATTGCATTTGGATACTTTTCACTTCTCTGCTTCACACTTAGATTTGCCACTTTGTTCACACTTGCAATAGCCATTTTTTTTTAATCTCATCTCAACAGCACTTATCCACTCTCTTGCACAGCTACTGATCTCATCGGCTAACCTATGCTTGCCCATGTAAGCAACGTGGCGTACACAACAGCTAAATAATAATTCTATTTTTAATGACTTATGTGAATCAAGGCCAGCCTGTAGCATGGCATACAATTTTGGTAGCAGCACTCAGCATCTCCTATGTCAAACAGGTCATGGAATGGCTTCTAGGATGGGTTTATGAAGCAGCTATTCATGGTCGGTTACTACATTTCTGCTCACGAAGTCTACCAGGTAGTTTGTAGCACATAGCCCATAAAATTAAATAGGGTCACTGTAGAAGTTGTGCTGATACTCCTGGTGTTGTGGTCACTATTCAGTTATAGTCCCATTGTTCTTCTTTACTTGCATGCCATGCCTTGCTGGAAAACAGATAAATATGTAGCAAAACCCCCCATTTCTTTTTTTTTATTATTTATTTATGTTAAAATCCATTCCATCCCCTTCCCTAATCATTTCTGACCTTTTCTATCCCTCTCTTTTCCCTAAAGATAACTATAAGTAAGCTAAGATGTAGAATAAGCGTTAAATATTTTTATTTTGGTAGCAAGTTTTTGGTTTTGGATACCTTCTTGTATTGTATTATTATTCGATTTGTATTGATTCTTACTGTGTATATTGTATTATTATTATTTTCGTATTTTAGTTTTTCATATGGAAATTGTATGGTTTTGGCTTGTGTTTCTAAGTGAACCAAAGTCATGTCCAGTTTCCATTTTATATGCCAAGTCTCCATCTTCTGTCCTGTGCCTGGGCATCCCACGTTGCAACTGTATGAGTCATGTACCCCTCCCATGTAAATCAGTTCCCCAATGAATGAGTGTGTTTGGGAATGATCGAAACATAATGGTACCAGGCCTCTACTGAATGGCCTGTAATGACTGGGTCATCACCTCGGGTTGATTCACCCAGGAACCACGGACCTCATCCAGGAACAGAGACAAGAACCCAGCATTTGAAAGACAAAAGACGCTGCAGTACCAGCAACTCTACCATTTAACCCCACCATTACAGACACCTGAAACTGCACATCCCTGCATGGAGCACACATGCTCAGTACACCAGGGCCTGACCCTTGTGTGGTCATGCCTCCTGTCACTAGTGTCACACAAGGTCTGCCCCTATAAAAAGGGGCAGTGAAAATAGACCCAGTGGGAATGCTATTTCCATGTGGACCAGGACCAGGCCACGCCACCTATCCACCCGGAGGCCCTGCCGGCAACCTCCCTCTGAACAGCACCTACTGGACAAGGGCCCCTTCCAGCCTGGATAGGTAGATATTACCTGCATGCCCCCTCCTACAATTTGGACTCTCTCTCTCTCTCTCTCTCTCTCTCCTCCTGGACTTCAGTGGACTTTAGCCCATGCACCAAGTCTCTTTAACCCATGCTGCCATTGTATGCGTGTGGGGGGGGCAGGGGGTGCAAGGGAACCAATTTGTCATTGTCACCATCTCCCCTGTTCAATAAAACCACTGTCATTTGCAATCCTAAAATGAGTCATGTTTTACTGAATCCCAGTCTCTTCCCCATCTTAAATTCCAGCCTCATTCTCTCTCTCTCTCAATTCCAGCCCTCATCCCTTTCTACTAGCTTCCCAATCTCCTCTCAATTCCTACTGCCTTTTCCCTGGGACTTTCTGCTGCCTTTCTCTGCTTTCCTGCTGCTTTTCAGTCTCTCCTGCTGCTTTTTCTGTGATTTTCAGCTGTCCTTCTCTCTGTTTTCAGGCTCCCCCGCTGCAGCTTCCCAGACTTCTGTAGCTACCCCAGAGCCATCTTCTGGCTCCCCACACCCAGAGCCCCTCTTTAACACCCACACTTTCCCTTAGTCCCATTTTTCCCTGTCTCCATCTACATTTTCAGCTTCCCCGTCGCCCTGGCTCCGGACCTAGATTCTGTGCCTGCATGCTTCCATGCTCTGCATGTTTTGGGCATTGTCTTTTAATCAATTAAGATCAATTAACCTACCATTACCCCTGAGCCTCAGTTCTTCAGCCCAGCCCCTGCAGTCTACTGGTTCTCATCTCAGTCCTGGTAACTTTAACTCCTTACACTTCTGCTTTCTTACCTTAACCTTTCCCCAGGTATCCCAAGTACACCAAGCACATGCATACATACATATCACAACACCCTACTTAGAAACTCACCTGTGTGTATGTGTAGGTGGGTGGTATGTGTGTGGATTAGTAAATACATACACACACACACACACACACACACACACACACACACACACACATAAATATCGTTGCGTGTGTGGCATATGAATTAGTAATCCACGTATGTGTATTGGATGTGCAGGTGTTGGCAACTGGTAACTGATTCTGTCTAAATGTGGTGTGTGTAGCATGTATAGTCTTAAACTGGTGATAGGTGTGCATGAACCTAGACTGGTTATTTTGAATGTGTGTGTATCTGAATTGCTTGTGTGAGTGTGTGTGTATACATATATACATACACACACACACACACACACACATATATGGCATTGTGTGCATGATATACAAATTATTTATCTGTGTCTAACTTTTGGGGTGTATAGTGTATGTGCTTTAATTGGTGATAAGTATGCATGTGCCTAGGATGGTTTGGATGTGTATGAGCCTGAGCTGGTAGTGTGTGTGTGTGTGTGTGTGTGTGTGTGTGTGTGCACCTAATTGATTTGTGCATGTTTTGTATATGTGCAATTGTCATACCCTCCTGTCTAACAGTGCAATATTGAGATCCTGAGAGTTGGCCTGACTCCCCATGGCAACAAATATAGAAGGAAAATGGAGATTGGGAGGGAACCTTCCTAGTAAGGATCTGGGTCATGACTCTGGGCCTCATCACAAGGCTCATCCAATCTCTACATGTCTTGTGACCACACCTGTGGTGTTCCAGGCGTCCATGCCTCCCTGGGATTCTCCCTCTCCTGCTTCCATATTGCATCCTGTCTTCCCTCTTGGCCCAGTTTTTGGGGCTTCTCCAACCCCTAATTCAGTCCTTGGAATTTCTCCTTAACCAATTGATTCTCAACCAGATTTCAAATGAAAAACCCATAGCTATGGTCTGACTTCTTTGCAAGAGAAAAAATGCTTTGTTATTTTTGTGTAGGCAGAAAAAAGAGAGAGTAAAAACTAAGATCTGGCATTTTTCAAGGGGTGCCTCAAGTCTAAAAAGGTTAAAAAATGATTTCTCTAGCCTTTGCTTGTGCTTCCCTAGTGTGTGGTTCCCAATTAACACAGCATTCAGGGCTAGTCTACCTTTTCTACCACTTGTGGTCATAGAGAACCTAAATGTGGATCCCAGACCCTAATTGTGCCATATCGGCTATAATTATGGACTTCAGCCAGTCCAACACCCACCTCCGCTCCTCACAGGTTTCACACAGTTGTAGTTCCACGGAGCCTTCTGACACAACCAACAAAGGTGTCCTGCCAGTCCCTTGTTCAGGCTTCAAACTTCCCAGCTGTGGCTTTTTTCCCCTCTGGATTAGTATATTATCCACTACCTTGGACCTCAGCTCCTTGGCCTCAAGCCCTTGCTTCCCTGTCCAGAGTAGGTATCAAACCACAGAGTGTCCTAGGCACCCTGCTGCATGTCCTCTAAAAACCCCTGTAGCCACAATCAAGTCCTCCAGTCAGACCATAAGCTCTAAAGGAAAAACAACTATAACACAAAGGATAAACCACCCACTTAAAACTCAGACAAACACTTTTTGAGGTCTCTAACATACGCTAAGAAGCTGGCTTGTTTCTTAAACCTCTAAGGTATGATGAAGACCCCAAGATTGTGGGGCAGTGACAGCACAGGGCCAGGGCAGAGCTGGGATGTGGTAACTGCACATCCCTGACAAAAGAATTAATTGTCTGCCCCAGTCCTGCACTGTCATGACCTCATAAACCTGGGGTCTCCGTGGTACCTTGGAGGCTTAGGGAACAAGCCAGGGGCAAGGCATGTAGCCAGGCAGGGAGCTGCTTACAGTGGCAGGATCACGGGGCAGTTGACAGCATGTGGCTGGGGCTGGGACAGGACTGCAATCCACTCCCTGTACACGCCTGCCCATGGAACGCATACCCATCCCAGGGGCATGCAGGGAGAAGATTGCAGCTCTGCCCTGCAATGTCACTGCCCCGAGATCCCAGGGACTCCCCAGCCCCACCCACCCATCTTGTTCCTGGACACCACTCCCCACTGGCCCATGGCCTCATCCCAGCCTCCCAGCCACACGCCCTGCTCACATGGGTGCTGCTGCTGAAGGTAGATTCAGGGCAGGTGGCCAGGGTGCCCAGCAGCAGCAGCCAGAAGGAGGCAGCAGCAGTAGCCAGAAGGAACTGCCATTGCAGGGGCTTTTGGGAAATTGAGTCTAGCTTCCATGCTGCCCCAGCCCTGCTGTGTACCCAGAGGCAGTGGGACTGCCCACACATAGCACAGGCTGCTTCTCATGCCGGTCTGGGTGGACTAACAGACCCACCACAGACCATTTTTTGCCCATCCCTGACCTAAGCCCTGTCCCAGTCACATGGCCATAGTCATCCTTAACAGCAACCAGGTGCTGTTGCTTCCAATCAGCAGCTGAGCGCTCTTCTGCCTGCAGGCGAATCCTGCTGCCCATTTAACTGTTGTGCTCCCACCAGTTGTCCCTTGCACCTAGGACTCTTGCAAGAAGAAACACTTTCTTTACTGGTTCTATCCTGCTCTGCTATCTGCTTCCCAGTAACAGGGGTGTTCTATTACAAGAGTACAGGTGAAATCTGGCAAACAGTTTCATGCATGTACTTAACTATATGCTAGCACCCTGACCCAAAACACAAAAGCGCTCTTAGCATGTGTCCTTCCTGTAGATCATGATATACTGACTGAAGAATGAGAAGCTGCCTTCTGGCATACACATTTTTATGAACTGGAAACAGAGCTCCTACAAAAATCCTATAATCTGAAATGATGGGAGTTGGTTTCTTGCATCCATCAGGAGTCTTAGCAAAGAAAGTGGGAAAAAAATGCAAACAAGAACTGGTTTGTTCTCCTACTGGGTCTTGTCTCTGACCAGTCTGTCATCCAGATATAGGTAGATGAGTATACCTATCATCTACAAATGTGATATGGTGTCCCTGCAGCCAAGGGCTTCATTAATATATTTGGTCTGATTGAAATCCTGAAGGGAAGAACTCTTTATTGAAAATGACTTGGTCCCACTGTGGTTCTCAGGTATGTTCTGTCACTGAGTATATGATGGGGGCACAGAAAAATAGACCAGTTTTACAGCTATCAAATTATATTTGTGTAATCAGTTCTTATGTAACTTACATCTACACGACTCTATAGTATCATAAGCTCAAGAGTGTAGTTATGTCCACAGCCAGGGGAAAAGTCAAGTGACGAATTTGGTTTGATCCTGCAAGTAATGAAGTGATGAAAACAAGAATTGAACTTTCACAGTATAAAGGTAGCATATAAATCAATCAATCAATCAAGACAATAGAATGAATGAACAAGTATCACAATCATGCCTCTTTCCACATGTCTTGAGGTACTACATCTTAGATAAAGTCACTTCTGATCATGATAGGCTGTCCCTAAAAAAGCCTCTGAAAAGGAAAGAAGATAGCAGCAGATGGGGAGAGAGGATAAATAATGGAATTGGATGGCTGTCACTTCCCATGGCTTCCTCAGCTGTCATCTGCTAGATGTCAAGGCAGACAATAGTGTGTAGAATAGAGAAAGGCAGTTTCCAAAGGCAGTGTTCTGTAAGTTAAACCTTGTCCAACCTGCAGTCAAGCTCATCAAATCTGCCAACACATTGAAGGATAATCATGCAGTGCTCAAGTAAAGAAAGGTTGTGCATCCAATGTTTTTGTGACACACATGAACCTGTAGTGGAACTCATAATGATACATAGGCAAAAAACAAGATGAGATACTGAGATTAATATTTTAAAAAATAAGGCATACAGTTTCCTACTTTTCATCTTTTGTTAAAATTAACATGAACAACAGAATAAGGATTATCTAAATCAACTCTGAACATGCAAGACATCGGAGAAAGAATATTGTGATGATGGACCCAATTTTTCAAAAGAAAAGAAAGAGCCACAAATCTCTTAAACATAAACACTCAAACTTAACCACTAAACTTACACAAATCACTGAAAAACAAGAAAAAAGAATGAATTGTTTGACTGCAAACAAAGCCACTGGCTAAAATTGGTCAATGAACCAATTGTCCTAAGTGTGGCTGGTAACTGGAGGCCAGCAGTTGTTAGACTCCAATATAAAAGTTGTGATGATGATAAATAATTGTAAATGAAAGTCAAAAGATATTGGGGAAAAATCACTGAGATTTACTAAAAAGAGAAACTTTAGAAATCTGATGATGCAAATACAAATGAAAAATTAATTTCTTGGAGACACATAAGGTAGAGATTTTTTGTACTGGCAGTATTACTAAACACAACAGCAACAGCCGCGTGAAGTAGCACATGCCTGAAGTTCACACAAACACCACGAAATCTTTGGAGTCTTTGGTTCACTGCATTAGAGCTTAGCTCAAAGCATTTTCTTACATTTGTCAGAGTAATTAAAAAAAACCATGCAACTTCAAGAGGGAGATAATTTGCTCTGATGCTATGCCAGAATGCAGACAGTCATGGAATGACATTGAGCAGTTGTGGCAAAACAGAAGTAGGTAGAAAACAGTTCTTTGTTACCGTCATTGTGGTCAATAAAACACTTCCACAATTTTTAATCAGCCACAAGTGGAAGCTGATTGTCATATTTATATAATATACCATCTATTAACTAATGGTGTTTCAAGACGCAGTGAAATTTACTGTTGTCTACTGAGTAAAAGATAAGCTTGAATTCAAGACACATTGGTTTTTCTTTTAGTATTTTCCCTGACATTGAAAAAAATCATGACCAGTAGAATTGCTGAATCTGGACAGTTATGAATGAAAGACTGATTATAATTAAAAGCACCTATTTATTAATTGAAGACTATTCTTTCAATAATAACACCAGAAAATGTCACAACATTTATAAATCTGATCTCACCTAAGGCAGGCAAGGGCGTCACAGGCACTAACTGCAAAAGCTGCATTTGCTCAAGGATTCATTACCTTCAATTAGTTAAGCATGTCAAATTACAGGCTGTCTTTTGTATTTTTGGTTTGTTTTACACAGACTAAAGAAACTGGTAGCAAGAGAGGTGATCAAGATAGCAGATACAAGCTTGTGATATAGTGAACTGTAAGCAAGTGAATCTTTCATTTACCCTTTCTGTATACCAACGTAAATATGTTGATAGAAGCCCAAGAAAACTGAAACTGAGCTTTGTGCTTTTAGTTTTTAGCTGCTCTACTTTTTTCTATTTAAAACCTTTTTAATGTTTGCTGCATCTTAACACATTTCAACAAAAACAACAATAACATTTGTTAATATTTGTAGTTTTGGAGTGTAACAATATCTAATTGATCAATTGACTGGCATTCCAACCCTAAGTTCAGGCGGCCCCAGTAACTGGCACATCATTTTAGGGTTGAGCAGTAACTGGTCAAATACAGTTTGCCCAACTGACCAGTCAAATATCAGTCCAAAATTGTAAAAAAATTGCCAATAGGCCTGAATAATACATAGAAAAGCATACATTTTCCATTAATAATGTGTGAAAATTTTAAAAATCATATTTTTGTCAAGAAAACTACAAAAAAATTATAGATATTTTAAAGAGTTGTGGCAAGCTAGTCAATTGACCAGTCAAATATTGTCAATTGTCCCATCAATTGACCGCATGTTTTTGACTGCTCAAACATTACAACAGTTTCATGGAAAGTGATTGTTTTACCATTTTTTTTAAATCAAAATACAGTTTAAAATTTTTTTTTGACATTTCTTAATGGAAAGTTTGTGATTGTTCTGTGTATTATTTGACTGTATTGGCATTTTTTTTTCAATTTCTGACCGATATTTGACTGGTCAATTAACCAAACTTTATTTGAGTGGTCAAACACCCAATGATAGTTCTTATTTTAAACTACTACAATCTTTGACTGGTTCAAAAATATGTGGTTAATTGACAATATCTGACCAATCAATTGACTGCCTTGCCAACCCTACATAATTTACTTGTTATAGTAAGCAAACATGTTTATAATTGTAGTGATATAGAATAAAAAGGAGAGGCTCCATACTTGCTCTTAGGTCATTTTCTACATAACAGCTCTCAACAGATAATTACTATTTGTTCCACATCTAAAGAACAAAATCCTAAACAGAGTATTTAATTAGCTGGACTATGCTGCACCATTAAAGCTATATTGTCAAGGAAAATAGTTGTTTTTTTTTTTTTAAAGGATGCAAAAACTGCATTAATGCAGTTGGCTGAAATATAATTGTCAGGCATTACAGGAGTCAGCTTTTATCCACAAGATACCAACCCAATTTACACACCAAAAGAAAAATTTAGGGTCAGAAAACTGAGAGGATAATGGAAAGAGCCACTAACCACTGACAGGTCTTTGTCTGCACTAAGAATTACTATAACACGCTCAATTATACTCTCTGATATAGTACATCCATTTTTATATGAAAGGTTAAGTCCTATGGCCTGTGTTTAGCTCTCATTTTAAAAAGTACTAAAATTGAGCTAGCACTGTGTGAAATATAAGATGGCAGTTTATAAAGAGAATTTGATTAGATGGTAACAAAATAGAGTCCCTACTAATCAGAACTTGATAAAATATGTAGTTGAACAACAAACCAGAGGTCAAATAATCAAAACTAAATTAAATAGCAATTCAAATAGAACACCTTATACATAACTGCTAATTAGGTTGGGTATTTGACTAGCTAAATAATGTTCAGTCAACTGACCAGTCAAATATCCATCAAAAAATGTCAAAAATTGCCAATACAGTCAAATAAAACACAGAAAAAACACACTTTTTCCATTAAGAAATGTGTCAAAAATAATTTAAAAAGCATATTTATGTTGAAGAAAACTGCAAAAAACGTATTAATTCCCCATAAATTTACTATAAACTTTGAGTGGTAAAAAAGTGTAGTCAATTGACCAGTCAATTAATAATATTTGAACATTCAATTTTCTAGCTTGCCAACCGTAATGACAATAAATGTACTGGAGTGTTCAGAGAAATCATGCCTTCTAACAAACTTTGACAATTATATCAGAAGTTTTGCTTTTTAAAGCATAATTACTGGTAATGGTATGAAAAAATTGTAAATTCAAAGGGTTTTTTTTAAAGTTACTACCAAAGTAGCTCAAAAGAGCTCATAGCCTCCTAGGTTGCATCCAGATGATAGCAGACATGCATTTTCCTGGTGACAAAGAGCGATGGTACACATTTGTTCCACTACTGTTTGTCCCTGGGTAATGCCCATGTGGCATGTAGCAAGTTGCCCTGGGTGGGGTGGGGAGACTGGGGCCTGAAACTAAACTGGCTCCAGCAGCCTTACAAACTTTGAGCCTCCTGGGGCTGCAGCCATGGTGATACAGCAGCAGGGAGCTTAGCTGACAGACACTGGTTCTGGATGGAAGGAATAGTAGAGAATCCAGACTCTGTCATGCAATGCAGGCAAGGAAGCCAGTCAGTGAAAATGGAAATGGAGGCATCAGGGCGTGATGGATAGGCTGGGGGTTGGGGGGGAAGGAAGGGATGTAGCAGCACAGGTAAAAGTGGAGACAGGTACCTGGGGAATCAGATGTCTGTCAGGTTGCAGTGTATCATAAATCCAATGTCAATAAAGAGTCCATGAGTTTGTGTACCTACGAGGCTGATGAAGTGAAGTTGATAGGCCTGGCTTTGAAAAGTGTTTTGTAAATTCAAGCAAACACCAAACCTTTGTAACCTAACCTTATTGCAAGAAGCCAACTTCCTACAGCTCAAAACACAAAACCTGCCAACAATCTCCAGTACCCCCTCAAACTGCACACCAGGATCTATCAAAGACAAAAATACCCAACTACCTGTGGGGGGGAGGGGGCATTTCTTACAAAATAACTACTGTGTCTCCAATCTTGCAGGCCAGATCTGAAAGGGAATTTACAAACTACTTTTCACAGCAGGGCCTATGAACTAAACTTTCTCAGCTTCATAGGTAGTAAGAACAGAAGCTCAGCAGGGACATGTTCTTCCCCTGCAGGATGGTGATGCAGTGAGTGCCACCTCCAGCTCTGAGAGTGAGGCATAAAATGGCTTTTAAAAAATGAAAAAAGGAAATTGGTGCAGATGGAGTTAGGAGGATGGCATTCACTTTGTGTGCAGCTGGAGCTTGGGGAATCCCAGCAGTGGGAGGTTCACCTTCAGGAACACTAGCTGCTTCACCAAACCAGGATCCAAGCAGGTGTGGTGAGTTGTTGCTACAACCACAGCAATGCTGAACACCCTGTCACTCAGAACGCTGGACAGGACAGATGTTCACAGACACCCCTGACCAGATCCAGCCACATCTGATTTTGGCTTGCCCAGTAAGCCAAGGAATCACACAGCAATGGCTCCACATCCTCGGCAAGATAGGTGGCCACCAAGGCTTGAGTGCTACCTGCCTGTTGGTGGGGTCTGGTGCCTCTGGACCCCAGCATGGAAGCCATGCCCTTGGCCCACATTGGCAGCACCTGTGGTGGAAGAAGAGACTGGCTGGTGGATGGTGTACTTGTGTGTCTCAAAGCATCTTGCCCCCTTTGATGATCCAGTGGAAGTAGCTTGCTACCTTCCTGCATTTGGAAATGAGCTTGCTGGTGGTGCTGGCACCGTCACCAGCAACCCTGTTCCCTTCCAAGTCATCCTTGACAATGAGGTGAAAATTGCATGCCATACAGCAGATGCTAACAAAGTTGGCATCGTAGACCTCCTTGACCAGACTGGCCCCATTGTCCATGACCATAAACCTGCGGGTGTGCTCACCCTGCCCAATAAGCTACCCTTCCACCAAGAAGTTCATGGCCCCCATGATCTCTTTTGTTGTGTGGAACTCATCCATCACCTCAGCTTGAGGGAGAGCCCACAATGGCCTGACTGGTCACATCAGTGCCATGTGATGGAGAGGTAGGTGTGATCTCCACCCCAACTTCTCCAGCTGTCTGGGGTGAAGTCTAAGGCCACTTGTAGACGTGCTTTTCACAGCTCCTCCCTCAATTACTCCCTGAATGCCTCATATAGGGAGGGCACCAACATCCAGCTGAAGGTAGCGTGCCTGGGCACTTGGTAGGATGGGGCTATGAGTGCCATGAGCCACCTGAACTATGGCCGCTCAAATAAGAAGAAAGGCTGGCCATCTACAGCAACCATCTCCCCAGTGGTCTGGGTGATCTCACTCACCCTTGCAACATGTCTACATTTCTGTTCACCTTTTCCTCACTCTTCCAGGGTGGCCTGCCTCTGCTTTAAGAGGACAGGGTCTTTGGAGCGAAAGAGGGACTTCTCTTTGTGTATGCTCTCACTGGTGCCAGAATGAGGAGGAGCAAGGAAAGTGGGTGGTGCCAGCAGAGATGCAACAGTACCCCTGTGGTGATCATGTGTTTGTTCCTTTGTCTTGGCTAGTTTTGACACAGCAGTGTAGGTAGGTAGTGTACATGGGACTATCTCCAGCTCAAAATGATCCCAGACCACACTTCTGGGGTGCAGGTGTTGGTGTATGTGTGGATGTTGCATTTTCTCCCTCCTCAGCAGGCAGAGGCAAAGCAACAGGAGGAGCAGACTCAGGTGGGCTTCTTGCCTCTGCAGCCTACCTCAGCCTCCTCTGAAGTGCCTTCTGGGGAAGGAGACCTGGCTCTAGGGGAAACTTGAGGAGCACAAACTCAGCTGATTCCTCCTCCTTCCCCAGAATTTCCCTTGCTATGGCACTCGGACCCAGTGCTATCTCTTCCTCTGGCACTGGGAAGCGCAGCCTGGGAAGTGAAATGGAGGTGGAGGAGACTGTCATGCTGGTGGTAGTGCTGGTGCTTGTGGTTGTTGTCATGGTGCTGCCGGGGAGTGGTAGGGCTGGTGCTCTTGGGGGGGATGAAGTCTCAGGCAAAGGCAGTGGCACTGGCACTGCTCCCCTCTCCTTGTTGCTTGTGGAAGCCTCATCCCTGCTAGTTATAGGAAAGAGGCTGCATCTCAATTTGGCAGGGGTGGGGGCAGGGGGAAGACTTACACCTCTCCCTCTACCTGCTTTTCCTTCCCTGAAGGCTTGCCAGCTACATTTCCATCAGGCTTTATGGTGTGTTTTATAGTGTCTTGCTTATATACAAAAAAAAAAA
>JAGPOW010000261.1:129657801-129688477 GCA_030014935.1 Caiman crocodilus
AAAAAAAAAAAGTATCTGCATGCCTATATAAATTCTATAAGGTGTGTAGTCTTCTATGCCACAGGTATAAATATACCTGCATTCCTATATACATCTGTAAGGTGCATCTTACCACATCATCTGTGCCACAAGGTATAAATGTATAGACATAAAATATAAATGATTCTCCCTTTCCATATAATTAAATTATTTAATATAATATCAAATATCATTATAAAATTGAAAAAATAAATCAATGAATATAATAAAATAAAAGCATTTAGAAGAAAGAAAAATGTATTCTGGAATCCCTCTTGCTAGGCTATGCTAGCAAGTAGGAAATCATTCAAATCAATGTTAGCCTTTGCTGTCTAACACTCCTGAGCTGCTGGAAGATAGCTCACTAACTGTCAGACCCCAAGGCAGAAAGCAGGCCAATTCAAACAATCCTGCCTTTTATGCTGTTTTTCTATGCCATCCTCCAGAGCACTGGGATTGGAAGGGACCTCAGGGAAGGATCACAGTCACTGGCCAGCTACACAGTCAATATGAGAGCAGTCCTGACCCCCTCTTCCCCTTCCCTCTCCTTACTTTCTGTTTCCCTGAAGGCAAACCTAGCTTCAGCTTCAAAACTTGAAACATTTTGAAAGTTTCAAAATGTTTTGACTGCCCTTGTTTCATTTTGAGGTTATTTTGAACCCTTTTGTTTTGTTTCAATTTTGCTGTTTCAAGGTCAAAACAAGTTGAAATGGCATTGAAATGAAACATCCTGTGATATTTTGCAAGGCCTTAATGAATATGGACAGATCACATGCTCCATTTTCATCTCTGACCTATGGGCAATGCCTCTTTTTTTTCATTGAGGACTGGCTCCATAAACTTTCACGCTAAGGAATCAGCATGCAAACCACATGGAAAAGAGAGACAATTATAAATCATACTCCATGAATCCAAATGTTACATAAAGACTAGAAATGCTAAACACCCCCAAATCCTGCCACTGCTCCCCACACTGAAGAAAAAAGAAAAAAAGCTGTCACTAGCAAGATTTTGGTCTTTCATTTCATCTCACTCCAGAGTTACTGGGTTGCAATATCATTCATATTTTGTTTATTTCTGCTGAATAGCTCTCAATCACTTGTTGCCAGATTACAGACATACTGGTAAGCTGGTTTTAAATCCACTGCATGCAAATTGTTACAATGTCTCCTCCATGAGTATGAAAGTAGTGCAAATAAATCCACCACAACAACTATAACAAAATAACAGTCCCCTTTCTGGTTGTGGGGAAGAATTTTTTAAAGATCTTCCTCTGACTGATTCTTTTTCTTGATTAAGCTACTATATAGCACATTTGGAGAAAAAACCAATGCAATGTTGGCACCATAAAAGTCAATGCTGTGTCCCAGAATAGAGCTTGCCAAAAAATTATCAGCAGAGATAATTACTAGGTTCTTACCAACTCTAATTAGTTAATTATACTAATATCAATAATACTGGTAATTTAAATACTTTGGAACACAGGGACGTAGAAAGTAATTGCATGTATCCTTTATTAGCATAACATCATTATAATTTGTATTTGAGCATTTATATTTCATGAATGCAGTTTTCACTTACAATGGCTATGTACATTTTTGGCATGACTTTTATAATATGTCACATGACAAAATGTTGGCAGAATACAGCCAAATTTTGGCTGTATTCTGCTTCTCTCTAAGCCCTATTACTTATAATCACAAGGAAGTTAAGGAAGAATAGGACCTTTATATAACATCTTTTTTTTTCCCCCCTATTTGGAGGTGTTTTTTGTTTTTTTTGCTTCATGGATAAAACATTATAACTACTGGAGATTGTACTGCTTTACATTCTGATTTTTTAACAAAAGGGTAAACCTGTCAAACAAGGCAAGAGCTCAGACCTTAAAGTCACTGCTACTGACATGGTGTTTTATGGCAATTTATATTTCTATTACTTAAAGACTGCCATGTAGTTCAAAGTCAAACACTAGCTGTACCTGAGCTAAATTGAGAAAGTGTAACATTATTATAAAGGTTTAAATTTATCTCTGATATAAACCTATTGACATTAAGAGAGTAGTAAATGGGTTACATATGTCACATACATAGTGTTCACGCTTACAGCATTGTGTTCTAGACTTCTCTATCAGTGAAAATACTTATCAACTTAAATGTTATCAAAATTTAGAGTCGTCAAACTTCACAGCTACTGAACTTGTATCTCCATTTTCTGCTTCATTTTTGGCCTTTATATAATTTCACAATATGGCTTCTTCTCTCAATTATATTGAACAATATTCATGTCTAGTTTAAATTTAACTTAAGTCCATGAAACATGTGCCTAATAGGGCCATGCAAAGCTTTGGTCCCTGATTTGATTCAGTGTCCCAAATCCAAATTGAATCAGGAGACCCTTTAATCTCTCAGAATCAAATTGGAACCTCCCAAATCAATTCAGAGATATTTGGATACAGGTACAGCTTTAAATATTTTTCTAAATATCTCAAGATACCAAGTGGCTCATGAATGCTGTGATGGTGGGGCAGATGGAGCATCCCACAGGAGTATGGAGGGCTCCCCAGCACACTAGGCAGCAGACCCAGAAGTGGACCAGAAGCACTTCCGGGTCTGCCAGCGAGCATGTTGAGCCCCGACCCCCACCCCAACACACCACTCTGGCTCAGTGACTGGTGCCTCCTGGGTCTGGCGGGGAGGCACCCAGGGTCCTCCTTCAGCCAAGTGCCAAGTTGGGAGGGTGCAGGGGTCTCTCCCATGCATTCAGCAGCAGACCCAGAAGTGGACTGGAAGTACTTCCAGTTCATGTCAGGGTTCACCACTGAGCACATGGGGGCAACCCCCCTCCCCATGCTCCTTTGGGGTGTTTCATCCACCCCAGCTTTACAGCATTCATGAGCTGTGCCTGGTACCTTGAGGTATGTAGAAAAACATTTAAAGCTGTGTCTATGGCCAAATCACTGATTCTCTGAATAAGCATCAAATCTTCAGATTCAGCTGAAGCAAATCAGGGACAGTGATCTGAATCAATTAATCAAATCACTGTCCCTGATTTGGACCAAATTCAGCTCCAAATTAAATATGGCCCACTTCTCACACTCCTAGTGCCTACTTACAAAAGGACACAATTTGTAAGTAGAGTAATAATAATTGGGTATTCAAGAATGAAGTTTGGATTATTAAAAAAAAATACTTAAAAATAACTAACGTAAGTTTAGCAAACAATTGCATCTAAAACCTACAACAATTTTAGCTACCTAATGGGTTTTTTTTAAATTACATGCTTAAAAGTATTTAAATACATCTCTTACAAATAGCATGTAACTTCACTTTAAAAGGTTTGAAAAAGCTGTGGAGCAGCCAGCAGGTCCACACGACCTATTTAGGCAGTCATATGACTGCAAGATGGCCCCTGGATTGGAGGAGGGCTGGGCAGCATCAGTATAAGCCCAGGTCCTAGAAGTTGAGTTGAGTTGACAGCCGTTTCTGGGAGCTGATGGAACAATATTGCCCAACCACAGATCTGATGCTCCCAGAACAGTCTGGAGATTAAGAGTAGGAAGGATGGAGATGGAGGAGGTTCCTGGTCCTGGGACATGATCTGAAACTTCACCCTGGGTTGGATGGTATGGTGGAGCTGTCTGTGGTGGGCCAGTCTCAATGGCACACTTGTGCCTCCCTAGTGAAAGATGACTATGAGGTGGCAAAAAGTCTCAGCTCCCACTGTCTTGTAGGTGACCCCGTGTGGGAGAAAGGCTCAGGGAACACACCCTGAAAGGAAAGCACAGGGTTAGGCCCACAGAGTGGGGCCTGAGGCCCATGGCGTGGAAGGTCCAGATCCCCCAGTGAGGGGGCAGAGTGAGAGCCAGAGGCTGTGTAGAGTAGATTCCTTTGGAGTCCTGAAGGACTGCACATAGGCCAGCCAGAGTAGACTGGTCAATACTGGGGCCAGGACCATAAAGGTCAAGGGGCCAGAATGCCCACTGATGGGGATGGCCAGAGCCAGCTGCCTGGAGTCCTGACTGGCCTAAGGCAAGACCAAAGCCTAAGGGCAAAGGTCCTGGAGAAGACCACTACCAAGAGGGAAAGGGGTTTGGAGGGGTGTGGGGGGAGTTGCAGCCCAGGATGATGGCAGAGGTTAAGTTGCCTGAGTAGGAGGGATCCAGGTTGGGGTCCAAATGTCAGTCAGGAATATAGTGGCAGCTGTCAGGCATGGGACATGGTATAGGGACAGAATAGAGCAGTGTATTATGCCTTTGACATCAGAGCATTAAATGGGCAGTCTCCCACTTAGAAACAACTCTTCAGTTACATCAAAGACATAGCAGGAAAGTTAGGTGGGAGGACTGCCCTAGACAGGTGGGAGGGCCAATGATTACACTGGCTGTGAGACAGCCCCCTGTCACAGCATCAACTGTACTTCTCTTGAAGCCAACAGACAGTCTTGTATTGAGTGCAAGATCAGAACTGGAATTTCATGGCCATACAAAATGCTACTGAGGAGCTGTGAGGAGACTTTTATGTGAAATGGTGGATATGTACAGTTATTACCTTCAGATCATCCTATGTAGGATTAGGTCAATCTAAATATCCAATCATGCAGGCATTTGGAAGGCTTTAATTGCCCCCAAAATGGCACATACGATCTAAATTACGTTAATGTACCCCATCAGATAAATTAAATTGAGATGGTTAACCCAATCTAAGAAAGGGTTGACCTGATCTTGTGAATAACTGCATGCATTTTCAGTGTAGCCAGGGGGCTAGGAAAGGCCAGTCACAAGCTCCATCCCAGGGGCTGTAGTATTTCCTGCTCCTCTGCTACCCCTTTGACACTGACCAGGCTGTTTTTAGCTCCCATGATCCTCCCTTTCCCAGGCCCCACCAACCCCCTGGCCCCATCAAAACCCACCATTGGACCCACAAGCTTCACCTGATCCCACCTCCCTCACCCACACCCTGAATTCTCCACTTAGCTCCCAAGATCACCCATCACTCTAGTCTATTCATATCAAAGTAAATTGTATGACTGTATACCACGTGTGGTGAAGGACTGTACACACTCACCATTGCTAAAAGTAGTAGACATGGCAGCCTGATTAACACATACACACCCTACTCTATTTATAGCAGACAAATATTATTTGTTGTTCACATTATTTTTATTTAATGTTTTTAAAGGCTGTTACATTACATTAGGATTATATTAAGCTAAACCAAAGTTGCATTCCTTAGCCTCTAAGATTTAGTCAAAGGACACCATGTGCTGCTGATAGCTAAACATCTACATTAATAGTAAGGTAATGGGTGCCCTCCATCTTTTTTGTACAAATCAGACAGTTACCAATAGTGCTGAATAGCTATTTATTGTGTCAGAAATGATCTATGTATTTGTAAGTTTTCTATTAACTGACTTTCATTAATCTAGCAGAAGGTTATCACAGACATTGCCTATAGCTTCTAAAAGCCCAAGAAACCTATCTGCAGAGTTATAAAACAGTATAACTACCGGATATAGTGCTGTATTGGTCCAATATCCTCTGATTTAGAGGGAAATTAGACCAGGATCTGGCCTTCACAACTTGGACGCATATTCAATTCCCAAGACTGAGTGAAAACCTTTCCATTCACTGAACACAGGGAAAAATATTGCAAAAGCTTCCCAAGCCTGAGTGGGAAAAAGGGCACAGTGGGATTGGGTTCTGATTTTAAAGCTTGGTGACATTACAGCTCTTGTGGATGTATCTTTCTGTTTAGGTGACAGTATCTTGGGGAGCATTGGGCTTGCAGCTGAACAAAGGCTTTGATCTGTGTCTCAGCAAAAGCTGGTGACCACAAGGCAAAATGATATATTAAAAGTAACATTGCAAATGCTTAGGCACGCAGTTTCTTAACAATGGGATAGTGTGTAGAATATATGGTGTAAGAAGAACAAGATGCAGCCCACCAGATATTATCAGGAGATAAAGCAGAAGCAAGACCTTGGAGATGAAGAAGGAGCCAGCAAAAAACCAAAAAGAACCAGCAAGTGACTGGAGGAAGCCAGGGTCAAAGTCTTGAGCATGCTTTCTTAGCAGAGAGGCATGTATATGAGCGAAATGCACGGGCAATTCCATTCTATTTACTGTTTATGCCATTAGAGGCAAAGCTTGAGATGAGAGGAGAAATAGGTGGAACAAAAGGAGGAATGAAGGTGAAGTGAATGTTAATGAGCATGAATCAAAGTGTATAAAATGTGAAAAGAACTATTGTTCACTGCAGGGCTCCCGGTTCACCGGCTGTGTGTATGCAAGGAACCTGGCCCAAAGCCATCTCCATTTTGAATAAAGCTGTTGCAAGCAATGTGTGCTGGTGTTTGCTCCCTGTTTTCTCTGGTTAATGAGTAACAGGATCCATGAGCAATTGGATCATTGTCCCTGTAGTCGTTGGACACTGCATGGGGTCAGGGTTTAACAGTTTCCAGGGACTTTGCTAATTCCAACTACTGTCTTAAGAAGGGTACTCAGACAGAGTGTGGAAACAGATGTACTGCTTGCAATGCTTCCAAAGCTTGGAAATATATTGTTTCAGACCCTGGACATAATATAACCCCTGGTGCCCCCCACTACCCACACACCCGAAGTATTTTGAAGGTGCCACTGCTGCATGAATCAATGTGGTCTCCAAAAAAGTGTGTTGAAAGGAGCTACCACAACCTCTATTTCAATTCCCCCATCAACCCATAGGGCATGAGAGCAAATCAGACTCCTTCCTCTGTAGTCCCTGTCTCCCTGATGTGGCTTTATTCCCCTCCCCATTCTGTGGCAGCAGAGCAGGGCAGTGGAGCTGATCTTGGCAAGTGCTCTCCTGCTGCTCAACTTCTGCTTTCCAGAGACCCCAACATACACATGAAAACATAGAGGGTATACAAGGTTTAGGGGCTTGAGACTAGGAATTCCAGTTCTGGCCACAGGGATATGGATGTCTTCCAGCAGCAGTGAGGCCCCAGGAACTGTCTGGATCCCCAACATTTTAGGGGGGAAACAATGACCAGGGTGTAGGCACCCCACTGCAGACTGCCTGACTGTCAGACTGTCCACCCCATTTGTTCTCTGTCCATCCCCAGAGAGTGGGGAGGGTGTAAGCACTGGAGTCTAGTGTGGTTACACACGTCTAGAATGACTAGAGGATGGAGTCTTCTAGAACATCTGAACTTGTAACCTTAATGATGTCATGATCTCCTTGTAAAAGCTAAGCATGCACAGCCAGTTTTTTGTTTGAAGGCCAAGTTGTTTGTTTGGTACCCAAGGCTAAATGGCAGTTAGGATGGTTATGCCAATGAGTTATTATGGGTTGCTGTGATAGGTTGATTTGTATAGTCCTAGCTGTGATTGACTTTGATGGGAGAGTACCGACTGGACCATCACATGATTAACAGGTGGTGTGATTTGAATGTTATAAATCCTGTCCAGTGCAGGGTCAATGGGCTCTTTGGGGTCCATAGTGGCTTTTCAGTGTTGTCATCATCGGGCTTAGAACTTGCTGAGACTTGCTGTGTCTCGTGCTATCTCCCTCTGGGATTAGTGAAGATAAGTTAAGTGTTTGTGACTGATATTAGACTTGTGGCTGGGAAGGTTAGAGGGCAACCGGGTGTTTGCTATGATACATGAAAGAGGAAGACTCTTGGTGAATGTAGTGTAGAGCTCAGGAAGCATCTGATTGGAGGAGCCGTCCTACTTACATTTGACTTGCCTCACCTCCACCACAGATGGGTAATGTCCTGAAGTGCTGAGTACTTTGTGAAGAGAAAAGCCAGAAATCCTCAGAGGCTGCCAGCCTGAGAGTGCTCTTGCATAGTGTCCTAATTCTGATTGGGATTGGGCTGTAGACCAATTTTCAGGGCAATTAATTTACTTCCGTACCCCTGAACTTTGAATACTAGTGGGGTATAGAGGATTAATGACCTTCTGTATAAATTAATTAGTCTGTTAATTAATTGGTGTATCCTCCTAGTGGGTCTTCAGGAGCAGCAGAGCACTATGGGTTTTTAGAAGTCCCATGGAGGAGGAATAGAGAGACAATGAGCTTTGAAGATGAAATAGGAAATTAAATATCTCTAAATAGTACCATATTTAATTAGGTACTGTTTTGGAGCACTTCAGACGTTCAGATACACGTCTTCCTCCTAAGTGCCTTCTGAGCTTCTCAAAGTTACACCACTTCAGGCAAGGGTTAACTTGGCACTGTGCTAGCTAGTTTATATTAGGGTAACTTCTCTGCTTGTAACAGGAATCCTGGGGCTACTGCTATTTTAATAGGAAAAAATAGCAGTAGACAGGTCTGAAAGAACCAAAGGGATAAGCAGAGACTAGAATCTGAGAGTGCTTATTGCTGTGCTAGTAGCATAGCAATAGCACTGTAGGACAGGGTGCTGCTGCAACTCACCTAACCAGAAGCAGGCAGAGTTGAAGTGACATACAAGCCAGAGTAGACAGTTTGTCCCTGCCAGCCACTGGCAGAAGAGCTTTGCAATAAGCCAACTCTGGCTAAACTACTGCTTACAATCCTGCTATGCCTAGGAACAAGTAAGGAGCTGAGGGCTTTCAGGGAATTGGGACCAAGGATAACTAGGGGCTTTGTTAGACAGCTGATGTGCTGAGCATTTTAGCTACCACCAGGGTATTTATGCTTTTTTTGGTTCAGGTTATAGCCAGTGGGTTTGCAATAGAGTTAGAACTGGTAGTTGGGGTGGAACAAGAAAGGTCCCGTTGGTGTCCAAGGGGCATGTGGCTCTTTTGAACCCTGCCAGGGATAAAGCTGAAGGCACGTACAGGGGCCAGGGAGCCCAGTGTTGCCCAAGAGGGGCAGAAACAGGATAGGAAGTCCACAGCACAGAAAGGGGCAGAGCTTGAGGCCAGGAGGCCAACAGCCAGGAGGACCAGAGAATAAAGCCCAAAGGGGTTAAACAAGGGCTGGAGCCCAAGAAGCCAATTCCAGTGCCATGGGTTGAGGTCAAAGGGACCAGCCAGAATAGTGGGGCAGAGGCCAGGAAAGCTGAGGCCCCCAAAAGGGAATGAAGGCCTAAGGTAGCCTGGTGGTTTGGACCAAGAAGTGCCCATTGAAATGATGACTGGAAATACCCGTGAGGCACAGGCAAGGCTGTAGGGGAGGTTCAGAGGCCATGATTAGCCCAAAAGGCAATAGGTGCCCTTGGGAGGTATGTGTGGGCCAGGAGGGCCCATATAGCAGGGTATGAGAGGGATACATGAGCAGGGGATAGCTTACAGCTGCAGGCAGCTACCCTTTTCAGGTTTTATTAACAAGATCAAGGTGTGGCAGGGGAGAACAAACCTTAGCGTTCAAGCACCACAGGAGTCTAGTCACCACCAGGGGGCATGATGCTTATCCAGGGAGTGGGCCCTGTTACAGTGCTCCACAAAGATAAAATGAGCAATCTGAAGTCAGCCAGCATCCCAGAATGCATCACTGACATGCCCCTGATTGCTGACATTCCCCCAACCCTCTAGTGACAAGTCAGAGCTATGTAGTCATTTAACCTTTGATGTAGGACTTCTCCCAGCATGGCCTAACTAATGCCACTTAACATTCCACAAATTTAGTATGCTCTAAGGTGTAACGTGTAACGTCACCCCTAATGTCTGATCTGAACTGAGTCACTCTGGCCCACGATGGGAGGAAAGGAAAGGATAGATGTGACACACCCCATTCTTTCCCAGAACCCTGGATTGGAAGAGGTGGATGATTTGTATAAAACTGAAAGCTAAAGCAGGCTCAAATTATTTTAATACTTTGTTAGCATAACTGTATTACTTTCAAGATCCCCAGTACAATTACTCATAACTCTGACTTCATAAAAAGTAGCAGTGGCTTGGCTTTTTGTTTTTGTTTTATTTTTATAGTTAAAGCTCTAGTAAGTGAAAATAGGCTTGAAAGCTACATTTAGAAAATCCTCTGAGTATTTTAAAATGCCAGACTATCAATCATTTAAGGTCTTTATAAAAAACAAGCATCACTTAATATAGCCTTAGACGACAGGAAACAAATTTAAGGACTCAAAGCCGCTTTTTCTGTCAAATAGGAAGGGTGCTGCTGAGAGTTCATTACCAACATTGCCTGACCTCTCAGGAAATCCAATACCCTATATACTCCAAGGTACCTTGTTGCAAGATTAGATATGACTTCTGTGCCTTGAAAGCTATAGATTGGAAGAGGTTTCACTGGAAATTGATTTTCAAACTGTAATCTGAAAATCTTTTCAAATTACAAGGAAATATGACCAAGTATGTAAAAAATGAACCCTCTTCTCTGTAATATCATGGATTTGAACGGGCATTTAGAGATTTCAAAAAGTTATTTTCTGAGGGTCATTGTAATGAAGCTTAATAATGTAGTTTAGACCCAAAGTCCAGAAACCTACTGTCAGAGAGCTTATAGAAGGAAAAAAAAAAAAACCCAGTATTAATGCACATATCCTATGCTGTAACGCAGTTGACAGATACACAAACAGCAAAACTCTCAAACAATGTGAGGCTTGTGCCTATTAACTGTATCATAGCATGCATTAATACTGGTTTAATTTTCTTATCACTACTTGGATCCAGATCATGTGTTTTTATTCTATCTGCTTCCAAGTATGTCTCTGGAGCACTTCAGGAAAAGATTAAGTTGTTGAGACTTGTCTTGTAGCAGTAAATACTAGTGAAGATAACACATAAGAGCCATACTCTTTTATTCCCCCCTTAAATGCTGTAAGCACAGGATCCAAGGTGAACAAGGCAAGGTGGAGTCAGTGGTGGCTTTATTGACCATTATATGACAAGGACAAGTAATACCTCAAATCCTTAGCAATCCATCTCAGCAGCTCCACTCAACAAGTCTCACAAGCTCCTGCTGTCTTTCTTCACCACAGCAATGACCTACATCACCATAGCTCATTGCTACAGTGACATGGCATCAGTTGGCACAAACCATGATGTTGATGCCACTGCAAGTAGCTTACTACTACTACACAGTAGCATGGGAAAAAGTCT
The DNA here is from genome assembly GCA_030014935.1 of Caiman crocodilus. Classification (NCBI taxonomy): domain Eukaryota; kingdom Metazoa; phylum Chordata; order Crocodylia; family Alligatoridae; genus Caiman; species Caiman crocodilus. Next base: position 129,668,846 of record JAGPOW010000261.1, read on the forward strand.
GTGTAGCATCAAGACTGCAGTAACTCTGGTTACCGCTCAGTCCAGCACATGCATAGATGCACCCACTGGTCTATAATTTCCCTCATCCTCCTTCTTCCCTTTCTTAAAGTTGGCCACTATATTTGCCTTTTCCCCAGTGATCTGGGAGTTTACCCACCTCTACTGATTTAGAAACATCTAGCTTCTTTAACTAATCCTAATCTGTTCTTTCACTACTCTAAACTGCTTAGTATCTCCTCTTCCCTTGCTGTCGACTTGACTTATTATCTTGTAGCCAATCTTATTTGTGACAGCTGAAGTAAAAATAAATTAATAATTGAATATTTCAGCCTTTTCTGCATCATCCATTACTAGATTGTCTTCTACATTCACTAGGATTCCCAGAATTGTGTTATTCTTCATGTTACTTCTCACATGCTTGTAGAATCCTTTTTTTAATTGTTTTTTACATTCCTTGCTATTTGCATCTGAAATCATATACTGGCTGTCCTGATTTTCTCTCTGCCTGTGATATGCACATATTTGTTTTTCCTAGTAATACAGCCAAATTTGTAGTTTCTTTTGTAGATTTTTTAGTCTAATTAATAGTTCACTGTTTAGCCAAGCCAGCCTCCTACTGCACTTCCTATTTTTCTTCTTTGTATTGTCTTAATCTGCTCCTTATCCCTTTGTAAGTATAGCCAGTCTTCCTGGACTCCTTTTCCCCTCAGACTTGCATTCAAAAGGGAAAAAGAACAACCCAAAGTCCATGTGCCAGTCCAACCTAAGAGAGAAATTCCTTCCTGACCCCATATTCAGCAAACTCTATAACCCTGAGCAGATGAACAAGACCCTTTACCTAAAATCCTCTGAGTTTTCTAAATACTTAGCAGGAGCATCTGCACATTACCTCTACCCCATCCCCAAAGAAAACAAACAAACAAAAAATACCCTCTCCCCGCAACTCACCCCCCCCCAAAAAAAACAACAAAAAACAAGAAAACCAAACTTGCATCTTAGCTGTGACAAATATCTCAGTGTTTCAGGTGAAGGGGGAAAAGACAAAAAATAAAATAAAAAGAAAGAAAGAAGCCACAAAGTTAGAAACATTCAAGACGGTGGAAAACATCCCCTTAGTCCCTCCAAAAAAAAAAAAAAAAAAAAAAAAAATCAACAAAAGCCCTGAACCACAGGATCATCATAAAGCTGCCACATTGCAAAAGGATTGCCTGTATGCCCTACCATGTCGATAATAATTACGTGATTCTATATATCACATGCAGATTTTTTTTACTCACGTTGTGCTTTACTGAATCATACTATACTTGTTGTTAAATTTTAAAATTATTCAGATTGAGTTTGAAAGATATATTCTACATGATGAACACATTTAAAAGCTTCCTACACTTCTTCCCCCACATCATATTAAGAAATAATAGAAACTTAGAATTCAGTAAATTTTCTTCTAGAAGTACAACCAGTAAATGCCTTGGATCTTAAAAACCTGTCATAGCCCAAAGCTAGAATCCCATGAAGAGTGTTATGTTTCAATAGGAAAAAATGGCACACTCTTTGTGCAGGTTGGATAGTGTTACATTAGTAACTTATGAATTATTATTTAAATAGCCAATTGCCCATGAAGAATGATGCAGGGAGGGGAAGGGAGGAGAGGCCTGGGATGGATGGAGTGCCACCACCTAACGCCCCATGCTACTGCTGTTCTGCCTTTTGCAGGGAGCGGGGTGGAGGAGCTGAGGCCAGCTGGCCTTGGCTCTCCCACCTTCTGTCCAAGCTCAGCACTCCCCGTGCTTGGAGCACTCTAATTGGCTGTTTCTATCAGCCAATCAGAGTGCAAATAAAGTGTTACAGATAGACAGGCAGACAAACTTAGGCTTTTAAAACATAAGAATTCTTTCAAAAGTTCTGAAAAATTTGCAAATGAGGTTTAAATGCAATGGCAAACTCTTTTTTTCCATTTGTCCAAAATTTTAGTCTTAGTTGGACAAATTTTCATAGTCATTTCTAGTCACCCTATATTTATAGAGATTTTGAAGCAAAATTGTCACCCTAAAATCAGACAGGACATGGACATGCTCCTGATTTGATAACACTCCAAGGAGAAAAACTTAAAAAAAAAAAAAGAAAAAAAAGACACTTCCAAAGGGGAACTATGGCTGAGCAGTCTATGTGGGGTTCCATAAAAGCACTTTTAGCTCAGAGTAACTCAAACACATAGGGAACAGTTTAATACAAAACATATAGCCGATTACCTCTAAAAAACACGTTTTGCTAAAATCTCTCCTTAATCAAACACACAAATCTGAACACCTGTTCTGCAAACAGCATGTACTTTTGTAATGAACTAAACACATAAGTGATAGCAACATTTTGAAAGGTTCAAGCTGCTCAAAACTGGATTCTAAAATGTGTGGCTCTGGTTTATTTCTATCTAGTTTCAGGAGACTTTGATTATATTACTTGGTTTTGTTTGCGATTTGTACGTGACTTTGGATTACTCGCATAACTCCTGTGGCTCAGTTCCTCCAATTGTAAAATGTGGATAATGTTTACCTTTCTTATTAAGCACTTTGGATTGTACCAACTAAATAGTGTTTTTTAAGAGAAACTTATTTTTAAGAGACAAGCACTGTAAATGGAATACACTGTTACAAAACACTTCCCACTTTGCCCCTATTGTACGCTTGTGAGAAAATTTGATGTCAGTTTAATTTAATAATTCTAGATGTAGCACATAATAAATATATTGTGAAACAAAAACAACAAAATAGCTGAGGGAAGTATAATGAATACCCAGTCTACGAGGGGAAATAAGTAGCATCTTTTGATGCTATTCTGATCTCATCACTGTAAATCAGAATAATACTCAAGTCATTGGACTTATTCTGGGATTAAATGGTTTTGAGACCAGAATAAGGGTTATACTCATCATATCTTAAACAACCATATGGGATTGAACAGAAAAAAAAAACTGTTTACATCTGGAGAAACATCAAAAATAAATGCCACTATATGGAGTTGAAGGTAGGATATTTTTATTAGCCCCCTCCTCCTCTTTTTTCCTAAATCTTCACAGACTATATAGAACTATATTACAGAATCAAAATACATTAACTAACTGATTTCTAAGTGGAAAAAAAACAATTACACAGAGCCATTTTTTAACTTTATATAAAAAGCAAAGCTTCTCAAGTAATTTTTTTAGCTCTTTAAATATACATTTTTTGGATAGATGCTAGAAATGATGCACCTATAATAAATTAAAGACTTACATTTCACTAAGGACAAACTAGAAAAGTCCAGGTGCAAAGTTTTATTGAAGTCAGTAGGAGGGAGTATTCTATTTGTCTTCCCGATTTAGAAATGGAACCTCAGCTCACACTGTGGTAGTCTTACCTAATGGAAACCTCTTGCTAAAATACAATACCTACTTTTCCCCATATTCTTGAAAAAAAATAAAAACACAAATAAAATGTTTTCTAGTTCATGTTTCTTTGTGCAGGGGACCCACACAATAAAGTCACATCTACATGAGTGTGCATGTGTGTGCTATGGCATCTCAAAGGAGATTGACACTGCAGAAAGCACACTGCTCACAAGAAATTGGTTCCCACACTGCATATTTGCAGTACAGACTCTACATTTGATACCAAGGAATCTCAGTATGAAAAAACCCGAGCCAGATAAAAGTGGTGAGGGATATGCTGTTGGAGCATGTCCAGAAGCAACAGGAGGCTGCATCCTTGAAGAAGACACTCTGGCAGCTGGCCAGAGCCTCTTCATGGCTATTGCATTGCCTTCTGCTCCAGCATGCTGCTTCTGCAGGGGTTGGGCAATATGAAAGCCAAGCCTGGCTAACGGAGTTTATAATTTGAAGTTGGATATCCAATACAGTTGACCAACACAGAGAGCCACCTGCTGATCTCATCAGTTTGAGTCAAATCACTGAAGTTACTCTGCATTTGCAGTATGTGATCAAGAAGAATCATAACCCTAATGCCCAATAATCCCAGTATTTTTTTTTCAACACCAAAGTACAGTAGATTTTTTTCCCCTCTGCCCATGAAATGTCCCAATCTACTTCTTTCTCTGAGGTCATTTTAGCCCATAAGTGGTCATTTTATCTGCTCCAGGTGCCTTGCACACCAGGGAGCACAGCAATTCAGCCTGAGTTTGCCAGTCAGTGAATTGTACTTGAACACTTTTGTTACTGGATTCTCTACTGCACGTGAAACTAGTTGTATGCTGACTTAGTCGTATTTAATTGTGTACAATCACTATAAAAAGGGAGTGAATAAAGTTGCTAGTTCAATAAGGTCAAAAAGATGGGTTTAGGGACTGGGTGACATTTTGGAACATGAAGATGAACAGGGAAGAAGTTGAAGTATAGGAGTGAAAAGGAATAATTGAGTAGAAATTCTCCAGAAACTTTAGATATTCTAAGAACCATTTGTTATTTCTCCCATACCACCAATTACAGACTTATAAGTAAAAATTCTCATCATTACATCCACTAGTACCATCCCTGTTAATATCTCCTTCCCCCTGCCCTGCTCAATTAATCTTTCTATACAGTGTGTTTGGAACCTAATAGAAAAGATCAGTGGGAACTGATTACCACTGGTAAGTGGCAAATTAACTCTCATCATAAAATTATAGGAGGCATATACCAAAGTTATTATGCAATTGTAGTTGAATGCACTTGACAGGCGTGCGACATTTAACTATACTGCCATCACAAATTATAACATTTAATATTGTTCTAATTTGTGCCTAAATGTTTTGGTGAGTTCTTATTAGAAAACCTTTGCCCTCAACTTACTGACAAAAGTCTGGTCTGAAAAATGGAAGAAAATATTTAGATTCTACTGTGTGGTCTACAACCAAATATGGATGTTACAGGTACATACAGTTGTTGCATTTAAATCAGCCTATTTAGAGTTAGGGTAATCTAAATGCCCATCTGTGCAAATGTTTGGAGGGGTTAAATTGGTACAAAAAAGTAATGGGTCCGATCTAAATTAGTTCACCTGAGGAGGTGAACTAAATTTAGACTGGATGTGGGTTAACCCAGTTTATAAAAAGCCTGTATGTTATTTGGAGAACTGTGAGGTTGTTTTCTTCCTACCCCCCTGACCCATACCGGGCTACTTTTAGCTTTTCAGTCCTTCAAATCCCTGGACCTTCCAACCACATACTGCGGACCAACTAAACCCCATGTCAGACCCACCCATCCCAAGTTACTTATACTGGGTTCTCCAAGCAGCTCTTAGCACTGGAGAATTGTTGTACATTCTACTCTCAGTCTGTGTTCACACAGCTTAAGGTAAGCCACATGAACATGGATCAGGTGCATAAAATGATGGTATGCAACTTATATTTCCTAGAAGTTGCATCAGATGAAATAAATTCCTGGCCACTAATACTCCACAGCAGTCTTTGTGCTACCATTTGTGTCCATTTATAAATTTACCATGAGCCGAGAAATACAATTCAGATCCTGCTTCTTCACTACCTATGCCTATTTATCACTGTTGAAAATAACAGCAATTAATGGAACAGGATGGATTAAGGTATTGATTATTTCAAGAGTTTTAAAGAGTACTATGAAGCTTGGTTTATCCAAATTCCAAGTCTTTTTCTTTACCCTGCCCAAAATGCAGGAGCATAAAAATAAGAAGTGAATCTTCTTCTCAGTTGTAGATACTTATAGGATACCAGCAAGCCAGTGAGGCAAGAGACCTAAATGAACTCTAAGCAGGTTCACAAATAGCCTGATATATCTCTATCAGGTTCAACAATATAGTTACTACTTGTTGAGCCAAAAACTGCAGCATACTAAAATGATTATTTTATATTTTCCCAAATTACAATTTATTTTCACTTAACAATGTAATTATGCTATTACAGCACCATCAGTTTTGATGGGCTCGAGGAAGGTAGTACTACATAATTCATAAACCCAAGGCATATAACTTGGATCTAATATGAAAAGGATACAGAGAACTGACTGTATCAATGAACTCAAAACTCATCTTAGAATTATTTTCTAATATTCAAACCATTTTCTTAGCAGTTCTTAAAAATAAAATATAAAGGTACTTGCTTGAAGATGCATAATCAACATTTTCAACTCTTCTCTAAAACGATGGGTGACATTAACTACAGATATGTTATTTGCTTCACAAAAACTAGTGAAAACCACAATTAGCATCCAATGGTGTTTGTGAAATTTATGTTGTACTCACAAATATAATATTGGGCATGCATAAAAATAGATTTAGAAGTGCGGGGGATTAGATGCAGTGAATTATTAACAAATATTTTAAATTATTTAAAAATCAAGACCCCAGCCCCCCTGGAAACATAATTAAGAACTTATAAAACTTATTCAGTACCCAGGAAAAAACAAACTAATATCAGTCTCTACTAAGAGAACAGATAAGGATGAATTCAACATTTCAGCCTCTATTTCATTCTACTAGAATGTATGCAGGTTTATACTTCAGAGAAACAAGTAAAATAATATTAAAAAGAACAACAACCATGAACACTGATTAGAGTATTTGCTATCATTTCCATACAGTGACTTTCACAAGTGCTGAGGCTATCTATGTACACATAATACAAAAAGAAAAGCAATTTAGACTGTATTTTCTTGTGCAGTACCCTTTACAGCCTATTGAAACTATTTGCCCTGCTTGGTTCAGCTGCCACCTTCTGAAATGTTTGTTATGGCATAGATACCCCAGAAGGGATGGAGCTGAGGAGTGTCTTAAAGCACTAGGAGAGCGCACAGATTTGAATAATAGAATGAGAAATCTGTATTAAAATCTCCACCCATTTTACTGTCTTGTGAAGTGATAAACACTTTTAAGCCCCAGAGATTTCCATGCCTAAGGATACCCATCACCTTACAGAGATGCCAATACCTTCTATTGATAAATGTTTTCCCCACTTTAATTTAACATTCTGTGGCCATTATATATAAGTGCCATTATAAGTGTCAAGTTGGGCAGCAGGGGTTACGTGATTTCTAAGAGTTTGGGTTTCACACACAGAGTTCCATATAGCCCTGCAAGAGATGGGCTGTCTAGCATAACAAGGCCAATGGATGGACATAACCTGAGGACGGGGGGTGGGGAAGGGGGCATCCCATAACAAGAGATCACAGCCTTCAAGGCAGACAGGTTGTCTAGCACAACAAGGACATGAAGCCTGGGAAACAAGGAAGCATATACCATACTTTCCCATTACATGAGATAAGTAACACTAGCTATCAGGCCCCAGAGCAAAGGGGAGCCCAAGTCCTGATTTTGGGGGAACAGACCAAATTAGGAGAAGGCCCAGAAAGCTATGTGGATGTGTGACCACAGAGAGACAACAACCCAGCGATAGCCATAGATGAAGAGTCATCAGGAATCATCGAGGGGGAAGGAGAACATAAAAGCAGAGACTTGAGAGTAACAAAGAGTCCCACCCATCCCTCCTTCTCTTCCTTCTTGTACCTCCCCATCTTGCTTCCTGGAAGGGGTCCCCATCCCTATCTCCATCCCCTGGGAAGGGTCCCCAAAGCTGCCATGGACAGAGGGCATACCAGCAGCTCATCTCATGCACCCCACTGGAGGGGGGTTGTGGGCCTCAGCATCCTACCTCCAGTCTGCTGGCACCTAAGAGAGAGAGCCTCAGAGTGGAGCCTGCATCCTGACCATATGTACTTTGACTCTGATGACAGCCCTAGGATTGGCAGATGTAGAACTGTTTGGTTGTTTGTATTGTTGCTTTTTGTTATCACTTCGTATCAATAAAGTCATCTATTATCAACTAGCAGGTCTGGTGGTTGGTCTGATGGTTGTGCTGGCTTGGAACAAAGGTATAGGGGCTCAGTCCAAATCCAGTGGTGACAGCCATTTCTATTAAAGACACTACTGTGCAGTTGTTACTGCACATTTATTTAGTACTTGTTTGGATAAGTACTAAATAAATAATCAGTAATCCAAGTTACTACACAGTAGCACCAGCAAACGCTTTTTTGTGATGCTATTGCACACTAGAATAATACTACTGCGCAGTAGTACCATGTCACAGTTTTTGCCAGTGATGCTACTCATGCAGTAGTATCAAGCTACTGCACAATCAAAGTCTCATGTAGATGCAGCCAATTTATGCTACCCTGTACATTTGATTCAATTTTTCATATATAGATTTTGATCATGGAATAATGTCCATGAGCCAAAGGTGGAGTAAAAATGAGTAAAAGAGTAATAAATTACTAACTTAAACTTATGTGTTTAAAACATAGGTCATGGACATTAAAAGATCCCTTCATGACTTCTTATTGAGATGCTGGTTCTACTCCTTAATCTGCCTATCCAATTTTTAAAAATGTCTCTGGAGAAAACCTAAAGTTTACATCTGAGAAGATTATAGTTTACCTTTTTCAAACATTAATGAAACAGGCACAGACATTACACATAAACATAAATTATTGGAAATTGATCTAAACCCACAAGTGTACAGATGAACAGCATAAAGAGGCCATGTAGAAATGACAGAAACCTAGTCTAAAACAGACTTGGATTGATATGAACTCTGATCTAATTGATTTAGGTTAGACAAGTGAATCAAACTTCTATACCAGATCCTCTAACAATTCAAGTTAGATCACCGTTCTGGCATCCTAGGCTCCTTTTCACCCTGTACAACTCCCCCTTCACAGGAAGGTGCACTAGCACTCAGCCCATTCTTTGCTGCTCTGGACAATCACCCAGCAGGCCCCACCACCGAGCTCTCCCAGACCTGAGCTAGCTTAGATCCTCTCCCTAGTGAGAAGCATGTAAATTAGGTTCACCAGAGAATGGAGACCAAGGCCCTGAGGTAAGTGGGGAAGCAGGATATCTGAAGATAGTACAGGGACGAGGGGGCAACAGGAGAGACCTCCTCATTCTAACTGAGGAAATAGGGAAATTGGTTAGTTACCTGAGGTGTCTGTACACAAACTCATGGAGTCTAAGAAACAAGCAGGAAAAATTGGAAATCCTCATACACTCAAGGAAATGTGATGTAATAGGAATAACAGAGACTTGGTAGAATAGCTCACATGACTGGGGTACTGTCAAGGATGGGTATAAACTGTTCAAGAAGCACAGACAGTTGGGAAGAGGAGGAGGAGTTGTGCTGTACGTAAAAGAGCTGTATGATTTCTCAGAAGTCTAGTACGAAACTTGAGATAGGCATGTTGAAAGTCTCTGAGTTAATGTTAGAGGGGAGAACAACAAGGGAGGTGTCATGGTGGGTGTCTGCTACACAGCACCAGACCAGGATGATGAAGTAGCTGAGGCTTTCTTCAGATGACTGGCAGAAGTTTCCAGATCCCAGTTCCTTGTTCTCATGGGGGACTTCAATCACCCTGACATCTCCTGGGAAGACAATACAGCAGTGCACAGGAAACCCAGGAAGTGTTTGGAAAGCATTAGAGAGGCCAACTAGGGCCCATGCTCTTCTTGACTTGCTGCTTACAAACAGGGAAGAAGTGGTAGGGGATGTAGTAGTGAAAGGAAACTTGGGCAGCAGTGATGACCACATGATTATGGTGATTATGTTCAGGGTCCTGACAAAAGGAAGAAAAGAGAGCAGCAGGGTATGGACCCTGGACCTTGAATCCCTCAGGAAACTGATGAGCAGGATCCCTTGGGAGGACAATCTGATGGGAAAGAGAGTCCGGGACAGGTGGTTATATTTCAAAGAAACATTACTGAGGATGCAAGAAAAAAACATCCTGATATGCAGGAAGAATAGTAACTATGGCACTGTCATAAATGAGTTCTTGAAATAGTTAAGTGCTCCTGTCACAATAGAGTGAGCAACCTACCCCACCCCCGAGAAACTGATGTTGCCACCTAATATGGGCGGGCCCTATATAAACTGTCAGGCACCTTAGTTAATGATCCTCTTTTTGTCTGGCCTCTGTGGAAAATTCCATTGGCTTGATACATATAGCACCACAAAAGTAGGTCACAGCAAGAAACTAGGTCACAAGTGGAAAATTCCACCATGCCAGGACCCAATAACTATATGCCACAGTAATGGAAAATTACAGCTTAGAAAAAGTTCCCGCCAACTTTATGCAGATACGTGCACCACCATTGGCCGGTTGTAAATTATTCTTACTTAGCGGTTAGCTATTGGCTCGTTAGCCATATAAAAAGTTAAAGCAGTTTCCGCCCAAACCGGAGAACTCTGAGGAGAGATCCGTGCACACGTGTTGGAGATCTCTGAGAGTACCTCTGAGATGGTTGGCGGCCTGATCACCCTCCAACATCTCCCCGTCATTGACCTTCCAGATGTACCCCATTCCTTTCCGGCTCGCTGCATTAACAAACTCGTCGACTCATTTGCTCTGCTAAGGGTTCGGTTGCCTGTTACATCATCTGTTGTGTTGCCTTTCGAGTTACCTGTAACCAAGCAAGTACTTCTCACCTATGCTAGTGTCTTCAGAGGCTTAAGTAAAATCTCGTTTTGCAAACAATACACTGTCTCACCCTCTCCATCACTTGCCTGCCTGATGATCCAATCTTGTTTATAGTACCTTCTGGGCCATTTTATCGGGACCCAGGACAGACATGTGCCCACGTTGGCTTAACAGAACACTTTGGTGAGCTTAAACACAAAAAGAAAGATTACAAGAAGGGGAATCTTAGAGAGATGATTAGGAAGGAATATAAGAATATCGCTCAGGCATGCAGGGATAAAATCAGGAAGTCCAGAGCACAATTGGAGTTACAGTTTAGCAAGGGACATGAAGGGCAACAAGTAGTGTTTCTATAAGTATGCTAGCAGCAAGAGGAAAGGAACGGAAAGTGTGGGTCCCATACTGAATGGGGGAGGCAACCTAGTGACAGATAAGAAACAGAAGGCTGAAGTACTCAATGCTTTTTTTTATTGTGGTCTTCACAGCCGAAGTCAGCTCCCAGACTAACTGGGCAGCACAGTCTCGGGAAAAGATAAGCAGCCCTTGTTGTTAAAAAAACCCCAAAAAACAGTTATGGACTATTTAGAAAATTTGGTTGTGTACAAGTCCTTAGGGCTGGATACAATGTCTTCAAGACTGATGAACTGATATGACTGCAGAGTGACAACTCATTATTTTTGAAAACTCATTATGATTGTGCTAGGCCCTAAATGCCTGGAAAAGGGGAAATATAGTACTCATCTTTAAGAAAGGAAAGAAGGAAGGTCAAAGGAAGCACAGACCAGTCAGCCTCACCTCAGTTCCCAGAAAAATCAAGGATCAGGTCTTCAAGAAATCCATTTCTAAGCACTTGCAAGAGAAAAAAGTGATCTGGAAAAGTCAGCATGGATTGACCAAGGGAAAGTCATGCCTAACAGACCTGATTGCCTTCTATGATGATATGACTGGCTCCGTGGATGCAAGGCAAATGGTAGACATGATATATCTTGACTCTAGCAAGGCTTTGATATCCCGCCCACCCACCCACTCACATGCACATACACACACACATCTTTGCAAGCAATCGAAGGAATTATGGGCTGGATGAATTGACTGTAAGATAGATAGAAAGCTGGCTGGATCATTGAGCTTGATAGCCAGTTGAGGTCTTGATAGCTGGCTTGAGGTCTAGTTCACTGTCAGTATCAAATGGGAGTATCCTAGGTGTTGGTCCTGGGGACAGTTTTGTTCAATATCATCATTAACTATCTGGAAGATGGATAGAGTGCACCCTCAGCCAGGTCCACAAATGACAGCAGGCTGGGGGGAGTAGTAGAGACATTGGAGGGTTGGGCTAGGATTCACAGAGACCTCAACAAACTGGAGGATTGGACCAAAAGAAATCTCACTGAGATTCAATGAGGACAAGTGCAAAGTCCTGCACTTAGGATGGAACACTCCCACATACTGGTACAGGCTGGGGACTTATCAGGTAAGCAGCAGTTCTGCCGCAAACGACCTGAGGAATACAGTGGCTAATATGCTGGATATGAGTCAATAGTATGCCATTGTTGCCAAAAAGGCTAACAACATATTGGGCTGTATCGGTAGAAGTGTTGCCAACAGATCACTGGAAGTAATTATTTCACTCTCTTCTGCATTGTTGAGGCCACATCTGCAGTACTGTTTCCAGTTTTGGACCCCAAATTCAGGGTCCTGTGACCCCAGCCCTTGTTTCCTGCCATTGGCAGGGGGTCAGACTAGATGGCCTGCTCTAGGCCCCTTCTGTCCCTAGTTACTATGAAACTATTACTATGAAGCCCCCTACTAAAGAAAGGATGTTGACAAGCTGGAGAAAATACAGAAGGCGGCAACAAAAATGGTAAGGGGGCTGGGGCACATGACTTTTGAGTAGAGGCTGAGGAAACGGGGCTTATTCAGTCTGCAGCAGAGAAGACTGAGGGGGTATTTGATTTCTGTCTTTACCTAGCTGAAGAGGGTTCCAAAGAGGATGGAGCTAGACTGTTCTCAGTAGAGGCAAATGACAGAACAAGAAGCAATGGTCTCAAGTTCCAGCAAGGGGCATTTAGATAGGTTGGATATTAGGAAATACTCTCACTAGGAGGGTGGTAAAACACTAGAATGGGTTACCTAGGGAGGTGAAGGAATCCCCATCTTTGGAGGTTTTTTAAGGTTAGGCTCAACAAAGCCTTGGCTGGAATGAACTAGTTGGGGATGGTCCTTATCTGAGCAGGGATTGGACTAGATGACCTTCTGAGGTCCCCTCCAACCATAATTTTCTATGGTTCTACGAATTAGCACCCAGGAATTACAGCACCAGAATGAGACCCAACGGACATAAGACTAGAAGCCTACTTAATCTGTCACCAGCTCAATGCATGGCACTAGATAAATCGTTTACAACCACATTTTCAAAATGGGTCTCTTTTTGGGTACCCAATTTGAGGTTATTTGTGTTTGGGCACCTGCTCCTCATATTGATTTCAGATGGAGTGCTGAGTATTCAGCAACTTTTAAAAATCAAAGACTCATAACTATCCCAAGTTTAACATTCAGAAACTAAAGTAACCAAAATCAGAAAGCACTTTCACTTTCTGCAAATAGTTTAGTCCATTAGTTGAGTGTCAGGGATATTCTGTGACATTGCAAAATGTCAAGCTGATATTATTGAGTTAGTGAAAACTGAATTTTAAATTTCCAACTATTCACCCTGGGATACTGATTTTTAAAGTTACATTTATCCTGGTGGGAAAGAAAATACTAAATTTTGTGGCTCAAGGAGAATTACAGCTGGTGATGATGTTTGGTACCTATTACTTGACATATGATATTAATATGTATTTATCTCTTGACTTGTTAGGAAGGTCACATAAGGATTGTGGAGGACACTAGCATGCCTATGAGACTTAGTACACTGAAGGGGGAATTACGTCTTTACTTTTACTTCTGTCAGCATTATATCAGTCCCTTGGAAAGAAAGAGGCAAAGCTTGATGTAGCTTTTTTGTAAAGAAAGTGAATTCAAGTAATGTAAGTAACTAAATATGTAGCTGTCCTCATGTATCTATAATTCAAACATTAACAATATATGGGATAGAAAGGTTTATCATATATACATGGAAGCGCAGAAGTCTCTCTCAGATGTTCTGACACATCGCATTTTATAAAGTTACAAAATACTGATAGTCTCTTTGCATAAGGCATATATATATTTGTTCCATTAAGCATATGCAATGAGTTCTATCTGTAGAAATATTACTAATTTTCTTTGGTGATAAATTGTTGATAAAAATATATTATTTGTCACCAAGTCAGAAAAACAGTGTAACCAGTTATACACAGCAACTGAAAGTTTACCATAAAATCTAGCATCGTACGATCTAAATTGCCATGCTAACTGATCTGACCTTTGAAACCATCCGCCGTCACCATAACAGAGGGGCATGGGTGACAGTCCAGTCACAATTTCAAGGCCATAGCAGAAGTCCTGTAATGAAACCCGTACATGTTGCTGAGTACCTTGTCACAAGGGCACAAAAAGGAAAGACAATAGCAAAAGGTAATTCAGAACAAGAAAACAATGGAATATTTTTACCTTATCAAAAACTGAGAAAACTACACTATTATTTTTCTACCCAAAATAGCACGTTGGCACATCTTCAATCAAATCAGTGTATACAAGTTCCTGTGCTGATTAATAACATTTCAAAGCTCAAACTGCTTTATTCTTCTTTAAAATGTGATGCGACTGTGTAAATACTGATAACAGCTTAGACCAGACAAACAAACATCTCTGCCATACTCATCCAATTCATTTGTGCAATGTATCTAAAGAGCAAGCTTTGCAAAAATATGTAAAATGATAGTTTTCTATGGCAGAAATGATTGAATGCCATTCTATCAATTATTGGTTTGGTTTTTAGAGAAAGAGACCAAACCTCTGCTTCAGAAACCTTGCTACTGGATTAACATGGATAAAGGAAAACAAAAACACACACGCATACACTAGAGGTTAACATTACAGAATATTGTGAAGTCCTTTTAATTCCTGATGAACATTACTTTCAGATTGCAACACTCATTTCTCAGTGGTATTAAAGAGGCATGTGGCTAGCACCGAGAGACCAAGGCATGTATCAGAATGTACCTAGAAACTCAGATGAATGTAGAAAATATTCCTCTGATGTGTAAATGACATAGTAAGAGAAGAGCATTAAATGTCTTCCCCTACTGCTTAGCTAACCCCAGGGATATAAGTCACAGCAGAAGTTCTGCAGGTTCATCAAAGTTCTTTCTTCTCTGCCAAGAGTAGATTGTAACACAGGCAAAAAAGGTTGGTGGCTGAGATAGCAATATTCACAAAGTGTTTTTTTTTAACCCATAAATTATACAATGTGACCCTCAGGGTAGCTGGCAGCCTCTTTTATTAAATAGAAATCTAATCTCAAAGAACAAACATAAAGAAAGAAAGTGTATATTGAGAGAGGCTAGTGAAGGCCTCTGGGCATATATGCAGCATGCAAAATATTCAAAGTATATAAGAAATGACTGATCTTATTAAAATCAACTGCTGAAGAAAAAGAACTTTATTCAAGGAACCCATGCATTGTATCCAGATGAAAGGAAATCTTATTCACATATTAGTTTGATTTTCCAAAAAGGCAAATGATTAAACCTGAAAGAATAAGCAACTTCTACTGAAAATTTTCTAGACGGAAATATACACTGTATATCCATAAACCTAAAACATATCTGGCTACAGTCAATTAAAAAACAACAACAACAACAAACAGTACCCAGGTCAGTAAAGAAACTCATTATTAGCTTGCCTCTGTTAATATTCTGTTGTTGTAATGTTATTACTTTACAAAAATATTTTGTAAGGACATTATTAGCATTATAAAAAAACGATTTTAAAAGTATTTCTATCCTTTTAAAATTACTTTCTTAATAAGTCGCCATTGTATTTATCTATTGGCTAAGTTGGGTAAAACAATCTGATTTCATATTCAGCAGATTACGTTTTTGTACATGCAATTCAAATACTAAATTCTACATATAATCTATGATGAAAACTTCAATAGATGGGACTTCTTGACATGCAAGGAATACAGAAACAAGCAAAATGCCTTACTCTGTGACAATCTGCACTAAATAATGACTTTGAGTACCTAATAATCCCTCTGAAATCTAAGATTTAACATTTCTTTTACACTATAAGAGTAAGGAGGAGGGAAGGAATAAAACCCTTCCATAACATCAAGTATCCCCTCAATAGGAGCATGTTGGAAGTCAGCGGACCTCTACAGCAGGGGTCCACAATCTTTCAGGAGGGGCAGGCCAAATTAACGCAGCTTAGTCCAAAAGTGGGCTGCTATCTGTAACCCAAATGCTGCCACCCAGTCCCCACTGACACTCAATTACTGCTGGCATGGTTCTGACCTAGCTTCTGTTCCCCCCGTCACTAAACTGCCACTTGTGCTCCAGTTGTGTGGGTTGGATGAAATCAGCCATGAACTGCCCAAAACCGCCCTTCAGTTGAACTTCCCATTGTCCTGATTAATACCTTTATAAAATATATATGCTCTCAGACTTAAGGCAAGCAAAGATATTTATAAATTTAGAACTGCAAATGATGTTGTGCTTCGTTACTCGCACAATTGCTAAAGCATACTCATTATTATAATATGAACAGTCCATTCCTATTCACTTCTTTAATAAGTGCTAGAGTATATTAACAGTACTGTATATACCCCAACATGATATGCTTTCCAAATAGATACGAGATCACCTCTTTTCAGCAAATACTATACAGTTTTTCCCTGAGACAGTTCGCTGTGCATGACAGAAAGGATAGTATTTGATCCATCTTCAGCTTCTAAGAGTACATGCAAGCATTCAAACAAATCAGTGAAAGTTTAGCAGTTTAGTCTGAGTGGTTGGAAACCCCATTGGTAGAGAATGCTTCAAGCATGACCCTGACTGACACCTTACACTGCTGACAGCATCCAAATGCACACATTTCAGCTTGCTTTGCAGGTTACCCCAGCGAGAGACAGATGACTGCACCCAAAGGCATGGGTCAGGACTGAGTGACTGGCAGTCCCAAGGGACCATGCCTCCTACTCACAACTCCCATTCTCTCCCTCCCAGCTGTCTTTTCAGGCCTATAAATTTCTCCTCCAGCAGCCCACAACAGATCCTCACTCCTCTGAAATCAACTGACAGACACAGCTACCGTGCAGGTGAGGTGAGCCTGGACAGGGTTGGGTACTAGTGGGTTAAGTGCTGGTGGGACTGGGGATTGAACACTGGCAGATTCCTTTTGGGTGCTGCTGTGGGAGGGGACAGTTGGCTCTCTTTCCGGTGGGTACCTGTAAATGCTGCAGAAGGGGTGGGAACACGATCTCCCAGACCTGACCCCCCCCTCATACCAAAACAGCATTGACCAGTCCCTGCTGGGAATGCAAACCACCAACATGGACCAGCCTAACAGCAGACCAAGGGGTCTTGGGTCTGCAGAGGCAGGAATTTACTTTCTGCTCAGTCATACTCTCCCTTCTGCCCCCCCAGGGGTGTGACCTTCTCACTCCCAGTGTGCAAACCTGTGCAAACAGCCTGCATAGTGCAAGCTACCTAGCCAGGTTGCAGTCACAGATGGGTCAAGGAGTGGGATCTAGGGGCACTGAGCAGAGAACAAGGAAGGGGGGCGGAGTGGGTCCTTATGAGTTGAGGCTACCTTCCTGGGGCACGGGAAGTAACTCCCACAAAATTTCCTTCCCTCACTTCTCTCACCTCCCAGATATCCCAGAAAGCATGTTCAGTACCTGCAACATCCAAATCCTAGTTTATTAAAAGAAGAGATATTCTTTAGTTTACTTCTTTTTTTTTTTTAATTATTTCTTTTTTACTTCTTATTGTATCCTTCAGTGGTTGACTTACCTCAATTTAGAGGCTTAGATGGCCTGCTCTAGGCCCCTTCTGACCCTAGGTACTATGATACTATGAATTTACCATCCTTCGCTCACCCCCATTTCCTTTCTACCTCTCATTTCATTACCTACCCTATTCTAGTAGCTCTCCACCTCCGAGCTTCATGTTTCTGACCTGCCCCAACCTGTCTCTCACAGACCCCCACCTAGAGCAGGGGTAGAAGCCTGTCTGGGTCACCAGCCCTATAATGTTCGCACACATCTGTAATTCCTTGTCAAGCCCCTGCTCATCGGCTCTTCAGTGGCATGCCACAGCTGTGTAGGTGGCAGATAGAAAGTTTTTTGCATTAAGATGAGACGGCTCCAAACTTGAGCTAGCAGTAACACTAAACAACATTTGAGAAGCTCAAAGCACAATCTATAACAAAGGCCTAGTTTTCTGATTCCTAGCTTCTGACCCTGGCTTTGCATTTTGGCCCCAAACTTGTGACTTCTGACTTTAACCCCTGAAATCCCTCATTCCATGTCCAGCTCTACCCACTAGGATCGCCATACTGGTGGACTGTGTTAGTATGACTGAATTATAGAGCTAAGGGGCTAGTGTAGGGTCTGATGTCTTTGGGGGTGGGGTGGGGATGGGGAGAAGGGTCAGGGGTCAGAAATGAAAGGGGAGCCTGAGGGGTTCAAAACCTCAGACCTTACATTGATCCCCAAATGCCCTGATTTACTGCCACAAGTCTGGGATTGATTGATTGGCTTATCTTCTCCTCAGCTGGAGCAGTAGAGTCCAGCTGAGGCACAAACTGTCTCCTCAGAGAGAAAGGAGAAGGAGAAACAAAGCACATTGGGATACCCAAGGGTTGCAGGTTATGCTCCCTATTTATGGGGCAAGTGTACAAGCATTCGTTTTTTCTAATAGAAACTCTATCAGAGGCATCTTCTACCTCACTGGACAAGGTGGATGTTCCTATTGGACCTGCATGTTCAGTTACTGGTAGAAGGTGAACACTTGTACACTCAGAGTTTCTTATGGTGGAACTGCTATTCCACCAGTAGACATGTAAGGGGTAGTATAATTTCTTGCCTGTTCGGATCTGACTTGCCATCAGTGAGCAGGGGCATGACTAGGAGGGCCGTCAGGCAGAGGCATGATTTAGAGCCAGGACATCTGAGTCCCAGCTCTGATTGGGGCAGGGCAGGGAGGAGGAGGAGGCTGGCAGTAGTGTATTCTGGGAGGCTGGAAGACTGAGAACTGCTCATTTTATTCTTGTGGAGTAGACTGAAGCTACCCTAACAGAAGTTAGGTAGCACAGTTAAGCCTTGCCTGAAGTGTAACTTTGAGACTCTCAGAGGACTTAGCATTAGTTAATGAGCTTTGAATATTCAGGTACTTATGTTTTGGTTCTAAAGCCTGTCTTAGCTGTCCATGGAGTAATAGATCAGCTTAAGAAACACTGCAGAGGGATCATGCTATCAGTCCTTCAGCGAGCCACCACGGCAGCTGCGATCACCAGGCATGCTTCTGCTAAAAAGGTCTTTCACAGAAACCAAAGAAAACCAGAATAAGATTTTTGTTTTCCTTCCAAAAAGAAGACAAATGTACAAGTATATCATTCCAAAATAAATCAGGATAAACTTAACCCTTACCTTTGCAGTTCATACTCTAGACAAATGATTTGTGAAGTAACTGGAAGAGGATTAAACACCAGCAAAGCACTCAGACAGAGACTAATGACATAACTCAACAGAAGGATAAAAAAATCTAACTGTCTTCTGGACAAATCTGTCCGATTTGTTGTTTTTACTAGCAGTTAGACATCTAGACAGTAGGATGACAGGTGCTTTAGGAATAGAAAAAAAAAGGAGGAGAAGTGGGTTGGAGAGGGAGGAACTTATTTCTTTCATGACTTTTAAGACATTATGTCTTAAAGTGTCATAGGCAAAGGAACCTGTGACAGTATTACCCTGTAAATCCTGCTTCTGTGATGGCATCTCAGCCTAAAATGAGTTATTATATGATAAAACAGCTGCCTATTATTCTATGGTAATGTCATACTAAGAGTCATGTGCATAAAGTATAGAATATCTCTCTCATAAGGGCATTATGATAGGAATAATCAAAGCCTTATTATACTGTAATTTTGACTCCACACTTTCAAATATTAGTAAAAAATCTGGCGAGGTCTTCATGCATTTAGATGCATGTCAAGAAGGTGAGAAGCTTTTTTTTTTT
>JAGPOW010000261.1:129707216-129730608 GCA_030014935.1 Caiman crocodilus
GTTTATATGTAATTATTGTGTTCTTAATGTTTGTGGTATTTCTTAAAGTTAAGCAGTGTTATATACGTAGCAAAGAATTTTAAAATAAAATTGTGTTGTCTGAATTGAGTGTGTAATCATTGTGAAATCGTGCAATCAACTGATGACTCCCCCAGCCAGTGCATCAAAATGAATCAGTAAATTGTGTGGGATTTTCTCTATTCCATAACCCACTAGAGACAACCAGGAGCATTTATACATCCTCTCAGACATGGAGATTCCCTAATACAATATATAGTCTGTTTCTAGGTGTTACTTTATACTAGAGTTTTCCATTTTAAAATGTAAATTCACCAATGTCTGATCATAGCCTAGCTTCTGTGTACACTAGATTGATGGGTCAACAAACCTGTGTTAAATATTAATTCCAAGAGATAACTTCTTTTAAATGTGAATTATTGAGGACTACTAAATTAATCACTGCCTCAAAAACAGTCTTAGCTATAATATAAATATATATCAAAATTACATTTATATCAAATACTAAAATACATACAAACATTAAAATGACAAAACTGAATCCACATTAACTCTAGCTCCAAATAGAGACTAAACACTATGGCTGTTTTCAGATATTAAACTAACTAAATAAATGAACCTACTTTACTGGAAAAAGCAGTATGTTACTTCAACTCAACTGTGCAGCGTCTGCAAAGATTGGGTGCTTCAGCAGAGCTTTTCGGTACTTGTAACTGAAGATGACTATCAGCAGGGATTGACAAGAGCAACTTCCATGTAGTCATCCCTCATAACGTCTCTCAAGGTCAAGAGCTCCCAAACAGACAAAAACGCCAAAGCGTACTCAATCAAATATTACATAAAAGCACCAAATAGCCTCACTAAAGCACCCAATCTTTATTGAACTGGGTTGAAGTAACTCACTGCCTCTTCTGGTCAGGTGCAAGGCTCAGCATGGGAATGCCACAAGTTTAAAGTGCCAATTTTTTGTTATGTCTTTAAGCACCCTACAGAAGTACATCTAATTTTGGAAAATTCTCATGTGTGCACCCCAAAGGCAACTTTGACTGGGGGTAATTAATAAAATCATGGTTTCATAATATTCATTTGTTTTAATATAAAAGCAGATCAGTGAAAAGCATCCAAAGTGGGCGTGCTAAAAACTGAGTGTAAAAGTAGTTCATTGTGCACACATCTCTCATAGTAATTTCATTTATTTAATTTTCTTTAAAAATTGTTTTAGCAATATGAATTAAATGTAACAATGGATATGAAAATTGCATCAATTTATTCTCTATTATGTATGATCAACACAACTGAAGACTCGTGGTTGTTAAGAACTACTGTCAATTATTTAAATTGGATTTTTCCCTTGATATTAGATTATGCTAGCATTGCATAGTCAAAAATATGGATTTGAATTAATTTGCACTGCTCAATTTATAAGAAATAAGAAATGCCACTAAAATGTGGATAAAATTCTCAATAGAGCACAAATGCAAAATTGAACTAGAAGTGGTTATAACATTTTGTTACTCTAGGTTTGAACCCACTTATATAACTGTATGGTCTTTCATTTCAACAAAAAGAAGTTAGGAATGTTAGGCTGGTCTAAAAATGGCCAACTTGATCTAATTTACGCCTACCTTGGAGGTAGCCTAACTTAGAAGGGGCCTGGCAAGACTGATTTAATAGAACTTGTGTACAGTTCCCAGTGCAGCCTCAGGTCTGAGAAAGCCCAGTCACTGGCCCTAGCCTTGGGGCTGCACTTTTCCTATCCCCCCAGCATTGGGCTATTTTAGCCTCCCCAACCCCACACCCAATCCCTGAGATAGACACCCCCAGCTGTGGGCCAGCCAGCCTCCTCTGAACCTGCCAAACCACACATTCGTCAAGCCACCACTGGTTCCAGTTTTACTAGTGTTCATCAGCCAAGGAAATAACCCAGGGTGGGAGGAAAGGTGAGCAAGATGGAGGGAGGTTGATTGGCCAGAGCAGGGTCACTCATCTAGGTGGTGGAGACAGTTGGATGGCTATAGACAAACCATGACTAACATCAAAACATGAAATTAGGCTAGTGTCTTACACCCTAAACACACCCCACCTTGAGTTATAACGGTATAACCAAAGGGCATACAGTTACTTTAACACAAGCAGCCCTGCTCAGACAATCATATGGAAGAAAAGAGTGGATCTGCCACTTCGACACAGCTGAATCCTCCCAGTTTGAGTATATGAACATCCCTCTGGGCAGTCCCATCCTGGATCTCCCACTGCCCTGCTCCTGTCTATTTGTAACACTCATACCATGGGCCCTCAGGCCCACCTGGCTAACTAGTGACCCCTTCTCTGGGACTAATAAGTAAGTGGTACAACTCGATTCTTGGAACAACCAATGAAAAAAACAGGATAGGTGTACCATGTGGGTCAAAGGGTCAAAACATGAAAATAAATGCAGCTGAGGGGGACACCGAGCAGAGTCCTGTGGGCTGCACCCACTGGTCCTCAGAGGCATCCAGGGAGCCGGTGGACTCCGCTCACTAATGCTCTGCCTGGAAACATGCACAGACAAGTGAGAGGAAAGGAGCCCCACAGTCTCTGGGCACCTTCCCAGCAAAAGCCTACTTCCTGGTCACCTGCAGGGCCCACCTGCTCTGCTCCTGAGGGTCTAGCTCCTCTGCTGTGGTTTTGCAGCACTCAGTCTCTTTCCTTGTGCAACTAGCTCAGTTTTCCAGGGCTTTTCCAGTTGCTTCTCTGCTCACTGAGCTCTGCTCACTGAGCTCCTCTCCCTGGCTGCTGCTCCTGCTTCTCTGCATGTCTTTATCTAGGCTCCTCTCATTATCACCTGCATCCAGTGACTCACCAGCCCCAAGTGTTGGTCTGTTGTTTGAGCTGATTGGTTGCCCTTCCCTCCTGAGACTACCTAATCTCAGACTTGCTATCCCTATCCTGGCTGCCTGTTTATTCACACAGCAACCATGCTGACAAACCAGAGTTATGCTGAGTTACAGGAGTCTCTAGCTCCCTGTTACAGTACCCTTTTTTGCGTCTGAAAAATGATTTAATAGAGCATGGTGGTTAGTTGCAGCCAGTGTCTTCCTATGACAAAGGGTGTGTGTACCCAAAAGCTGGCAAAAAAACTTTTTTCCAACTATTTAGTTGGTCTAGTAAAAGATATCACAACCTTGCCTACCCAATAGAGCACTGATGAAGACCCGATAAGTATAAAGAAGAAAAAGTTAACAACTCATTAATTTGCTCAGGCTTTCTGCATCTGAATTGAAATAAAATGGCTGTTTCTTTACAAATTTTTCTACAGCATGATATGCTTCTATTCATTCAGCTATATGTAAAAGTGAACCAGAAACAGCCATCAATGTGTTCTCAGTCTAACCTCTGAATAGCATATGTCAAATTAAATCTTGTAAGTCCTGCCTTTATTGCAACATTTCAGAGATTTGGAATAGTTTGACTTTGATCTTTATTTATTCAGATTCTTTTAACTCTGCAGTGGTTTTGTGCTATTACTTTGAGGCTTGATTGGAAGCAGGAAGAATAGCAGTCGCACAAAAACAAAGTCCATGAGCACATATCTAGTTTGTCTAATAAAAGATATCACCTCTGCAATGAATTCTGATTCCGTTTGCCTGTAAGAGACAACCTGAACCCCTGAAACATGGAAGATATCGAATTTAGCCATGTTTTTAAAATGAAAATACCATAATTTTACAAAAAGGAAGCAAATTCAATACCTTGGAACCTGAAAGCTGACACCTTAGCTCCTTGTTCCAGCTAAATTTGCATGTTCACAGAGGTCAAAGATGTCTCAATGCAAGAGAAATTCCTAGCTCAGGAGAACACTCACCCCACACTCCTGTGAACTATGAAGTATCATAACCAGAAGGAAACATAATCCAATATCCTGCTTGACACCAGACAACACTGAAGTAAATAAACTATTCCCACTTTTACCTGAGCCCAATTGGAACAGAATTAACTATTCCAACCAGGAGATCTTATAACACCTTCAGCTCTCCTGTGAAATATGAATTTTCATTTCCACGTAGGAGAAATTTTACAATCTTTGCATTCCTCTATGCCTGAGGAAGAGTGACTGTGCTTGAAAGCTCACAAATAAAGACTTTTTTGCAACTATCTAGTTGGTCTAATAAAAGATATGACCTCTTCCATGAGTTCTGATTCCTTATAAAAAGGTAAAATATTCTCAAAACAGAAAACATTTATTTAAACATCAAGCCACTGAGCTATAGAATTTTATGAAAGCAGCCATTCTATAAAGCAAATAGAGTTAAAAAAAAAAAAATTGTGTTTTCCCCTCTCACATTGTCAGAAATTTCTGAATACAATCAAGTACTTCTAATGTATTGATTTTTGACAATAATGTTATAAAAATCATAAACACAGAGATATATTTTACAAAAACTCAATGATGGGATAAGAAGGAAAATATTTTCCTGGAAAAGATAAGAGGTTTGAACTATCTGTTTAAACTGTCCTTTAATTCTTCGGCATCTTTATAAAAATGCAGAGCACTTATTCACTTGCCAATGTACAAAGCCTCTTTCTAGAATGTTAAAGAAATGAATTCACTTTCCTCCCATAATTTTCTTCACACAATGTAGTTCTTGTCCTACTTGATATTTGAATCTCTTGAGATCATGCATAAGAATCTTAGCACAAGTAACTTACCTATGCTATAAAAAGGTTAAAATGTCATTCAAAAAAATTAGTCCTGTTTTTTGTATATTCAGTACATTATTCTTATTATTGTATTGAACATCAGAAAGAAATCAGGGTGACAGTTAAAAGATATACCAAGCTTATCAACAAGCTAAAGACAAATTGCAAATTAAAAAAAAAAAAAAAATAGAATAGAGCACATATTTGTGTCCTTATAATATATAATTTGGCCCAATTTATTATTAACTAATACTGTACCTTCCTCCATATCATGCTGTTTACACAATTAAGACCTTTTCTAGCTTATAAGGGTATGTTGATTATGTCTTCTTTGCAAAAATAAGTATCCTTACATGAAGATAACAATTGCTAGTTAGCTATTCTTGATGTTACACCTTAGTGAATGCAAGGCACAAATAATATGTATGCTGTCATAGTTGTAGTCAATTCTATACTCCACATGTGAGGTTAACCTTAACTAGCTACACAGAAGTAAAAAATACTTGTTCTTTATCGCCACTGGATTTTTACCAACATGCGTTACATCTGGATATGAACTTTCCTTTCCTCTATCAAAAAGTAAGCTCGAGAAGCTTTGAGATTTTCAATTAAACTTCTTCAAACCTTTTCCATTTTGGTTTATTGATACTGTTAACTTCAATGCCTGACCATTACATAATGCCACCCTTTTTAAAATAACTGATACAAGGGGCAGACCATTGAAGTGGCTGGGTCCAAGCGGGACGCAAACGTGCCAGTGGCTAAGATGCCGTGCAGCAACTACCACTGCAAGTCACCAGTCTTCTTGGCGGTCGGCGGCTTATACAACGTGCGCCACGTTGGGTGGGCCGGTGGGGAAGCCAGTGGCCCCAGGTTCCGTCTCTATGGTGTATCAGGGCAGCCCACCAGCACCTGATCATGACGGATGCAAACTACCCAGACATACAAGCTTCTACGCTGCAGGGAAGCAAAGGTACAACCCGTGTCACTATTGGGAGGCATGAGTAGCCGCAGCAGAGTGCCCGGCCCACCGGCCAACTCCGTGGCCACAGCTGGGGTGACTGGCAGCGGAGGGAAAGCCTTGCTCGCGGCATCCATGGCCCGCAGGATCTGGTGCTCCCGGAGATGTTCGTCCAAGGCGGTCGCCGCCAGTGGGAGGGCAGCGTGGATGTCACACAGGAGATGACCCATGGTGTGGATGGAGTGCATGCACAGCCATGCGGCCAGCGCTTCAGGCAAGAGCAAGGCTGACCAAGTGGGGTCAAAGAGATATGCAGGCAGAGGACACGCATCTGGATGAGGGTGGCTGTGAGGCTGGCAGAGGCCTGACTCGGCACAGAGCACGGCAGGGCTGAGTTGTGCACCAGAAGCTCCCTGAGCAGCTGTGGGAACCACAGAGTCTGGGCTCAAGGCTGGAGGCAGAAGGTGGCCTGCCAGGCTCATACCATGCTGTGGTAAAAGGCTGGAAGCACCGCCCAGTTCAGGAGTGTGGGGGTCAGCAGAAAAAGCTCCCGGTCAAAGCCAAGGGCGCCAACCCTCTGCAGGAACTGGCACGCCAGTTGTTGCCAGGGCAGATGCTCCTCGCTGTAAAGCAGTCGCTGAAAGGCCTGCAGGCAGAAGGCCACCACCCTGCTTGCCAGATCAACCAGACCCTAGCCCCCCTCAGCGACAGGTAGGTGAAGGATGGCTCACGGAGCCAGTGGCACCCAATCTCAGAAGAAGTCCACCAGGTTGCGCTGTAGGCTCTCAAATAGATCCGGGGGGGGTGGGGGTCGAGCATGGCACACCAGTGCCACAAGGTCACTGTCGCCAGGTTGTTGATGACAAGGATGCGCCCCCAGTAGGAGAGGCTGGGCAGGCACCAGCACCACCGCTGAAGGCGGGCCTTCACCCCCTCCTCGAGGTCATCCCAGTTGCGTGCCATGAAGGCTGGTGGCCCCAGGAACATGCCCAAGACCTTCAGGCCATTGCGGCGCCAGGTGAGGCCCCCCTGGCAAATCGGGGGGGGGGACACGTGTCAGTCCATGCGCCAAGAAGCAGAGTGTCACTCTTGGCCCAGTTGATGCGGGAGGAGAAGGCACACTCATAGGCATGCTGGCAATCTGCCCGGGCCCTCATCTTCCTGGGTGTTGAGGAAGGCAGTGACATCATCTGTATATGCCGACAGCCGGAGAGGAGGGCCAGCGGACAGGCCCGTGGCCAATGGCAGGGCCACACCACTCAGGCGGCGCCACAGCGCATGCAGCAGCGGCTTGATGGCCAGGGCGTAGAGCATGCCTGACAGCGGACACCCCTGATGAATTCCCCTGAGTGTGGGGAACAGAGCGCAAAGCACACCATTCACCTTGAGCAGGCTGGGAATATCTTGGTACAAGACCCGGAGGGCCCTGGTGCAGAGGGGCCCAAATCCAAAGGCCTCCAGAGTCTGGAAGAGATAGGCATGGCCCACCCGGTCAAAGACCTTCTCTTGGTCTAGAGAGATGAGGCCAACATCGAGGCCAAAGAGCTCGCTAGCCATAAGTCACGCATCAGGAACAGGTTGTCTTGAATGGTCCTGCCCGGCATGCAGTAGCTCTGCTCGGGCCTGGTGAGAGAGGCCATGACTGCGCAGAGGCGGGTGGCAAGCACTTTGGTCAGAATCTTATAGTCCACACACAGCAGGGAGACCGGCCGCCAGTTCTTAATGTAGCCGAAGTCTCCCTTCTTGGGCAGCAGGGTCAGCACCGCTCGGAGGCAGCTGATCGGCAAGATCTTGTGGGTGAGGCTCTCCTGGAAAACACACAGGAGGCTGGGGCTGAGGAGAGGCCGGAAGGTCTTGTAAAACTCAGCAGGCAACCCATTGAGGTCTGGGGCTTTGCCAGAGGCGAGGCCAGCCATGCTGGCCGCCAGCTCTTCCAGGGACAAGTCCTGCTCAAGCTCTCCGGCCTCCAGGGCATCAAGATGTGGTAGGCCCTCATGGAGCTCCCGTGTGGCCTCAGGGCACGACGGTTCAGCTGCAAACAGGTCACAATAGAAGGCGATGGCATGTTCACGTATTTCGCCCGGGTCTGTAATTACCTGGCCCTCAAGAGTTTTGAGATGATCCAAGACTTTGCTCGCTGCCCTCCGCCGCTCCAGGTTGAAAAAGAAGCGGGTCGGGGAGTCAGTTTCCACCAGCTCCTGGAAGCAGACGTGGATCCTCGCACCGCGGGCCACACTCTCCGCCAAGTTGCGCAGGCATTTCCTGTGGAACCGGAGGCTCTCACTCAGTGCTGCATTTCTGCCAGTGGCCAGCAGAGCAGCCTCGAGCTCCACCACATCCTCCTCCAATTCCTGGATACGTTGGCATGTCTCATCCGTGGCCAGCTGAGTGTACTGCTGGCAAAAGGCTCAGATCTGTACCTTGCCCATGTTCCACCACAGCTTCCAGGAGGAGTGGCCCAGTCTCACAGCCTCCCACCTCCGCCAAAAGTGGGCAAAGCAGTCCCGGAAATAGGAGTCCTGAAGCAAGCTGACACTGAAACACCAATAAGGTGCCCATGTACAGGCTCTCCCTGACAGGCTCTGTTCACTGAAGACTAGGCCATGATCTGAGAGACCCAAGGGAGCAATACGGCTGCTGCGCAGGAGTGGCAGGTGGTGCCTGGTGACAAAGGCGGTCAAGGCAAGCCATGGTGAGACCACCGGCACCCATCCTGGCCCAGGTATACTGGCATGCATCAGGATGCAGGGCTTGCCAGATGTCCACGAGGTCTGCCCCCTCCAGGGCAGATTGCAGTTTGCGAGCGGAGGGCAGGTGGAGCTCAGGCCCTATGCGGTCAAGCTGCAGGGCTCTGGTGCAGTTGAAATCCCCACCGAGAAGGAGTAGGTCATCATCCTCACTAGCTTCATGCAGGAGGGCAACCAAAGTCTTGAAGAAAACAACAATCTCCTGGCCATCGGTGGGCGCATAGAGGTTGACAAGCAAAAGGCGGTGTTTTGTGAGGGTGACACGGAAGGTCAGCAGGCAGCCGGGGATGACCTCCCATGGCACTGCCACATCAAGCTGCAACTGTGGTGATAAGAGAGTCGTGACCCCAGCGCTGAAGTTGGTGCCATGGCTCAGGAACACCTGTCCTTGCCAGGCAGCTCGCCAGGTCACCTGGTTGAATCTGTCAGACCGTGTCTCTTGAAGGGAGGCGACGGCCAGCCTCTTCTGTCGCAGGAGCTCCAGGACGGCCTCGCACTTCACCGAGTCTCAACAGCCATTGATGTTGAAGGTGCCAATGGTTGTGGCTGCCATGGATGTATGTGTGGGAGAGGAAGAGCAAAGCAAAGTATGGGTGGAAGAGCGAGCACCCAAGAGCAGAGCAAGGCAATACAGACAGGTCAAGGAAGGCCTACCATGCCCTACTCTAGTCGAGGGACCTGGCCAAGCCCCACTCAACTCTCACCCTCTGGGCAAGCTTCTCCAAACGGTAGGCCATCTGTCATGTGCTCAGATCCTGCTGCATGAGCTTAGCTGCTGCTCTGGCAAGTTTGACAAACACTTTGGGGTCTGTACACCACTGAGTGATGCGTCCCGCTACATTCTTCTGCCCCTTAGCTTCAACAAGGACAGGAGTCCCCCATAGTCAGGAGGGACCCAGGGCGGCTCCACCAACTTGGGGTGGATATTGCCCAAGAAGGAATGGCAAGGCTGCACCCTGGCAAGAGCTTGCTCACCACTGCGGCGTGCATACCCTCGATGTCCAGGCACATCAGCCACCACTCGTCATCTGAGTCAAGGACCAGCTCCGTGAGGGCATACCCTGTCTTCTCGGGGGGGGGGGAGAGGCCGTCCCTCTCACAACGTCTCTTGCCAGACTCAGAGAGCTGGACCGCCATCTCGCTAACCTCCCTGTCTGATCCGCTGGGCTGGGGCGTGACCAAGGGAGTAGCAGGCTCTCCCACCACCCCCAGGGCCAGACCCCCAGAAGAAAGGCATTCACCATTATCCTTGCTACTGCCCGACTCCGGAGGCTGGGGGACAGGTGAGGGAAGGGGGGCCCCTGCAGCCTCTTCCAGTCCTGCTAAGTCCACCTTGTTGATGGCTACATCCAACGGGTCAGGTGGTATGGCATCCGGAGTGGGGTTAGGCTCTGTGGTGGGAGGCCCCTCGTCACTAGCCGAGGAGGGTCTTGACAGGGATGGGGCGTCACGAGAGGCCCCCTTTCCCTTCCTCTCTTTGCCCTTCATCTTCTTCTTGGTGGTGGCGGCGGGCAGATCCCCTTGTGCCAGGGATGGGCCAGACAGCTCCTGGACTGCCCCAGCAGGGCCAGTTGCCCCAGGCAGCCCCACATTAGTGGGTGGTTGGGAGGAGGCCCAAGCCCCATCATCCAATGAGGCTCCAGCACCACAGTCCCCGGCCACCCCAGCCACTTCATCCGGGGCAGGCAGGGGACAAAGGGAGACATCCGCCCCCCACCCGGGGGGCTCCCGCACTGAGGGCAGGGGACGCCACAGATGGGGGATGTGGTGGTGGGGCTTGGGTAGTAGCACCAGCCCCTCCACTGGATGATGGTTTCTCACCGGAAACCCCTGAGATGGAATAGGTGTGGAAGGAGATTGGGAGGAAGAGATCTTGGCCTCCCTGGGCCTACCGCGTGCCCCAGCAGTCAATGCACCATTTTTCGGCACTGCCGCAGGCGGCGATGGTCCGGCCACCTTGCCCCGAGGACACAGAGCTGCCAGGTGGGAAGAGCCACCGTACTTAAAACACGTGATCTACCCTACCGACAAATAAATGATAAACCTCCAACCCTTGAGCGTGAGACTCAGAGAGCCAGGCAGAGACTGAGGGCTCTCCTTGAGGAGCATGAAGACCTGCCTCTGGAAAGACAAGACATACTTCAGCTGAGGGTTCCTGCTTCCCATCGGCAGTCAGCAAAAAGGACTCGTAGGAACCCCATAGGCCTCGAATCCCCTGGCCAGCTCCCGATCAAAAACATGTGGTGGGACGTTGGAGATCACCACCCTCACTGCCTGAGTCTCTAGGGGCGTGACAGGGTAGTGAATGTCCGCAATGTCTAGACCCTCCTTACAAGCCCAGTCAACCAAAGCGGGCGTGCTCAAGTAAATCATTGGGACCATGTGCACATGACCCGCATAGCAGATGCTACACCATCCCAGGAGCGCAGCCAGAGCCTCTAGGCAAACCTCAAGCCCCACATGGAGAGGGGTATGAACCCTCAGGCCATGAGTCAGCGGGAGGTCCCGAGAGACATCCTCATGCCAACTGCTAGGTGTAGAAGCAGCCATTTCTCACTAGGACAGGGTTGAAAAGCTGCAAAGCAAAAAAACTAAGGGAACGGAAGAAAACTTAAACACGGGATCTCAAGGCCGAGCTCCCAGGAATGCGGCCAAAACAGAAAATGAAGATAAGCCACGGGAGGGGGGAGGGAATTGGGGAGTGAAAGAAAAGCATGGATAGAGCAAAGTAAAAAGGGGGGGGGAAGAAAAATGCACCCCTCAAGCAGCAAATGATAAGAGACCTCCCCACAGAGGGGGAGAAGGGTGGAGGGGGATAAAAAAAAATGGGCAGGGGGAAGAGAGGGTGGGGGGTTAAAACAGGAAAAAGAAAAAAAGAAAAGGAAAACAAAGTGTTGAGGGGGGAATGGAGGGGTAATTAAGAGCACCTCTGGAAGGCAGGCTAATGGAAAAAGGTAACTCCCCGCAACAAGCAGACAGAAAAAAGAGAAAGAAAGGAAAAGAGACTGTAAAAGAGAAGGCTGTGAGAAGCAACTTGCAGACAAAGAAACCAGAAGCAGAGGGGGAGGGAAGAGAGATGAGAGAAAAGTGAGAAAAAAAGCTGCAAAAAAGCAAGAAAAGAGTCAGAAAGTGAAATAAACAGAGGCTAGAGACCTTTAGACAGGTGGGAGTGAAGAAAGAAAAGAGATAGGAAGCCAGGGAGTCTTACGCTCGGGATTGCCCCACGCAGCTCCAAGCGAGCCTGGTCCAAAGCGAAAGGAAGGAAGGAAATAATCTGACTTTTTAGCTACTTTATTCAGGGGTTCGGAGTACAAAATGTTGGCCTTTCTGGGGTCCAGGACCAATACACAAAACAAAGACAAACAAGTTACCACCAAACCAAGAGTACCATGCTGTTACATTCATAATATTACACTGTGACAGACTTCATACACAAAGAAGAAAACAACAACAACAACAACAAAAAAAGCCTGCTGAGGGCCCTGGGTGTGGCAGAGAAGGAAATGGGCAACCTGTGTCACTGTCGCGAGGCACGGGAAGAGTTGGCAGAATGCCAGACCTGTTGGCTAGCTCGCCAGCCATGGCCGGGGTAACCAGCAGTGCAGGAAAAGACTTGCTTGGGGCATCCATGGCATGGGGGACCTGGCATGCCCAGACATGATCATCCAGGGTGGTTGCTGCCCCTGATGAGAGAGCAGTCTGGATGTCACACAGGAAACGGTCCACAGCGCAGATGGAGCGCATGCCTAGCTGGGTGGTCAGGGCCTTGGGTGAGAGCCAGGCCAACTAGTGCAGGGTCAAGGAGATGGCTCAGGCAGAGGACATGCGCCTCAGTGAGAGCAGCTGTGAGTCTGGTGGAGGCCATGAATCACCTCAGAGATGGGTTGTGCACCAGGGGCTCCCTCAGCAGCTGTGGGAAATGGATGCGCTGGGCCTAGGACTGGAGGCGGAAGGTTTCCTGACAGGCTCATAACATGCCATGGTACAAGGCCGGAAGCAGCACCCAATTTAGGAGCATAAGGTCTAGCAGGAAAATCTCCCAGTCAAAGCTCAGGCCCCCCACTTTCTGCAGGAATTGGCACACCAATTGTTGCTGAAGGGCTTGCAGGTGGAAGGCAGCCACCTTGCTCACCAGGTCGACCAGGCTCTGGCCCCCCTGGTGACAGGTAGGTAAAGGACAGTTCGTGAGAGACTATGGCACCCATCCCCCCCAAAAACAAACAAACAAACAAAATCAACCAGGAGGTGCTGGATCCTCTCAAGTAGGTCCTGTGACAGGTCAAGTATGGTGCACCAGTAGCACAGGGTCACCATCACCAGCTTGTTTGCAATAAGGACATGTCTACAGTAGAGAGGCACCATTGCAGGTGGGCCTCCACCTGCTCCTCAAGGACATCCCAGTTGCACACCATGAAGGTTGGTGTCCCCAGGAACACACCCCAGACATTGAAGCCCTCGCAGCACTAGGTCAGGCCCCCTGGCAAATCCAGGGGGGTTGCACTGATCCATGCACCAAGCAGCAGGATATTATCATAGAATCATAGTATCTAGGGTCAGAAGGGGCCTAGAGCAGGCCATCTAGTCTGACCCCCCTGTCAATAATGCTACTCCCATGTCATGCTGTAGTTGTGGTGATAGGAGAGTTGTGACCCCAGTGCTAAGGTTGGTGCCAAGGCGCAGAAACAAGTGGCCTTGCTAGGCAGCATGGCAAGCCACCTGGTTGAGCCTATTGCAATGTGTCCTGTTGAGCCTAGTGCCAACTGTTTCTGGTCCAGGAGCTCCAGGACAGCCTCCCATTTCACTGGATCTTGACAGCCATAGATGTTAAGAGTGCCAATAATCATGGTTGCCTTGGGTGTGGGTATGGGAAAGGAAGAGTGAGGTAAGGTGTGGGTGGAAGAGTGAGCACCCAAGAGCAGAGCAAGATAGCAGAGACAGGTTGGGGAAGACCTATCATGCCCTACTCTATGCCAGGGATCGCCTCAGACCCCATTCATCTCTCACCACTGCGCAGGCTTCTCCAGACCATAAGATATCTGTCAGGTGCCTAGATCTTGTTGCATAAGTTTGTCTGCAGCTCTGTCAGCCTTGACAAAAAAGCTTAGGGTTTGCACACCACTGAGTGATGCACCCCAATACATTCTTCTGTTCTTTGGTCTGCTTCAGAAAGGTCAGGAGACCCCTATAGTTGGGGGTGACCCAGAGGGGTCTGCAACATGGGATGGACATTTCTGACAGAAAAAACAGTGAGACCAAACCCAAGGTGGGAGCTCACCTACAAATGCAGTGTCTATGTCCTCAATGTCAACAGCAGCTTCTTCTCATCATCCAAGTTGAGGACTAGCTCCTGGAGAGTGATATCTGCTTTCTTTGGGGGAAAGAGGTCATCCTGCTCTCAAAGTCACTTGCAAGACTCAGAAAGCTGGATCTCCATCTCACTAGCTTCCTCATCCAATCCGGTAGGCTGGGACATGACCAAACAGTCAGAAACTCCTCTGCTGCCCCCTGGGTCAGGCCTCCAGAAGGAAGATATTCTGTATTATTTTTACGGCTACCCAACTCCAGAAGCTGGGAGATGGGAAAGAATTTGATGACACCTGCCGTTGCCTCTCCTGCCTTCAAGTCATCTCCATCCACAGTTGCATGTAATGGGGTCACCAGCAGGACAGCTGGAGCAGGGTCAGGCTCTCCAGCAGCCCCCCTCCCCCCCAGCACCAGCTGAGGAGGGTCCTGGTGGGAATAGGATGTCCAGAAAGGCCTCCTTTGTCTTCTTATCCTTGTTCTTGTTGTTCATGGGTGCTTCACCCTTTGAAGGGGATGGCAAGACCACACCTCACCCATCCCCCAGGGCCAGCCACCCCAAACAAGGCCATGATGTGATGGGCCTTGGGCCTCCTCCTGGCCACCCTCACTGACAGGGCCCTGGCACTGCAGTCACTGGCCACCTCAGCCAGGATGGTTGGGGCAGGAAGGGGGTAATTGGAGTCATTAGTCCTTTCATTTGGTGGGGCATCTACACCAGGGGTGTGGGCATCATAGGTGGGAGAGGTGAGGGAAGAAGGCTGGGTAGTAGTCCCGACCACTCTGCTATATGGTGTTTTCATGACAGAGACCCCAGCCATGTCCAGTGGAATGGAGGTGAAAAGACATCCTGGCCTCACTGGGTGGGGCCTGTCCTATAAGTGGATGCACCATCCTTCAGTGCCACTGCAGTCATGCTTTCCCCTGCAGGCACTGGGCTGCTAAGTGGGAAGAGCTACCACACTGGAAACATGTGGTCTCCCCGGAGGGGAAAAAAAAAAAAAAAAAAAAATCACAAAGCTCTGCCCACTGAGCATGAGGTTCAAAGACTGAGGCAGAGACCACAGGCCCTCCCTGAGGAGCATGAAGACCTGCATTTGAAAGGACAGGACATGGTTCAGTTTTGGGTCCTTGCTTCTGATTGTCAGTTGGAAAAAGGAACTCATAGGGCTTGAGTCCTGGTTGGACAGGTATGAGGGGATGTTGGAAATCACCACCCTCACCACCTGGGCATCTAGGGGCATGACAAGGTAGTATATAGCTGCAGTGTTCAGGCTCTTGACACATACCCTGTTGACCATGGTGGGAGCAATCGGGTAAATCACTGGGACTGTGTTACTATGAGCCACATAACATATATTCCAGGAGATCAGCTAGGGCACCTGCTCAACCCCAACAAAAGGGAGAGGTATGAACCCTCAAGCCTTGGTTAAGGGGGAGGTTTTGAGAAGCATCCCTATGCCAGCTGCTACCAAGAATGGCTGCTCCTACACCCAGGACAGGGTTAATCTCAAAAGCTAAAACTAAAGGGGATGGGGGGGAAAAATTGTATATATAAACTACAAAGATAAGTGTCTGGGTATGCAGCCACTAAAAGCAAAAAAGGGAGGGGGTGACTACCTGGAGGGAAGAAAGGAGGAGTGAAAAAGAGCAAGAGGCATGTAGGGGTTAGGGTGGGGGAAAAGGAATAAAAAAAGTAAAAGAGAAAAAAAAAAGGTGAGGGGGGGAAATAAGAACACCCCTCAAAAGCAAAAGGTAAAATAAGATAACTCCCTGTTGCAGAAAAACAAAAGAAATACAAGAGAAACAGTAAGAGAGAAGCTGTGAAGTAGACAAATGCAACTTGCAGATGGAGCAACTGGAAGTAGAAGGGGGAGGGGACAGAGAACAATAATTAAAACAAAATCTACCTGCATAGATAACCTAAACACAGCTTGTATTGCTTTAGCATGCATTTGTTAATTCAGAGGAAGCTATACAAGTACAGCCTATTTAAATGAATGAAAGCAAGTCCATACACAAAAGATGCATTGATTTAATAACAGTCAAGTTAACATACAGCACTATAAGTTCTGTGTGTGCAAACTATTCCTGAGTGATGCTTATGTCCAGTCTCGAGCGGTAGTGTGACTTCCCATATAGACCCTTGCATCTCTGTGGTAACTGCTGTTTAGATTTTGCCATTAAATATCTATATTGCCCAAAACAGTTTATGGGAACAGAAAGAATGGAGCCAGGATTCCTACAGCGTTTACATCACTGCAGCAGGTGGTGAGTTATCCCGATTCAAAACGGAAAGAAAAGCCATAAGATCTATTGCATGAGTTGTGCAGGTAGCAGCTTGTGGGCAGGGAACGCAGGCAGCAGATCATGGTTTTGTCACAACTCTGGACTATGCTGTCACCACCACAAGATCCTAGCCCCAGCCTTGGAGTAGCACCCTGTGCAGTCTCCATGGAAACCTGGTCCCACTGCTGCTGGGCGCTCCATGGAAACTGGCCACAGCAATAGGGGCTGGGGCTGCTGGGAAATAGAGCCTGACTGCCAGTTGGTTTCACGATTTTCCCCACCCCTGTAATACTTTGTTCCACAGCATTTTTGCAAGAAGATAATGCAGGTTGGATGACTGGATTGTAAAGTGGATAGAAAACTGATTAGATCATTGGCCTTAAAGGGTAGTAATCAATGGCTTGACATCTACTTGGCAGCCTGTCACGGTGGGGTCCTGTAGGAGGGCCGTGATCTCCCGAAGGCCCCCTCTGCGTGCCTCGTTGGCCCAAGGGCACCATCTGTTTCTTGCCCACCACATCATCGATGGTTTAAATTGGTTGAGAGGCTGCCTTACGCCCTCTCGGACACTTCTCTATGTTTATTCAGACCCCGTGGTTTTCCCAGACTCCTCGTGGGTCTTGTCCTGCAAGTGGGCGCTTTGGAGCACCCTAGCCTTATGTGTGGTTCCAACCACCCCTTATACCATCCCCCAAGCCTCGCAGTTGGAATGGACGTTGCTCTGTCTCTCCACCTGCACTCACACCCGTTTCTCGGGTCTCTTCTGTACTGCCGCCCTTTTGGGGGGGCCATCTAGATATCACCGCCCCTCCTGGGGCTCTGTGCACAGTCTGGGCCTTCTCTGTAGTGCTTCCCCCTCCTCCGGGGCCTCCCATGGTGCTGCCCTCCCCCTGGGGCCTTCTCTGTTTAACAGCCCCCTCTCAGGGCTCTCTGGTAAGCTGTCCCCTTCTCTGGGGCTGTGTGCCCATACTAGGGCTTCCTAATAGCGCCGCCTCTCTGGGACTTGCCACGCACACACTAGGCTTCTCAGTAAGGTGTTCCCCTCTCTGGGGCTTGCCATGTCCAACTTGGGCTTTCCAATAATGCCGCCTTCTTTCTGGGGCTCGCCAAGCCCGCACTAGGGCTTCTAAAATGCCCCCTCTCTGGGGCTGGGGTCTAAGCACCCTGTAAGCTGTGCCCTGACTGGCACCAGGGTCCTCACACTCTGCTGTGAGGCCCCTTTGAGGATACTGCACCCTCACTGGTGCCGGGGTCCCCCCCTCAAGTATACTGTGCCCTCACTGGCACCGGGATCCCCCACACCATTGTGGGTCCCTATGAGGCCTCCTCCAACCCCTTAAAGCCTCACCCAAACCACCAGTGATACAACAAAATGATACAGAAGCTTGAGCTTCCTGGCTATAACATAATGTGAAGCCACCTGGCTAAACCATGTTGCACGAATGCCCTAGAGCTGCCATCCACAACTCTGCTCCAGCAGTACCTGCGGGTCTCGCTGCTTCTCGCATCCCTACTCCAGGAGCTCCTGCCTCTCTGGCTGCTGGCTGGGAACTGCCAGCCTGGCCTCAGCCCCTGGGCTTTATAGGAGCCAGGCCCTGCCCCCTACGGGCAGCTGACCGCTGGCAGG
This sequence comes from Caiman crocodilus, assembly GCA_030014935.1. Classification (NCBI taxonomy): domain Eukaryota; kingdom Metazoa; phylum Chordata; order Crocodylia; family Alligatoridae; genus Caiman; species Caiman crocodilus. The sequence continues at coordinate 129,724,840 of JAGPOW010000261.1, forward strand.
TGGGGCATTTGCTCCCTCCAGTTGCCCTGGCAACCCGCAGGTGGGCTCCCCCTCCCTGCTAGGTTCTTTCTCTGGCAGTTTCTGCCCTCTAGGAGCAGGGCACCCTAGTGCTTTGTGACACAGCCAACGTCAAGTGGAGTGCCCTGGGGTTGGTCTTGGGACTGATTTTGTTCAGTGGCTTCATCAGTTATCTGGAAGATCAGTAAGTTTGTAGATGACACCAAGATGGGGGGAATAGAAGATATGCTGGGTGTAGGGTTAGGATTCAGAGAGACTCTGAAAAACTGGAGGAATGGACTAAAAGAAATCTCACTGAGGTTCAATAAGGACAAGTGCAAGGTCCTGCACTTAGGACAGAACAATCCCATGCACCAGTACAGGCTGGGGTTTCCACTGGAAAATAAGCTGAATGTGTGTGCCCTTGTTGCCAGAAGGCTAGCATACTGGGCTGCATTAGTAGGAGCATTCCCAGCATACTGAGGGAAGAAATTATTCCATTTTATTTTCCACTGGTGAGGCCATTTCTGGAGTGCTGTGTCCAGTTTGGGCCCCCCCCCACTAGAGAAAGGATGCGGACATATTGGAGAGTCCAGCAGAGGACCAGAAAAATGGTTAGGTGGTTAGGGCACATAACTTCTGAGGAGAGGTTGAAGGAACTGGGCTTACTGGGCACTTTTACACACACTCGAGGGGTGCAGGCAGTGGGGGAAGGGAGACTTTAGTTAGACCAGCTCCAAGAGCCACTCTAATTAAAGCGCTGCAGCATCTCATGCATCAGCATCCCCACCCTTCAAAAAGCTCATTCCATGAGATATAGTTCAAGCACCCCTACTGACATTTTAAAGTGAGGCAACACAGATATATGAGGCATGGGAGTGCAGTAATTATGCTGTTCCAGCAGACTCAATAAATCGAGTCTGCTCCAATGTGCTGTGATTACAGTGCATTAGAGCAGCCTCCCAGCACATCTACACACATCCATAGAAAAGAGAAGACTCGGGGTATTTAATTGCAGCCTTCAACTACCTCAAGGGTGGAGCCAAAGAGGATGGAGATAGATGAGAGAAAAAGGAATAATAGTTTCAAATTGTAGCAAGGGAATTTAGGTTAGATATTAGGAAAAAAAAAACCCAAAAAAACCCCAACTCCCACTAGGAGGGTAGTAATGCAGTAAAATAAGCTACCCAGAGAGGTGGTAGAATCTCTGTCCTTAGAGGTTTTTAAGACTCAGTTAGAAAAAGCTTTGGTTGGGTTCATATAGTTGGGGATGGTCCTGCTTTGAGCACGGGTTAGACTAGATGACCTCCTGAGGTCCCTTTCAACCATGAATTCTTATGATTTTACCTTTGTATAACCACCATATTTCTCTCTACCACTGATTAAAGAATATGGCCCCAGGATGCAGCGGGTGGAAAATAACATCAATTCTGCATTGCAATTGTTGCTGCTCACTCCAAAGATTGTTTACTGTCAGGTTTCCAGTCTGAAGGTTATCACTGTTCAACAAAAGTTATGCACTTGCATGACTTAAGCACACTAAGCATGTAAACATGAATTAAGTGACATGGTAGTAGGATGTCTTTTGGCTCAGGAAGAGTCTGATTTCCTGAGCCAAATATCCTGGAGCTTTTGGGGGTCAATCTTTTGTAGCTGATGATATTGGAGCCCCTATTTGAACTGATCATGTACCAGATTTCTGAAACGGAAGAGCCCAAGCAAGCTAATACTTTTTCAATTACTGCAGCAATCTTGTGCCTTGTCAGGTAGTTGTTTGGAACTGTTTCAGGTGAACAGTTGTTTTTTTAAGAAGATGAATCAACTGATACATTTTCAGCCAATCTTCTACAGATTCAAAATTAGAAAGTCTCCTGGTTTGTAAGACCTAGGTTACTAATTTATGCAGGTGTTTATAAGTATCATTCTGCAGGAATTTAGGAAGTCTGTAACCCAAGAATCACCTCTCAGAAGTTTCTTCTGTTTGCTTAATTCTTCCTAAAGGCTTAAAGTCGCTGTATTTATACTTCTCTCTTCTAACCTCCAAATCAGCCATGCAACCTATCATTTTAGGATTTCTTTAGAACAGCTAGAGGGGAGACCAAAGTCTTCCAGAAGAGTCCATGCAATTTAAATGACTCCCTTTACTCAGAAAGAATTGCTGCACAGACAACCAGCACCTAAGCAAAACTTCCAGGATAGGATCATGCTTATCCTGCCTCGTTTTCTCAATCTAGAAATATCTTTCCTTCCCACCCCAAGAGAATGAGTACAAGTCTACCATACTCAATTTAGTGTGGAATCCACACACCAAAACAAGTTAGAAGTACAAAAAATGAAACAAATTAAGAAATTCAACAAAGCAACAATATTGTGGAGTGGAGTGCAACCAAGTACTTGTGCAGAAACCTGGCAATAAGGTAAGTTATTGCCCATGTAATTGCACCTGACCACAACAACTATCAGTGACCTTAACAGTAGCAATGCTGTAAATATTTCAGGGAAAAAAATTAGTTTATTTGGGGGAGATAAGGATAATTTGTAGCACTGAATTAAAATTGTTTTATAGCATTCTCTGCATGAGTTATCAAAATCAGATAGTTGAATAAGTTTTTCTTAGAATAGAAAGCTTTGGAAATCTCTGACACTGGATATGTAAATATGTGAACTGATGGCTAAATTAAACCTCTTAAACAGTGATATAACCATTGATTATGATCAGGAATAGATTCTGCAATTCATAAATTTTAACAAAACCCATTTTATGGCTTGTCATCTTCTCTAAATCACCAGTCTCTGCAGAGGAAATGGAAGTTGCTTGAAGCATAAAAAACACAGGGTTGTATTTTCTTAACCTACCTTCATGTGTGAATAAAAGAGTACTTTCTTGCTGGAACATAGATAAAAGCAACATCTATCACAAGAATGGATTAGATTAATTGTTGTTAGAGGACATACCATCATATGAAAACTATAAGACAGACAGTGCTTTAAAAAAAAGTAGTAATTGCCATACTTGCCATTATCAGAATCACAGCTTTAAAAGCAGGACAGTACCACTGCTCATTATTACAGCCTGCCAAAGACTTCCCAGTGCAAAACCTTTTTCAATCACTTAAAATCTAGCAAATATTAAACTTCTGCTCTTAACTTTTCTTACATTGGATGTCTACCTTAAGCTATATTATTTTAGGAAATTTCTGCCAAAATGAGTTATACCATTTCCCAGAATAAGGTTAAAGGACGAATATATTGTTTTACTAAACAGTATTGGCAAACTATTCTTTAAACAGGTATAGCACTCCTATGCTTTGCTACAGAGACCAACATTTGGCGTGTGATCCCTTGGTGTCAGAGAACTACTTTTTTATTCCTGTGAAAATCCACCCCAAACTGACTCATTCATTAGACTTTATGCTCAGCAGAGACTTGTTTGAGCTTGACAAATAAAATCTCAGAAGATTCCATCCACAATGAACGTGCTTAAGCCTCTTGCAGTTCCTAGTATTCACAGGCATACAAAGTAAGAACAGGAAATCTGTCTCTTCTGTTCCTTATGTGATCTTTCTAGCAACTAAGCAAAAGGAAACCATTTATCACCAGGAAAATGCAGGAAACGCACAGGGAAGGAATGGTTTATTACGGGTTTTGGTGAGTGAGGGACTGAATAGGGTAGAGAGAATCTGACTAGAAGGCGAACAGGGGCCGTGCTATGGAAACCAGTATGAAGCTAGAACTGACTGCTGGAGGGCTGGGGCGAGGGGAGCAGAACTCGTACGTGAAGCTTGTGAAAGAAAGACCTGGACTAGGAAAGTTGTGGGAATTTTGAGGACGTAGAGGAAGAATAAATGCATCTAAAAAGCAGTTATGTTTGAGAAAAAAAGTGGGACTGACTAAACAGAGATAGGCACAAAGAGCCAGGTAGGCAGAGAGATGGAGAGAGATTGGCTTAAGACCTTGGGAAAACAAATGAAGAGGAGACTGTATTATAATTCCTGGCGTATATCTCATCACAAGAAATCTTAATTTTTAATTTTCCTAACTATTCAGTGTTTATAGCTGTAAAAATAGTGCGCATAATATTTTACAGAATAAAATCTAATCAACATAAAATGATATTTAGATGGCATAGTTTTTTTCTATTGTTGCCAGGGGAGAAGAGATTTGCATCAGTGGGCGCATCTACATATGCCCTTTATATTGTCACAGTAATGAGCAATGGTGACATAGCTCATCAGTACGGTGATGTAGCATCAGCAGGCACTAACCGTAATGCTGCCCTACTGCACAGTACCATTCGACCGCATGGTACCAACTGCGCAGTGGGGCACATGCATAGATGCATCCAGTAAGTGCTAAGCAATTAGATCTATGGAAACCGAGAATAAAATTTTTAAATCACCGTAGTAACTTAGGAACTTAGTTCTCATTTACAAGAGAAACCTGGACTTCACAGAGTTCATATCACAGTGATTTCCAATGAGTTTCTCTCTCCTGAACCACTTTACTTAGATGCTTCTGAATAACTTCTCTTTCATTTCCAGATTGCAGTTCAAGGCGTGGGGAGGGAGAGATTTGGCCAACTGTTATGTCATATAAAATGATTGGTCTAAAATTATCCAGGCACTCCTTCCTCCTAAATCTAAACAATATGATATCCTCAGCATAACCAATGGACAAATTTTACTTTGACTTTCATACAAGGATCTCATATTGACTTCACTTATGGTTTATGGGTTAAAGTCCTTGAAAAACCTTGGGCCCAATATTTGTTAGAAATTAATCTATTGAAGTCTATCGAGTAAATCTGAGCTACAAATTTCAGCTTCTAAAGTGGTTTGAATTAAAGGAAAATTGGGTTCTTTGCTTTAACATATCATTATAGCTACAATACAGTGCACTCTCTTGGTAATATTGTGGATTCTGTACTTTAAACTGTGGACTATATTGTCCAAGTGGCAAGGATTTTGGAAAGTTGTTATTTAGATCCTCATTTTTCCTTTATACACTACAAAGGGACTTGCATTGGTTTCATTGCATTACTATGATAGCCCGTACAAAATATATTAAATCATTTGCAATTCACAAAGACAAGAAATTAATATAAAATATCCATAAATGCAGTAATAATCCACTATCATAAATATTAATCAAAACATTTAGATCGTATTCTCTCCTGGAACTCATTCTACATAAGAGCCAATGACCTGCTGTAATGTACCCAGGAAAGCATTTACAGATTCTGTCAAGTGCACCAGCTTGGTGTGAAATTACAATCCCCTCCTCAGAAATTGTACATTAAAATTACACAATGAAGTACTAATAAATGCCAAAGTTCAGCTGCCCATGAAACCTCAACATTTCACCTTGAACATAAAAGATATGGATCGGTCTAATTACTATCTTAAAAACATTGATTTGAAAATTTGCAAAAAATGTAGCGTGACAGGGAAAACTCGAGACCCAATCTCAGATCAGCCCACCCACCTGTCTAAGGCAATCTAGTCCGACTCGCCTGCCATGATTTGAAAATTAACATTATTTATTAAGCAGGAAGCTGCCCTTATGGTACCCCAGTGCCAGGGGGCACTATCATAGCATCATAGTATCTAGGGTCAGAAGGGGCCTAAACAGGCCATCTAGGCTGACCCCCCGCCAATGGCAGGAACGAGTGCTAGGGTCACAGGACCCCAGCCAAGTACCTATCTAGTCTACTCTTGAAGACGCCCAAGGTAGGAGCAAGAACAACTTCCCTAGGAAGCCGGTTCCACGTCC
>JAGPOW010000261.1:129730708-129744803 GCA_030014935.1 Caiman crocodilus
GCATCTACTGTATTTCACAATATATAGGTTGACACCGTATAAGTGAACCCCTGGCTTTCTGATTTGAAAGGTAAGGATTTTTATAGCCACGGTGTATAAGCTGGGGCCAGGCTCAGCATTCAGCTGGTGCAGCCCCATCCCCTGGTGCCACATGCAGGGGATGAGCCTGTGACAGCTGAGTGCTGAGCCTGGCCCAATCCCCTGCGAGAGACGCCCTGAGCCCTGTCTGCTGCTAGTGGTGCTGCCAAATGCTGAGCCTGGTGCCACGCACAGGAGACAGGGTTGGGTTCAGCACTTGGCTAGCACAGCCTCACCACCCGTGAGCAGCGCCGAGATCAGCACTTGGCTGGTGTTTTCCCATCCCCTGTGAGTGCTGCTGGTGCAGCCCAGGCACTGCTGCTTGTAGGGGAAGGGGTCACTTTAGCCCCATCCCTGATTTTTTGATGTGTCATGATATACAAGTCAAGTTTCATTTTTAAGACACAAACATTTAGCTTTAAAACCATGGTAGTTAAAACTAGGAAAATATTTGCATCCTATCAGATATGAAGTTTATAATTCAAAACCCTAAGGGTACTGCGTCTTTCTTCATGTCCCCAATGTGAGAAATGTTCCTTCTGTAATAGCCTGAATAGCCAGGTGCTATTCTTATAGGTCTCTTCTTTTAAAATGTAAATTGATCATTGCCTAGAGGGCCCAGCTTGTGTGTCATCAAGTGTCTGTTTACCTGGATGTTTAGCATACACAAAGGGAATGTTAATTTTCAGTGATCGCTTCGTTCTTTCTTCAGTCTAAATGTTGCTCTGGGTGCATCCTTTCACAGCATCTGATGAAGTGAACTCCAGCTCACAAAATATTATGCTATATATATCTCAAAGTTAGTTAGTCTACAAAGTACAAATTGACCCTTGCTTCTGCTTGATCTTGGACTAATCTATGTCTCTTTACATTTCTTCAGCTACTTAGGTTTTGAACCTCTCTCAGGTTCAACAGAAACTCATTGTTTTAGGGAGTGACACTTGAAAGTTATTATTGTATTGTGCAATCCTGGCCCTATTGTAACACATTTTATATCAAATGCCGTGTATGGAAGTATGATAGGGCTGAACACAGTTTAATGCCACCTATCCATTGAAGCTACACATGTAATCTCAGTAAAACTCAAGAAAACATTCATGACAGTTGACAAACACCTCAAGTATAGTGGGGTTTGTGACAATCATGTTACTAAATAGTTTACTGTCAGATGATACCTGCTTTAACTGAAGTCTATAAGCTGTCATTAGGATGAGTTGAGGATACATTCAAAACAATCTGTATTTTACTTCTTTTTTGTGTGAACAAAGTTCTTTGTCTTCACTGTTAGCGTCAATAAAAGCTTCATCATACCCTGCATGGCTGCTCCTTTTTAAAGAAGTTAAAAAAACCAAGCGATTAATACCAGAATCCATGACTGACTTCTTGTTCAAGCATCTATCTGATGGATCTCATTTTGACCTGTGTACACACACACACACGCACCCCTATCTATCTATCTGCCTGCCTGCCTATCATGAAAGACACAATGCTAAGCTCATTTTAAGAACTTATTATGTAATGCAAAGTACTGCTGAAATGCAGCATTGCTTCTATACAGCTAACGAGTTATTTACCTGCTGCTTCTAATTCTTTTAAACAGAAACATATATTTTTAAACTTTTTTTTTTGTATTGTCACACCCTGTATTTAAGGAACAATTTTTATTTTTAATAAACTTAATTCTTGAAGAGGCAGTATATTTGAATAATTTATACTTTACTGGAAATATACAGGGGTAAAAGCTCATTTTGATTACCTTAGCTTTTTACTGTTACCTTTAGAGTTATTTGCCCTATAGGTATGGTTATCCAAAGGTAAATGGTAAATATTATGAACCATTGCTTAATGCATAGAAAATATATCTATAGTTGTTTAGTTTTAGATTTATTGATCATTTATTAGTTCAAGAAAGGAAGTGTTAGATATGAGATCTACAATTGTACAATATAAGTGCCTATATTTTGATATCCAACTGTTCCCTCTTCAAATGTGTGTGTAACAAATCTGGATTTCCACACAACAGGGGTGTATATCAAACAGCCATTGCATTTGGCTCAGGAGAGTAACAGAAGGGCTTAGAATTGCAGGCAGGGGAAGGAACAATGGGAGCCCATCTATCTCCTTCCATTCCTCTGCTCTATGAAATACATAGTTTATGTGAAACCCCTCCATCTGAGGGAAATCAGAAGAGCTAGGAAGTGACTTGATGGTATGAATGATACAAATAGAAAACAATGCTCCATTATAGAAAAATGCAAAGGAATTCCCACAAGAATTGCTTTCCTGTTTCCTTTCTGTACTTTTTTCATTCACAAAGAGATGAACTGCGCCATACTAGGTGGCTTTAATACAGGGGTGTCCAACCTTTTTGAATGCGGGGCCGGCTCATGAGCTTTTTATCACCCAGTTGGCCGACAAGCCATATTCAAAGACCTCACAGGAAGCGATGTCACATCACCCTCCCCCCAAAACAAAAGTACAGTGTTTACTTTCATTTCCTGTTGCAGCATCTCGGGCCTCAGAAAACAGCTTGGAGGGATGCATGAAGGCCCGTGGGCCATATTGTGGACAAGCTTGCTCTAATACATATAGGTAATATCCCTTGCTAACTTCAGTAGGATTATTTATTTATTTATCTAACCAATATCAACCTGAGGAATTCAATTAAACTTCATAATTGTCCTAATGGATACCAAGTCATAGTGGTATCGTTAACCTGTCTACAGAGTAAAATGACTACCAGGTTGTGGGTCTTGACATTTCCTACCTAGGTTGTTTAATTTTACCCCCTATTATGGATCACACCCCTTCTGAGTGAAGTTCTGCCACACAGCTCCCTTAGCTGGCACGCTAACTCCCTGCTCTGAAGAAGAAAACATGCCCTCTTCCGGGAACTGACCGAAAATTGTAGCTCTCTCTGGTGGGGGGCACTATGGATCTCCAGGGAAGCTAGGTATGAAGAAGAATCAGGATCTTGAAGCCAGAAATTTGCCCCTTGTGAATTCATGCCAGGGCTGGCTTCAGGGGAATCCCTCAGGAGAGAGAGAGACAGAATAAGGATACTTCCTGGGGAGTCCAGAGGCTAAGCTTCTGCTGAAAAGTATGCAATCCATGACACTGTTCCCTTGAAGTGCTAACTGACCCTGTGCTGTAAATGATCATATTAATAACAGACATTTAAAAGAAAATGCATGTGCTTATCTGGTATCAGAAGCCATATCACATTTTGCAGATTTTTAAAAAAAATATGAGGAAATCTCCCTGCCAGATAACCCTCAGACAGTGATCTGCCCAAATAATTACTGTATTTTTCTAATTGTATTATTTGCCAAGGTATGAAAGATGACTAAGATTGCCTGTGATATTTTTCATACAATTGAACATGCCCTTTCATTTTATATTCCTTCTCATCGGTTTACTAGGTATTGATTTACAGGCCAGATAATTCATTTCTTTAAGCCGATGATCCGAGTTATTTTTTCAAGGGCAGACACCAAAGGTCTATAAAATTAGCTGTAAGGAATGCTAAGAAAGCATTCATAATGGAACTGTGAAGTTACTTTTAATTAAAATAAATAAATTACTAAAATGTTTCCACATCTCCCAGATCAAGAGTCTTGATGCAAATCTGAAAAAACCAGCAACTGATCAACAATGTTAATTATCTCATTATTTCAAGGCTAAATAGAGAAAGGTAATGAAATAAAACTGATTAGGGGCATATCTAGGATAACCTTTATTAAAAATTGCTAATATTAAGGTCAAAATTATTCCAAAGAGAGTTGCACAGTATTAGACTTTAAAGAGCATTTAGGGTTGCTGTAGAAAGGACAATCATGTGATGTAAAGGCATGATCAGGTTCAATTCATATGTTTTCTTCATTCTCTTTTGTATGATATAATTATGAATGGACTACCCTAAGTTATCAAAATTCCTCTAATACTTACGATATTAATAGAAATTACATTGACCATGAACAAGCTAATTTTACAACCCAAGTTTTTTGGATTTTTTTTTTTTTTAAGGCAGAAGTAACAGTTTTGCAAGATGACATTTTGGCAACTGCAGCTATGCTGGATCTAAAACTAGGTGCTGAGATTTTCAATATGTAAAAACACATTGCCAGGTAAATATTTCTTGCTGATTAAATGGTTCCTATAAATTAAATTCAGATTCAAATAGGGTTGCTTTTATTTCTTTCCATTAAATGTAATTTGCATCAGGGTTTATTGGCTATTGTTAAATGGTTGCTGAAACTTAATCTAAAATGAGATAATCATGTCATCAGAGAGTAAAGTAATGGCATACAATATAAGCATGGTAATACAAAGCACAGAAAAGAGCAACTGAATGTCAAATCCTTAAAGACTTCTTAAAAGATATCTAAGGTAATAGCATTCCACCTGAACTAGCAGGCTGGTTTCTAGTTAAATTATCAAGATATCTATATGGAACAGCAAAACCTATTCTTTAGATATTAAGGAGAAAATAGTATTGTGCGAATGGTAATGAACTGTGTCTGACATCTGTGATTTCAAAACCAGAATTGGTTAATAGCACAAGGCTCAGAGCACATACTACATATTGATTAATCAACATTGTTGGATTTTTTTTTATACTGTAGAAATAAAGCAACACTGACAGGTGATGATCTTTAGTTTGGCATGAAAAGAAAAAGGTGAATAGAACCCCTCCCCACCCCCGCAGATTTACTGAGATAGCATATCTAATGATTTTAAAAGTTCTTTGGCTCATGCAAATGCCAAATGATGCTTATTCATAGAGTGAGGATGCTCTAGACATAGCTGAAAAATATACATCACAAATACTATCTCGAAGGGAAACGATATGATTCCACATAAGCTAGGAGAAGTCAGATCCTATCCTTTCCCCTCCAACCATTTAGACCCTGTGTTGATTTAATCTGTAGTAGTGTGCATGGAGGGGGGGGGGGGCGTGGCTCCCAGAGGTAAGTAGATCCTGACACGTTAAGCTCTTTGTAGGTCAAGACTGGTAGTTTAAAGCATCACTCAGGCACAGGCATTCAGTGCAAATTGTGAAACAGAGGTTTCATGTTGCAGCAACATAATCCACTTAAATGTAATAGGAAATAGTTAATGATCTCACAAAGGGATTGGAAGATCTAGGTTCAGTTTCTAACGCAGGCTGAAATTCAAATCCACATCTTTTTCCCCACCAGAAGTGCCCTAATCATCCAGCTGTGGAGTATTTTGGATGGAAGACATCTTGCAATATTCCCATAGAAACTCTGTTACTATGCAGAGAGGAATTCAGGTGTTATTAGGTGGAAAGGAGGATAGGGACAAGGAAGCATGACTCAAACTTAAGTAGTTAGACCAGTCAGTTGGGAGTGGAAAGACATGAGTTTCAGTCCCTGTTTCCAATATTATTTTGGTCTTTTGTTCAATGTATACATAATATCAAATGCAAAAACAATTTAGTAATGACCTTTTTGATATCACAGACTTTTTGTCTAAAGATCACAACAGATATGTTCAAGATTATTTTTATGCATAAAACATCTTGAGGAAAAAATGATTTTTCGCAGGTGTGTTTTTAAGTATTTTCCTCTCTTCTCAAGATTACAGCAGTGGTACGGATGCTTTTGTAGTCAAGGCTTGTTCCCTGCATATGTGTGAAAGTTCGAGAAGTTTTTACACTTTTGTTCTGCTGTCCTAGCTTGAGAAGTTGAGCATGCACAGTGTTCTAGTTTTGGTGGGAGTGTAAGATTAGTGATAGAAGAGGAAGCTATATGATTGTGAGGTAAAAGCAAAAGTGATTGGTTGAAAGGTAGCGAGAATGATACAGTGAGAATGAGTGACAGGTTTTGTTACTGAGCAAGTATGATCAGTTACATGTTGTTCGTAAGTGGGAAAAATCAGGTAGTTATTTCTGTCAATCATTTGAAAGCTATGAAAGCTTGTGCTACCTCTGTTTGGATGTGGGGGTAAGAGATCAGGGTTCATTTGTTCTTTGGAGTTTGAATGAAGAGAATACTCCCATGAAAAGAAGACTTCTGTGAAAAAGCTATCTTAACAGGATCAAAGGCCAGAGGATGAGGACCCTTGGAGACCCTCATCCTAGAGCGCAGGAGGCAATGGAAAGGAAGACAATGTAGATATAGGTGTATATGTAGAAATGTCCCTTGTTCCTGTCACTATATCTCTTGCTATGTGGATTTTTTTCCAATACTATTAATAAATTCTGACTTGCTGAAGCCAGATAGTTTTAGCTTCACTAATCTGTCTACTCACCCCTCTTACTCCAACCGATTAGTAATTAATCAGCTAAGTTGGCAACACCACTATCTTCCTATACATTTATTACCATAATCAATTATCTAGTCACCATTATGTTCTCTTTATTTGTTGCCCTGTGGGGTCAGGCCAACTCTCAGGATCTCAATATTGTGCTGTTAGACAGGCGGGCGTGACACAATTGCACATATACAAACACACACAAATCAATTAGGTGCATACACACACCCTACCAACTCTGGCACATACATATCCAAACCAGCCTAGGCACATGCATACCTATCACACATTAAAGCACATACCCTATAAACTCCAAAAGATAGACACAGATCATTAATTGGTATATCATGCATACAATGACATACACATATACATACGCACACCAGTTCACACATGCATACAGCCCACCTACACATACACACAGGTAAGTTCCTAACTTGGAGGGTACAGTGTGTACATGTGTGCTTGAGGTACCTAGGATACTTGGGGGAAGGTCCAGGTGAGAGATAGAGTTAAAGAGTAAGAAATGAAAGTTGCCAAAACTAGGATTAGAACCAGTAGACTAGAGAGAAGTTGGTAGAAGAACTGAGATTTAGGATTACTTAAGGTAGACTGGGGCTGGAAACTGAGGCAGACAGCTGAGATATTGGGGGGGGGCAGATATGTGGTGGCGAGGAGACGACAGGCAGGAAAGAAACTGAGGCAGAAACCTGGTTGTTCAGGGGAAAAGGAAAAGGCAGTGGGGATAAGATAGTGGCAAAGAAACGGAGTTTGGAGGCAGAGAGGAGCTCAGGACAGGTGTTGGAGATGGCAGTGAGCCAGAAGCAGGAGAGGGAGAAATGAGACAGAAGTTAGAGAAGCAGAGATTGGAGCAGGGCCAAACCATAGTAAAGGCAAAACCCAAGTTAGGGGTCCAAATAACAGTTTTATTACAGAGAAAACACACTACACAGCCCCATGAAGTTATTAGTTCTCTCTCACACACACACAAGCACTTGTAATGGCAGCAGGAGAAAGAGACTCAGTGGAAAAGTTGGAGTCAAGGTAGAGAAGAGAAGCAGAGTCCCAGTCCTTGATTGAAGTGGGAGTGGAGGGGTGATAGCTACCTATCAAGGCTGGAAAGGGGTTCTTGTCCAGTAGGTGTTGTCCAGAGGGGGGCACTGACAGGGCCTTTCGGTGGATAGGTGGTGTGGCATGGTGCTGGCCCATCATACTGGGTCTGTCTTCACTGCTCCTTTTTATAGGGGCAGACCATGTGTGACCCCAGTGACAGGACACATGCCTTGACAAGGGTCAGCCCTTGGTGTACAGGGATGTGCAGTTTTGGGTGTCTATAATGGTGGGGTACAATGGTAGAGTTGCTGGTTCTGCAGGGTCTTTTGTCTTTCAAATGCTGGGTTCTTGTCTCTGTTCCTGGGTGAGGTCCATGGTTTCTGGATGAATGAATGTGAGGTGATGGCCTGGTCATTAAAGGTCATTCAGTAGAGGCCTGCTGCCATTGTATTTCAGTCATTCCCAATCACTCTCATTCATCTGGGAACCAATTTACATGGAAGGGGTACGTGACTCATACAGTTGCAACATAGGGGATGCCCAAGCAGAGGGCACAACATGGAGGCTTGACATACAAAATGGAAACTTGACATGACTTACGCTAACTTACATATATAGGCCTAAAACAGTAATCACATAATATAAAAGCAGTACAAACATAATAATTATCACTTATAAAACAGTGGGTATTGATATCAAAATAGCAGGGAACTTATCTGCAAAGAGGGGAGAGAAAAATATAACTTACTACCTAAAATAAAACATTAAAGTTTATCCTACATCTTAGCTTACTTATACTTATCTATAGGGAATAGAGAGGGAGAGAAAAAGTCAGAAATGGCTGGGGAAGTGGAGGGAATGCATTTTAAAATAAATTAAAAAAGAAAACTGGGGGGTTTGTTTATATTCTTAATTTTCATATTTCACCCTTTCATTTTGTAACATCTATCTGGGCCCATTTACAATAAAATTATTTGTGAGCAAAGAATGACTCTGTTTAGCTTGTTCCAACAAATGCCACTCCCGGGTGATATGTTTTTATCAGTTATTTCTGCATTTACCTTAAGAAAAAGGAGAGGGTTTGCAAAACAAGACGCCTTGAATTGAAAAAAACAAACAATCAACCCAGGCCTCATTTAAATAGACCTGTGGTATTCACAGTTACTTGTTGATGAATCTGAACAGACCAACTTTAGTTCGGGGGAGGGAGGGGGAAGAGATAAACAGATAATTGAGAACAAAATTAGGATAGAGCTCTTTAATTAGAAATGCAAGTGAAGATAATTCAGGTCTGTAATTCTAGACTAATCCACCTGATGGTATAGTTTTGGAAGGAGATGAGAAGCCAGGAGTGTCAAATGAACAGGTTAGGGACCATTTAGAAAAGCTGGATGTGTAGAAGTTCATGGGGTTGGACAGGATGCACCTGACAGTCCTGAGGGAGTTGTCCAATGAGATTGAAGGGCTGTTGGCCATCATATGAAAACTCAGATTTCCAATTGTTCAGGACCCCTCCCAGCCAAAGTGCCAAACTTTAAGGAAGGGAAGAAGGAAGATTGAGGGAACAAAATACCACACCGCCTCACCTCAGTCCCTGGAAAAATCATGAAGCATGTCTTCAGTGAATCCATTTTGAAGCACTTGGAGGAGAAAAAAAGTAATTAGGAATAGTAAGCATGGATTCACCAAGGGCAAGTCATGCCTGACTAACCTGATTGACTTTTATGACGAAATGACTGTGGAGACAAGGAGACTAGTGAATGTGGTATACCTTGATAAGAGCAAGGCTTTTGATGTGGTTTCCCATAACATTCTTGTAAGCAAGCTAAGGAAGAAGTACAGGTTGGATGAAAGGACTGTAAAGTGAATAGAAAACTGGCTGGATTATAGGACTCAGAGGGTAATCCTACAGCTCAGAGGGTAGTAGTCAATGGCTTAATGTCTGGGTGGCAGCTGGGATCAAGTGGAGTTCCCCATGGGTTAGTCCTGGAACCAGTTTTGTCAATGTCTACATCAGCGACCTGGAAGATGCCATTAAATGCACCCTAACCAAATTTTCAGATGACACCAAACTGGGGGAAGTAGTAGATATGCTGGAGGGGAGGGACAGCATTCAGTGACCTAGACAAATTGGAGGACTGGGCCAAAAGAAATCTCATGAGGTTCAACAAGGACAAGTGCAAAGTCCTTCACTTGAGATGGAAAAGTCCCATGCAGAAATACAGGCTGGGAGCTGACTGATTGGGCAGCATCTCTGCAGAAAAGGACCTGGGGGTTACAGTGGACAATAAACTGAATATGAGCCAGCGGTGTGCCCTAGTTGCTACGAAGGCTAATGGCATACTAGGCTACATTGGTAGCTATGTTGCCAGTAGGTCAAGGGATGTGATTATTCCCCTTTTTTCAGCACTGGTGAGGCCACATCTGGAATACTGTGTTCAGTTTTTGGCCCCCCACTACAAAAAGGATATAAGAAAATTGGAGACAGTCCACCAAAGGGCAACAAAAATGTTTAGGGGGCTGGGGCACAAGACTGCCAAGGAGAGGCTGAAGGAACTGAGCTTATTTAGTCTGGAGAAGAAAAGACTGAGGAGGGATTTAATACCAGTCTTGAACTACCTAAAGTGGGGTTCAAAAGAGGATGGAGCTAGACTGTTCTCAGTGGTGGCAGAAGACCGAACAAGGAACAATGTTCTCAAAGTGCAGGAAGGGAAGTTTAGGTTGTGGGGGCCGAGAAACGCTGGCGGAACAGAGCCGCTGATGGAGCGGAATTGAGATGCTAGAGATGCGGCGGTTGTTGGAAGCCAAAAAAAACTGTACTTACAGTCCGTACACTGAAGGCACGTTCCTTGAAGTTACAGAACTTAAACGGAACACAGGCACACTGACGCTCACACTCACGCGGGGTATGGGTCATCGGATGATTCTGGCGGGGAGTCGCCGTTGGTTGATCAGGCCTCCTTCGTGGCTTGGAAATGCACACGGGGATGTCTCCTCATGTGCATCCGAGCTCTCCTCCAATTTGGGCGGGCATCGCCCAAGCCTTTTATTCGGTCAGCGAGCCAATTGCCGACCACCAATTGCACTCGGTGGTGCAGCTGCAAGGTTTTGGTGGGCTCTGATCCTGCACCGAGACTTTTTCATGCGTTGCAAGGGAAATCCCTGCACCCATGCTTGCAATGTGCTTAACACAGCTGTGCCGAGGCATTTCGTTAACTGTTTTGCACAGACGTAGGTTAGATATTATGAAAAAATTTCTCACTAGGAGGTTAGTAAAACACTGAAATACATTACCCAGAGAGGTGGTGAAATCTCCATCCTTGGTGGTTTTTAAGATCCAGATAGATAAAGCTTTGGCTGGGACGATCTAGTTGGGGAAGGTCCTGCTTTGAGCTGTTGGACTAGATTATCTCCTGAGGTTTGTTCCAACCATAATGTTCTATGATTCTACGACTCAATACTTATGTGTAGGAGGGAGTGGTACTGGGCCCCTAGTGCTCAATGCCGGTGTGCAGGACAGGTAGGAGGCACTGCTTGTCCTCAGGGTGACACCCCCAGTTTGGTGTCATCCAGGGTGTGGACTGACTCTGGACAAGTCATTTGACCTGCGGGGCAAAAAAAAGTTAAGTACCACTGCTATGGAGTATAATTAAAATACTAAATTTTGTACTTTCCATTATATACCAAGTAACATGCTACAGGTTTATATAACCATTTTTGCTCTCTCTATGTCCATATAGCATATTAACTCCCAAATTATAATTATGGCATTGCAAATGAATATTTAGGAGACACAGCATAGTTGAATTCCTATCTCTTCCTCTACAAAATAATGTTGCCATTATGGACACACACACACACACATTATATATATATAAGCATGTTTGAGTGTGTTTATATTTCTATACAGCTTTGTAAATTATACTTTCCAAGCTTCTCAGTGTTGTTCAAGGAAAAAGGCAGCTTGTTTGCTATCTGTATCAGCTACATATTCCCAGTAGCTTCTGTAAATGGGGTACTGCCTTATCTGTATAATTTTTTAAGATTAGAAGGCACTACTTTGAACTCTTGGCAAATATACAGCCTTTCATTTTCAAGTATTATAGTCTGATATCAGAAAAGGAATCACATGAGGCACTAGTGGGAAAAAAAAAATCTCTTATTTTCAAACCTCTGTAGCATGACATCAGCCTCCAAGTGCCCAGAGGCAACTACCATTTTTTTTGGTCATCAAATTTTTTCCCCATTGTATTTAAAGCTGGAATAATGAGAAGAAAAAGGAAAAAGGAAGAAAAAAGAGCTATATTTTAAAATACTTAAAAACTATTTTAAAGCAATAATACTACTCAGATTTTCCTGCATGTACACTATGGTGTGGTAACTGATAACCTATGAACTTGCTAAAAACCACAAAAGTTAAAAATGATTTTTCTCATAGTAAGGTATTCATGGTATACACTGCCTTGCAGTGCAAATATAAAATTTAGCTTTTGAAAAAAATTAGAAAGATATTAAAATAGCTAGCCAATAGCCCATCAAGAATGGCGGGGGCGCGGGGGTGGAGGAGGCTGGGATGGAGTGCCGCCACCTAACGACCCATGCTGCTGCTGTTTTGCTTCTTGCAGGGAGTGGAGATGGGGAGCCAAGGCCAGCAGAGTCAGGGAGCCAAGGCCAGAGCTGCTGGCCTCAGCTCCCCCCCCTCCCCGCCTCTGTTCAGTCCTTGACCTGGCTTTGGAATAATAGTGGCACTCCCCCATGCTTGGAGCACTCTGATTGGCTGTTCCCATTAGCCAATCAGAGTGTGAATAAAGCATTATGGAAGGCCAGACAGACAGACAGACTTAGGCTTTTATAATGTTAGACTTGTTGCTCTAAACCATTTTCATACAGGGTATCAAACATGTCCTAAATTACCATGAAATACTGTTCTTGCCTAGAATGTGGAAGGAAAACATACCACACAAGTGAAAAGGCGATCTTCACCAATTTCACAAAATAAAATGTAAAGTTCTCTTGGTATGTCACTGTTGTGATCCACAGGAGGGGATACTTTTTGAAGTTAGTTACAGCCTATTAAGCTTTTAAGTATTTCTGTAAGAAAAGGATTCCACCATCCCCTCCCCCCCTCACTCCACACACACATTTTTAAAGGTCATGATCCTATTAGTTCTGTTCATTTTGTGGTCCCATCATAAATACAAATAATATACAGCAAAATAAAGGCAAATCCAATGTTCACAGCTAATTCTTTTGTCTTTCATATTTTCATACTGTCCATGTTACAATAATAGTATTAAATGATAGATGTGATTAACTTCTGCTCCTGAGGATTACCTGTGAGCTCTTGTTAATTTTGATTTCAGTCTTTAGTGAATGTAAAACACAAGACTATGTTTCGAATGGTTCTGTTTGGCTAGAGAGAGAACTTTGATGGAAGAAGCTTCACATAATTCAAGCCTCACACACTTTTGAAAGATAGAGCGAGGACCTTGTTACACCTTACCCTGTAAGATGTACATGTGTTAATCAGTTTAGTGTAGTTTGGCTTAGGGGACTAGTCACTCCTTAAGGCAAAAAAAAATCTCTGACATCCTTCACGTGCACAGCTCTGACTTGCCACTAGAGGATGGGTGACCAGAGCAGAATTAGGACGTAGGAGTACGATTGAAAGCTGTGCACAGCCCTGGGGAAAGGCAGCATCCCATAATGTCCCTATAATGTTCCATGTGTTTTTGTGTTATTAAGAACCCCTCAAGCCCCCTAAATCTGAGCCGCTTTCAAACTAGGGGATAGTTTCTGAATTCTGCCATTTGATAGAAATACCCATGGTGGAAGCTGATAATCACAACAATTCATAAAAGTAGCATCTCCTGCATAAGGTCATTCAACTTATACAAAGCATTTACTTGTGAGTGAACTCATTCCCCTTCTTTTCCACTTTCCCTAATTCTTTCTTTTTTTAGGGACTCACCCAGAGGCATACAGAGACCGTACAATAATCCCGAGAATGGTTTCAAGACACAACAACAAAACCTGATTCTGAGGTTCTCTTTGGGGGCTCTGATGACCAAAAATCTAGAAGGAAGAAGAAAAGATTTGAGCTCCAAAAGAGCACTCAAGATTCTGGTTAAGCATCAGAGAAAAGGAGAAAAAGGATAGCGAGGCCTTATACTGAGAGCTGAAAGGGCATTTTTAAAAGTGCCTACTTTTCAAGGGAAGTCTCTTTCATTTTCAGTTATCTGACTACTCTGAGAGACTGCTATGAGACCATGGGACGAAAAACAAAAGCTTTAAGTGTGTTTTTAGTGTGTGTGCATGATTCGCTTTGCTTTATTGCATCTGGTCAGAGCTGGGGAGAGTGTGGTATTTTGTACACATAAAAAACAAACAGGGACTTTCTATTTTAGTTGTGATTGATATTAATTTGTTTCCTACATCTAAGTTGCCTGACACAACCTGCAGTGTACATCCATCTTTTAAGGATAATTCACATTTTCTGTTGGCATCTCTAAGGAATAACTGTTGGATGACTCTTTGAGGCCAGCAGGAAACATCATTGCAAACTACATGAAGAGAATACAGCAGCATGATTATGGTGGTTTCAGCATATTCACTTCTCTATGGTGTTTTTTATATCAAATGAATGTAGGTTTGTGCTATATAGACCAAAATCTTCAGGGTTTGG
>JAGPOW010000261.1:129744903-129788407 GCA_030014935.1 Caiman crocodilus
GTTTCAGCATATTCACTTCTCTATGGTGTTTTTTATATCAAATGAATGTAGGTTTGTGCTATATAGACCAAAATCTTCAGGGTTTGGAGTAAAACTGTGCATTTTTAGATCTTCCCAGTCCTTTCTTATCCCTTTTAGAGCCTTATATTTGAAAAGCTTGTGTTATTGTGACTTCAAGGAGATGGGATGGAAGAAAAGAATACCTGCACTTATTGGTCTTTGTTTTGCTGGAGGAAAAAAAAAAGGCTTAGAACTTTCTTCTGAGAAAGAGAAAATCCCTCTGGCAAAAATGGTAATATCCTTCCCTGCTGCCTTTTGTTCCTTTTTTTTGCAAGAAAAGTTAATCTTACAAGTTCTTCCTCCCTTCAGATTATTTCTACTATCTAACTGGCCACTCTACTAGCTGGCAAGCTATAAAAGTATAAATGAGATAATCCTTATGCAGTTTCCTTCAGGGATTGTCTTTAAGCCCCTTGCTCAAATGAAGGATAGGAAAAGTCACCATGGACCATCCCTCTGCCACACCAAGTCCCAAGGCAGGACCCCATGAAGGACTGACACACACTGAGAACGGGGGCTTGGGAAGCGTTCCAGAGGTTCCTTACTGCCAACCTCTTCCTCCACGTCTGGATTGCTCTCCTCATCTCTCTATCTCTGACTCCGTGAAACAGAGCAAGGAACCAGCTGAGGCAGGTTGACAGCCACGTGAGTGGGCTCTAGTTGTTAGGTAGTTTCAACACTTTCCTGCCAGCTCTACTCACCATCTGGTAGTTTTAAAAAGTGTTCCTGCCAGAGAAGCCTGCCCAGACGACCAATGCTAACAGGCAGCTACCTCAGTAGATACTGAACAGAAAGGGGTTACTGGCTGCCTTTCATAGAAGCCCCAAGGCTGAAAAACGGCCAAGTGACACTTAGAATCAGCTTCCCGAATACTGAGAAATAAGAATCTTTCCTCAGTGCTGTGTTTTTGAGAAAGGGTCTAGACATGAAGCCTGATTAAGCCTTCTTGCAGCAAGGAGGACCAGATATCGTATTTGACCATTGCCAAATGTTCAAGAATTCTGAGTCATGCCATCCAATCCTAAGACTTGATCAAAACCATGACTTTGGTGGTGGGGGGGAGGGAAAGGAACAGGGAGGAAGGCGGAGAGGGAGATTGGTGGGTTTGTTACATTTCGTCTTTAGACTATAGGCTGTTCTACGTTGCAAATTACTTGTATCCATCCCCCAGCCTGCTTGCATGCTGTGTCTAAGAGGCAAAGACTTTTTCGTCCACGCACCCGATTTACTGGGCAACATTATTTTAGTTCCTGCTATTTAAGCTGCCCCTTCCATGCCTGTCTGCAGCCAGAAAATTCTTTCCTCCACATCATTCCTGTTCCTCAAACACGCCCATCACTTCTACCTCCACCTCTTCCCAACTCCCTGCCATCTGCCTTCCCTTCAACAAACATCGATTCCATACCTAACTAGGAGCCACATGCCTGCTCTACCTACAGAGTGGCCAAAGCAGCAGGCAGGGGAGAAATTCATGGTGCCACCAGGCAGCTGGTCACACAACAGCCCCAGCCCAACCTGGCCCTATCTAACAGGACATAGATGAGGAGCCAGGTGACCAGGAGGAATCTATGGGAACTGTGAGCCTCTGGGAGGAAGACAATAAAACCCTGTCCTACTTTGCATTTTGTCCCAGGAAACTAACCTCTTTGTGTGTTCTTTGCACTTCAGCGATGCTCCTTCCTGCCCACAGTATTGCCACAGTACCTCCCCACACTGTGTGTGGATCTCCTGGCTCAGATCTACCAGCTGCCCTGAACATAATACTTTCTCAACCCTTAGCATCATGACTCATACTGCAATGGATACCTGATGTGAATCCGGCCTGCTTAAGGTAACTCATTAAAGGGCTACTCAGAGCCTGGTCAATAAGGGTGAGACATCCATTCCATTTCAGACCCGTGCTGAGAGAGGGGTGGAGTAGCCTCTCAGTTGCTCATAGCAGAGAAGGAGGAAAGGAGAGGTGGATTCATTTCAGATTTTAGAGTCTTTCTGTAACCTATGCAATTCTTGAAGGGAGAATCTGGTCTCTCCCCTGAAGCAGCCCTGATTAGATGCTTTTCCCCAAGAAGCGTTTAGGAGGGTTAGGTTGCCACTCGGGTCCCAGACAGATTTTACACTTACGACACAATTCATTTGTTAATCATGTCTTAAAATATTAACTGGCCACCTGTTTTATTGCACATGAATAGGAAACCAGTTTCAAAATATGTGCAATAATGTTGTGGCTGGTTTCCTTCACCTTAAATATGACATATGGCAGCCTTTGCCCTGGGGCTTGAGCCCCACAGCAGCCTCGATCGGCTAATCCTGGGCAGGATCAGGACTGCTCCAGTGTTCCAGCCCCAGAGCCATCCCACCCTGATGTGGTCTGGCAGGATTCAAGACCTGGGATAGTCCCAATCGGATTAGAGAGATTTTAGATTAGATTAGATTTAGATTTTAGATAGACTTTAAATCTTACTTCTCTGGACAAAAATCAAGAGTTGACACCATTACAGATTTAACTGAGAAACTTGAATCAAATCACAATCACGGTGTATTGTGGCTTCAGTGGGTTTGACCTTGCATGGTGTTCAGTTGTTCTGATACCTTTACCAAAGGGCCTGAAACCAGGAGTAAGAGCCACTGGCTACAAATTTGATGTTGGGGTGGCACACGATTTAAATGTAGAGAAGATGAACTGGACCTTCAGATATTTGGGAAATTGGTATGAGGTAAAGACTAGTAAGGAACCTAGGCTCTTCTCAGCCTGAGGAAGCCAGAAGCAAAGGCCATTGCAATCTATCTGCAAACTCTCCCCACAAAGAACACTTAAGGCTGTGTTCAAATCCTTCATATATAGAGAGAAACCCATGCACTCTTGGTCCAGTGTTAGCTTTTTTAAGTTGTTGAAAATAGCAGCCTTAAAGAAAACAAGAAGTGTTTGAGAATATACTATGTCAAATCTCCCCTCTGTTCCAAACTGCCGCAATTCAGGGAATGACAGCTGCTGCTACTCCTGCCGAGACATTTTTTCCAGAAAACTTACAAGATACAGTCAACAGAAAACAAAGGAACTGACGCCTAGTTTTGTGGCTAGGCAAAGCCATAATCTTCTTCGGGGTGGCATGTACCCTTTAGCTCCCAATGAATCCCATTGCATACTTTCTCACAATAAATGCCTTTAGGCCATACCTAGATGATTGATGTCACTGGGAAGTTCCCACATAGTGCTCCAGCAAGACACAGTAAAAAAAATGCTTTCCCTTACTAATGATGCCCCTTCCTCTTTGACAAATATATATTTGCACTCTTCAATTTTTCCAGAGAAAACAGAGTGTGGTCCATTGTTTTGGTTGTACTTATTTTAGCACAAGATGTTTAAAGTGATACCCTATCTAAGTAACTCCAAAAAAGGTTAATTGTCCAGGCACTGGGTATTTTTAGTTTGCCCACATCAACCTCTTGTTTGGGGGAAACAAGGACCTGGTGAAGGGGGAACTAGGTTCCCTGTCAGACTTCACCCCACACTACCTTCCCAAAAGCTGAAGGTCCAACGCATTTTGTTAGGGATCTATTTGGCAGCCATATTGGTCTGAGCCAAAAAGAAATGCAAAACTCAGAGGCGCTACCTTTAATTAGACCAACTGATACATCCCTGAAACATGGAAGATGCTGAACTTTAGCTGATTTTGGAATCAAACTTCATTGCTGAACAGCGAAGAAAGATTTTTTACACTTCCTTGCCCGTCTTCCATCTGACACCACCAAGGAAGGAATCCTGCCTTAGCTACACATTAAAGAGCAAAGCACAAAGACACTCAGAGGAACTGACCCAAAGGAACAGACTTCCATCTTCAGCTTCCTCTGTACAAAATGAAGTTCATTTTCTACCTATGGGGATGTTTTACCATCCTTAATTTTCCCTGAGCCGGAGGAAGGGCACGTGCGCCCAAAAGCTTGCAAAGAACGATTTTTTTTGTTGTAATTTCTTAGTTGATCTAATAAAAAGTGTTGTATCTGAACCAAAAATTCTAGAGTTTTGCATTTCTTTTCAACTAATTTTCTCTATATAAGTCAGATATTCAAGTCAAACATCATACCTGTAGTCTTGTGCTTCTTCTCAGCCTGGGCTCTTCTCAGCCTGGGGTAAACATCATCCAAAAAACAAAAAGGCACTAGAAATAGGAAAAGTTAGACAACACTAACAGATTATGGTAGCAACTTACTCTATGACAGCATATACATCAGTGTAAATATCATAATGTAAACACATTATGTAGCCTTATCTGGAATGTTTTTTTCAGTCTTGTCCTACCATCAGATCAGCAGAAACAAGCTGACTCCAGAAAGACATAATTAAGTTCTTGCATTTAAACTGAGCATTAAATGGACTCCTATTCTTAAAGTGGGAATAAGTAAGAAAGAATATGATCAAGATATACAACTTAATGATTGTTAAAGGGAAAAACATGCAACAGGCCCCATTTGTCTTCTTATATTACATAAAGGGCACATTCAAAGAAGCTTAAGAAAACTATATTAATAAAGTCAAGACTTCTTATGTAGAAGTAACCTGTAGAACTCATTGCCATAAAATATCATCCAGATTAACAATTTGTCTTAAAAACTATATACTAGTTGAAACCATGCATTGTTACATGAATTCAGATGAAAATGTCAAGGTTATAAACTCGCTCACTTAGTGTAAGTCAGCAGCAATGCAGTTTTTTTTGCATTTCCCTCTGAAGTATTTGGAATCAGCCACTGTTGGAATAGAATATATGGACCTAACTACTTGGAAAGCCTGTTGTTCCGTAATCATTATCTTGCCCCCCACAGACACTTCTGTGGCATGTAGAGACCTGGCAGCATCTTGCTGGGGTCATCTGTTCCCAGCAGTCTTTCCTGTCCAAGTGCAGGGGTCTGGGCTCGATGATCTGTAAGGTCCCTTCCATCCCTTAACATCTAAACGTGGAGGGTGAGATTCTAAAAGCGTTCAGCATCAGTGTGAAAGCACTTGCTCAACTCAGCAGGTATTTTACTGTTGAATCCAGCAGAAAAGGCTTGACAACACGGGGTATTTTGAAAACCTGATTACTGTGTTATGCTATGTTAATATATACTAACGGCCAAAATCACACCAGATGGAAATGAGTGAAGCATTGGGAGAAGAAGAAATTACCAACTTTATGTTAACCATCTTTCAAACTCAAATTTTCTAATTCCAATATCTCTTTTCACAAGCCAACAAGTAAAAAAAAAAATAAAAAAAATCAACTACCACTGTCCCCGTATATCTTGTTCTGTCATTCAGTCTATTCAATTTATTTGTATAGTTTTCAGAAACTATTTAAGTCTGTTACAAGACACGTTTTGCTTGAGCAGAGTGCTCTAGCAATATCCATGCTTTACAGAATGGCCAGCAGATGGCATTGCAGGAGTGACCTGAAGACACAGCACCCTCAGCTTCCGTGCACAGTAGTGTTTTCTACCCTTGTGCTACTGGGATCTGGAGTATTATACTGGCATGTATTCTGAAGCAAGTTTCAGAAGATGCTGTCATGAGTTCTGGATTTTAGTATTATCATAAACTAGTTACAGCAGCTTTCTAACTCAAACAATTTGTTCCTAAAATTTCAGAAGCATAGAATATTGCTCATAATAAAACCCCTGTATTGTTATGATAATTTTGCATAATCATTTGGGACCCTCACTTTTAGATTTTATGGGGCAGGGGAAGTAGGTTGTAAAAAATTGAAATGAAAGACAAATCTAAAAAAGGTTGTAAAAATACCGACTACTCTGGTTTCTACTGCAACAGAAAACTACGTGGAGCTTTGAAACTACTATACATGACTAAATTGTATAGCAGAACCAAGCCCAGGGAGTGTCAGGAGAAGATGGTGGGAAGGGGGGGAGAATAATGCTCCCTGGTGGCCTTGCAGCTCCTGCTCTACTTCAGGTAGTATCTTTTTTTCTCTCTCCTGCCTTGTCACGATGGAATTATTTCCTGTTGTATAAGGAAGGCTGCCCCAGGGTCTCTGAGTGAGGCCTGGCCTGCTGAGTGCCAGTGGATCTTTCCTGTACCCAGCTGACCCACACACACGTGCGCACACGCACGCACACACTTGGATCTGTCAGCTCCTCAGTGCACCAGTTGTGTGAAGGGCTATTTGGGGGGGGGGTTCCCTATAGCAGTGGTCACCAACTAGAGGAACTTGATCTCAAAGCCTTTTGTGGTAGATTTCAGAGTCTCTTAGAGTTGATTCAAGGCTGGGGGGGGGGCCGAGTACCCATGTTCATGCATGCATGCGCCCCAGGCCAGCAGGTCGTCTGTGGGGGTGGGAAGGGGCAGGGGCTAAATTGAGGCCCCCGTGGTGAGGAACAATGCTGCAGGAGCAGGGGTAAGTTAAGTGGAGCCCCAGCCAGGTGGGACTCACCTCCTGGGGAGGCACACCCCCAAATATTTTGTCATCTTCTCCCCCACCTTCCCTCATCACAGACTTACCTGCTGGGGTGGGGTGGGGAGTGGCAGTGGTGCATGGTAGATCTTGAATGCCAGAGGTGATCTCCTACTTAAAAAGGTTGGAAACCACTACCCTACAGGCACACCCATGCCTTGCATATGTCACTCTCACCAGTTACTGCACTGTATAGGCTTTGGCCTTCCTAGCATTAGCCTACGGGTTACTCTGTCTGTAGATTGGTAGGCTAGGCCCACTGACTCTGACCTGGTCTTTCAGTTTCAGCTTCTTGATGGCGCCTGGCTGCCTCTGTTGCCCGCTTTGGGCTCAGGCCCTGGCCATCTTGGCTTCAGGACACGTCTGTTGCTCCCTCTCAGCTCAGGCTTGGCCCTGGCCTTTCTGTGCCTTGCAGCCCTGCCCCTGGAAGCATTCAGTAGCATGCCCCTCAGACATTCCTGTGGTCTCCTTTCCTCCCCTGTGAGTCATACCCAGACCACTTGTATAAACTAGAACAAAAATCCAAGCAAGAATTTGAAACGCAAACACTTTACCTTGGGTCATCATACTAGTCAAGCCCCTTTCCCATTCTCTGCCTGGGAGGAGCAATGATGGTGGGGGGCAGGGGGCAATGACATACCAGTGTCTGCCCCTGCCCATTCTGTTGCCCCTCACTGACCAGCCACACACCTCCAGCCATGCTGCTGCCCCTCACTCCAGACCCATTAACCCAAGCCTCGCCAGTGCCCTTCACTCCCAAACAGCAGTGCCCTGTCCCATTCCCCAAACTCCCTGCTAGTGCTCCTCAACCCCAACCTACAGACCCCTGGCCCCCATGGCCTTGCTGGTCAAACAACTCCCACATTGTATGTGAGCTCTCTCTCTCTCTCTCTCTCTCACCTTCTGCCTCTTTCTCTTGGGAGCTTGCTGGAGCCCATGTGAAATGCGTGACCGATCACATTGCCCACTGCTCCCAGCCCCAGGCAGCCAGGTGGGAGAGAAGAAAACCCGGACATTTGCTCTTACTTTAAAAACCCACCCAGATACAGCATGGAGGTCCAAAAAAGAGGATATGTCCAGTGAAACCCTTGCATTCAAAACCTGGTGTGTATGGTAGCTCTAGGAGTACCTGCCATAGCTTGCAGCTCCCACGGTCCCCTCCCCACATTTTTCCCTCCCTGACCCCCATCTTGAGCTAGCAGGAGCTCCTTTTCCAGCCAAAATCAGGGCTGTACAGCCCCTTGGCCTCAGTGGACCAGGCTTATAACCTCTTCCCATTCCCCTTCCAGTCAGATGCTCCCTATCAGGTGTGTCCCTTCAGTTTCTAGGGCACTTTACTTCTAGCACCATTGATCCCTAACCAGAGGGTCTTCCCTATTCCCTGAACCTAGACCATAATGTGTGGTCTTCCCCCACTTGCAGACATCCCTGCTGCTGCTTCTCCCTTGAAGTAACAGGAGCACTTTGCTCCCTGTTACAAATGTTTATTATATTGTTTCCAGGAAATATTGTAATTTTCGTTAAAAACCCAACTCTGGATTGCCTTGCAAGAGCTCTAATGATTGGCCAGAGCTTCCAACCAGTAGCCCTGCAATTGCATGTGCCCTGCAAGGAGTTAATTTATAGCCCTTGAACTTCCAACTGGCTGCTGTTCCCCCAGTCACTCCAGCAGCAGCAATAGCTTGACTCTTTTGGCTTCTTCCTTAATCTTCTGTTTCCTTCCCTCATCCAACCTTGTAGGATGGTGCACCCCACAGTGCCAGGAAAGCACACAGCAAGGGAACTAATGGTGAGGTCCTGAGATGAGGCATCCATATATGTGGGACAGTGAAGTGATGGTGCAACAAGGAATAATGAGACCATAGCACCTTCTGCAGCCCTTGGCCACTTGGAAGTTAGAGACCCTTGCATTCAAACTGGAAAAAAAATATTAGAAATGCGATAGCCTAGTTTATAAATACAATTCAGTTCTTTCATTCACAATAAAATTCACTTCAGGTATTTCAGATGAGATTTACTAGTTTTATGTGCATTTGTACTGCCTTATCTGTTCTGGAAATACCTTGCTTGATACAATCTGAGAATGTATTTGACCCTCTCAAGACCATATCACAGTGGCGGCTCAAAGTCATCCTGTAATCACCTAGTAAGCCAAATGGTTTCTCATACTCTGCCATTTCTTACAGATAAACCCACACTTTTTATCATAAATTCTTATTTTTTTCTGAAGTATACTGTAGCAGGGCACTAAAGTGCCTGCTACTTGGAGAGCTGGGATAACCGCTCAGGTGCAGGTTGCTGAGGCAACTGGAGGGAACTAATGACTCACACCTGCCTAGACAACTGACAAGAAGGGACAGAGCCTGGCTCCTATATAAACCACAGGCAGGAGGCAGTTCCCTACCAACAGCCAAGGAGGGAGAAGCTCTTAGTCATTGAAAAGAGGAAATGCCTGAAGTAGGAGCAACATCTGACACTGTTGTGGGATGAAGAAACCCTAGTAGGCTTGAGCGTGATTATAGCTGGGCAGCTTCTGTTTGTGTTATAGCCCAGGGGCTTGTGTTTGTGTTGCTGTTTGTTACTGGTGGTTTGGGTGAGGCTATTCGGGGTTGGAGTAGGAGGCATCACAGGGCCCCACAGCAGTGTGGGAACCCCAGCACCAGCAAGGGCACAGTATTTGGGATATGCAGACCACGGCCCCAGACAGGGGCAGCTGAGAAGCCCTAGAGAAAGGGGTGTTGCTGAATCCCCAGTGCGGCTGTGATGGGCCCTGGAGAGAGGGTGGCATTATGGAGAGGGCGCTGGAGAGCAGGCACAGAGAGAGATGGGACTGCAGAGAGCCTGAATGCTAGAGAGGGAGCGGTGAGAGAGAGACCTAACAATGTCACGCACATCTTTGAGGCTTGGGGCATGGTACAGACTCTGGCCTGCTGCTGCCACTAGCAGCAGGTGCTGTGCACCATGGTGGGAGTGTGTGGGGGATTGCCATACAAATGACAACACCCACACCTTGCTCATAGATTCCTCACACTCCCCGCAGCCACATCCTTCCACAAATCCCACATGCACCTACACCCCACCATACACATACACTCCCACTACACACCATATACTTCCCTACACACAAAATACAGAAGCAAGACTTTATTCTTGACCTATTATGCAGTTACCTCTATATACACTACAAAAAACACAAATTCTGGCAAAAATATTTTTTAAATAACATTAAAATGTGTTTATACTAAATGTCAAACAACTATTATATGGTTTGTTGTGTTTTTTTTCTGGTCCAGATGGCAAACCGTCTCCTCTCTCCCTTACCCCCCCATTGGGTACTTCCAAGGCCAAACAGAGAGAAGCTGTATTCAGTCATATCTTCCTTACGTTAATTTAGGCATTTTGTTAATGGACAATCTATTTCCCATATGTCATAATAGGGCCAGGATTAGAAATTGTGATAATGAAGTAATAAATGATAAGTTTCCTTGGCACCTAAGGGCATCTATTGATGTACCTGATGCCTGCTCTATAGTGTGCTAATTAGCCCCTTTCACATGTAGGTCACATGTATTCAGCATCCCCATGCTTCAAAATGGCAGTGGGTGTGCTTTAACTAAAGCTCATTGTTTTGCCCCACCACCATTTTGAAGCACTAGACACTGAATACATGAGATGCTGTGGGTGCTTCAATTAAAGTGGCTCCTGAAAGCGTCTAATTAAAGTGCCCTCCCCTGTTACCAGATTTGCCCATTACTTTGTGGTGTGCTCATGTATTAGGGATATGTTTCTAGGGTCTTGGTAATTCTGTCAATGTGCTGCTTGGGTTTCTATACAGAGCTGTATATCTCCCTTCTGCAAGCCCTCACCCCTAATGGAGCTATCTTGCAGGACTTTGTCTCAATGGGGCTGCGTTCTTCCAGTCACCAAATCAGTCATACACACAAATTAATATGACATGTCTGACCCGGTCATGTTGATCAGCATGGACAGGCTGACACCCTCCTATGCTAAGAATCAGGTCATCAGAACAACAATACGCTGCAGTCAGACACAAGCACACAGGTGAACAAAATCCCTCTGAATCTGGCTGACCTCCTGGGCCAGCATTCAGTTCATAAGGGCACGTCTGATTTAAACTGGGTCAATCAGCCTGTACAAGCTGATCCCCTTACGTGTTTCAAACTCAGCACGTCCCAATCTTTGGCCTCTTGATGAGCAGGCCCCACAGTATTTTTGAGCTTCACAGGGATCTTTAGCTTAGGTAAAAGAAGCGTTGCTGCAGTGCACAGGAAGAAAGAGAAACACAGAAGGAAAAATATACCCAGTTACTACCAGTATGACTATAAAAATTATTTATTGCTAAGCATATGAAATGTATAATGGTACTAGTAGTAACAGACATGCAAAAGGAGGAAAAAATACAAAAAACACACAAACAATTCCAATACTACCCTGGTTTCACTAAGTATTTGGGGAAACTTAGCTCAAGCTTAACTAATACAGTTCAGGTTCAGAAATGTATGCCTAGAGTGAAGAGAGAGAGAGAGAGCGCTGGGATCTCACCAGTCCAAGGTACTTCAGCTGCAAAGCTGACCAGCGTAGTCCGTAGCATAATCTTTGAAGGGAGACGATCTGTTCTTCCAGCGTCCCAAGAAGAAGAGGGGATGGTGGCAGCACACGAGTTTTTTTCTTCTTGAAGCACACACACTGCTGCTTTTCGCAGATTTTTATACCCTCAGTTCAGCTTTTTCAAAGCATTCTCAATAGCACAACTCCTTGTCTTTTCTATTGACAAGGGGTTACCTGGTTTGGAACATCTCAAGAAATTGATTGATAATCAAGAAACACATAAGGTTAGGGAGTACCCAGACACTTGGGAGCCAGCTTGAAATGCCTATGGATAGCAGATATACAAATGGGATCTCTCATGGTTTCTTCAGAAACAATAGGTAGCTTGCAACATCAGGATTTTGGATTTTTACTTGTTGTGCACAGGCCTTAGCTTAGCATGACTTTCCAGATTTTACTATAGTCTTTTAACAGACTTAAGGCAATTATTGGGGTGCTCATAACCTTTTGTGGAGAGGACTTCCACCAGTCATCTCGGGAAAAGCATGACAACACCTGTGATTAGGGCTTCAACGGGCTGGATGCTGTGATGAACCCTTAACCATTGTTCAAATGTTGTCCATACCCGCCCTGGCTCAGTCTCTTTTCCTCAGCATTCTCTAACCCGGCAACTGAGTTCTAGTCAATCAAGTTTAAATAGGCCTCCCATAGTGGGACTGAGGAATGTACAGCCTGAGATGCCTATTAAACTTAGAGGTGTACGTGTGTCGAGGGTGGGGGGAGTCCTTTGTAAATCCAGAGTAGAACTGGTCTGATAAATGCTGAGCTGGGTGTGTGTGAACATAGGTTGATTAACATTTGGAGCACAGATTCCCCATCATGAAGTGCTCCCCTGCTTCTCTGGTCCCAGAATTCACTGCAGTCTCTCCTTCAGGCTTTCTGTTCTCCATCTCTCACGTAAATGAACGGTCATCTGATTCCATCTTGGATGCAAATGAGACCAAGGGCAATTGTTTAACTCTTGTCACCCTTATCTGGAGGGTCTTAGGTGCGTCTCTCACTGCATCTTAATCAGTTTCATTTATGTGGGGGGGATGAGTACTTTGTGAGTCAGACAGGCTTTGTCCTGTGCCAGGGTTGCTCAAGAACACAGAGCTGAGATGTAACATCCCTTCCTCCTCCCCCCCACCGAGCATGTGTGAAGATGCCCTCAGGGAGACTCACAATCTAAATGGCAGGAGCAATGGCATCCCTAAAAATTAGCATTTGTTAGGAGTTGTTTACTCATCTCCCTTACAGACATGCTCTCAGGCACAGAAACCAGGGTCTTCTAGACAACGATGATTTTACACTTTAAAAGAAGGGGCCATCAGAATAACATTTGACAAGTCAAACTATTGGAGGAAAGGAATTGCATGTGTCCTCCTGGTCTTATTAGATCAGGAAAGATTTCTTCTCTTGTAATCTTTCATCTTTGGAGGAAGACAGGAATTCATGTGCATAATCTGTGTTCCCTATAAATTCAATGGGTGACACAAGTAAATGGCCACACACAAAAAAATGTACTTAAATTTTACCTGAAGAGCATAAGGAACTCTTAAGTTTTTCCTGGGCCTAGGGAAACATTGAAATCCCTCAGCCATCTTGCTGAGTAAAACCAACTGACAAGATAATTCAGGAGATCCTCACAGAGAAGTCAGAAGCAGAAACTGCTTTCTAAACTGTTGAGTTTAGGTAGAACTGTATCCCTGGATTTAAGATGCAAGGTCAGAACAACTTATTATTTGGATATTTTCTTCTGTTTGTTTATTCTTATGTGCCTGTCTATATCTCATGATATGGTTACTGATTTCTTATGCTTGTTCTTGTTGGTGTTTTTAAATAATAAACCTTTTATTATCATTTTAACCCACTTATTGTCAGTGATAGCTATGATTCCAGAGCATTTGACTGTATGGGTAAGCCTGTTCTAAGAAAGGGGGAGATGGATCTTTTCTGAGTGTATGACCGGACAAGGTTGCCATTCTTCTAACTGGCAGAATCCCCTCCACTAAGATATGGCAAGGTCTGGGTGAGGCAGTGTAGCTGAGACGCCATAGGTCAGGAAGGTGACATTTGAAGCATCTCAGGACCCTGACAGTCCCTCTCAGAGGTGTACAGTTGGTGTGCAATCTTCCTGGATGGAATGAATAGTAACAAGGCCACAGGCTGATATGCATGGGGAAAAAGACAGTCAGTGAAAATGTAAGTCAGTGGGTGAAAGAGAGGCTGGGGGAGGGGTGGGTGGTGTGAATGTAGTGGGTAAATAGTGGAGAAGTGCCAACACAGCTACAACCTACACCCCTTAAAGTTTCAAAACATTTCAGAGAGACTGCTATACTAAAGTGTGTTTCCTAGGAAAAGTTTCAGAAGTGGCTAAGTCTCTCCAAGTTTAGCAACTTTTCGAATGAAGTAACATTTTTAATTAATTCACTTCTTGCTGTGTGTAAAATAGGATAGAGAATCCATACATCTTTCAGAAACCTGAAGTGCTCTGCTTCATCCTACCTGTCCACAGTGATTGGAGGGAAAGGAAGGTAAATGGCTTGGTAATTATTGCCTGGTCCCTAGGCCTCTCCAGTCCCAAAGACCTTGTGGCTGTTGAAATTAGGTTCTCCAGCTATTACCCCCTGGTTGGAGAGCCACAGAAATAAGCTACCAGGGAAATTTAGAAGTGTTCCATCCTAGAGGCGCAACAGAGGCTGTACATATATCTGCAGGTAAAATACTCTTTTGAAATATTTTTAAGTCTGCTACACTTGGAAATGTTTCAAAAGTTACTTCTTTCAATGCCCTGAGAGACCAACTCTATTTTCCTAAATTCCCAGGAAATTACACAGCCTTCAGTTTGAAGGCTAAATGAAGACCTCCTATTATGCTCATGTTTGGAAATACTTGACATTTTTTAAATGGAATGATGCTACCTAACTTTAACTTTATTGAGCCCCATCTCTCATCTTTAATTTATTGATAGGGAGGATATCATTTGTAAGATAAAGAACTATCACTGCAAACAAACTGCCACAATTCATTAACTCTGGAATGATCACACTGAAATCTCTTTACTACTAACACATGATGTAGAATGATAGTATACAAATACTTCCTGACTTAATCTTCCTTTTTTTCCCCTGCATTGGTATTCTCTTATGGGGTGGGGGGGAGAGAGAGAGAGAGAGAGAGAGAGAGAGAGAAGTACTTGGGAACTATATTTGAATAAAAAACACATAACAGACAAAAAAAGGGACAGCCAGGTACATGATCTGGGCCAACCTAAACGTGGCCTGCATGCCTGTTCCTGAGGGAAACCGCCTGCCTATTTCCATGCCATGCCTTGTTGTTAATTAATTAATTGGTGTTAATTAGCAGAAGGCTGCCCTTGTACTGCCCCACTGCCAGGGGGCGCTATCTGTGGCTCCATTTCCTCCCCTACACCACAGTCCACACCTTGCCGATGGAATAGATGTTCCTAATTATGCCTTTTTTGTCCTCTCTGAGCCTCTCCAGTTACGCTGCCCCCTCTCTGGGGCTCTCCCAATAATGTCCCCTCCTCCAGGGCTTCTCAGCAACTGCCCTCTCTCTGGGGCTCCCCAATAGTGCCACCCTCTCTCCAGGGCTCACCATATCTGCCCTGGGGCTTCTCAGTAACTGCCCCCTTCTCTGGGCTTTTGCCCCCTCTCAGGGTTCTCCTCAATACTGCTGTCCCCTCTCTGGGTCTTCTCTGTCAGGACACCCTCTCTCCGGGCCTTCTCTGTCAAGCTGCCCTCTCTGGGCTCAACATGCCCGCACTGGGCTTCTCAATAAGGTCGCCCCCCTTCTGGGGCTCACCAGGCCCTCACTGAGGCCTCTCAGTAAATGCCCCCTCTCTGGGGATTCTTAACTGCCCTTCTCTAGGGCTGGGGTCTATGCACACCAAACGCTGCACCCTCACTGGCACTGGGGTCCTCACACTCCTCTGTGAGTTTCCTATGAGGCCTCCTCCATCCCCTAATAGCCTCTCCCAAAGCACCGGTCACAAACAACAACATAAACACAAGTCCTTCAGCTATAACAAAACAGAAGCCCACCGGCCCAAACAACATTCGGTCCTACCAGTGACCCTTTAACTCTCAGCTGCAGCCCCTGCATCAGGTGTCCCCTCCCTCCCAGGGCAGAGAGCTCCTTCTTCTTTGACAGCTGGCAGGGAACTACTTCTAGCTCCAGCCCCTAGAGTTTATAAGAGAGCCAGGCCTTGCCCCTTCTGGTCAGCTGACCTTCCCTGGTTGCCCCGGCAACCCACAGCTGGGCTCCTTATTTCCTGCTAGGGCTTCCTCCCTAACAGTTTTCCCCCTCTTTGGGAGCAGGGTGCCTCAGTGCTCTGTGACACCCTCACAACAACTTTTAAAACTCTGCAGCCATGACTTGGAACACTGACAACTCCATTGTTATATGTAAACTCCTCCCCTCCCATGCTGCTGCCACATTGGGTCAGAATGGGCCCGCTGCTCCCCCACAGCCATAGTGGACAGCTTTCCCCCCCTCAGGCCTACTCCTTTTCCCTGTGGGCCCACTCCTTCCCTCCCCCTACTGCTACCACCACTGCTACTGTATTGGCCTAGGCCCACTCTTTCCTCCTCCCCCCATGGCTGTGGTGCACCCATGTCTATGCCCTCAAGTCAGTTCTGCTCTTCCCTTTGCTGCCACCACATCAGCCCATTTCAATCCTGCAGGTGGCAATGGTGGATGAGGAGAGAGCTGGACTGAGGCCAGTGTCAGTGGTCTTACCACCCCCTACTCCCCCTACCACGCTGCCAGCACTACCTCCAAGGAACAAGTGGCAGGGGGAGTGAGACCAGCTCTGGTGGCCTTGCCCCCCCTCCGCACCACAATCACCACCTGCACTGTTGCTATCTACGATGCCACTGCTGCCCCCCAACCAGCTCCATCCCAGCCATCCGGGCGGTGCTCCACCATGATGCGACCTCCTCTCCAAGTGCTCTATTCACGCTCTGCTTGGCTGTTTCAGTCAGCCAATCAGAGCATGAATAAAGTTCTGGACAGGCAAACAGACAGACAAAGTCTTTTATAATATTAGAATCACCAGTTTTAAAAGACGTTGCACATCTGTTAAAGCCTTGAGCTTTAGTGTACCCTAACTAGGCATGTAAATTGAGGACAAATTCACAGCCACCCATGGGGAGCAGGGCTTGGAGCTGCTTCTAGGAAGCAGCAGCTGCTGTGTGGAGGCTGTTGAAAAGGAGGGGAAGGAAAGGAAAGGGAAGCAGACAGGGCCATTCATGCTGCCACCACATAAGGACTACCCCCACCCCTGAAACTCAGGGCCCCAGGCATGTGCCTATGCATTATTCCGGCCCTGTATCATTTTCAAGTTAAGATAACTCGCTCAAAATAACATGCCCTTCTTCCCTCCTCAGTAACAAGTGAAGGGGGCCCAGAGCCATAAAGCAGTATGGTTCTAGCATGTAGGTAGTGGCTTGATCATGTAAAGCCACTTCTTGTTTCAAGTTTTCATAGGACACATTTTTATTCTAATGTTCAAAATCAAAACAAATTAATTGTCAAAATATTTCTTCAGACTGTTCAAAATGGGCAATGACCTGAAAATGCATTATTCACCCAGTACTATATGCATGTCCAAGAAATTAATTTTTTAGGTCCTAAACCTGTTCCTGTTTGCTTTTTGCCCCCACTGTCACTAGAAGTTGTGAAAAACATGATCTCATTCTATACTGTCTCAAGGTGGAAACAGAAACGGGATAAGTACTACATTGTTGCTGATGCTTTCCACGTCATGTTACATTAAATATCATGCATTTTGGCTTGATTTTATGAACAACTCAACAAATTAGAATAGAAACGTATCATGCAATACTAACATAGCTGATAAAAAATGTAGATGAAAGTTGATCTTGTTGCTAAAGAACTGTCACCAGAAAAATGATTTTTTTTTTATCATCAATCTATCAAATACTCTGGTAAAGTAGTGATTATAAAAGGTGGTAGATTACCAACTCTAAAAGAATACATTCCTCTATGATTTCAAAATAAAATATTGTTCAGATGAAATAAGGGAAATACCTTATTAAAATACCTTGCTGACATTATTACAGCAGGTAGTCCTTATTTAAAGAAATCAATAAAAAGTATGGAGGAGTCCATTACTGACAGATTCTCCAAATTATCATTTCCTGTGCTGTCAGAACATATCCTAAAAATTCTACATACCTCATACCTCTCCTTTACCTTCAAAGCTCAACCAAATGCATGATTTTTAGCACTGCCTGAGGCTCCTCTATTTTAACTCAAGTTGAGGCAATGACTCATTCACATAAATAAGAGCCCAATTATTAGATAATGCTGGATTTTAAGGAAAGGAGCCTAGAGTATATACTGACAGTTCATAACACCTGTCAAGTGTCACACCCATCTGACATGACATTTAACATTTAGCAAGCAGTGTGTGCCTGTCAACAGCTGAGATAAGATTTGCATTGTCCTAAAAGAGATAAGATAGAAACCCACAACACATACTTCATGGTAGATAGAAATCTATAATTGGATGGGGGCCAGGAGAACAGAGATTCTGTGCCACCTGTTCTACTAAGAGAAGGTAACATTCCTTTGCAGTTCAAAACTTTATCATCAAGGCTTCTCACCCTGTATCCCTATTCCAACAAATCTGGCAACTATCATTCTTTTAATTATTCAAACAAACTAATTACCCAGTTTAAAAAAAATGTTAAGCAGAATTGGGATTAGAACCCAAGTCTTTAATAAAGCAGCAGAGCCAAGTTCATTCAACTACATGGGTTTTCACGTGTTGAATAGCAAAATACATAGCTATACTGGCTACAACTTCTGCTTTATGTCCCAACCATTCTCCTCCAAAAAGAAAAAAAAAATAGAAAACAAAAATCAAGCATTGTACTTCTATTTCACAGATTGCTGTGTAAATGCTAAAACATGGGTTTTTTTTGTCATTTTCTGCCTGTTGGTTCACTCAAGGAAAAACAAATTTCTTTTAATTATTCTGTTAGCATATGGGTTGTGTTAATAGGAGCATCATTCCAGGGCAGGATTGATCCCTTCAGTGAGTCCTAGACAAACAAACGTGTGGGCTCCAGGCCAGTCGAGACTCTCATCCCCACCTTGGCACAGTCACCCATGGGGAGCGGGGCTTGAAGCTGCTTCTAGGAAGCAGCAGCTGCTGTGTGGAGGCTGTTGGAAAGGAGGGGAAGGAAAGGAAAGGGAAGCAGACAGGGCCATTCATGATGCCATCACATAAGGACTGCCCCCACCCCTGAAGCTCAGAGCCCCAGGCATGTGCGTATGCATTATTCCAGCCCTGTATCGTTTTCAAGTTAAGATAACTCTTCTCTTCTGCACTGGTAAGGTCTTATTTGGATTACTATTTCTGTTTTTTTTAGGCCCCACACTTCAGGAAATATGTGAACAGTTATGAAAGAATCCAATATAGAGAAAAGAAAGTGACCAGAGGTCAGGGAAACATGACTTACAAGTAAAGCCCAAAAAGAACTAGGAATATTTAGGTTGAAAAAGGTAAGATTAAGGGTGAATTTGCTAGCAGTCTTCAACTATTTGAAGGGTGGTTATATGAAAAGATGGTGTTGAACTGTTTTATGTCTCCAAGAAAAAATGGTCTTAAAAGCAAAGGAAATTTAGGTATTACAAAAAATGTCAGACCATTGGAAAGAGTGGGTAAGCATTGGCTCAGTTACCTAAAGAGGTTGTGGAATCTCCATCCTTGGAAATTTTTGAAAGCATGTTAGACATACCCTTATCCAGGATGATTTAATTAGAGATGGAGTTCTTGAGGATTTTCCAGCCCTATTTTTCTATGATACTATTAGATGAAATTAACTAGATTTGTGCTATGAATTTTAAGTTTCTGGATTCAAGCTTTGCTAATGTTCCTGCAGGAAAATGTCATGTAATTAACAACTATATAGGGGAGCAAATGCAAAGATGACAGAGAACTCAGCTTCACACAAGTATTACTATTTCTTCATATTAGAAATTTTGGTGTACTTGACTTTTCAAATTAATGAAATTGGCTGATCTCCTATGTCAGGCTTTAAACTAGCTCAGATGGGGAGGCAGAAGAAGAAGATCAGGAACCTGAAACTCATGGGATGTCCAGCAGTATAGCAAAGGTAAGCAATAAGCAAGAAAACAATAAGGGATCCATTGGGCATCAGATCCGGGGGGCAACAAAGGTGCCAGTCACAGGGCTCAAGTATCTATATACTAATGCTTCGAGAATAAGGAGCAAGCAGGATGAACTAGTACTCCTGCTTGCAGAAAACACTTACATCTTAGTAGGGTTAACAAAAACCTAGTGGGACTCTACCCACAACTGGGTGGTACACATTGAGGGCTATAAGCTGTATAGAAGCTATAGAGAGGGGAAGGGGTTGCACTCTGTGTCAAGGAGTGTAATACATTGACTCATCAAAATGGAATCAGAGAAGACAGTAGAAGGATTGTGGGTTAGGATACATGGAGGTCAAGGAGAAAGGGATTTGGTGATGGGGGTATGCTACAGACCCCCACACCAAAGGGAAGAACTAGATTTGGAACTCCTGAGGCAGTTCTCAGAGATCATAATGACTAGGGAGGCAGTAGTCATGGGGGATCTAAACTACCCTGACATCTGCTGGGAGATGCAGACAGTAAATGCCCAACATTCATGCAGGTTCCTATCCTGTGTACAGGACCTCCACCTGACATAGGAGGTACATGGTCCCCCTAGGGGGAATGCCTTACTGGACCTGGTATTGGCAACAGGGGATGACATGGTAGGGGACCTACAGATCAGTGGTCACCTGGGGGACAGTGACCACCAAATAATAGAATTCATCATAAGGCATAGAGTGGGTAAAGTAACTAGCAGGGTGGAAGTGCTAGACTTTAGGAAGGATAACTTCAGCAAACTCAGGCATTTAACCAATGATGCACTGCAGAGTAAGAGATTTGGCTAGATGGGAGCCCAGGAAGGGTGGCTGTGCCTTAAGGAAATGACCTTTCTGGCACAGAGAGAGAGACTATCCCGATGTGGGGAAAAGGGGGGAAAGGGGCCAAGAGTCTTCCTTGGCTGACCAGAGAAATCCAGAGTCACCTAAGGGCAAAAAGGGGGGCATATAAGCAGTGGAAACAGGGAGAGATTACTAAAGAGGAGTATACCTCCTCAGTTTGCAGTTGTAGGGAGGCAGTTAGAAAGACCAAAGCTACCATGGAGCTGAGAATGGTGTTCCAAGTTAAGGATAACAAAAAATTGTTTTTCAGATATATAGGGAGTAAAAGGGCGGGCCAGGGTGGAATAAGACCACTATTGAACAGGCAAAAGCAATTGATGACAGACAGACAGGACAAGGCTGAACTCCTCAATGAGTTCTTTGCCTCAGTGTTCCTAAATAAGGGCAAGACGAGTCTCACAATGGGATTGTAGAAAGGCAACAACAGGGCACCAGACTACCAAGCATTGACCCTGAAATGTTGCAAAATCACTTGGAAGGACTGGATGCGTTTAAATTGGCAGGCCCGGATGAGCTCCATCCAAGGGTACTGAAGGCACTGGCTGCTATCATTGTACACCACTGGCAAGAATATTTGAGCACTCATGGTGCATGGGCCAGGTCCCAGAGGACTGGAAAAGGGTCAATATGGCCCCTATTTTCAAGAAGGGGAGGAAGGAGGACCCAGGCAACTATAGGCCAGTCAGTCTCACCTCCATCCTTGGCAAAGTCTTGGAAAATATTATTAAGCCTCATATATGTGAGAGCCCAGCAGGAAAAATTATGCTGCAGGGAAACCAGCACAGGTTCATAGCAGGTAGATCATGCCTGACTAATCTAGTCTCTTGTTATGACCAGGTTCCAAAACACCTGGATGCAGGAGTAGGGGTTGACATTGTTTATTTAGACTTCAGGAAGGCCTTTGACACAGTATCCCACTCCATACTGGTGAACAAGTTAAGAGGCTGTGACTTGGATGATTACACAGTCTGCTGGGTGGCAAATTGGCTGGAGGGTCATACCCAGAGAGTAGTAGTGGATGGGTCAGTATCAATCTTGAAGGACGTGGGCAGTGGGGTCCCACTGGGCTCCATCCTTGGACTGATACTCTTCAAGCCTTCATCAGTGACTTGGACGAGGGAGTGAAGTGTACTCTGTCCAAGTTTGCGGATGATACAAAACTGTGGGGAGAAGTGGATGCACCAAAGGGCAGGGAACAACTACAGGCAGACCTGGACAAGTTGGACATATGGACAGAAAACAACAGAATGCAATTTAACAAGGAGAAATGCAAAGCACTGCACCTAGGGAGAAAAAATGTCCAGCACACCTACTGCCTAGGATATAAGCTGCTCAGCAGCAGAAAGGGAAGCAGAATGGAAGCAGAAAGGGATCTTGCATTCATAGTGGATCCCAAGATGAACATGAATTGTCAGTGTGATGAAGTCATCAGAAAAGCTAACTGCAGACTCATGATACATAGAACCCCCTCTATCGGGCGCTGGTCAGACTGCAGTTGGAGTACTGCATGCAGTTTTGGGCACCACATTTCAAGAGGTATGTGGATAACCTGGAGAGGGTCCAGAGAAGGGCTACTCATATGGTTAAGGGCTTGTAGGCCAAGTCCTATGAGGAGAGTCTATAGCACCTGGACCTCTTCAACCTCCACAAGAGAAGGTTGAGAGGCGACCATGTACCTGCCTGTAAGTTCATTGTGGGGGCACAGAAGGAAATTGGTGAGGCTTTACTGACCAAGGCGCCTCTGGGGGTCACAAGAAATAATGGCCATAAGCTAGCAGAGAGCAGATTTAGACTGGACTTTAAGAAGAACTTCTTCACAGTTAGAGTGGCCAAAATCTAGAATGGGCTTCTAAGGGAGGTGATGCTCTCCCCTACCCTGGGGGTCTTCAAGAGGAGGTTGGATGGACACCTGGCTGTGGTCATCTGAACCCAGAACTCTTTCCTGCCTATGCAGGGGGTTGGACTCAGTGATCTATTGAGGTCTCTTCTGTGACAGCTGAAATGATGTCTGTGTGATAAAGGTGCTTGCTGAAGGCTCCATGAAGACTAGACTGTTTTTCTGTATTTGTTTAGATATTAAGCTATATGTTGTTGCTAAAAACATAATTAAAGTTTGACATGTAGTGAGGTGTTGTATAAAGTAAGGCCTGGTAAATTTAGCAAAGCCTTGAAGTAGTAAGGCCCCATGATGTAAAATTACCTTAAAATTACCTTATCAAAGGAATGCAAGGCTTGTACTGCTATTGGTCAGTCTAAGGACAGTTAAAGTAAAAGGAATTGGAGTGGCTGTATGTTATTGGAACCATTCAGAAGCTTTAACTTGGCTGGAATATCTGGAAACCATTCAGAAGGAAGATAAAGGTCTGTGAAAAGGATTAGTTAGCTGTTGCCTGGATCAGTGGGCCCGTGGACCTCGAGAAGCCCAAGGACTGCATTCCAGGGTCCTTCCCAGTACCCCTTGGGCAGCACTGTTCGGGGACACCTGACTTTGCTGAACTTTGTGGAAAGAGAAGATTGTTGTGGATCAGGCATAAGAAGAAACTGCTGATAAGTTGCCGACGTGAATTGCTTTTGTCTGTCGTTGTTTGTTTTGTTACTATGTGTAGTTGTGTTTTTCTTAAGTCAATAAATCTTACCTTTCTACCTCCAACCATACTCTCAATTCCGAGCCCTCCACTGGTGACTGGGATACCTTCCCACCCTAACATCTAAGAATAATATTTTGATGTAGATTAGGTTTTGTTTTTTGTGCATATAATTTTTATTTGATGGACTTATTCCTCAATAATTTAAGGACCTAGAATATTGGTGTTTGTTGAAGTGAATTTATATCGCAAAACATTGCATTCAGAAATAAATTTAAATTTGTATTACTATTTATTTTATTGTAATGGGTTAACAGAAATAATAGTTTGTAAGAACACTTTACTGCCATCTGCAACCACTTTAAAATAATGTGAGACATTTGGACCACGTGTCTAGCGTGTCTCCTAAGGCAAGAGGTTCAGAATCCAAGGTTTTACTCAGACGAAATAATTATTTATTTTGCATAAAATTAACAGGGAATACATTTCTTTGGTTTATTCTGCTATTCTATATATTGTATTTAACTGAATTCAAGACAACTTTGAATTTCAGATGACCCCCCTCATTTATAAATTTGTTATAATTTCCCAATGCATAAAATGTAATTATTGGGGGAGGGAAGAGGATGTCATCCTTAATGCATTTCCCCCACAACTGTGGTGGAAAAAGCAATGGCAGGGGGAAAGGGACCAGACTCCTACTCCTTGCCCCGCAACACAAGAATTCTGACTTGGGGGCATCTCTGCAAAATGAGGAAACCAGCCTGCTTCCAATGCTTCCAGGTCTTTATCCTGCATGC
Organism: Caiman crocodilus; assembly: GCA_030014935.1. Lineage (NCBI taxonomy): Eukaryota > Metazoa > Chordata > Crocodylia > Alligatoridae > Caiman > Caiman crocodilus. Next base: position 129,768,456 of record JAGPOW010000261.1, read on the forward strand.
CCCAGGAATTCTCATTCATAGATTTCCAGGGTGCACAGGATCATGCACCTAAAGCCCTAGGAGCAGCTCCAGGCTTCGTGCACTCTCCTGCCTTAAAACAAATAAACGCCAACCTCAAAATAACACTACAAATTAATACTACCTTTTGTTGCAGTCACCCATTTGGATATTTATCGCTCATAAAAGGGCATGGATGTTTGTTTGCTTCCACTTTGTTTTGCCATAAGAATGTTTATGGTAGCATGACGGTGATACCTGTTTATACCCATTACTGCATCAAATACCACAGTAACTAAATCCTTTTTAGTTTCCAACCTTTGTTCTTCTGATGCAGATCTCTATGTGGACATTTATTTCTAAGTAAAAGTTTCTTGCTTTAATTTAATTTAAATTGAATCCTTATATTAAAGGATCTGACAAACACAGAAGTATTGGCCTTGTTAAAATTACATCCCCCCTCTTCTAATTGTGGAGGCTGTGCAGGGATATGCCATACTGGTATAGCTTATTTCTATTCAGGAAAGAGAACATGTTCTAAAGTATCTTTTTTTTTCCTGGTGCACTAAATACACCTCCCCCGCCATCAGGAAAAACCCAACACTTTTAACCAACTAAGGTCTATGCTAAAATAATTGGGCATTTTTACATGTGCTCCTGATTCAGCCCTGGGAGCTTTTAAGTAGCAAACTGCATTAATTAAAAGTGCCCAGTACTGTGTCAGGAGCAGGTCAATCAGTTGAGCGGGGTACTTCAGCGCTGAGAAAATGGCAGAGGTGCACTTTGAACTAAAGCAGAATGTGTTTTAGTTCAAGCTGTACCACCACCTTTTCTCAATGCTAACGTGTACTGTGCCACTAATGCATATGATGTGTGGGGCTGCCAGCATGTGTCAGTTTACATGCTTGACACAGGTGCTGGATTTCCAGTGTGTCAGAGCAGACTCCCCACATGTGTTTCAGTGTCCAGTATCAATAAATAAAGTTAATGGCCCTTAAAACTACTTTAGGTGTAATATATTTTCCATCACTTGAAGTATTTAAAGCAAAACGGGATAGTTTTCTAAAAGGTATAGAAACATGCTATGTCTTCCAGATGGGTGCTTATTCAAGACCTTGTCTGGTCTGAAAGTATGCTCCCCCCAAAGCCAGGCTAAGCATGGCTTTTAGAGCAAGGGGGGACCCCAAGCTGCTTCCCACCTGAGACCTTTGATTTTTGGTCTGTAACCTCCCACGGTACTCCACAACCTTGACTCGAAGGGCTTACATCCAGTTCTGCATCTGAGAGAGACAGACTTTGCCTCTTGTTGGGAGACAGAACAAACCAAAGTTCCTAGCAACAACCACAGAGATAGAAGACTAGAAGAGACCTTCTGAGGTCAATTAATCCAACCCCCCTATCAGAGTTAGGGTCATCTCTATACTAAGCTAGTGTATAACCTATTAAACTACACAGGAAATCCTGACATGACCATAAGGCATAACGTCCTACTTTGCCACAGGTAAAGCAGAGGGACAATGGTTGCCAATGCAGACAGTCTCTTTACTAAAGGCATTTACTGGGTCAAAGGCCACCCAAACAGAAATTTTCTGTTTCTTCTGCAAAGACTAAAAGCTATTCCTCTGTTTCCAATCCAGTCCCTACAACCCAAAGCACTTCTAAAGATACTCATCTGTTCCCTTTTCAGTTTTTCCACACCCCTGGACCCTCCAAACATCAATTTCTCAGTCTACACACCTTACTCTCCCAAGCAGATACTCTCCTACTCCAACCTGGCCTTCCCATGGTTATATTTAGCTTAGATTCCCAGGTGTTAGCCTTCCCCAGATTTGTTTTTGACCACCAAGCAGCACAGTCATGGCACAGGGGTTTCAGTGGCAGTGGGGTGGAAGGGTATCTCTGAGTGCACGGTGATGCACAGTGGCTAGAAGCAAGCAGGGAGGCCCCCTGCCACAGCTTCTGGTGCCATCATCAGCCAGAGGAAAGCATATACACTTCACTGCTTCCCCTCCCACAACTCACTTAGGGATAGTGGGGGGGGGGCATTCTCTCCCTGCTCCTAGACTCTGAGAAGCCCTGTGCACCCCAACTGTTTCCTCTATATCCTGGATGCCGTGCCTAGGTACCAAAGTTAAGTCTTGATATGGGGTACATGACTATGTTGTGCTGTGGCTGTTTAAATGCATTGTGTTATATGTGTTGTGCTATGTATGTCGCCCTCCTAGCGGCGTGGAAGGTCCCTGTCTCCCTTCTCCACTTGACTTGCTTATCCCTAATCTTTTGCAGTTTGGTAGCTCCCCTCCCCAGTCATCAGCTGTCAGTGGTGACATATAGGAGATACATGGGGGGGGCATGTGCATCCCATGAAAGTGCTGGTGCACCCCTTGACCGGCCACGGTCCCTGCTTAGGTGATGGACAGAGCAGCAGGTGGGAGTGCTGATGCCCCCCCATAAGTGCCAGCCGGGGAATGGGAGAACTGGATGTAGGCCATGGCCACTTCTGGAAGTGCCACGGCCACTTTTGGGGGCAGCATGGCTGCTCACCAGTCGATAAGTTTTGCCACAGGGGAACCTCCCCCCATTCATTGATTGGTCGCTGGGGGGGGTATATGCCCCCTCCAATTAAGGTGGCACCAGTTGCCAATGCTTGCTGTCCAGACCACCACTGGGGGGAAGGAGGATGAACCTTGGAGTCTAGTAAGAAAGCTAATCAACCTGGGAGTAGTGCATCATGGGATAGTGGAGGACTGTGATTGGTTGTTTGATCTCCTGTGAAAATTAGAAATTAGGCTCAATTGAGCTGTTTAGCATACCTTAAAGATAACCTTCACTCTGAAAGGCATAACATTAATACACCTAGAGGGAAACTATCACCTTGTAACAATTGTAAATGTGTGAGCCTCCACGCTTTAAGTGGCCTTAATGGGGTTTAATTGTAACTTCTAATCTCACCCTAGAGAGGCCTAGAGGGCACTTAGAACTTGTTAAGAAGCTTGAATTTGACATAATTAAGTTTTAAAGTGCTCTAAATACGAGCTAATTGTTATATGTAATCTCACCCTTTGTTTGTGTCAAAGCTATTCAATACTGTGAATACTGGAGGTCCATCTTGTCTTATCACACACGAAAGGTGAATTTCTTACTTTACTGCCTCTTTAACCATTCCTTTTCCGTGTACTAGCTTTATGGGAAAACTGAGGCATGCAACATTAATGCAAGAGGAACACACAATTAACATAAATATTACAGTAAACATCATTGTCCATCACATGTATAAATTAATCACCTATGTGCTGCTTTGTAACCATACGATTCCAGTTAAATAGGGGGATCTTAAAATAGGTGTAATTCTATTTTTAGGCAATCAGTTAAGTTATCCAATTCCTCAAAAGTTTAGATGCTCAGTACAATACTTCTAAAAATTAGAACTCTTAAATGTCAAAATGTGGGCCCAAAGCTTAAGTCTAGGTATCTAAAGTGCCTCACCACAGAATGGGGCTTTAGACCTCAGGGCTTTATCCTATGCCTCCTAACTTGAAGTAATATATTTTTAATTGAAACTCACTGTATTCATTTTTCCATCCTGTTATGGCAACAGGTCTGATCCTTTCCTTCCCCCCTCGGAGCTGGAGCCTGCATGCAGTTGAAGAGCAAGCTGCTGGTAGACTAAGCAGCCTTTGAGCTGTGGGGTCCCTACTCCTCCACTCCGCAGTGGTGGCACCTCCTGAGGTTGCCAGGTGGACTGCTAGCAGGCTGGGTGCGGCTGTAGCTCAGAGACAGCACCAGGTCCAATCCAACTGTTCCCTGACCTCTCCCAGGGAGCAGTGCCTGGAGAATTTAAGCGGACAGGCTCCAGAAATCATTGGATCAGGCTGGGTGCTGCCTCCAAGCTGGGGCAACGCCTGCCCCCCTAACAGCACACCCAGCCAGCTCCAGGGGGTGCCTCCCTGCAGCCTAGGGGATGCTCAGACCACCAGCAACTTGTACTCCAACTGTGGGAGAGGTGGGTAGGCTCTGTCAAAAGAAAAAAAAGAAAGGATAGGGAGTCTCTTTGCTTCTGCCTTCAACAGGTACCTGCTGAATGCAGAAGTGATGAGAGGTCTGATCTTTTTCTTCTGTGGAGCCTGCCCACTTCTCCCATGGCTGTGAGGTTAGCTGACAGCTGTATCATTGCAATTGGCAACATTGCAAACTCAACTACAACTGAATGTAGTTGAGTTTGCAATGATGCAAACTTATCTAGAGCCCCCCAAACTGGTCCATGTGTAATGTGTGATGTGATTAAGCCACACAAGTGACATTTTTGTTATGTGTACACCATGATGACTATTACCTGTACAAGTGTCTCTATTGCTGCAATGGCTAGATTTTTCATAAAATAATTTGACAAAAATTGAAAACCTTTCAGCACATATTTCCGAACGTTCTTAGAGTCTGTCTTTTTGCACTGTTCTGGCTCTAGAAGTTTTTTGGATTATGTATCTATGTGACTAATCAACAAGAAAGGGCTACTCCTCTTCAGAAATTTGCTATTTAAAAATGTCTTATTTATTAAATAAGTAAAAGCGCAGAGTTCACTAATAACCATATGCACTACCTGTGGGATGCATTACCATCTTACTTTCCCCTCTGTTTGCAAATGGTTATATATCTGAGAGATTCAGGAAAAATAAAGTAATTTAGCAGGAAGGAAAGAGTTGCATTCAATAACACATCAAATAATTAATGTGTATAATGTGCAGTGATACATCTGTCTATATTCTTAGGGCATATAAAAAAAACTAACAATAAAAAGGCATAAAGTAAAATTACATTAATTCAACATTTATGGAGCTCTTCATAGTCTTTAGTGAGAGAACATGCAGAATATAAGTTCTAAGTAGAATGGTCTTTTTTCTCCTTTTATCCCAACCCCCACTCTTTCCCCATTATATTTTCATATTAACAGGAAGAACGGTATTATTCTTCTAATAGGGAGAGGGAACCCCCTCCTAACCCCTTCCCCCAATCTAGTCTAGCACATAAAACAACATACCTGAGAGGAACTTAAAACTGAAGTTGGAAGGAAAGTGATATAGGAGCAACATTATAAAAGTCAAAAGCATTCACTGGAAGCTATGGAGTTTTCTAAATCTTTTAAACCCATTTATTTCAAAAGTAGTCACCAAAGCTGCTATGCACAGGGTTTATAATTTTTTTTCCTGAAAATAAGCTGCCACACATTTTTCTTTAGATTTAAGTGCTCATTTCCTGCTACTTCAAAAGAAAGTGCTTCATTACTCTTTTATTCACAGGGGTCAAACTGGGGAGGGGTAGGAGTAATTGTATTTTGCCAAGCTTAGCTCACAAAATATATTCCACTAGCTTGAAATGCCAGAATGAGATGCCATTCAGTTAATTGTGCAGATGTTCAAAATATGATCATTTCAGATTTTATCAAGCTATAAAAATGAAAGGAGTGACATTTGTATTTTCTCTTCTAGTTCCAGGTCATCTCAGAGCCTGTTTTCCTCTTATGCCTAGCAGTAATGTACTCACACCAAGCCCTGCCTGATTTTGGCATTTATTTTGATAAGACTCTCTCTGACTTCCATCAGTTATGCATAAAATTAACAATAGATTTCTTGGAAAAATCTCATTGCTTCACAGGCTTTACTGTTTCATACATCTAACCTTCTATTAATTTTGTTGATATGCAGCAGGAAGACTCATTACGGGGGCGGGGGATCTAAATCTCCATTTCTGAGGCAGTGACTTCTAAATCTTTATTTTGGTTTTGACTTTTGTGAAATAACATTATTGCTTGCTACGGACAAAGTAGGTCACACTTCCCTCTCTTTTATTATTTGTGTTCAGTGGAAGGATGGTGCAGTGATTAGGGATCTACGTTTGGATTTGGGAGGCTCAGATTAAATTCCACTGTCAATGCTTGGTCTTTCTATCCTCAGTTCTTAGTCTATAATATATGCATAGATGTTGTTAGGTTCCATACATTAAAAACTGATGCAGTCAGCTGTTGTCAGTGGAAGGCCTATAAATACTTCAGGCAAACTTTTAATGTAGAGTGTATCTGGGCCCTGTAGAAAATCAGAAGATTTTGTGGGCAAACATTGAGAAATTAGGAGAATCCATTTGTCAGCAAAATAAATATGCTGAAATATGTAATAATATCCAGTGGGGCTGTGTGAAGTTTTGGTCCCTGACTCAATTCAGTGGAGGTTCAACCCAATTCACTGGCTGAATCTCCAAATCCAAATGGAATCAATTCAGAGAGATTTGGAAAGATTTGGTGATTTGGATATAGATACAGTTTTAAATGTTTTTTCTACATACCTCAGGGTACCAGGTAGCTTATGAAGTCTGTGATGTTGGGGTAGACAAAGAACCTCACAGGAGCATGGGGGGAGGGGGGCTCCTAGCACAGTCAGCAGCAGACCTAGAAGTGGATCAGAAGCATAGATTCATAGATGTAGGGTTAGAAGGGACCTAAGTAGATTATCAAGTCCCACCTCACCCTGGGCAGGAGAGAATATTGGGCTCATATGACCCCAGCTAGGTAATTATCAAGCCTCCTCTTAAAGACCCTTAAGATAGGAGCCAGCACCACTTCCCTCGGAAGTTCGTTCCAGATCCTAACCATACAGGTGGCCCTCCTTTGGACCATCTCAAGTCTATCAACATCCTTGTTGAAGTACAGCACCCAAAATTGGATGCAGTATTCCAACTGTGGTCTGACCAATACCGCATAGAGGAGAAACATCACCTCCTTGATTCTATTGGGCATGCATCTGGTGATGCATGATAAAGTGCAGTTAGCTTTGCTGATGATTTCATCACACTGATGACTCATGTTCATCTTGGAGTCCACTGTGACTCTGGGATCCCTTTCTGCTTCTGTGCTGCTGAGAAGGTCATTTCCCAGCCAGCAGATGTGCTAGGTATTTTCATGCCCTAGGTGCATAACTCTGCACTTATCCTTGTTGTACTGAATCCTATTGTGTACTGTCCACTTTTCTAAACTGTACAGGTCAGCCTGCAATCATTCCCTACCCTCTAGAGAGTGTACTTCCCCCCACAACTGAGTATCATCTGCAAACTTGGACAAAGTACACTTCACAACCACATCCAAGTCACTATTGAAGAGTACAGGTCCAAGGACTGAACCTTGTGGAACTCCACTACCCACATCCTTCCAGGTCGATACCGACCTATCTACTATCACTCTCTTATATAACCTCAGATTTAAGGGAGAGGCGTGTCTGCTAGCCAAGCTTCTCTGTTTCCCTGGGGATTTTCACTGAGTTTGGTTTCTCTTTTTTGCTGAGCTTCAGAGAAGTCCAAAGTTTCCTCCAGACCAATAATTATAGATGGCTAGTTTTAATATTCTAATTGTGGCAGGCTTCCTGATAGCTGTCTGGTGCATCCAGGCTCAAGCAATCTTTATTGTGATTGGTGGAGCCCTTCCACCAATCAGGCGATTGTTGGGGAAGAGCTTGCCCCTCCCTCTACCCAGGGTGAGGCAGAGAACCTGGACCTGGTTGAAGACTGCAGCTTGCTTCAACCTGACTGGTCCATTTGAAATCCAGGGGTGAAGCCCCCAGAAGGTATGAAAAAGAGCAGCATGCCTGACACACAGGTAGCTGCATCAAGGGACAGAGAAGAGGATGGGCAAAAAAAGACCTGACATAAGCTGGCCAGCGGGGCAGAGCCAGGGCTCTGAAGAGCTTGAAGACCTTCTTTGCTGGATGGAAGCGGCAAGCAGCTGCATCCCCAGCCCTCTACTGAGGAACATGTCATTGGTGCAGGCAGCACTGCATGGAGGTTCCAGGAGGGATCAGGACCCTGGGAGCCACTCAAGGTGGCTCAGGTCTTCAACCCCTGGCACATGACTAGGAACGTGATGCACAGGCTGGTACATGGAGCAGGACCCTGAGAGCCGCTCAACCCCTGGCATTCAGCCAGGCAGTCAGTGCCAACAGCATGGTACAGAGTAGTCTGGGAGGGATCAGGACCTTGGCATCCATTTGTGGTGCCTCAAATCTGGGCCCACTGGCTCAGAGCCAGCAACCCAGAGCAGACAATGCTGCATAGAGGGTCAGGGACTGGACCAAGCCCCAATGTTGCATGAGGTGGCTTGGGCCGCCAACCCCAAGCAGAAGGCAAAGCTCCTGGGAGCACGTGATGGCGCTCAGGGCTCAAGTGAACAAGCGGCCCAGAAGGAGTCAATGGCCCTGGAAGCTCCAACAAGTGAGGAAAATGTGCCTGAGGGGCTAAGGACCACTCACTTTGGACCCTGGAGTTGTGAAGTGCTGGGGGAAAGGATTCCCACAGGGGAGGGGAAACTCCTCGTGGTTAGTAAAGGGCTCCTGGAGGGGATGTCCAAAGGGGAGAGAGTTTATAGGCTTCATTGCGGTTTGTGGAAGGCCCAAATGACATTAAGGTTTTCCCCTCCCATTAGGTACCAGAATGCAGCCAAGGCCTTAGGAACAGCCTGGGTTTGGGGACTTTTAACGAGTCAAGTTTATTTTTGATGTTTATGCACCTTATATTTCGTAAGACAGTACCTTCTATTTTGTGATATTCTGCCTTACATTTTGTAAGTTTATGGTTTATTAGTACTTTTAGTGTATGACCTATGTTGGTGAGCTGCTGGGACCCTTCTGTATTACTCATCTGCAAGTTATTTGTTCGCCTGCAACTTATTTGAAGTCCCTGTGGTGGTAAACTATCATAGATATATAGATATATAGAACGAATAAGGTTTATAGTCACATATTATATATGTTAATATTTACATTTATCTTTTGAAGGTTCCCTGTAAATATTAATACATTTGTATATAGTTAAGCGTTCCTTTTTCTGGCCTGACTAAGGAATAGAGAGAACTGGTTTGTATTTACAGATCCCTCTCACAGCACTCCTGCCTAGCTACCCATCTCTTCTATTTGGAGAGGGAAGCACATAATTGAGTGCACCCAGGATACATAATAAATGGTCTCCAATTGTTTTTTATTAAAATGTCTTTGTTTCATTGAAATGTTTGGAACTGGACTGAACCAGACCTCTTGTAGATTTGGAAGGTGTCAATTACTTAGGATTTATATTCTTGGGAAAGTAAAAGAGAGGATTTCTTATCTCCTTTTCTCCTCCATTGTGGAATGCTGTTTAGGACTGGCCTGTTTCATTTTTACTTTAGTTTATGGTCTAAGCTGATGACAAGGCTGTTTACAAATTATCAAATCTTAAGAAATACGTATCTGTTATAAGAAAATAACATCTAAATACCTGTGGTTACACCAGTCCCTTTTTCACTTCCTTGTGTTATGTTAATGCACCTCATCCATCACTGTTTACAGTTCATGCTTACTTACATCATTGCTACGTAAGTCAAGCCTAGGTCAGGTTGAAACATGACAACATCCTATGCTGCACAGGCCTAGTATGGCCTACACCAGCCCCAGCCCCAGCCCGCAATCAGTAGCTTGTCCAGCACCCAGCTTTTAACTTGATGTTGCAGTGGGAGCCCAGGATTATAGTCCCAGGCTTTCCCTGAACTGGCGAGTAGGCCAAAACCCTGATCCCAAAATCATGCATGCCTCATGTGCATGGCACAAAGCAAAATTGTCAAGATTGCAGATCAGATCAGATCCCATTGTACTGTACCTCTAAATGAACATCTGCCAGTGGCTCTAGGGTCATACCAGCCAATCTCTGGGCAGACCCATGGAGCATTTAATTATATTACTTATTTGCAAATGCAACTCACTCAAACATGCTTTTTTCCCACTGGTGCTGTAGCATGTAAAGCATATTAACAAGTCTCCTTTCACTGTCCTCTGTTATTTTAGCTGCACCATTTAAACTAAAAAAAAACTTGTTCTTCTGACTTAGCCAATTAAGACTCACACTTTGAGTTTCAGAAGTGCAAGATTTAAATACTCACTTCTGATAATTCACATAATATTTATAAATATCTTCCATATAAACAAACAACAATCCTGTAAATACTAACTTCAGTTAAAGGTGTTGGGCTTAAGTAGCGCTGATTAAAGATGATTTACCTACAGACCAAGATGCCTACACATTTCTCTGCAAACAAGCTTGAACCCTTATGGGGAAGCAGGAGGGAATATTTTGTCCTGGAGAAATGGGTATGGTTCAATCTCCATGGCCTAATGCAGTAGTTGGCTCCTCAGGGTTGGCTGATGAGCACAAAGCATAGCAAATGTTCTACTCAAAAGCTGGAACTGAGGGCATATCCACAAAATGACAAAATAATCTTTTTAATTTACACCATTTAGTTAGTTCACTGAAAGCCTCAGCGAAGGCGCTCTTGCTTCAGAGTGAGTATCCTGTTTGATTATAGACCTGATCTATATACAAACTATTAGAATAATATAGGGGAAAGAGGGAGTGATGAAACCAAATTTAACATGATTGTTCTTTCTAAAAAGACAAAAACAGAAAAAGAAAAATGCACAACCATGTGAAACATACATTCAAACTGTTCTTATAAGCAAGAAAAAAGGGGATAAACACTTAAAATTTCCCTAGCCACTCTTAATATAATTTTTGGTTTGTAAGATCAGTACCAGGAACAGTGTTTTAACACTGCAGAAAGATTTCCATATAGCAAACTTTCTCCCGCTCCATTTGTATCAGCCTCACATTATGAGAAAATATTTTAAATAATAACATGCATTGTGAAAATAGTAAGGAATTCTTTATTAAAGTGACAAGCATCATAATAAGAGATTGTTTCTTTCTAAGAATGGATTTCCTGAAATTTTACTACTCTTGTTCACAACACATATTTTTTACATGTTGCCATGTTATCATTAATGCATAACTTCACCTATAGTCTTCCGCAAGCAACACCACCAACTCTTTTTTTTTTTTTTTAGCATCTCTCACAGTACTGGAATTTCTCTCACAACCGCAACTCTCATGAGTTATTTTGATTCCAAGTGATCATTCTGATATGGCCTTCACACACAGACCATTCAGAGCTTGAATTGAAAACGGGCATTTACCCAGATCTCCCACTTCTTAGGTGTGCAGTCTAACCATAAAGCTAATGGCAGTACCACCGCATCCTCCTTTCATGGCCAGGGCTGTTATGTCTGTGTTTAACGCCACATTGTCCATGTACATCAGGCATATTCAGAGCACACCTATAAAATCCAGTCCATCAGAAAATTTAGGCACAGAGACATCAAGTTTGAGAATCCTAAATGGGTCACATGACATGTATGTTGAGATATTCTGCTCATCCAACCTGTTGGGGCCTGTGCCATATTTAGTGGCAGCATTACATAGCTAAATAACTTTGCTAGTGAAAACATAAGATACCTGTAGACCCTCAGACACTTACGTGGCTAGACTGGATGGGGAGATGTGCAACTGTGGACTTAAGCACTTCAGTTAGTGTAGGCTGAAAGTCATACAGCAAGGCAATAGCGGTCATGGATAACATCCAAATAACTCCCAGAATGGTCTCTACCACTGGAACATGCTGTCATCTTTTAAGTGATTTAAAATTAAATTCAACTAGAACAGCCATTACAAAGCAGTATCATGGGATTTTGTGCTTAACATTTCTTAATAGCTTTAAAGTTATTTACTCAGTTAAGTCAAAAGAAGATTTTTTAAACCCCTCAACGTCTTGAGAGCTGAACATCAAACTGCATTCTTTCGACATTTCTGTATAAATCTCCAGCAATGGTAATGAGTTAAAAATGCATGAGACAGAATGGATGCTGATAGTCCTTCATAGTGTTATTAGTTCTTACTACAAATGGGACAACAGCAAAAATAAATTCAGTAGATAAGCATAGCTCACATACAAGGAAGCTACTATGCCGAGCAAGGTGATCCCATGTTTCAGACATTATAAAAAATACCAAAGTAACTGCATGCATCTGTGGAATAATTATGGTTAAAATAATAGTGTATGTATTTTATTAACATATTCTAGTTTTATGATTAGACATGTCATTCAGCTTTAATCCATTAAAAACACCGATCTAATAACACATTCATTACAATTTAAGTACTTTTCAGCTAATTACATGTGCCATTATATGTCGCTTCCAACTAAGTTGTTAAGTTTCATTAAGAAGGCTTTAATAATGTTTTCACTTTAATTAATATATACTACCCACCATATTAAGACAAAATTAAATGCACTTATGAGACATTGGACTAAGAATTATATTGAAATAGTAGAAAGATATTAAAAAGGAAATTGTACAGCATTTGAGTTACTAATATTGAACTTCTCTATTAAACCTCTATACTGGATTTCTTAAATAAAAAAATCCATGTATAAAATTCTCACTAGTACCTGATGTGGTGTGAAAGAGAAGTAAGTCAAACAGAGTTTATTTTCCCTTGAGAGTCCACCTACTTCACTTATCACATAAATCAGATTTCTCTGAAATAATTTCATTTTCCAGTTTTGCAAAATACCTTTTATTCATCTCTGGGTGATTATTCATATTGGGCATCTGTACAAGTACTCTAGGATGAAGAGGGCATTTTAATTAATTCAATTTAATCGATCCAATTAAAACACCATAGCATCTTGTGTATTCAGCATCCTGGCCTTCTAAGTGGTGGTGGGGGTGCTTTAAATAAAACTTGTTTGATAATCTTTAGTTAAAGATCCCCACTGCCATTTTGAAATGTGAAGACACTGAATACACATGCCAGTGAAGCTGCTGGAGTGTTCTAGTCAGAAGACTTCAGCATTGGCACAAACTGAGAAAGACAGCAAATTACTATAAAAGGACTTATTAATGGATTTTAAAAAAATTGAGGAAGCTAAATGGATTACGGATCCTTCTGAGGACAGCTAAGCAAGAGGTCCTTGTTCTGTGACCAGACTGTATTTTTTTTTTTTTTTTTTTAATATGCTGCATCTGAACCATAAAAATTTGGCATTTTTTTTTATCCCCTCCAACTCTTACTTGCATTTTAAAAAACCCTAAAATTTCATTATCTTTTTAAGCTGGAATATACATCTGGCTACTGAAGATACGAGTCCCAGATTATAAGGCTCCAGTTCCAAAATTTCCTTTTTCTTTATTGTATTGTATTAATTCTCTGTATGCATGGAAACTCAAGTACCTCCAATTGTTCATCATAGGCACGTTTAATTGTCTGGAAATTGCAGGTGATGGTATCTAATTTAAAATGTGTTTTGAAATATCTCAGGTTTGTTTTTTTTTCCCATCAACCACCTCTATATCTTCCACTTTGGTCCCCAGCACAAGATCTTGGAAACTGATATTTAGCACAATGGTGGCATAACTCCTTATACTAGACCCCTGCCAGTATTAACGTATAATCCAACAACATGTGTATGCAGTCATTCAAATCAACACCTATTTTCCTGCCATTTTCATTCATTGCCAATGATACAAGTAAATCTCACCTTAAAATCCTAAATTTCTTCCCTGGTTTTGTAATTGAAATATTTGCTCTAATATCACATGGATATACTGCTACTATACACAAAACCACATAGTACTTCACTATTTAAAAAACAAAGGAATATGACTGATCACCCTGAGCCTCATATTGTTAAAGGATGTCAGTCATCTTTGTGGTACTTACTTGGAACCCTAAGGAGAATATTTTCTGTTATATATAGGATGCCTGCATAGAAAGGCATGAACCATGATGACTAAAGAAACATCTTGGAAAACCTCAGAGATAATCAACACATAGTTGCAAACTGCATTCATTTTTCTACAGAACTCCTTTACATAGTTAAACTGTAACTTTAAAAGGCACTCTCCAGAAGCAGCTTCTTGAATTTGATTCCTTTTTGAGTTTTCCTCCATTAGAAAACACACAGCAGGTGAGTTGAGAGGGAAAGAGGAAGGGGCGGATTAGAGCTAGTACAGTGGCACATGGCTTCACATGGAGACTTCAGCAGGAGAAGCAGGAGTTTGGAAGATTATCATAACTAATGGAGATTCAGCAGGATAGGGGGACTCGCATCCCATCGACATTTCTGGAAGTGCAAACTTCCTTCTTACCTCTACACCACTAAAAGGAAGGCTTTCAAATCAGAGGGAAAAGTTGTGCTGGAGTTTCTGGTTTCCTTCCTCTATATACACTTTTGAAATGACACTACTCAATTTAGGTCCTGTGGAATAAATACTATGTTCTGTTAGCTGTATAATCTCTATATTCTAGTTTTTGGTTATTTCCTTACGGGGAAATATGCTGCTTCATGTGTATGAAGGGCATTTGCTGGGAGACAATTACTGTTTACAAATTATATAATCTCATAATTGCAAAACTTTATTTTACAACATAAAAGGCAAGAAAAAGCAGTCAAGCTTCATTTAAAAGACATTATTAATTTATACTATGGTGAACCAGAACGGAGACATTCCCCATGTTCTGATCTGTAAATAGCTATGGGGGAATATTGTGTGGAAAACACCATAGAATAGGTCTGCTTTTCTTTAATGACTTAGGTTAAGAAGGGGCAAATTTTGTATTCCTAAAAAAACAAACATACCTGTGGTGCCCTCACAAACATCTCTTAATATTTTGCTATTAATATTAAGCGCCTATCAATAAACCAAATAGAATATATTTTCTAATGCCATGTTATTCTGTATCACTTTTTAAATGAGAAAAGTTTTTCCTTTTGGGAAACTCAGTCACTGATCTTTCCTAATGCTTTTCAACAGCACAGTTATGATTATATTGACTAGTTGATAGCAAAGCTGGTATTGTTGCATATCTAAGAACCGAAGATTTCTTAGGGTTGTATCTTTTATAGGACCAATTGTGTCTTTGGGATTGAGTTACACAATAAGGCTGTGCAAAATTTTGCCTGGAGTTTTGCTTCTATGCTGTTTTGACTCCTTTTGAGCTCAAAACAGTGAAATCAAAACAACAAGAAGAGCTCTGAAGCATCCTCAAAATGAAACAAGGGCAGTTGAAACATTTCAAAGGTTTCAAAATGTTTTGAGTTTTGAAGCTGAAGCTAGGTTTGCCTGCAGGGAAACAGAAAGTAAGGAGATGGACAGGGAAGGACACAGTGAGGGCAAGCTTAACACACATGCTGGAGAAGAAGATCCTTCAGGAGAGGAAAGAAAGGCTCTGTCACAGTTTGATTCCTGTGATGCTGCTGGTGCTACTGTGCTGTTCCTCACTAAGTTATTATGTTATCTGTTATTTAAATTGGTGGACTGAGATGAGGCTGTAAGGAAGGAGGAGACCTCATTGGGGAACACTACCATGTCATGTAGAGGACCCAGTGCCAGTGACAGCGTGCCTTAGCACCCAACACAGTCATACATGTTACAAGATTTGCTTGTCAGCAGCTTGAACTGCAGTTTCTCAGAAATCCTTGCACTTATCTCCTTGAAAGTGGGCAGGCTTCATGGCCTCAGAAGGGGATACCATCCCCTTCTGTTTTCATCCAAATCTAACAAAGTTATAGGCAGTTTTGTGCTTCCTCATTATAGCCTATGGGTGACGCATCAAAACAGCGTTGAAACAGTGAAGCACTTTCATTGAAATTAAATGGAACAGTGCCTTTGAAACACTGTCCTGTCAAAACAGCAAAATGGAAGTAAACCAAAACGGTGCTGTTTCGCACAGTTCTATTTTGCAAGCTTTCAAATGCAAGACAATCTTATTCTGAACAAGAATGGTTGCACTTGAATGCCTAACTCAATCCCAACTACACAGCTGGTCCAATAAAAGATACCACCCTAAGAAACCCATGCTTCTCAAAATATCTGGATCATTATGGCTTCAAACTTCTGCCATACATGACAAGGTAGTGTATTTTGACATGCACTGCTGAGACAGAACCACGCAGAGTAAATTAATATAAAAAACCCCCAAACCTGCTGGGATCCAGCACTACACTTTCTGTGGAAACATTAGGTGATTCCAGATGAATGTGTAAAAAAAAGGCATGCTGATATTTGTACACAGAAGCATAAGTAAAAGCAGTAGGTGAGAAAAAATAATAATTTTTTATGAGCAACAGGGAAGAAATGTAAGAATCTCATCTCTTATCAGTGGCCAGGGCATCAGGAATTATCTGAACCAGCAGCTGAACCAGGAGCCCAGAATCCAAACTAAGATCAGGAATAGTCAAGGGGTCAGGAACTGAGATTTGCATTTAAGAGCAAATCAGAAGTTAGGCACCTAACTAGAAGCACAGGGACAGGAAAGATCAAGACAATAGTAGTAGGATCAGGACAGCCTATAAACACATAAAATGACTTCTTGTGCAGATTGTGCACTGCAGCCTGCCTTACTACTGTAGCAGGCATGCCTTTTGGAGCTTGGTTTGAGTCTCAGGCTTGAAATCTTGCTGTTTTTATTGGTGGAGATCATCCTCCAATCAGGAGGCAGCAGGAGGAATCCAGTCATGCCCCTTTCTTGAGGGGAGGAGGCGAGGAGTTCCCCCGCCCTGTGGACCTGATTGAAGACTACAACACTCAGGTCTGGAAGACTTCAGGGTTGGAGCGCTGGAGAATATAAAAGGAGCGGTGTGCCCAGCATGAGGGGATCACATGCAGGAGAGTGAATAGAGAAGAGCGGGGCTTAGAAGAACTGAGGAGAGCTGCTCAGCAGGATGAAGCAGAAGCCCAGAAGCACCCCTGAAGACTCTCATCAGCAGAGAATGGCAGATGGCTCCACCAGCTAGGCTCTCGGTGTGTAGCACGGCACACGGCATCCAGACCCGGGGGGCTGCATGAGGCAGCTCAGGTCTTCAACCTCTAGCGTGCAGCCAGGGACACAGTGCACAGGCCAGTGCATGGAGTAGGACCTTTAGGCTCAGGTTCCCAACCACTGGAATGAGGCTGGGAGCTCGGTACAGGAGAAGCTGCATGGAGGGTCTGAGAGCAAAGTGAGCCTGGGGCACCATGAGGCAGCCCATGCCTCCAACCCATAGAAAAAGGTTGAGTCTAGAGAGCCAGACTGTGATCAGGCTACTGAGCCAGGCGACAGGGCCGAGCCAGAGGTCCCAGAAGCCCGGCATAGAGGAGCCCTGTTCTAGGGGACAGCACAGCCCCTTCCCCCAATGCCCACTGCAGGTGAGAGAGCAGCCTGGCACAGGGGATGAGAACCACCCTCTAGGCATGGGAGCCATGAGTTGCAGAGAAAAGAGCATTCCCACAGGGGAGGGGAGTCCCCCTCCCGGTTAGTTAAGGGCTCCTGAAAGGAGAGGGCCCCCCCCTAAAGTTACCAGCTTCTTTGCAGGGCTTGGGAACAGCCCAGGGGCATTGGGGTTTCCCCTTGCGATTGAGTTTATCTTTGGGGTTTATCTGTTTCAAATCTGATACTTACCTGTACCTGTATCTGGAGCACTGGTACAAGGTTTTATGTCATTTACCCAGAGGGCATTATTTATGTTACTGGTTTAGATATGTTTATATATGGTATATGTATATGTATGAGATATATGTATACACACACACTATATATATATATATATATATATATATATATCATATATATATAGTACATGTACTATAGTACATATGTTTATATCCATGTACCTTTTCTTTGGGATAAGTTAATGTAAATAAATTTGTAAATAGTTAAGTCCCCTGACTGTCCTGGCCTGGATCTTTAGGAATGGAGGGAAACTGAGCGGTCTCCAGTTCCCACCACATAGCATACCTGGCAGCTAACAATCCCCTTCAAGTGGAGAAGGGGGAGTATATACCTAAGTTACCTGGGCTACACTAGCCTTCAAAGTTTGTTCAGACCAAGAATGGCTTCTCACAAGCATAAATGACCTGCTTGTAGAGTGGTGACTCATCTGCACCCGGCAGAGACTCAAATAACTGAATTAGTTAAAAATTCAGTAGTGTCAAATCTCAGAACATAGGGTCAGTGCTGATTTCTTCTAAAATGCATAAACTTGGGTTACTTTATTAATATTTATTGATCTTGGAATGGTTTTAAGGTAACTGAACAGGGAATGTGGATATCCCGAGGTGATCTAGGACAAGTATTACTATCCTGATTATTGTTCAATATTTTTCACTTACATATTTTCCTTCCAAAAAGAATCAGAATCTGGACCTAATTATTTAAACATCAAATGACCTTTTCCAACATATTTTGAATTTCTAATTATGTCTAAAATTTAAGGTAAGAGGTAAAAATGATCTATTTTACAATTATAAGACAAGTCCCATAATCTAAGAAACAGTGCAGTGAAGTGAAATGAACAGGATGTACCAATTCCCCCAGTAAATTAATATGCTTTGAGATTAGTATGTCATAAATAAATTATGAAACCATTTCCCAAAAGCATTATTCTTCCTCTTTCATATAATCCTACATACAGGTGGTCACAGATGGAACTGTCTGTGATAAACAGTCAATGCAGGACTGAGTCACAAGTTCATACTGATCAAAAAGCTGCTTCCCAGGAGAATGACATTATACCTTACAATTCCCACCCTCCAGACAAATACAATCTGTAGTTGTTGAGCATCTGTGACTCTTCTGTCCTTGGACCTCATCAAGTGAATTTCTCAGAGGTGAACTCAGGATTAGTGTGGGGGAGGAGGGTTCTGCCATCTTTCCGAATGCTTCTCGAAATACTGTAAACAAGAAAAAGTTAAGACCATACAATAGCAATGTAGAAGGCAGGATGGATGTGCACCTTCTAGACTAATGAAAAGGGAGAAGTATTAAGATGTATTAAGAACAATGTAATTGTATTGCACTGGTTTTCTTATTTGACCCAGCTCTTTGTTTTTTATGACACTTGGAAGTTGCATAATGCCTTTTTTTTTTAACAATTTTCATCCTTTCCTTTTTTGGATCTACTGATTTACACATCCGGACAAATAATGGTACTCACTCCATGCTGTCCCCACTGTGAGCCCCACAGTCCATGTCACTGCAGGGCCTGCAGTGGCAACAGTGGGGGGAATGTTTCCTCTGCTGGGAGCCATGCAAGGCAAGGGATTCTCAGAGACTGCTGTGCAGGGGAATGCTACCACCATTGCAAACCCAACATGTCACAACACTTGCAGCAGGGGCAGCATTCTCCCTATTCCTGACTGTGCAAGACCTGTAGCCAAAGATGCTATCTCCACTACGATACCCGCAACAGATGAAGCTCACAGGGTCTTGCAGCTGCAGGTCTCACAGAAATAGATGCACTCCTGTGGCTGTGAGCCCCTCTGTTGATGAAGCTTCCTGCCGCAGGGGAGCACCTGGCCACATATTTAATTAAGGCAAGATTTGCCCTTATGTGATTAGAACAAGCAACAAAATTATTATGCTCTTTAAAATAATTTTGTACCTTAGTGCTTATTTAATCACATCATTAATTGGTTGAATATGTAGCTGGGTCATAACTTAAGACATGATTTATCATGCCATAAGTATAGTGTGTAGAGGAAGCCATAAAAACAAAAACAGAAGACAACAATAGCAGAAAAGACCAACATTCACCAACTGTTTATCCTTGGCAGAAGAAGAAAAGTGAGGCTGTGGAATCTGATCCTAATGGATCATCTTTGCTTAAAGCTCCAGGGAATTAAGAAGGCATTTTACACATGTGATAGGCTGCTTTCCAAGGGTGGCCATGAAGTCCCTGGAGTGCCTTCAGCCCTTTCCACTCTGCCAACTGTGGGAAGTCACCCCTTCCTTTTCCCACCATGCCTTGATGTATTTGCTTTTGTTGTCCTGAGGGTCCAGGCCAACTCTAAGGATCTCAAAATTGTTCTATTAGATAGGAGAGTGTGACACAATTGCACATACACACACTCAAAAATCAATTAGGTGCATACACACATACACACTCTAGGTGCATACACCCCTACCAGGTGGGCACACACACACACACACACACTACCAACTCAGGCACATACACAGTCAAAATTACCAGCCTAGGCATATGCAGACCTATCACCAATCCAAGAACCTACACACAC